>JACSYO010000412.1:1622500-2267500 GCA_016806645.1 Ophiodon elongatus
CCTGATGTCCCTGCTCCAGTTTTATCAGGACATTTTGTTACTGTAACAGCGACGGATGACCTCCAGCATCAAACATGTACAGTATGACAGACATGGTGAATACGGTGCATTGCCATTATTGAGCTGTTCTGAAAATATGTTTCTCTGTCAATTCATCCGATAAGTATCTCAGTAACTCGCTCGTGCTTTAAGTTTACTTAATATTCTATTAAAACTGTATTAACTTGCATTATATTATTGTATTAAAGAGCACTTTGACTATGTGTACATCTTTACAGATAACTGATTTTACACAATAAAAAAGGGGACTTTAGTAGTCGTGAAGGCCGAACAGAGGTCTGTCAAGTCAAGCAGGGTCTTATGAAGAGACACTATTGAGTTGCATTATGGGAGGTGCAGGATCTAGTGCTGTCGGAGCTTGGAGCGCTTTGTGACCCTGCTGATGTGCAATTTCTTCATCCGTCATGGCCAACAAGGAGGATGAGGGCGGCTGATTTGTCCCTTTATTCTTGTTTTCTGTCATTTTTAGTGCTTCCGTTATGTCATGGCCTAATCTACCAAAGTTTCTTCTGTTGTTCACATGAAAGGTTGTCTGGAGAGGAGAGAAGCTCCTCACCTCCACACAGCTGATCGATCAGTGCGTAAAGTGGGTGTCAGGTGAGCAGTTTCGGGAAGTTACGAAAACTGGCGGACGCAGGAAATCCCTGAATGCTGAATGAGGCGTTTCCAAAGCCCATTAACACTTTGTCCGGGGCGGACTGAGGCCCTCGGTGCCCGTCGGTGGTTTAAAGGCTTCTGAATCTAACAGCTGACAACATCTGACATAAAATAGCACATATCTGGTGTTAAAATATATATATATGTCGGCTGTAAAAACTGCAGGCTACCTGAAATCAGATGTGGACAAGGACTTTGTTTTATTTCGCAAAAGGTAACAGGAGACAGGAGACGAGGAAGCACATCTCAGCTTTCGCCGGTTTGAACTATGTTTGGTCCCTAAGCCGTGTAGGACACCGTGTAATCCAATACAAGGCTCTATGGGGAAGCAAGACCCCCTGCCGGCATGTGGTCAAAGTGGATTATAGTACAATAACACACAGACACAGACACACACAGACACACACACACACACACACAGACACACCGTCTGAGATCCTGTTACATTCATTATCATGTCATTCATTATCCAGTGTTTGTTTTTGTCATTTTTACATCCCGGTGTTGTTCAGAAGCATGTTTAGCTTAAACTCTACATCTGTCCCTGTTTTGACAGGAAACAAGGCACAAACTCCAAATTCTTTTTTTTTTTTTTCCATGAACTCTAATTTTAGAGAAAAGAAAATGACTTCAAGCCTAGGAACTAAACATTTGTTTTGAGCGGGAAATTAGGACAAACTGTCATTGTTCTCCGTTTTCATAACAGTGAGTTTACTGCTGAGGTGGAATATTAAACGTGTTCTCATGAAGGCAGATCACAGCCTGCAGTAAAGGAAGTGCCTTCCTCTGCATTTAAGTCATGTTCACAATTTTTGTTTGACTGCCTCCCAAGAACATAACATTTTACAAGTTTTACAACTAACAGTAAAAAATGCTGTGAAAGCCCTATTATTTATTATTTTACAAGGAAAGCTCATGACTTGAGATGAAGAATCCCTCTACCAGTGTCCTGGCCAAGAATTACATTGGTGTTGTGAGTTGAATTTGTACAAGAAAAACACATTTACTGCCCCACTGATTCAAGCTTTCCCTATTTAACAAGTCCATGCTCAGTTGGCCCACCGAAAAATGCTCTTCAAATTTCACAATAAGATGTAATTTCTACTGCACTCTAAATACTTACGGATCCAGAAATGGAAGAATGAAGTAAACAAGTTGAAGAAAAAAATTATAATCAGACGTGATGTTAGGTGGAACTAAGAGAGGAACGTTATGCTGCAGAAGGGGTTGAAGAACTTTCTATGCAGGTTTTGTTCTATTTCACGACTTTGATTATTCTTATTGGGATGTATTGTAACTGAAATGAATCCAAGATGACGAGAAATGATGTAAATGATACTCAAAAAAGTATGAATGTGGGTAGAGAACTACATTAAATGGTCGATGTGTTTTATTCTCCTCTAGGCGTTTGGCTTCTCAAGTTCCAACTCGAGCTTAAAAGCAGCAAACTAAATTGAAAAGACAACAGATGAAAAATGGCCCGAATTACATTAACTTACATTAATTTCTGCACTTGTGATCAGCGCAAATAAAATACATAACATACAGAAATTAAAAGACAAATGTTGGAAGCCGTCAGACAAAGTGGACCAGCTGTCAGCTCATGGCTGATGGTATTTTACTCACTGCTGCTTTCCCTGGAACAAGGTGACCTGCTAGAAAAACAGTGTGCAACAGAGTTTACAGCACAATGGGATTATGAAGACGCTAACTACCGAGGTAAAACCAGGAGGAAAGATCATGTTTTGATGGTGATAACCAGACAGATTTAGTTGGTTGATGAGATATACAGCTATATAAAATATAAAAAAAAATGAAGCCCAAGCAAGATCTGGGAATGGGAGCAATTAGATTACCCGTCAATGGCTCTCAATATGGCGGCGCCTGAGCCGGCGGCTTTTGGCTCGCAGCACTAGCAGCGCGTACAGTACAAACTATGAAATGGCAGAAGAGCTGACAGGGCTAACAGGGTCAACCTGAGGGGGAACCAGGGGCCGGGTGCGGCATACTTGCGTTATCAGTTGCAACCGCCGTCTGATGTGTGAGCCAACCAGCGATGCACTAACATGCACTGTTGGCCGGCCCGGCTATGTCAACAAAGCAAGGAGATGCTCCAAAAACAACAGGTAGACATTTCTCCACTGTATCTTTACATAGATCATAGTGGTTTGATGCTATATTAATGTTCTGAATGTAACAGCTCCTTTAAAGAAAATAGGTGTGAAATTCCATTTTTACCATGTATTTAAAACACACACACACACACACACACACACACACACACACACACACACACACACACACACACACACACACACACACACACACACACACACACACACACACACACACACTTACTCGTCTATCTGAGGTGACCAATCGGAATTCTTGCTGGAGTTTTCCAAAGAAGGACTTGTGCGTCTTCCTGAATGGATGAATGGTGCCCTGCAAATTAAAACAAATGAATAATAAATATCAATACTCACTAACTTTTAACTTGAGAATAGATAGTGTGCAGCTAAATAAAATGCTGGCTAAATTTCGGTACAATCAGGTTCATCAAGTCGGTGATAGTGATGCAGAGGAGGAGGAGGCAAAGCCTGATCTGCACTGCCCCCAAGTGGTGTGTCAGTGACATTGACTTCAGCTACACTGGATGGGAAAGACACGCTGTCGCACCTGGTCTCAATCTAATCTGCAGAATTATTAGTCAAAACCACAGAGTCTCTTAACATATGAGAAAGTTATCATGTTAAGTCAAATATTTACACAATTTGATGGCTGATAATGCCCCTCACCTTTTAAAGTATAGGCATTTCAAAGTAATCAAACTCTTTACACCCAAAAGACGAATAAATAATTAAATTAAATACAAGTGAAAAACTGTAAACATTTACTTTTGTCATTTTCCCTTATTTTCTATGGAACCCCTAAAGTACTACCAGACTTTTGTCAACAAATGACTAACTCGTGTCAGTGTCACAAGTCAAAGACTTGACTAAGTCCTACCCTAGCCTATTTCTGAGGTTTCTGCACAAAAAAAGCATGCCCATACTAAAATGAGTACAACTCAGAAACCACAAGGTCTATATGAATAATTTTGATGTTATTATAATGGTAATAACTGTGAGATTTTTTAAGTAATGTGTAAATATCAGTATATATGTCACTGGTTAAAAGTAAATGAAGATGGAACACAGAAAAATGAAAAGATTTCAGGTTCGCCTATAAAAAAAAAGGATGCTCATCACTTTAGAATAATGCAGTTGCAGGTTTAATCCCTTTTTATATCATAGCAAAATATGTGAACACTCTCTCTGCACAGGTTGACTTTGAATAAAGTGAAGCAGAAAACAATAAAAGAGTTTTTTAGTACAGACAGGTCAGAAAAATCCTCTGAAAATTAGGATTTATTGAATAATTTAGTTCTTTACTTTTTTTTACCAAAACTATTTTTTTTACTTCTTTTTTCACTAATTATGTTTAATACATCCATATACAGTATTAACATACACAATGCCAAACTAAAATAATGTTTTTTGCTCTGAAATCTCTATAAAAATGACTATTTTTGTTCTCAAAATCAGAGGTCTGGAGAATAAAAAGGCTGTAATTTATTCTGTGTTTGGTTTTCAAAGCCGAGTAAGACATCCTCTTTTTCTGCAGAGATAGGCGCATACAGGATATCCAGCCAACTAGTGATAGACAGCACTGTTTAGCCAATAAGAGTCAGTCAGGCCATGCAGATAGAATGTGATAGGGCAATAGGGTCGGTAGTTGCCATACCCCCATATGTAAATTGTCAGTCAAAGAAGCTTGCTTTCTTTTGTTTATTCTTCCTGTGCTTCCTACGGATGTAGCTCAGTCTCTGCGCATCGGAATTAATTAGTTTTCAGCGTTTCATCATAAGGTACGGAGCTGTTTATCATATTTTGCAGGTTTCATATTCGTCTGAGGCTGGTGTTCGTTGGCTCAGAGATCGCTGAGGCTGTGGTCTACAGGGGATTGACCGGTATGTGCGGAATCCCTGTTTTCTTGCCGTTCTTTAGCGTGGTCTCAAGCCTATGTAGCATAAAGCTAACTCGAGCAAGGGAGACATATGCCGAGCAAGTCCAGTGGCTGGCAAGATATGAATATGAATATTTGGTTATGCATTTGGTTGGTCTTGTTTCGTTGTGTTTGGAGCATGTACAAATGGTTTACATGAGCTTGTAGCCTGGATTTTTTCTGTTATTCTGATAGGCAACATCATTATATTTGTTCTTGATTAGTGTCTTCTCTCCCAGGGGGAACCCCAAAGTTTTTAACCAGTATACCACGCAGCCCCCTTTGATGGGGGCTCTCGGGTAGATCTGGTTAAAGCCTGTTCTTAGAAGTTTTACACATACCAGCCCAAACTTTCTTTAAATACATGAATACATACTAACGAACAAAGTATTTGTAAACACAGAGTGGGCTACTTTCGGAAGTGATGAAAGCTCTAGTACGAAGACTTTGTGTGTGTGTGTGTGTGTGTGTGTGCGCATGCTATTACAGAGGTGAGGAAATAAAGGATCATCATCGACCCTGAAACCCATCCAATAAAACCCCCAGAGACACTCACCAAGACATATGTGTCGTGCTCATGCTTCTTCCTGTGCAAGTGGACGTCTGTGGAAGAATACGGATATCAACATGTAAGAACAACACAAAACACAACCTCGAGTACAACATGAGGTAAGGTCTGACAAGGAGCTAAGGGTTCTGCATTTTGGTGCAGATAATCAGCGTGTTCTTGACGCTACATAAAAGATCAAAGTTGAAGTTAACAGAGGAAACAGACCACTCAACTCTCCTGCAAACTCCCTTTCCTAAACCATGACGCAATGTTGTTATAGTTACGTGAGACAATAAAAATGTGTCTTCAATCCACAAATATTAGGAACAAAGTTCTAATTTTTTCATTAAATTTAATATCAGGATTAATAAGCTTCAGGGATGTGCGACATTACACAGCAAAGGACACGTTAAAGAGTGAGAGACGATTGTTTCTACCAGCATCTTGCAACTTCATTGACATTAAGATGAAATGCAACTTCATTGACAATGAGATGAAATGCAACTTCATTGACAATAAGATGAAATGCAACGGTCATCAATTAGGCATTTTCTGAAATACTTGACTTCATATCATATTTTGAATCAATGCACCGACGATTGATTGGTCATCTATTAAATTCACTGACACAAAACTGACTGACTGTTGATTTCCCAAAATATTGAATAGAAACACAATATCAGTATTGTCACTTTATCTTTACTGTTGTACTACCTGGTTACATCTCTGTATATGATATATACATGAAAATAAAAAGCCAACCCTGTTTTTTTTTACTTGAGTAAGACTTTGAATGGAAGATTTTAACTTAAGGTACTTGTAACTGTGTATTTTCACTGTGATATTAACGTTTCGATCAGAATAACAGAGCACCGACCGCCGTTACGGTTTAACAAGCGACCGTGTTGACTGGTGACTTTCAGCCGAACGCGTCCGTTGTTGTCGTAGTTACGACAGCTGTTGAAAATAGGAAGAGAACACGTGACTCGTGAATGCCGCATTGTTTCATTTGTATCGGATATATATGATGTGTATGAGAAGGTTTGACACTGTATTGAACAATTAAACAACGCGGCATTCACGAGGACAGCTGTCATAACTACGACGACAACTGGCGCATTTGGCTGAAAGTCGCCAGTTAACACGATCGCTTGTTTAACCGTAACACTGCTAGCTACGTTAGCTATACACACACACACACACACACAAAACCCGTCTACAAACTAGACCCACGGAGCCCCACGGGCTCACCACTCTCTGACACGGACCGTGAAAGACACCGGCGCTGTGAGGACCGTCGTTATAGCCGGCTAACACCGGGTACCCTCCGCTGCCGTTGACAGCTGAACCCAGATCAGCTGTTAGCCGCCTCCGTGCCGACGTGTTGTTGGCTGTTAGCCTACTAGCATAACAAACCTGAATCACCGATGTTCAGGACGTCAACCGACACCATGTCCGGTTTATCCAGCGGCCCCACTTTCCTCTCGGTGACTCCAGACGGCACCACGTCCGGCTTCGGGCCGAACTTTCTGGGGTAAAAGTCGCCGGCATTATGGTAAGACAGACCCGAGGACGTGGACATCATTCCGTCCAGCGCCATTTTGGACTTCCTGTGCGCTGTTTCTTCTTCGTGTAGTTTAACAGCGGGTTGGTCATCAGTCGCAGACCGCCCCCTGCTATCCGGAGGATGTAGTGTGAGGTCTTCCCACTGGATTACTTTACCTCTTCAGCTCAATAAAGTCATAAATAAAGGATTCCTGTCCACTCAGCCTGAGATAGATAGATATATAGATATATAGATAGATAGATAGATAGATAGATAGATAGATAGATAGATAGATATTTATTTTATTAGTCCCGCAAGGGGGCATTTTTTCGCTACAGCAGCATTTATACATACAGGTAAGCAATAAAATATAAAAAAATTGACAATATATACAAAAATAGAATAGAATAATATTTTATTAACTAACAAAGCAAACAAAACAATAGTGCAAAGATGTAGCCAAACAAACAAACAACAACAGTCAATAAATTCATCAATTTACAATATTCATATAGAGCAACAGCGTACGTATTTTAGTACATAAATGTTGTGTTTTTTAAAAGTTAAATTTGTTAATAGTTGAGGATGTATATATATATATATATATATATATATATATATATATATATAAAAATATATATATATATATATATATATATATATATATATATATATAAGAGACTGTGGACAGAGCCAATTGAATTAGGGGTTGCTTTCATTTACATGTTCATGCTTGTTAAACAGATGTATTGATAAAGTATTGGATTTTTACTCACGAATGTTTTATTTAACAGTAACGAGCAAAGTTGTTATCAAGTCGAATGATCTTCACTTCACCTGGTTCCCTTCAGCCTCTC
This sequence comes from Ophiodon elongatus, assembly GCA_016806645.1. Lineage (NCBI taxonomy): Eukaryota > Metazoa > Chordata > Actinopteri > Perciformes > Hexagrammidae > Ophiodon > Ophiodon elongatus. The sequence continues at coordinate 1,630,218 of JACSYO010000412.1, forward strand.
TGCCTCTGCTCTACTCTGCAGAGTCCAGTACATATACTTCCCTCCCATAACTCAAGTAACACTGCAAATTCTTGCTTTAACGCTTACATTTTTGCAAGAGTTAAACAAATAAGATATAAAGTGTTAATTAGTGAGGTGTAGAGGTGCTGGAAGGCAGATTTGGTTCAGATCCAGGCCAGCTGTTTCCTCTTAAATTAAGCTAATCAGCTAACTTCACATTAAACAAATCAATTATGAGAGTGGCATCAATGTTGTCATTTAACTGCTAACTGGTTAGCGTAGTTCCCACAATGTTGAACCAAAAGTAATAGCAGCCATTTATTAAAATATGTTCAAATTTAAGTGACCCCAGAGGTCTCTCACGAAAAATTGTTTAGTAGTAGAGCCAAGATTTCTGAAGAAACAGAAGTGATCGCCTTCTGAGACATGTGATAGTACAGATTATCACTGGTCATGACGAATACTGCATTAGAAGCCATGTCTATAATGCAGTATAATATAATGCGTTATGATCTGTTTATAACACTGTACTATATAATCATAATATAAGTAACTAAGCAGCCATTGTTTGCTTGAAAGTGAAATATTAAATCTATGCAAGAAAGAAACATAGTGTAAAATAACGTTATTTTTGTAGGTAATCATAAAATGCTTTACAATGTGTTTTTATTTTTTATAAAGCATTATGGATATTTATGAGTGTTTATAACTTTAACTGTACATGTATGTTTCTAATGCATTATAGACATGGGCGTCATAGACAGTGTTCATTTCTTTCTTGCTCCAATTTAGTTTTCTTTTTTTCCAATTTCAGACATTTTCCTACTATTTAATTATTATTTTTATAGAATAAATATATACGTTTGTTGATAACTTTACATGAAGTACTACTGGAGACATTGAGGATTTTACACAAATAAAATGAAGCTTAACTTTGTTCAATGGTAAAAAATAAAATCCTTCTACCAGCACCTCTAAAGCTCACTAATTAACTAGTTGAATCAAAAGTGAAAAAAACAACAATTTGTATGCTAGTCTAGCCGTTTCCCCATATTTCAAGTATTTGTGCTAAACTAAGCTAACTGGCTGGAACTTCACATTTTCCATACAGACATGAGTGTAATAAATCTTCTCATACGACTCTCGGTTATTACTTTAGGTGTAAAATTGATGGAGGTGCCCTTTTATAAAAAAAACGTCACGCAAGATAAAACTTTATGGATTTCATTTCTATGCAAGAAAAAATATATATATATATATATAAATATATATATATATATATATATATATATATATATGGGGAACTGTTCACCTGAGCTAGGATGAATGACAACACAACAGTGTGATAAATAGGAAAAAAAAACACTGTTCACAAAGTGCACTGGGAGACAGATGGATTATATTGTAATTAATACAAACACAGGTGTCTGTTGAAACTCCGCGATGGGAAATGGAAGGTGAAACCATTTATTCTTAGCAGATGGTGTTGCATAATAAGAGAGACCAGCAGTACCTTCACCTGCATGCTTAGAGCTCATATCTGTACCTGTGTTCTGTATCCTGATGGACGACGCCCCCGTTCTCCTCCTCTCCCATTCGCTCTGTGGTGAGCTGCAGCCGGCCAATCAGGTTAATCTTGCCCCTTTTCTGAACCTTTAAGTTTTTTCTGTAGAGTTGAATTTAAAAACACAAACAAATCAATGTTCAATACAGGTTTATGGTGTTTAAGTTAAAGGTTCAGGAAACTACGTATTTTTTTTTTGCAAGATGAGCACCCAACGACCAGGGGCTTGTTGCACAAAAGTGATATGCAGATAAATTTGCATGTTTGAGAATGACGTTGCATGCTCATGCATGGGTCGCTAGTATGGAATTTGTTTTGATTTGTTAAACATGTAAATATATTTACGCGTGAGGACGTTATCGCATGTCGCAACTTTGGGGAAAGGGCCCCCATAACTGGTAATATAACGCTCAATTACAAGATAACTTTTACTTGCATGAGAGAGAACTCCTGGTTGACGTAAAATAGCGTTCATTCTGCAAAGTCTCTGGGTGAAGACACCACCGGGTCGTACGACCACACCTGCCTCTTGAGTTTGTGAAAAGCCACCAGAGACTGGGAGAGTGAGAAGAGAGAGAGAGAAGAGAGTGACGGCTCAAAGGGAAGCGGTAAAAACAAATAATGTGATTAATAAAACAGATGGTCATTGTGACGGCGAGATTAAAACAGAGCCCAAATAATGGTAAGTGACTGATGGGATCAAGCACAAACCAAACAAGGAGCGCCTGCAATTAAAAAATAATTCGAATTATCCTGAACATTTTTAAAAACGTGAAATGAAATAGTAAAGTATAACACCTGCCCTGTCTCCACTCCAGCTAGTGATAACGTCTACAGTATGTTATAGATGCCTTGTGTTTGGAACGATTTGTTACCGTGTTACAATGCTCACCAAGAGGGATAACAAAGCCAGGGCTCATAACAACATGAAGGTTTCCCGAAACGTAGCGTCTTCCTCAAGAGTGTGTAATGTCACAGTAGTTGGCCAGCAGCTCTGGACACCTGGACCCTGTAAACACGCCATAGGAAAACCCGTGCAGTCAGACGTCATCGCCTTCAGCAAAAAAAACTGAATGTCACAGAAGGAGCGTCTCTTACCCTTTCTGTTTCAGGGGAAGTCCTAATTTAAATATAGTGGCGTCATTCACAACAGCTTTATATTCCTGCAAAGAAGTTTGAATAACAGGACCGCGATGAGTTTAAACATCTTCTGACAAGTGTGTCCGACAACGACACCAGGCTCGTGAAAGTTCAGCTCACTTTGTCTCGAGCTGTCAGGAAGCGTGGGTCGTCCTGAAAGGCCTCTTTCACCAGCCGGCTGAAGCGGTTGAAGCAAGGTGAGCAGCTGCTCCACACATTTCTCGGAGTCCTGCAGCAGAACAGAAGGTGACACCAGTCAATGGGATGAGCCTGAAAGTCCATTCTTGACCCTGAAAATATGAATTTGACAAATTAAGGTCCACTCACTAGCTTCATGTGGAGCTTTCAACTGAGGCTGACCTGAATGTCGACGCTTTGACCGTTGCCATGGTTGCCATGGTCATTGTCTGTTTTTATGAATATGTATCCCCCCAAAAAGGTCATGAAATAAGGAAAAGTAATCTCACATTATTGATAATGCATCAACATTAATCATTATGAGTTGTTCTCAGACAGATAGCTCTGTTTGTTGTGTGTAGAAGGTGCATAAACAAAGCAGAGGCGATCCATAGACAATCTCAACCCAGCCAGGTATTTTATTTTAGGCCTATGTGTTGGCATTGGCTAATAATAATTGCAGGGTAAAGTTAAATACATATAAATAATAATAATAATAATATGTGTGTGTGTGTGTGTGTGTGTGTGTGTGTGTGTGTGTGTGTGTGTGTGTGTGTGTGTGTGTCAAACGAGCATATAAGTGCAATATGCATATGAGACAAGAAAGTAAAAATGACATCTACTCCTGGACGAGAGGCTCATGCAGCGAGTGTTACAGCGCGAGATGTTAATATTAATGGCGTCTTCCTGGCCTGACGTTAACTAACTTAATGGTGCTAGATGAGCCAGCAGTATTGAGTATATATATATATATACATATATATATATGCACGCTTTCTTCTGCACGGGGATATGGTTGGTGGATGTAGTCCGGTAGAAACAAAATAGTTCCCACATGAAACTTCTCACAACAAGGTCTGTGTCGTATCTTGAGTAACAGGGTCATGATTTCTGGAAAGAGAGGTTTTTTTTGGCGCTTTGAGCCCCACAAGCTGAAGGCAATCTAGTTCCATTATATGTCTTTGAGAGGAGGCCGATGTCTCTAACACTCGGAAACTCACACCAAAACAGTCTAACTTCAGTTTAATAATCAATTAGTCGAAAATTAATTTGCAACTGTTTTGATGGTTTAAGTCATTTTTCATGTTCAACTGTTTCATGGTTTCAGCTTCAGACATGCGAGGATTTGCTGCTTTTACTTCTAATAACTTTAATTTACACGACAAGAGAAACACAGGATGTTCCCGTTTAAGGAAAACAGATCTGAAACTGAACTTACATGAACTGCTTGGTTGGTTTTCAGCTCAATTCATCAACTCTCTTTTTTCATACAAGTCCAGTACAACAGCCTCATTATGATATATTAAAACCAGATGCAATCCAAACTTGTATAGCACTTCTTTATATACAGGTTAGTGCAGTTGGAAGTTCTGGTTGACAAAATAATTACACGAATGAGACAGAAGAAAATAACTGCTAATCAGTGATAAACGAATGCATTCACTCACAAAAACTAAAAGCTTAACTTTAAATGTGAATAAAATTATGAAAGAGAAACATAAAAACAATAAAAGAGGAAAATTAGAAGATGGCTTTAACACATTATAAGCAAACATTCACCACTGTGAAAAGGGTTGTTTTTTGTCAAATATCAACAATTATTAATTGTTTAAGGCAAGTGTTAAAAATGAACTGGTTCCAGCTTCTCAAATGTGAATAATTTTGGTAAATTGAATACCTTTTTGTTTGTACTGATGGTCAGAAGAAAAAAATAATTGAAGACTCCAACAACTCTGTTTTTTCATATTTAAAAAAGTATATTTTATAGACCAAACCATGAATTTAGAAAATAAAGGGCGGATAAATCGTTAATATGAATACTCATTAGTTGCAGTTCTACTCCTGAATCCAAGCAAACACCAACGATTCAGCCAATCAGGTGCAGGTTCTTCCCATGTTTATGTCGATTGACAGCCTATTGTCCCAAAAACAGACCAGCGCAACAACAAAAAACGAAAAATTTCACAATTTTACAGCTGAAGCGATAAAACGTTTATATGTAGATGTGTGCAGTGAGCTTTGCGGCTGTTCAGACACTGAGCAGGAGGAGTCAGCGGGACTGCAAAAAATATTAATGTAAATTGCCAGAGAAAGAAATGGAAGCGTGACAGATTTAAGCGTGGAAATGTGTGTATTATGTCTGGGGCCCCAAAGAGCTCTCTGTGTGTGTGTGTGTGTGTGTGTGTGTGTGTGTGTGTGTGTGTGTGCGTGTGTGTGTGTGTGGGGGGGGGGTTCATGCGAATTTCGGTCAAAGTTGAGTGTGTGTCTGTAGAAAATGTAGTTGCTCATTTGCACGGTGGTGAATGGTGATTTTTGTGTGCAGTTTGTCAAGTGGCACTGAGAGGCCCCCGAGCTGAGTGGCGCCCCGAGAGAGAGAGAGAGAGAGAGAGAGAGAGAGAGAGAGAGAGAGAGAGAGAGAGAGAGATAACAAAGTTAAAAGAAACAAAGATCAAAGAAGTGGAATGCAGGAAAAAGGCAAAAAAAGAAAAGATATGATAGTGAGTGAGACAGACAGATTTCTTGCGGTGCAGACTGCAGTGTAAAAGTATTTTCTCCATCTGGCTTGCAGCTGTGATCAGAAACGGTTTCCTGTCACATTTGATAACCAGATAACTGGTTTAAAATATATTTTGTTCAGATTTACATATAATTATCTCACAAGTCTATAGAAAGAGAGTCGTTGACGGAGTCAGATGTTGTTGGCAGATTTAAAAGCTGCACTTTTCTTCATATATTATAGTAATTGTCCGCAGTATTGTAGTACATACTCGTGTTGCACATGTTGTATTACGCGTTAGCAGCATGAATTAATTGTCTCTTCAGGGAAATTGTTAGTAAAAAAAGATGAAATAATGGCAGCCCACCATGGAGGGTTTGCCATAAAAAGAGCTGAAAACAGTTAGTGTGAAGTGGAACTATAAAACTCTCTGACAGCACGTCTGCACCAGTGCTGACCACCAAAATGAAGCGCATGTGAATGAAGGAAAGTTGTTGCATCTGGCCTCAAGTATTATTTTGGCCATGCACATGAACTTTGTGTTCGTTGGATCTGTACCTGATTCGTGATTGTTCAACAGTGTTGTGAGTCCTTGAAAAGCTCAAAATCACAATCACAGGTCAAGAAATATGCGTGTGTGTGTATTACACACTAATTTAAAGGAAATTACAGAACAGTTAATAATAATAATATATATTTAAAAAAGGAAGGAAAACATGACTTTGTTGCAAAATTCACATCCTTTCACTTTATCTGATGCATGCTTGAAATAAAAATGAATTCGATTTATTTGATGGAACATGCTCATCATGTTATGAGGATAGTATACGTTAACAGTGAAGAAACACATTATACAACAACAGCTGAGTAAGCAAAATGTCTGTCAGTAATCTTTGACAGTTTTCTGACAGTTTTCTTGTCCCCTGTCTACATTATAGCACACAATGCCTTGTGTAGGAAGCCAGCTCCATGAAGGAATGGTTTCCCCAAGCCTTAGGAGGAATAACTCGACCGGTCAGAGCTCTGACCTCAACCCCATTCAACACCTTTGGGATGAACCGGAACAGCATCTGTGAGCCAGACCTGCTCACCAAACATCAGAGTTGGACCTCACTGATGCTCCGGTGGCTGAATCCCTTCCACAGGTTCAGCATCGAGTGGACAGACTGAAACCACAAACAAGGAACAACGGATGAAGATGAAGAAGAAGTAAATACTTTGAAACCGCGCCAGCAGACATGTTTGCTGAGCGACTCATGTCATGAACTGACTCACGACTATGTAGTGAAATGTAGAGAAAGTCAATGGACCATTACCAAATGATTTATAGCCACAATCCAGCGGGGCTCCCTTTCATCATCGTCGTACGAAGGCAGACAGAGGATGTGAAATCAACTCTGATGAGGCACACACAAGTATTACTTTTGGGAAACCACATCCCATGACCTGACAACGAGCTGCACTTCTATTTAACTGACTCCTGATTTCTGAATCCCTCTAAAGCCCTCTGAGACCTGCGGCCGACATTACTGTATTAGAGCAGGCTTAGTTTTGAAGCTAGTGTAGATATATTGGGATTATATGAAACTAGACGACTTAATGAATCCATCAGTCATTTTTTTGCGAGGGAAAAACTGTCAAGGCCAGATTCACAGGGCTCCCTCGACCCCCCACCTCAAGATATCTGAATGAAAATGTGTTCCACGGGCACCAACGGGTCTCCCCTTTACAGATACACAAACGTTATGGACTAATCCCATGCAGTTCTGGTCATAATGTTTAATCATGGTCATTATGTTTAATCTCTGTTGAACCCTTTCAAAGTGTTCTTCCTTTTCTGTCCTTATTTATGAATTTTTTGGGGTCTGGTTGGCAACTGCTGCTGCTGTAAACGCCAAAAGTCAAACGAGTGAATGTATTTCTGAGCTGCGCAAATAAACTAGAAAACTAGAAAACTATTTTAAAAAAGATGACTATATATATAGTCTTTAGTCGATAATTAGTTGTGTGTGTGTGTGTGTGTGTGTGTGTGTGTGTGTGTGTGTGTGTGTGTGTGTGTGTGACTTGGGGTCTGTGGACAGTCTGTCAGCATGTACCTCCCATCTGGTATATTGTAAAGGCATCTCGCTTCATTCACTCATTCACAAACACACATATTTTCCTGCATGTGTGTGTGTGTGTGTGTGTGTGTGTGTGTGTGTGTGTGTGTGTGTGTGTAGTAAAAGGAGGAGGTGCCCGGTGCCTCCTCCTTTTACTACACACGCACACACATACACACACACACTTTCTCTCTTTCTCTCAGTGCTACTAACTCTCTCTCAGGGCAGCAGTTGATGGACGCTCAGCTGCACAGAAAGCAGCTTTTCTTCTATACCTTGTGTTTTGTTTTTTTTAAAAAGCTGAATCATTGCTTTACCGAATCAAGATGAACACCAACATCTTCGTCACCAAAGTGCAGTCCAAGTTTCAGGAGGCGAAGGAGATCAGCGACGAGGAGAAGTTGTACAGATACAACGGGGTGTTGTACCCGCGCCTCATGTGCCCAGAGGATCATCTTAAGGCTCTGGAGAACATCGAGGCCAGAGAGGACGACGTCATGCTTGTGGCTTATCCCAAATGTGGTGAGTTTCTTTTTTTTAAAGCTGTTCAGTCGGAGAGCAACAACTTTCAGATGGTATTCATTTTTCTTTTGTCATAAATGATTAATAAAGTTTTAAAAAGGTCGCCGGAACATTTGATCCATCTGTTACGACCTCTGACCTCTGACCTCCCTTCCGAACGTTTGTTTGTATCTTAATGATTGTCAAGTAAACCTTTTATTTATTTATTTTTATGTTTAAGCAGTGGTGGACGTAGTACTTAGATGTTGTACTTAAGTAAAAGTACTAATACCACAGTGTAGAAATATTTAGTTTCATGTCCTGCATTTTCTAATTTTATTAAAGTAAAAGTAAAAAAGAAAAAAGAAAAAGCATCAACATATACTTCATGTCAGTAAAAGTGCTCATTGTGCAGAATGGATCACTTCAGAATAATATAAATTACGATATTGGATTACATTATTGTTGCATTAATATGTTCATCACTTTAATGTTGCAGCTGGTAAAAGTGGAGCTCATTTTAATTTAACAACATTATAATTTATTTGTTCATTTTTGTATTAATAATCTCAAGTATATGAAGTTGTCAAAGTATGTAGAGGAGTAGAAGTGTGAAGTACCAGAAATTGGAAATACACAAGTAAAGTACAAGTAAGTAAAAATTTTAGTTAAGTGCAGTATTTGAGTGAACTACTTTCCAACACTGACTCTTATTTATGACAGATTTCATCCATGCAAAAGCAGAATTAAAGTGACCGTTCACCCCAAAATCAAAAATACGCATCTTCCCTCCTACTTCCTCCTACTACCTCGATCTAGATTGTTTTGCTGTGAGTCGCCCAGTTTTGGCGATATCGGCCTCTGAACTTTGGTAGTTCCTATATGAAACTACCCACAACGAGGTCTGTGGATCATCTGGAGTAACCGGGTCATGATTTCAGGAAAGAGACATTGCTGTTGAGTTTTTTTAAATGTATTTCATTTTGGCCCTTTGAGTGCCATATTGTCCCATTGTATTCGAGCAGTCATCTCTGCGGCCGTAGAGTTGTTCATTTACGTAACAAGCTTGTCATCAACATTTAGTTTTGGCTCCTCACGGGAAACGTTTGTAAAAGTAAAAGTGTCTAAAAGTTGGAGCAAGTTTCAAGTCTGTGCATGTTGTGGCAAGGACGCAGTTTTGATGAATGATTTGACAAAAGGTCACCAGGATCGTGGGGTGATGGTCACAAGGTAAAACGGAGGGGTAGAATAGACATTCCTCTCATCTTTGATTTTTTTTTTTGTAGCGGTGAAAGAAGTATTCCGATTCTTGCAAAAGTAGACACAACAGTGTAAAATGCTAAACATATAATTGAAGCCAGAGGAACCACACATAAACACATTTTTGTGAAATGTTGTTTGAATATTATCAGCTGATTAAATGGGCGTTTTCAGTGGTCATCACTGCCATTCTTATGCTTCAAACAGGCCAAACTGCACATTCCGCCTGAAAGTGAAAGTGAAACTTAACATTGTGAATGGATGCAAAACAACTTTAGGCTGAGACAACAAAACTAGTTGGTTCGGTTTAGGGAAAGATCATGGTTTGGTTTAAAAGAATGCTTGTTACGTAATATACGTTACTTGGCGTTAGTGAAGTACGTTTACTCTCTGACTAAAGCAGGGTAAAATAAGTCAACCTTGACTTTTGGTTTCACACAAACAGCTGTCTCCTGAATGTCTCTGAGGCTGATAACTCCATTTAATCAGCTGATAACCTTTGAAGCAGGTGTTTTTGTAAAAGTTCTGAGCGCCTGGTTCTGGTTCAAATAAATCTAGTGGAGTAGAAGTATAAAGGAAATGGAAATACTCATGTAAAGTACAACTAGCCTACCTCAAAACTATACTTAAGTAAAGTACTTGAGTAAATATACTTGATTACTTTTCACCACTGCCATTGTATATATTTTTGATCTTTTATGGCCACTTATTACTTTTATAAAGTAATAAAACAAGGACAAGAAAAATGCTCTTTAGATAAACCAATCACAAGTAGTAGGCCTGTGACTGTAGACGAGTGGTTATAAGTAAAAAAGGCTTTGTTTTAAGGCAGAAGAGTTAGAAAACACTGATGTAACATCAGCTGAGTTCACTTTACTGTCACAAACCTGAATCTGCCTTTTGTTCTGTAAAATCACTGCACGCGGCCACAAAGTAGTCCGGCACACGGGGAATTAAAGGTTTTTACACTTTGGTTTTTGCACAAATAAAAAAACAACATAAAACGTGTTAAATTTAGAGGTGATTTAGGGAAAAACAGGTAAAATGTTGGAGGGCTCCATACAATAAATAATTAATAGTTTTATTCATTTACGACGGAAATTCAAAACTGCCTCCTTAACAGCATCTCGTGAGCCCTTCAACCATTGAAGAGCCACTTCGCTCAAATCACTTTGCATGAATTCTGGGTACTGCAGTGCATTAATGTGCACTAATACCTGAGGGAATGTGTTGATGATTTATTGATACTTAAAAGCACCACGTAACACCACAACGTATCTCTTTCTCTTACAAACACAAAGCGCTCACAGTTCGGTTTTCAGAGGAAGAAAAGTGTGAAATTCCTGCTGTCGCCGCGGTGCGTTCAAGGAATGTGACATGTTTTCTTTTTGGGTTTTGGCTTTACTTTTGAGAGTTTTTTGGGACACCAGCTTGCTGGTGGAGCAACGATACTAAGACAGACTTGGTAATCGCCTTTGGAGGAATGTTAGATTACGCACACCCGTCCCACATCTCCATGCGTAGGGGCCTGTTTGGCTTGGGGCCCACATGGGGAATAGTAAAGCTTATCTATGGGTGTGTGACAGCCCCATCAGCCCAGCCAATGGGAGCCTCTTTTTAAACGGCTAAATGGTCTCTTTTGATGTTACAGGCAGTTAAATCAGTGCTACACAGCCGACTGCCACAGATAATGGCTTCCTGACGTCTTGGTGATATATGGGGGAAGATTGAGGAGGATTAACTCGGCCTTCAAATTTACGGCCTATGGTCGTTTATAGGCCTGTAGCAGTTTTTCACTGGTTTCTCTGTGCGTGTTGCACTACATGGCAATACAGTTGTTTTTCTCATCCCTGTCTGTCCCCTAAAATGAATAAATGATAAATCACTCCAGGAAGTAGCCAGGTGTCATTTTCAACAGCGCTCCAATTGAATTACCCAGAAATTATAAAGCTCTATTTTAAGCCTCTTCAGCTTTACCCTTTTTTAAAGTGTCAGTCTACCAAAAAAACTTTTCGATTTTAAATTAATGTTAACATTCAACTCTTTGAGTGCCTTAAAACCAAATTACATTAATTTCAAAAACTAAAACAAACCATCTGCTTGGATTAATGGAAGTGAGAAAAAAGCCCATTAAATATAACAATATTTTAGAAATCCCTTACAACTCTGTTTACATTTCAAGTGATCTGAATCAAGGTTGAGGAATTTTGCTCTAAAAGTATTTTTCTTTACGTGTCTGACAGATTGTCGAAAAATGTTCCACAGTGTGTCAGTCTAATGTCACAGCACAGGTAGAACTGGAGAAATAATCCAGGTTTTTTTGCAAAGCAGAATACAGAATGAAAATTCGGGAAACTGCTAGAAATAGACATCAAAAAGTTTAAATGTGCCTTAAAAAATCCCGGTACAGTAAACATTTGTGGAGCGGTCCTCCTCCTGCAAATGGTGCAAGGAAATGCTGCAAATCCCAGAGAAGGCAGGTCATAATCCAGTCTTTAAGTTACCTGTACTGATGTTTCCCCTCCTGTTAACTGTCATTATGTAACAGCAGGATCTGTCAGAGGAAGCAATATATGTGGAGACTAATGTTCCGACTCGCTGCCAAAAAGAAAGAAAGAAGAAGAAGAGAAACAGATGAAAGAATTGACCTGCAGCAGCTGCAGCAGCTGCAGAGTTAAATTGTTTTTATAATGTGTGCCGGGATCACATATTCAGTACACTATTATATTTTGTACACTAATGCATGGTTTGAAACCAGGGCTCATTTAGTCAAAACACTGCACACAATTCACACAACCACACACACAAGTGGCAGCACAACTCTGAAACAGTTACTCACTTGTGGCCTTTTTTTTTATAGTGCTTGCATCCTGATTGATGAGTCCATCATCAAGCAATAAGGTGTTTGGCCAGGTGGCACATTTATCAGCCAATTGGTCCACGGGTGTGTCATTTTGAATGGCAGAGTTTTGAAAATTCAAACAAGTGACTTTATGTCAGATTCATGTGTCTTATGTAGAGAAGTGTGTGCCGAGTGCTGCAGAAAGTATACCACGTTGAATTGCAAACTGGGTGCAAAGCAGAAAATTAGTTTAGAGTTTTGGATACTTGAGCTGAGGTTTTGGTCTCTTGAGTGGCAATCTCAAAAATTGTGCTTTATGTGTCACTTTAGAGCATAGGTGTCAAACTCAAGGCCCGCGGGCCGAATCCGGCCCACCACATCATTTTATGTGGCCCGCGAGAGCTCGAAAGGAAATATATGACTGTCTTAAAATTTAAATCTATGCTGCTTTACAATGTACAGTGACCATAAACTACATCTCCCACAATGCATGTTGATTTTGTGACCCGCGAATGAATGGCTTCCTGCCACTAGAAAGCAGTGTTTCCATATCGGCGTTTAACTAAAGCGATTTGAGTTGAAAAAGATCAACAAATAATCCCAAAATATCCAAGAAGAGAAAGATTGATGCAGAGGGAAAGCAAATACATGTTTGTGCTTCAAGGAGAAGAACCGGTCTGTGTTATGAGGCGTGTCGGTGATGAAGGAATACAATGTACGTTGGCATTTTGACACCAAACACGGAGTCAAGTATGCTAAATTTAGCCTCCAAGAAAAACATAAAGTTGTCCAAGAATTCGTGCTAGACGCGCCGGAGAGGGGGCGTGGCCTATCTCCGTGGAAATAGTTCATTTCCGCCATCCACCATTGAAGAAATAACCACTATTTCTGCTTTGTACGTGTTGTGGAAGTCCCACAAACGTCGGAACATCAAACGCCCTCATGTCTGGGTTCATAATATTATATATTATATCTATATATAAAATATAATATTATCCGTCGCCGCACATAGCTTCTCCAGGAGCTGCGTCTGGAGGACTGCCGCTTCCAGACTATCAACTTCTCCTCTATAGTTTCTGATTCAACAGCGGCATGACGTCAGTGATGACGGGCGGAGCTTCTCAACGCTGATTGGCTCTACAGACACAACGTAATGCCAATTGCTCGCGTCGCGCCATTCGCTTCCTTCTCGCTGCCCGGCGAAAATTTGCGTTATTCACATCCATTCGCGTCTGTGCATTGATTTTGTTTATAATATACTCGCGCGAAAAATTCGCAACACGTTTGGTGTGAACGCAGCATAGAGCTATGTGAGCAGGTGAGCCATGTAAAGGTGAGAGCAGGTGAGCCATGTAAAGGTGAGAGCAGGTGAGCCATGTAAAGGTGAGAACAGGTATGCCATGTAAAGGTGAGAGCAGGTGAGCCATGTAAAGGTGAGAACAGGTATGTCATGTAAAGGTATGAGAACAGGTATGTCATATAAAGGTATGAGAACAGGTATGCCATGTAAAGGTGAGAGCAGGTGAGCCATGTAAAGGTGAGAACAGGTATGCCATGTAAAGGTGTGTGAGCAGGTGAGCCCCAGACCACATCTGTCAAACATGTTTTTAGCAGCTCACAATTATTTGTTGTACCAGAGTTATGTCCCTCTCAACTGTGACAAAAAAAGCTTTGAACAAAGTTAATGTAATGTTGTCTGCTATTTTCTTTAAAAGTTTGATCTTTGATAGATTAATGTGGGTTTCTTAAACCTAAATTAAAAGGATTTATGTTATAATAGAAAAGAAATTTGCTTAGATACATTAATATAAATGCATGTACTACATTTGTACACTTGAATAAACAATAATCAAATGCAGAGACAGTTATTTAACAATATGTTAGGGAGTAGTTACATTTATACAGTCTTACAGTTACAACCGGCCCTTTGAGGGCAACCATAATGCTGATGTGGCCCAGGGTGAAAATGAGTTTGACACCCCTGCTTTAGAGTGTTAGCAATTGAAGGAAAAAAAATAATTAAGTTTTAAGTTTTTAAACCCAAAACATCCCCATTCTTATTTTACATTTCCCTGTATTCATGTACAGTTTTGAGTATCATTAGGGATAATGCTGTCATGTCGTTGAACAAAGCTTCACTGTGTGTGTGTGTGTGTGTGTGTGTGTGTGTGTGTGTGTGTGTGTGTGTGTGTGTGTGTGTGTGTGTGTGTGTGTGTGTGTGTGTGTGTGTGCGTGCGTGCGTGCGTGCGTGTGTGCAGGTTTTAACTGGATGGTGGGCGTGGTGAGGAAGATCATCACAGAGGCCACAGGGATGAAAATGGAATCAAGGATGCCGCCGCTGATCGAGTTTTTTGGACCGGATGTCATAAAGGTACTTTCCTTTTCATGCCACTCTCTACTTACTCCACTACATTCATCTCACTGCTTTAGTTACTTTACAAATCAAGATTTCTTTACACACAAAACACATCAACACAAGTGTACAAGTGCAGCTTAAAACCAAACTTCATTAAGTAAATTAGTGTTTAGGAAGTCAATCTGACAGAGTGCAGCATCTCTGTAGTTCTCTGTAGTCGTAATCTGAGACAGATGTGTGATCAGAAAACACATTCGTACAAACACTAAATAAATTAAACGGAAATGCAGATGTGCTTTGTGTTTGGAACAATTCTTGGAAACCTTAACGCTGGGCCTGTTTCAGCTGTTCAAGAACACATGATTTGGTGTGTGTGTGTGTGTGTGTGTGTGTGTGTGTGTGTGTGTGTGTGTGTGTGTGTGTGTGTGTGTGTTCATGTCTCATTAATCATGTGTTGAACTCTGTATCCTGAGAAACAACATGGCAGGCAGGAAGACGTTAAATAGTTTCAACCAATTGGAAAATATATATTTCCTCTTTCTTAGCGAGAGTTAGATGAGAAGGTTGGTACCACTCTCATATTTGTTGCAATGCTTTCTTCTCTGAAGAAAAAACACCATTTTTCATTAACTTTGTAGTTTTAGTTTCTCAGACTAAACCAAACCTCAGTCATTTTTGGCGTGGTCTTATTTGAGGGAACTGACAAATAACAAGAAATCTCATTCTGGTGGTAACATGTAATGGCTACGGCCGAATAGCAGCATATCATTGTATATTGTAATAGATAAAGTTGACTCCCTCTTTCTCCCTGCTCTCCCCTCAGGTCATGGGTAAGACTCCCTCCCCAAGGTTTCTGGGGACTCACATGCACCCCGACAACATCCCTGCGTCCTTCCATGCAAAGAAAACAAAAGTAAGTTTCAAAACATCTGATTATCCTCATGTCATCAACTGTGAAGGTACATAAAACCGACTCAAATGGCTTTTAAAATAAAAAAAAACGTCATCAATCCCATCAGAATATATTTGAATTTCAAATCTATTTAGTTTCTGCTCTTTCTGTATTTCTTTCTGACGTGTTTGTTTTATGCATTGTGTGTTGTGCAGATGCTGGTGATCTTCAGGAACCCTAAAGACACTCTGGTGTCCTTCTATCATTTCTCCAACAACAACCCGGTCCTCCCATCCGTGCAGTCCTGGGAATCCTTCTACTCCCACTTCATGAGCGGAGACGGTGAGAAAAACACACACACACACACACACACACACACACTGCTCACCTTCAGGCTATCACAATGTTATCATGATCCAAAGACATCTACAGCCACATTTCACTGAAAAAGCACCGTCAGTTCATTATCAATCGGACCACATTTGACGATGGTTCAGGCATGCATGGATTATCAAAGAGGCCATTTCTTTTTTCTTTTCAAATAGTCTAATGCATTAAACTTTGAAATCTGCTTTGCCAATAAATCAATCTTACTTTACAGTAACCGTTAGAAACTTTTAACTGGTTAGGAAACGGTCCCACTGTAATACTGAAGCCTCTATGTGACCTTCATAAGTAAACGAGATCATCAGGTCGGATTCTGCGCAAAATCAGATGAAATCATGCAGGCGGCGGCTCCTCTTTTAAGAGCTTTTGTTTGCATGTTTCTCACCATGGGGCTGCATCCTCATTTTCTTCCTCCCTCTTCCAATTTGACTTGAGGATCCTTTATATTGGAGGTGTTGCGGCTTGAGAACATTCTGATTAGCATTCGTTTCCTCCAGACACAGACTAGACTCCATAAAACACAGAAATACCACCTTTTGCTTTGCACATTTCACAGCCTGACTTTATGACTGCAGCTCCGCTGTGTTTATGGGCTAATAAACATTGTAAAACTGACTCAGCAGGGTAACTGTGGAAGTTTTGGATTTGTTTGAATCTAAGTGGGGCTAAACAGCCAGTACTACTCAGTGAATTTTCTACATCAAGACACTCGTAAAACTGGGGTTCAGAGGCTTCTCACACCTTCGTGGGGCAAAGGACGGCAGTTTATCCGTACATGACATATTGAAATCCTTTCATGAAGTAAAAGTACCCATAGTATAATGAAAAACTATTCAATTACAGCTAAAAGGTAAAATGCCTGCATTAAATAGTTTACTTAAATAAAATAAGTACCAGAAAGTGTCTGGGATTTGTTTTTTATATATATATATATATATATATATATATATATTGCATATTGTGGTTTAAAGCAACAGCAGCTACTTTGTCTGATGAACAGCAGAAGAGCAACTAGCTCTAGAGCGGTAGTTGTTTTTAGTGCAGCCATACATTGCATTTCCAGTGACTGCTTCAAAATAAATGCCCGAACACTTGAATGCATTTCATGCAAAGCCGCAGCAGTTGATAAATGTTGGGATAAATCGGGAAAACTCTCCATCAACCCTCCGGGGCTGAAGAATTAAGCCAAATTTACTGCAGAAATACACATACAGCCTGGTGCTGTAAACATGTTGGTTCATGACAACGCTACGGGGTGTTTTTTTATATAACTCACCGGTATAAATCATATTAAGGCACATTGAGGGCAAGGTCACTTTGGTGCCGTACCAGGTTGCTAGTCGCTACAGTGCAAAGCAGCATAAAAAGGAAATGTGCTGGCCTGTTTCTGCAGCATCACTGTGGTATGTAACTCCACCACTGTAACTGTAAATGCCTGCAGAGATTACAGCGCTGTACAGAAGTTAACTTTATCACTTCACAATCACAATGCTGGAAAACAAGTCCTGCTTCTCACAATCTCTTGCTTGCTTTGTTTCCCTGTCATCGGTCATCTCCCTCCAGCCCTGCAGTAACCCTTACACTGCCATCACCTGACCTCACCCGTTTACACTTTCTCCATTAGCCCTGTAGTCATGTGTACCGGCCCACCTCTGTTCATTCTCTGCCAGATCCTCTATTGGTCTTCTGTCCAGCCTTTGTTACTGACTGCCTGCTTCTTGGACTGCTGCACCCCTCACTAACCCTTTGAATGGAAGTTTGCCTGTGACTTTCTGCTTGGCTTTTTACTTTTGACTGACAAAATCACCATAAAAGAACTTAAGAAACTTCTGCCAGACATCAAATGCATTTTTGGAACTCTATATTTCATGAAAGGGTGCAGCTTTATAACTTTTTGCCATCGCTTCTTTTTGGTGAGATGTGATCAGTGGTGAAATTCAGATCCAGAAATCCAGTAGAAATAGCAAATATATCCCTCTGCAAGTTAAAGTCTTGCCCTTTAAAATAGTATCAGCTGTAGAATGTACTAAGTCTCAAAAGTAAAAGTACTTATCGAGCACAATGCGTATTATTATTGGTTTATGGGGTCATTACTATGCTGCAATCAAATGGAATCGGGCAGACCGTAACAACTTCTGGGCAGCACAGAAAAAACAAACCGTCAGATTGAATGTCAGAACAATAAAATGACACACGCTTAATGATATGTTCCTATGCTGACGGAATAAAATATATGAAATACAATTATTTTGTGTCAACTATTTCATGTAATTATTGTAGTATTGCATATAGCTTTAAAATGCAGCTTTCTCTTAATATTTGAATGCAGACTTAAACCACTTTCTCTGGTGTGTGGGAACCTAACACTACCTAACATCCGCTTGTAAATGCTGCTTATTTACTGCTATATTTTAATGCTCCGAATGTCATATAGAGAACCTTATCACAGTCTATGACAATGCATCATATTTTATGAACTGATCACATGTTTTGTATGTAGAATCTTAATCTGAGAAGTAATGAATACTGCAGTGAATGAATGTAGTGAAGTAAAAAGTACAATATTCCAGTCTGAAATGGACCGTAGTAAATCTCGAAAAATTCAAGTACTCAATTTACCGATTTGACATTACCTCAAAGTTGTACAGTACTTGAGATAATGTTGGAGCATTTGTTGAAGTGCTCTGCACGCCGTGTTGGGGTCATTGCTTCGACTGCACACTACGTCCTAGATATCTGGGTTAAGATTATTTTGAAAAGTGAAAGGTTTTTAGATATGAATGTAACATTTAACTGATCCAAACAACTCTGCTCTGTGTGTGTGTGTGTGTGTGTGTGTGTGTGTGTGTGTGTGTGTGTGTGTGTGTGTGTGTGTGTGTGTGTGTGTGTGTGTGTGTGTGTGTGTAGTTCCCTGGGGGTCATACTTTGACCACGCTCTGGCCTGGGAGGAGAGGATGGACGACCCCACCGTTATGATTGTCACCTATGAAGAGTTAAAGCAGGTAGAACACAAAATGACTTAGAGAGTCGTAGCTTAAGTTTTAATATTTAATATGAAAATTCAATCACATTCATTCATATTCATATGAAAAACAATCACTGCGTCGAAGTGTCTGTCTGTAACGCCTCCTATTCTGGTTCCGGTCCTGCAGGACTTGAGCGAGGGCGTCCGTCAGATCACCACCTTCTTTGGCTTCAGCCTGACGGAGGCTCAGGTGCAGCAGATCGCAGAGGGCAGCACCTTCACCGCCATGAAGGAGAGCTCCGCCAACTCCCACGGTACTCTGGGGAACGTCATCTTCAGAAAAGGTGCTTCATTTATTTTTTGGGAGAGGAACTGTTTTATCCATTTACGGCATTTGTTTTAAAAACTAAACTGCAATGTGCATATTTACTGCATAGATCTCCAGCTCTGCTCATATTGACCGAAACATTGAAGCCAAAACTGTCATTTATTTAAAAAAAATCTATTACATTGTAGACTTTCTCCCTATAATTTTGCACTTGAATAGTTAATTTGCAAAAGAAAAAAAAGCCATTCTTGAAATGAATAAACCCACACCAGTTGTTCCTATTTGCTGTTATTCTGAGGGAGCTATGTAGATGTTAGAGTCAGTAAATTATTAGCCTTTTTAATTATTCAAGGCTTCAAAACATCAGTCCACAAAACTATCGGGGTCTACTTCCTATATACAGTCTATGTATTTCACTCATTGTATCTCAAAAACTACAGTTTGTGTTTTTTGTGGAAGTATCAAATTCACTTGTCTTCTGAGATATAACAACCTGAATGCAGCATCATTTAGTGTTTTAGTAAAATGTTATAACTGACTACTATAAATATTTAAAATTGTAAGAAATACTAAATAAAAAGAGATTTGATGTTTCATTCTTTGTTAGCTTGAACTTCAGTGGTGCAGGTACAGAATACAAACTATTTGTTACTTATTTTGAAGCTTTGAGAAGAAATTGAAGGGGTAAATCAGAGGGTTTTAAACTGCATCATATTTGTGTCCTGAGCAGGTGAGGTCGGGGACTGGAGGAACCACTTCACACCAGAACAGAGCCAAGAAATGGACGACGCCTTCAACAAACACCTGGCAGGAACCAGGCTGGGAGCCAAACTCAACTACCAACTGCACTGTCAGTAGGAAGCAAGAGAAGAAGACAAGAAGGGGAAAGAGGGAGGGAAAGTATGTAGAAGAAGAGTTTGGGGACTTTTCTGCCCTGAGCTGAGTCTGACAGACCTCCCCCTCAAGCACTGCATGCTTCTTCACATGGTTGGTAGAGGAGGTTCTTTGGAGGCAGTTCAGGGCCAAAAGTTCCTTTGTCACAGACTCAGAGAAAGAAGGAATAAAATGGAGAAAGGGTGGGAGCAAAAAGGGAACAAGGGCTTGGGTTTTTGTATTATTAACTACAACCTGTGAACTGTTGTTGCTGCACGAGTTCTACAACAGAAAACATTAAAAGAATAGTTTCACATTTTGGGAGCTCAAGAACAATAAATACAGATTAAACAAATGAGATATATTACAATGTAATAAGTTAGTCTTAAAGGGTCAGTACATTTAAGAAGTGCGGTAGATGGATTTTTAAAACGTTTAAAGAAACAAGCTAGCTGTCCAATAATTATTTTTGCACTTTAATAGATACTGTTTCCAGTCTTTTGGAGAGTGGAATCAATCTTCTCAACTGATTCTGAGCCAGAAAGCAAAAAAGCACATTTCCCAAAATGTCAAACTATTCCTTTAAACCCCTCATGAGCAGCAAAGTTTGGCTGTGTGAATAAAAGCAGCATTCAAAACATGACCAACACACTGCTCATCAACACAGGAAGCAGAGGAACATAAATTGATTGTTATGACCTTCAAAGTTGACAATTTATATTAGTTAAAAGTAAGAGAACAAATGTTTCTGCAGTCTTTGTGTGCAGAATGCCGTCATAGACAGAAAGTCCCAATTGGGTTAAGGCATTAACACAAAGGCTAACCCAAATGCTCTATACAAAGCATAGAAAGGTATTAAAACACAAAAAAATAAAACAGGAAATAGGACAAATTGATGATAAAGAGTTTAAAGATGGGCAGAAAAAGCAAGAAAAAACAATTACAGTGAAGAGTGATAGGCATCCCGAAACATACACCTGAATGTTTTTTATAGGATTTAAACTTTGGTACCTCCAAGTGCAAGATTTTCTTTTTAAGTGCTATGATTACATACAAATTAAACATTTTATAATAACTTAAATTGTCATCAAGACACATGATAGGACCTATGAAATTTTGATGAAAAGAAAGATGATTTGCGTTTTTTTATGACGAGTTGGTGTTTTCCTGCATAGCTGGTTGTTTTTTGCTCTGAGCACATACAGGTTTGTATGTAAACCAGAGTTTATTCACTCGTTTGGCTAGTGGGTGTGCTCTTCTACCAAAATAACACCTGATTGCAGCATCATTGAGCAGCTAAGGTCTCACATGTCAGATCTTTATCACCAGCACATGAATGTTAAGTTTCATTTACTGATTTAAACAGATAACAGTTGAAGTATCTTCATACTGGCAGTCAGCTGAACTCAGGTTCATGGGAACACTCACAACTTCATTCTGGATGTGAAACATTACTGTGATGAGATTATCAGGTATTATAAATACGCACAACCACTGTTTGAGCTGTATGTATATTACATATAGTCGCTGTACATGATCAAAGTCATGAAATAAAAACTATTTTCTAGATCGCTTATTTGTTCTCCATTTGTATGACTCCGTCTCATGTGATTATGTCAAATTATGAACTAAGAAGGAAGTAACAATCACGCCTGCCTTGTGTGTTTTATTCTGGAAGGGCCAACCGGATGTGGTGGTGTTGATCCGTTGCTAACTTAACGGCGGTCCACCGTGTGGCTCTTGAATGAATGACATCATGCGGGCTTCTGTCGGTCTCCATCTGCGACGTGACACCTTCGGACACTAACGGTTAGACGTTTATTTTGAACTCTGCCATTGCCCCTGAACGAGCAACGGCACGTCAACGGTTTTTCGTGTGAATGATTCTGCGACTGTTTCCTAGTAGCTCGCGAGCAAACGCTCCAGGTAGCTAACGGCTAATGACGCTAAAGATGGTGTGCGGGCTTTACCTGTTACGCGGGTGTTAAACGGACGGTTGAAGGTAACGCAAACCGCTTTTGGGTCAGGTGTGTTTTAATGTGTGCGCGGATAGCACCTGCTCAGGTCGCGTGCCGCCATTGAAGCTGTCCTCCTGGCTTTTATTCATGTTGGGAAATTGTGTCAATGTGTTGCTAGGCGATGGCACATTGTCCCTGATGAACGGATTTAGCTGTAACGTTCTACACTCAACTGTCAACCGAAACACACAAACAAACACACACACACACACGCGCGCGACCGTTCAGAAGTTTGTCTTCAGCTGTGCCCACGTTGTTGCATGACGGGAGATTTATGTTGAATTCGTCCAGAAAAGTCTTAAGTGACCCTTTCCCCTCTGCAGCCCACTCAGTGGTGAGGTTGAGGAGGTTTAACCACTGATTTGATCCGTTTCAATCTATTTCTATGGAGGTTTGAGGAACATCTTAAAGCAGCACGCCTGGTTCAGCCTCCAGCTCGTTCCTGAGGCGGTGCTGAGACACTGAAACTGGGTTTCTGTTTAAATATGCACACATGTTGATGCTGAGCTTCCAGTTTCCAGAGAATAACACATTAAGTGTCAAAGGTTTTCGGTTATACGTAATTTTTTCTGCATGTTTTTACTTTTTTAATCGGTTCTCGTTTGATTTGTTCATAAACATGAATGGCACATAATCTAACAGCTGTAAAATGTATTGAAAGTGATACATTTATCATTAATACGACAGCTCTAGTTTAACCTCTTATTATCAAGACTGATGAATCTTGTTATTTTACGTTTTATATATTCAGGGGTGTTTTCCATATCTTGATACATGTTGTGACCCACTACATTGATATCCAATAACGGTGTTTTGCTTACTGTAGTATTTCTTGTTCAATATCGCATTCAGTTTTCACTTAAACTGTTCTGGTCTGATTGGTTCCATTTAATTGGATTATAATCTGTAATGTGTAGTTTTAGGGCTTCAACCAAGATAGTTTCAATTATTCTGTTATTTTCCAGATAAATCAATCAATAATTGATGGGTGTGAATAATGAAAAATGCTCAGTGGTGTTGTCATCAAATGTCCTGTTGCGTTGGACCAACAGCCCAAAATGTTCACCACATTCTCACATTATTCAATCTAAAACAGCGAATCTTGAAAATGAAGAGAATGAAACAAGGAAATATTTGCCCTCTTTGCTTCATAAATGACGAACACGATAACTGAATCATTCAAATATTTAGCAATTATATTTCAGTTAATTGACCATTTTTTCCCCGATTTAATTTAGTCTTTAACATTTCAGAAAAAATGTCAGTTCCCAGAGCTCAAGAAAATATGTTTAAATTACTTCTTTGTCAGTCCAACAGTCAAAAACTTCAAGATATTCATTCACATTTTCCTTTTTATACTTGCTCAATTGAGTAATTGGTTGTTAATTGGTACTTCTCTGTGTTCCAGGTGTAGAGTGATGCAGCAGAAGTTGTGTTCCAGAGGTTCTGGTTCTTTCCTCTTGGAGAGGAACAGCCAGCCCTGTGGCACCACCACCTCCTGCGACCTCCCCTTCCGCTGCCCCCGCTGTGGCGAGCACGAGCGCTTCCGCAGCCTGGCCTCGCTCCGCGCCCACCTGGAGTACCGCCACTCGTACCACTCGCCAGACGTGACCCCCGGCGGCTTCAGCATCACCGGCAAACTCCCGGACCCGTTGACGGCGGCGATCCCCTGGCACGACATGAGCCTCCCGACCCGCAGGGGGCAGCAGAGCTCGTGGCGGCCACCTCACGTCCGCTCCCTCAGTGACAGCAGAGACAGCGGGTACCCCCACTCCTACGGCTCTGTGAGGAGACGCACCCAGAGCGTCGGGGTAGGGACGCAGGCTGAGGAGGAGGATGAGGACGACGACGACGACGACTACGAAGAGGAATTTGGGACAGAAGATGAAGAGGAGGAGGAGGAGGAGGATGACGACGAAGGTGAAGAGAGAGATGGAGGTAGAAATGAGGAGGAAATGAAAATGTCCTTAAAAAAGTCAGACGCATGCCCTCATCACCTCAACCACCATCACCTCCCGTTCCCTCCTTCGGCTCCTCTTGGCCCCCCACCACACCCGGAACTGGACTTAGACCTGCACCTGGTCGGTGCGTTCAGATTTACTTTCTTACTCTACTTTTTGGAGCAGAATTATATTTAGAGAGGGAGTTTTTCAATGAGTGTCAGGAAATGCTTCAGAGACACTGCGGTTCATCATGATGAAGCAGGATTTTGAACTAATTGTTAAAAATAACTCATTTGGAAGAGAAACTGAACGACATCCCTTTTCATCCATGCAATCAGGAAGTAGGTTCATTGGATGTCAGTGTATCCTGCACATTGTGGGTTATTACAAACCCACAGAAAGTGTCTGTTTGGAAGGCAAATGCCACTGAAACTGTATTTGGGGACACGATAAACATAGTTCAGGAGATGGTTCAGAGATAATCATGATTACAGTATCAAACAGTCCAGTCATGGCTACAGCTGCGGTAACTCGTCTCCTTTCCTGTCGCCACCAGAGCAGAACTCTTACTCCGGCTTGGAGACGGCAGCGGCCTCGGCCGCGGTGCGCCGCCGACTGGCCAGGATCCTGCGGGCGGCCGACAGCACCATGCAGCGCCGGCTGGCCAAGGTGAGCACGGAGCTCGCCCAGACCGACACGGAGCTCCTGTGCGAGCGCGCTCACTCGCAGCACCTGGCCCAGGAGAGGCAGGAGGTGGCGGACAGGGAGAGGTCACTGAGCCGGCAGGTGGACGTGGCTGTCATGGTGATCGCCGCACTGAGGGAGCAGCTCAACGCCTCCGAGAACGAGCTGGAGCGCCGAGAGAGGTAAACGTGCGACAGGTGGTGGGGAGTTCTGCTGCACGTAGAATTGGTATTAAGGAGATTACTGATTTAGCTGTGTGCGGGGACGTGACATGACCTGCCCGCCGGACCAGCACATCTATTCAAGGGCTGTACTTAAACACAATTCATGTCTCCCAGGGAGGTGATAACCATCCAGAAGTTTCTGGAAGCGGCGGCTCGACAGGAGACGTGCGGGAAAGTTCGAATCCAGCGCTTCATCGAGAATCTGCTGAGACGCATCGCCCTGGCCGAGAGACTGGTGGAGTATTACCAGGTCAACGGCAGCCCGCAACAGTGCAGCCACTACAAGGTACAACAACAGGGGTGGGATGTTACATTTACCGAAGTGTTTCCGTGTTATGCTACTTTACACCTTTATTCTAAGACATCTCAGAAGTAAAGCCACACAGGTGTTTTCAATCACCCTGTCTGATTGCACCTCTCGTCTGGAGAAAGTTTCATGGTTTATGTGTGGGCTTTAAGATTTTTTATTTTATTATAACTTTTAAACATATGATGCATTTTTACTGACTATCAAACAATGTAATTAGTAGTAATAAATTACTCTACTTCAATCAGCTGAAACATGAAAATGCTGTCAATAATTAAAGCGTCAAAGAATCAATACTACCTGTAAATAGAAATAGAACATTAACAGGGTTTGTTCTGGGTGACGTCCTTTGATACTTAAAGTACATTTTCCTTAAATTGAATGTATATGAATACTTCTTTATTACTCATGAACACAAACACACACTGACTTGAAAACACTGAATTAATCCTAAATTTAACAGGTGTTTTCTGTTTGTTTGGTTCATGCTCACTGACTGCTGTTGTGAAAAATGTACCCTTTGACCTTTTTTGTGCCCCCGTCAGTACCAGCAGCCAACCGATAATGGACCTCACAGGATCACTAAAAGCAGGTGAGTACCTCCACATTTGGCTCGTAGGATGTTGTACAACCCTGTAACTCAAACATGAGTCAAAGGTGGATTTGATAATAATCTGTAGCACTGAGTCTGGGACAGTTGGAGCCGGGTCACACATTTATCAATAACATCAAATTTAATAGTACATTTTAAAGGGCAATGTTTTCATTAGAATTAACTTTGACGGGTAAATTCTGTGGAAGCCTCAAGTGTTAATAATACAGTGGGTGAAAAATGTCACACAAGACATTACGCCGCAGGATTTTTATTCTTCTCAAGTTTTTGAAGTGACCTGCTGAAAGACGAGAAAAAAATAATTAATTGTCACACTCGGCTGTAAACAACAAAAAAAAAAAAGGCTTATTGCTCTGCAGGAATCCTCCTCTGAACTGCAGATAAACTGCTGCTGTTGGTCTGAATCGAAGCCAAAAGGTGACGGAGCGACTGCTAAAACATTCACGAGGACTCTTGTGTCGTCTGTCAGATTTCTGTGTTGCATCATGTTTAATTCATCGCTGAACATGTGACCTTTAACCTGTTTGTCTGTCTGTCTGTTTGTATGAAAGTGTGTCTGACATGAGCTACCTGTGCATCATGAACGCCAGCTTGGTCGAAAGTAGTGCTCTTGTTTGTTTGTTTGTTTGTTTTGTCGCTGGATTCAAATACATAGTCCCTGTTTTTGTTATAGCTCCCATTAGCACTCCCAAATCTAAAATGTCCTCCCATCTTGAAACTGAACTTTGAACTGTACTTAGAGACAATACAGAGTGGAGTGAACATATTCATCACATTTTCCTGCGCTTTCTTCTCCTGTAGAATTTATGCCTGAATTAGCTCTTCCCGTCGGCCACTATTCACGTAACCGTAGTGGATGGAAACATGCATCACTTCACATTTTGTTTTCCAGATATTTCTTGTTATTGTAAAAATATTGCCTATAGGAAAAGGAAAGATGAAATCATTATCATAACATTTTATTTTATCCTTATTTGTTTAGTCTTTATGTCAAGTGTTGATTTCTACAATAAAGACATATAATAATAATAATAATAATAATAATAATACAGACACCCATTCAGAGCTCTTTGATAAAATGTGAAAAAACTAGTTCATCTCAACCTTCCCACTTCCTGTCTTCATTTGTTCATATTTGACATTTCCAGGTCAGCGGGAGGTCAGCTGTCCTCGTCTGGTCTCCACGACAACAGAACCCACTCCTCCTCGCAGTTCGGCGGCCATCCTCTGTTCTCCAAACCGGGCGGTAGGGAGCGGGACCGTGAGCGGGAGCACCGGGAGCGTCTGGCCCAGTCGTCCAGGCTGTTCTGCCGACCCGAACACCGAGACGACATCTGGAACCACCAGCGCCGCCGGTCCGCCGGGTACGAGGCGTAGAACTGTAGGGAATCAGCGGGGGAGACGGGCTGTCAGCGGGTACAACTTCATTTAACAACTTCGTTATTCCAGTGTGTTAACCTATGGAAAAGTACAGAAAGGTCACATTCACGCCGAGCTTCTCTGGAGCAGTTGTGTGTAATATCTGGCCAGATTGTTTTAGTTCAAAGCATTAAAAAAAAAAAAAAATGAACTGACATTATCAACAGAATGTGAAGAGGTTGCACAAAAGACGTTTGTGTGTATTGTTGCAGAGATATCTACTGATATCTGGGAGGATGAAACGAAAATCTGTTTTCTCGTTTTTGCCTCTTTGGATTTGGTTTCGCCCGCCTGTTGGTAATAGTTGCCTTTTTTAATATAACTGATGACTGTAAATTTAGATTGTATGGACATTTTGGAGGTAAAATGCTGCCTCCTATTTATTTGCAGCATGTGGCCAGGTTATTTAACATTGCACCTTTTTAAAATACACTTGGCTAGATGTAATTAAGTCTGGACTGATGCTCCTATTCAACTAGAAGGGTGCAGACGGGTCTTCATGCTTTATAAACCTTTTCTTGTTTTGGCTAAAATCTCTAACCTGGCGAGTTGTTTTTAAAGTATTATTTTTACATGTTTAAAATGATTTAGACAAAATGTAAGTGACTTTCCTAAATTGTACAGGATGTTCCAAAATGGGCAAACTTTTATCAGTAACAGGTATAAGGATTAAAAAAAAAAAAACTAGTTTTAAGTTTCAAAAAGGGGCTCAATATGTATTTTTATTCCAAATGTTGACAATTCCCTGGATTTTATTTTCCTTTTTCCTTAAGTACTTTATTTTAATATAACGTAAAAATAATTTTGCATATATTACATAAAATATTCGTATCGCGTAATTGGATACAATTACTTCTCCTAAGTGACACAATTTGTATAGTAAAAGTATTTTTTTATAAATCAAACTAAGAAAACCGTAGAAAATAAGAAATAAGATTCCACTAAAGTCTAAATCAAGACCTCTTTTATAAACGTCAGCTGCTTGGCTTTAGGCAGTCTGATCCCTAATGAGAGAATACATATAAAGTACACATCACAGTAACTACTACTGCGTAACAGGGTAATGGAAGTAATGCAATAACTATTATTACTGCATGACCACATTGACATCACATTGTATTTGAGTACATAATACTATCATGTGAAGATATTTTATTCCCAGCACTGTGTTATTGAATATTTTGTACTTTTCCATAGATTATGATACTGAAACATTGTGAAGTGTAACACAGGGTGCTTTTTGAGCGGGATTTAGGTGTAGGTAAACTTTCAGTATTCAAACATATAAATTAATGATAGTTTCTAGATTTTTGTCTTATTTGTCAGCACATATCACAGTATTTATTGCAGTATTACTCTCAGTCTTTAGTGCCACCTACTTTCTGAATCCTCTCCTCTGTACTTTAGAGACATTTCAGGTCGGAAAAAAAAAAGAAATCTGCTTTTGTATTCATCTACTGAGTTGTTGAATTTTGAAGAAGGTGGAACGAGGATGAATAGTTGTCGGTGGCGTTGATGACGCGTCCTCTCCTCTGGTTGAACCTTTGCGTCCTCGCTTGGTTCCCGCAAGAAAAGTGCCCGTCGGTCCAGTCATCTGATCTCTGTCTGTGTTTTTGAGGCCAAATGATGGCGTTGCAGCAGGGCTGTTGCTACAGGGGCTGTAGCGAAGAGAGTTCGGATGACGCGAAAGCTTCTGCATTCGATTAAACAATATCTTCTAATATGTACCGTGAATATTAGCATGCCGGCTGGCTCACAACCTACAGTTATAACCTACAGTCGAGTTGCTTCCAAGGCCACGTAGCATTTCATACGCCGTCCGCTTGTGTTGGTCCAGGTTTACGTCCACGTGTAGTATTCCTCCACCGAGCGGCAGCCGGCCCTGGATCCCGTCAGAGTTTAGGCTCCGTTGGATTTTGGCATGGTTATCATACCGAGCTTGTTTTCCTAGATAGTGTTTTCTCTTGTAATGTTAAAAGTGAAAACATACAGTTTGAAAATAAGCTGCCAGTACAAACTTATTTTTTGTTTTGGATCATACCTACAATACTAAGCTCTACGACGCAAGACGAGATCAATGAAGGTCTTTGTTTCCTTGTCTTCTACAGAACCTGAGGATGCTGACTTTTTTACCTGGGAGCTTTTAGCTGCAGCCTCAGGCTTTCCACGTAATATCTTGTACGTAGCCATGAAGTGCATATTTAAGACCCCTCTTATTTGGTTTGTAAAGCACAGACAGGAGTTTGATGACACCGGACCTGGGTCAAATAAACTGCATTTAAGTCTTGGCTTTTGTTTTGAAAAGGTTTTAAATGGGTGGGGTTCACTGCATACGGACCAATTCAGATACTGTCTGATTATTGTACATAGAGAGAAAAGTTAGATATGTTGATTTGTAAATACTCCATTGTGATATTTAGATATTTTCTGGCAGTCGTGGTCCTATGTAGCCAATCACACCCATCAAACTTTACCCACGTTTTGTTTTGTAGAATATTCCACTGTTTTTTTTTTTTTTTTTTTAAAAGGAAACCTTTTTGGGAAGGTTATCCATCTTTGCCAGAGTCGGATGCAAAAATGGATATCGGGTTAATCTCGGTGCGTCCACTATGTGTTAGCCTAGCTTAGCAGAAGGACTTGGGAGCTCCATCGAAAAGGAAAACGTGCTTTTAAAGATGTATGTCTTCAGTAGGAACCAATGGGCTTGGAGCTGAGAAACCACAGACGGGAGGTCAGGAAGTAATAAGAAACGAACATGTTGTTGGTTTTGGTCTTCTTATGGGATTTGCCAACAAAACATATATATAACAAAAACATAGAATAACGTTGGTCTTATTATTTAATTGGACAAAGTGCAGCGTGCCAATGAAACGTGTTTGGGAGGTGTTTTTGTCACTTTTCGTGGAGCGAGTGTGTTCCAGTCTTTGAGCTGAAGGCTTTGTGGAAACTGATTCTCCTTCTCCTCCCAAACAAGCCGAGAACCTGCAGGTTCAGCTCGGCCCACGTCTGGACGACGCCACACACACATAACGAATGTACTCTCGAGTTCGCGTAACGCTCACACCGAAGAGATGCCGTGTTTTCAGACCGGACCTTTTGTCCCGCCGTCCGGGCTTCAACTCGCTCTCATTCACACAGAAACGGGTGGAGCTTCTCCGATCACAAATGAATGACGTCGTATCAACGCTTTCATCCAAAGTGACTTACAGTGCCGTGAATGCGTGCAGTCCATTTGCAGTAAACTAAACTCTTTGAATGCAATCGTTCCTTTCCCCGCATCGTTCCGTACGATCCGTTTTACACGTTACGTTTGCACTCATCCAATGATAAGAATGTAAATGTAAGAGACGGTATTCGGTGTAAAATGTATCTTTGCTGTCGTTGGTAATAGATCTTTTGTATACAAAGCTATATTGTGTCGTCAAGTGGAAGTAGTAGTCCTACAGTACTTTGACTTGGTAGAACAATTCACTGGGTCACAAACAGAAATCGTGTTGTTCTTTTTCTGTCCTGGAATGGTCTTAATATTCCTGAAATTATTATGTTTAGTAAATTCATCATGATGTAGTGTTCCTGTCTTTCAGACTCTCTTCTGATGTTTTTATTGAGATTGTCTTGTTTGAAGTTGGTTTATCTTATTTAATTTCTAATTGGCATAAATCTTAAGTCTTAAATCTCGGCAGCCGTTTTTAAAAACCTGACTATCGGAGTTGTCAATCATGATTTGCCAATTTTGTAAGCCAAATTATGTGCTGTATTTTTTTCCACCAGTTTATCAGACCAAGATAGATACTATATCTTGAATATTACTGTTCAACGGTCTTTAAAAGCATCAGTCATCGTGGAGCATCATCAGTTGTCCACAGATTATTCCAGAGATCCGTTGTGTGATCAGACTTCCGAGTCTTTTAGCACTTTGGGAATTTGGGCACTGATGATCTCAGCCCGAGTGTTACTGCTGCTGTCAATTAAAAAACCTGCTTTTTATGTTTGCACACCGAGAGAATGCATCGCTCTGTGCAGTGACATCTTTCATCCGTCCGATCTGCTGTTTCCTGTCTGCAGACTTCAGTGATGTAAATGTAAAATCCCAGAGTAACCTGCACACGTCGTAGAGAAATCTGCGTTCTCCAGGAGAAATCTTCCAGAGGAAACCAGGTTCCTCTGATTCCTGATTTTAAGAAACCAGGTGTCTTGTTTAAGCAACATTTCTGAGATTGGCTTGCTGGAGAAAGCCGACTGTAACCCGGTTACTCGCGTAACTGCATGTACTCGCCTCTGATTTAGCGTTTCTATTCATATGATCTTTTTTTGGTCTGGTAAAACCTTGAATAATCACTGAAACTGGAATTGTTTTTTTTTATGCAAACAGCAGCATAACTCTTGAGGTGTGTGTGTGTGTGTGTGTGTGTGTGTGTGTGTGTGTGTGTGTGTGTGTGTGTGTGTGTGTGTGTGTGTGTGTGTGTGTGTGTGTGTGTGTGTGTGTGTGTGTGTGTGTGTGTGTGTGTGTTTCAAGTTTCCTGTTGTGTCAATAAAAAGGTGGTGGAAGATGCATGAGGCAGCCCTACTAATACTACATATGTAGCTATTGTGTTACTGTGAAAGCATGCTTCATATGTAGCAAAAAAAAAAAAAAGCAAAGTACATATACTGTTATCATGTACTACTATGTGTACTTTTGTAGCAGAGCGAGGTCTTTTTAAATGGTACAGTATTTGAAGGACAGTTGCACTAAACCAACAAAGAGCACTTAGCTTGGAGCTGTTGGATCTGGTGTGAAGGGAGTGTTGTAAACTGGACAATCAGCAAAGAGAGAGAGGGAGGGAGAGAGAGAGGGAGGGAGGGAGGGAGGGAGAGAGAGAGAGAGGGAGAGAGAGAGGGAGAGAGAGAGGGAGAGAGAGAAAGAGAGAGAAAATTATGACACTACTACCTTTTCTTGTCGGTAGAGATTAAAGTTAGTTTTATGTTGTGTAAAAACTCTTTCCGCGCCAAGTTTGATATCCTTTAGTTCATCCCGTTTGTCTGTAGGGATTTCCTTTGCAGAAGTGATCTCTAGTTTTGTGCCTTCACTGGATAAAACTCTGTCGTCTGTATAACACTGTGCAAAATGCAATACTGTGAAGAACTGGAATACTTTTTATGTTGAAATTTGTCCGTCTGTGTGGTAACCATCGAAGATTAAAAAACAAACATGACGCCAAGATTATTACCGTATTTTGTTTTTATTCAAGTATTGTGGATTTTAATGCAAAGTTATCACGAAAGATAAAACTAATCTTTATTTGTGTGATTTTGTTTTTTAAGCTCTAGGGATTGTAATGTCTAGTACTATGGATCCTAACGACTTTGAAGAAAAAACTCTTGACATTTGTTTAGTTTAACCTTTAATTTTGTTGTTTTTTTCTGATTTTAGTAGTCTGTATATTGTTCAATAAAATTGGATTAGAATTATAGAGGCACTTTCCTTTTCAATTTTTACATCTCATTTACACTAACTGCTGTTGTAAACTCCTGACACCAAGCGTGATTGGGTCAAGCTATATATATATATATATATATTATGATGATGAGTTTGTTTTGTACAAGGAGAAAACAGCTTCCTAAACATATTTGGATCCCTGTTACATTCATTATTGAAGGGAAGAAAAAAAATATTAATATAACTCATTACACACTTTTTAACAGTTACTCTTTTTTGTTTGATTTAAGTAAATACTGAAATACTTTTACTGTAACTGTATGCAGATACTTTGTGCAGTACTCACAAATGGCCACATGATGTCACTCTCCTGCTAAAGGTAGGAAGGGACTTGTTGCTCTCTTCACTGAGTGAGTTGCATCAGAATGACACTGCGTCAACATCTTCTTTAATTGATTGCCAACATTTCCCAGAATGCCCTTAATGAACTCATACATTGTAATGCTACGCATGGTGACTTTAAATAACTCATCATTTTCTGTATTTCTTGTGTTGTCAATACTTGATATTTCATTGATTACTGGCTCTAA
This sequence comes from Ophiodon elongatus, assembly GCA_016806645.1. Taxonomy (NCBI): domain Eukaryota; kingdom Metazoa; phylum Chordata; class Actinopteri; order Perciformes; family Hexagrammidae; genus Ophiodon; species Ophiodon elongatus. The sequence goes on from JACSYO010000412.1 coordinate 1,663,316, forward strand.
GGAGGACGACGTTGGTCCAAACATTCACAACCACTGAATGCGGTTATTGTTTGGCGTTGGAGAGATGAAACAGGAGCCAGGGTTTGAACTTCTCTCTGCTCTTTTTTTATTCTTTAAGCAACTATTTCTGTAACTTTTCACGTGGAGAACAGAGTGCAACACTATCCTCTGAGAGTCTGAAAATGTGCTCCGTTGTTTTTCTAGAGACAGAAGAATGTTGTTTCTGTGAGTCAAGGCTTGTCTTGTGGCGTGTAACAGCGTGGGGGCATGCACATTTTTCATTTGTGACTATGAAAACACACAAACACACCCACAAACACACACGGAAACCCACATGATGATTATGACGATGTCTCCACTGGCTAAATTTAGCATCAGCTAATAATATGACACACAAGCACGTTTGATTCACGTGTTGGTGATGTATTAATAAACAACAACGAACATGTATATTGGTTTATTTTGATTTATTGCAGTTAAATTTGGAAATATTCACAACTACAACAATATGGACTGAAATGATAACACCCTCAAGAAAACTGCTTTCTAATAAGATCAATAAGAGTGTAAAATGTGGTATTTCTCACTTCATATTAGAATCGGAGCTCAATAAATACTGATATTGACATTCAATTTTTTTTTAAAAGGTAAGGGATTATATATAACAAACACAGCTAACCTTTTTGATAAAGTGCTAAATGCTGTTCAAGAGTATTGCTCAAGATTTATGCCAAAAAATACATTTTACAGTAGAAAAAAATTCTAAACATTAAATTATAAAAATTATAAATAATACTAACAGCAAATATAACCTACATCTGTATTTTAAACATTAAACATAACTGGAATCTTAAGAAAATGCTGAGCAAGTGTCATGTTCACCATCTTAGTTTAGCGTGTTAGCATGCTAACATGTGCTAATTAGCAGTGAACACAAAGTACAGCTAAGGCTGATGTGTATATATATATTTATATGTATATATATATATATGTGTGTGTGTATATGTATGTATATATATGTATATATGTGTATATATGTATATATATATATATATATATATATATATATGTATGTGTATATATGTATATATATATATATAGGTTTAGGTTTATTTTTGATTTATTGCAGTTCAATTTGGAAATACAACAATTTATGTGCTGAAATGGACGCTGATGATGGTGCTGGATGAAAAGTCAGAGGATCCCCAAAGTTATCCCAATGGATCCTGAGGGTAACATGAATGTCTGCACCAGATTTCAACACAATCCAACCAATAGTTGTTGAAATATTTCATAGATGTGAAACTAATGGTCAACCTGACGCTCCAGACGGTTTGTTTCACGGAACCATCTGAGAAGCCATCATTGGAAAACATTTGGAAAAGGGCAGCAGGCACTTAAAAAAAGATTCTTATCAGGTGATTGGATGATCTCGAAGCCAGTCGGGAAAAGCCTTCAGTGACGCTCTTTTCTCGTCTTTCAGTGAAGAAATATTCTCCAGTTCTGATATAACTGATGCGCTGCTGCGCCTCTCCGTGTCGTCTCACACACACCTGAGCCGCCACGCCAGTAGCTCCTCACAGGATGCTGATTCACATTGATGGAGTTTCATTTTTTTTGCACGATCTTGTGACGTCGTGAGAATCCAGCTGTCTTACAGAGTAAACTGGCGGTGGCGCCAGAGGAAAACTCAGAGGATCACGAAAGTCGTGAAACCATACATGTCTGTAGAAAGCTTTGTGTCAATCCATCGAATGGATGACGAGATATTTCACAAGAAGAGTGAACACTGTTCCCTGTTGGTGTTGCTGAGAGGAGAAGTCAGGGTATCATTAAAGTCAGCAGGATTCATCCTCTCAGGATATCTGCACCAAATGCCACAGCAATCCATCCAATAGTTGTTGAGAGACATTTAATTTCAACTAAATTCAACTATTTTATCAAATGTATTCCTCAAGTATGGTGGATTTTGCTTTCATGCCAGCAAGCCTTCCCAATCAAGCAGCTCAACTTGGCCACCGAATGGTTAATTCTCTCAATCTTCAAGTGCATGTTTTTATTTATGTATCTTTTTTTTTTTCTTCCTTTCTGGCCTGGTTCAGCGAGACCTCTGTGTATTGGGAAACGTAGCGGCGAGGGGAACTCGAGGCCACGGCAGAATTTCAAATGTCTTGTTGTGTTATGGTTCCTTACTGCATAACAGCGAGACAATAAATACTGCAGGCTGCTGTTGATCTTTCATGGAGAGAGTAAGCGCGATAACGCAACGCTTTGACGTCACACAGACGCTCTCGGCCCCCGCGCTTTGACGTCGGACAATCTCTGCAGAGCAGACACTGTTTTCTGAAACAGTCACGCAGCCGTATCAGTGTGAGCATCTACAGATTGTCACCCTGCAGGCCGGCAACCATCCGAGGCCATGTGTGCCGCAGATAACAGATTTCTGCAAGCAGAGACACACAGCTGACATGGAAATCGGCCACAGAGCTGGGTTGTTGTTGTTGTTGTTGTTGTGTGGAAGGAGATCGTGCATAAAGCTTATTCTAATCCAAGAACAATGACGGAAGCCTTACGTAAGAGCTTCTTATGGCATTTTTTTAGACTTCTAATGTGCTGTTGCAGGATTTCTTCCCATTTTTATACAGTGAAGCCACAAATGCTGGTGTAATTAATGGCCCAACAATTGGGAATTTGTTTCTGGGCTGAACTCTACTTCATTGTCCACTTCCCCCTTTACCTCCCCAGGGTTATACTTGATGTCAGTAGCTGCATGTGAAGCTCCCCTGTGGGACTGTTTGGCCTCCAGATCCAGTTTCCTGTCTATACCCTGCGGACCAAAGCCTCTGTCACAAAACACATTTGGAGCGACTCAAGTTGAAGTGTCTGAGGGACAACAGCATGCAAACCTCAAGAGTAGCCTCATTTAGCTTCTACAAACACAGATCTCTGATCGGCACTGTGCTGCGGTTATCAGCAGAATCGAGCTCCTCTCAGAGGCTAATGTGATGGATAGTCAGAAGTGGCTTTAATGCCACATCAAAATCAGGGTTACGAGCAGCTGGAATCCTCATTTCCTCTGTAGCCTCGAGGCTGCGGAACTTCTTTTCTTTTGTGCAAATTGATTTGTTATGTTCAAATCAGCCAAACATTGTGCACTGCATTAGTAGGTTTTTATGACTAATTGTTGATGATTCGTTAGATGTAGGACGTTCTTATTTGACTGGAAGAACCGGAGAGCTATGCTTTCAAGCGATCACTCAATCTTAATTTCCCACGATCCCTTTCACACGCAAATTAGTTTTACTCACGGGACGGGACAAGCCGCCCTGCATCAGAAAACAAAATAGGCGATGCACTCAGCTGTGTTACAACTACAGGCCCATACCCTCTGGGAGCGGCCAGTTAAGAGTAGTTAGTGAGGAGTGAGCAGGAAGTCAATGGCAGGCAGTAAAATAAAAGACGATAAAAGATGTTTTCAGAAAGTGTGAGTCAAATGAGCAACCACGGGAGGTCCCTGAGCCTGCACCCTAACTGAGCACCCAACATATCGTGCAAGATGAGCCGTGGACGGACACAGAGGTGCACACTCACACACGGGCGTGCGCGCGATCAACCACATGATTCTCCGAACAGAGATGATGATAATTATGGGGTTAAAGCTACTGCCCCGGGTAAAACATAATGAATATATGTTATATCACACTTTTATCAATCAAATTAACATATCTACTGTCTTCGAGACTAGACAAGGGTATATTTAACTCCTAAATACAAAGTCATATTTTTGAGTTCACATCTGCATGACAATAATACATGTTGGAGCAGTTTACGAGCAAATGTTTGTACGGGTTGCCGCACGTAACTCCATTTGTACGGAGCGTGTTCCAAGACAAACTCAAAACGGTAAGAGTTTGATTGACGGGTGGTTCATCCAATCACTTGAGACGTATTGTTTTATTTTCAGTTTCCAATGACGGCTTCTCAGTTGGTCATGAATAACAAACCATCTGGTGGTGTCGAGTTAGCAGATGCGTACGCCAGGTGTTAAACTCACATTAAATGTGAGCTGGGAGAGAAACGTTCCTCCTTCAGCAGATGAATGTGAAACAATGCACATAAACGGTCCAAATGGGGGAACAATAAGAAAAACATATTTTTGTGTGGACTTTAAAACAACATATCATAAACCCATGGTTAAATAATCCAGGTGACTGCAGGTGTTTCTGTGTGGTGGAGATCGTGAAAATACAACTTCCACAGTGAGGAAAAACACTCCAGCTTCACAACTTCATTCATTTAAAGAATAGGTTCACATTATTTCAAGTCCATTTAAAAAGAACATTCAGGCCCCATATGAACACAGTTAGTTAGTTAGAAACGTCTTTGTCCACAACGTGGAAAATGGTCAACATGAATTAAGACAATAGTAAAACAGAGTAAAAACATTGGAAGAGCTCGGAGTTCACTCATATGCAATCAAATACAGTTCAGTCGGCCTATAACACGTGTTCAGTGAGCACATTCTTTCTTTGTGTTTCCATGTTGAGCTGCAGTGAAAAGATAGTAAGAAAACAGTGTTTGTAACTTCGTATTGACCTCAGATAAATTACTGGATGCATTGTTTTGCACAGGAGGAGGACTGTGGATTTTGGCCCCCATCACCTACATCACTAACAGCAAGCAAACCCTGTTTTTAATGTTGTTATGGGAACCTGACTTTTGTTTTAAGACGGAGTTGACATCAATGTGACATTGAGACAACTTACATGACAGCAAACCTCAAAAGAGTCTGTAGTCTACACACAACAACATACAGAGCTGCTGCTGTTTACTGTTGTGTTATAAATATACAAGGTTGTGTGTGTGTGTGTGTGTGTGTGTGTGTGTGTGTGTGTGTGTGTGTGGCCCGACAGCCTGTTGCAGCGCAATAATTTATCCTGTTTATTTAATTTGGAGGACGTCCTACACAGGGCTTCCACAGTTTGGCTCAACATCAGGTCTAAAAACGTCTACGGTCTGAATCACGCCGTCTATTTTCAGCCTCCACTTCCCACCAATAAAAACAACATGTTGCTTCAGGACAACTGCGACGTCACGCGGAGGCTGCACACACACACACACACACACACACAAACTCACAAGACCCCCGTGTCACATTGTGAGTAGGTGGGTGTCAAAGTGATTTTGTATGAGATGCAGGCTGAAGGGGAAGTGAGGAGGTGAGCTGTGTGGGAGCGGGTGACATCTCCATGGACAGAGGGAGCTGTCTGTCTCATGATCACTACGAATTCATTTAAGTTATATTTTTATTTTGTGTGTGTGTGTGTGTGTGGGGGGGAGGGGGCGGGGCCAGCTATGTTCACACTACAAAACACGTAACTGTAAATAATCCTCAAATTTAGTGATTTATACTTAGATTAGTTAAAGGGCCACTCCACTGATTTGATTTCCCGTGTGGGAAATATAAGTATATTTACATTTGTTTTATACTTCTCGTCCACTACATTACAATGAAATATTAAAGAACATTTACCCACCAAACTTCTCAGATATTTTTATTTAATAACTGTTTAAGGCTCTTACTTTAGTAACTTTAATTACATTTTGCTGATACAACTTAACTCAAATTTACTGTGAGGAACTTTTAACCAGTTATAAAACTGTCTCAATTGAATACTGATGCCTCTTTATGACCTTCATAAGTAAAGGAGAACAACAGCGAGAAAATTGGCTATTTCTACATTGTTATTCTTAATTGTTCCGTCTGTCTCACTAAATAACTCTTTCAATGGGTTTCTGCAAGTTAATATTGTTTGCCCTCAAATTAGTCAATCTTCTAAATGATTGGTTGAATTTTTCATTAATAATTTTTCATTAATAATTTGAGGTATTGGTGCGGGGGACAGCGGCTCTGTTTTTAATTAATATTATTTAAATTAATAATAATTTGAGGTAACAATAGAACAGGTTGCTATCCCGACATATCATACCCTCACCTTAAATGTTTCAGTTACCAACCATAAACATATTGTTGATGCTAATTTTAGAAACATTATCACTGGACTTGTTCCAAGGTTTTGCAGAATCCTCCAGTAGACCGGGGACAAACGCACAATCTGATCACTTGGATCTGCGGACAAAACACCAGGTCTGTGTAGGGTCTCCATCACATCAGTTTGCTCCCTCCCACTGCTTCCTGTCTCCTTCTGCTTTCATCACAGTAATAAATACAAATGAATAAAAATAGACTGACAAATTCCACCAAACAAATCTCTTTTTCAGGTTGATTTTCCATGAAGTAGGCGGCCATCGCTCTCTTTTTATGAGCGAGTGTGTGGGTGGGTGTTTCCCAGTAGAAAGACGTCCAAATGAACTGCCTACGTCTTTACAATGAAATGCCAAACACGGATGCCACAACAAGTGAGTCACGCTCACATACATGAGTCATTGTTCATCTTGTGGGGACTTAAGTGGGGTTCTTATCCTCAAGGAAACACAAATATTAGTGTTTTACTTTACTGATCTTTCAGTTGATGGAAAGGAAACCACGTGACTTTTGACCCCAAACAGCTACAGAGTTTCACTCAGAAGTGTGACGGATAAAGATGACATCCACTTCTGGGTGGGATTGTTTTGGTGTTTGTGCACCCCTTTAATATATGTTCTATTGAATATTAATATCTTATATTACTGGATTACAATTATTGATGCATTGATGTGTTCATCACTTTAAAGTGGCAGTCCTTGTGATTTTAGTCCTGGTTGATATAGAATTTCAATTTGAGTGAAAACAATAAAATTGTGCCGAGAGTTCAGTCGTCTGGAGTGTTTCAAGTGTTCAGAATTGTGTACATAGTTCATTTCTTTGTGTTTATACAACGGACAAAAACAGTAATATGTTATTTTTCCCAGGAATGTCACCACAGACAACCAGTTTGTCCATTCCATTATCCAAACCTCTTATCCTATTCAGGGTCGCGGGGTGCTGGAGCCGATCCCAGCTGACATTGGGCGAAGGCAGGGTTCACCTTGGACAGGTCGCCAGTTTATCGCAGGGCACTTATAGAGACAGACAACCATTCACACCTACGGGCAATTTAGAGTCCAATTAACCTGAGCTGCATGTCTTTGGACTGTGGGAGGAAGCTGGAGAACCCGGAGGGAACCCACGCTGCCACGGGGAGAACATGCAAACTCCACACAGAAGGCCCACATATATAAATATGGCAATACTTTCATCAGTGGACCATAAGCACAATTGTTATTGTGTTATCTACTTCGGCAACTTGACAGATATTTATTTGAGGGAAAATCTTCCGCATTGAAATAGTTCTCTTAAAGTAGGTTAAACTGTTGAAATAGTTATCCTTGGTTATATGAAGCAATGTGACAAACACAACAACTACATTTTCAGTATTTGAATGAAACCTTATTGACAACAGTATCGATGGCCAACTGATAAAAGCCCCACAATGCACCAGGTGGTGTAAACCGGTAAATGCTGTCTGGCAGATACGAACGTGGAGAAGGCACGACCCTCCCTCCTCGGCCTCTGATTGGTTAGTACTCGTTGGCTTTACAAGCGTAAGCCAATCAGAGGCGTTCGTGCCTTCGCCGTCCACGGAAATGTGCCTGGTGCGGACGTGTGTGACAGTTGTTCAAAAATGGCCTTGAATTCGATATGACTGACCGCTGCTGAGTCTAATGGTGTCTGGCAATCACGCATCACACATTCACATCATCATATATGTTGTTGTGTTGTTTTTCTCACGTGTCCATAAATGAGAGAAACACGAACGTATCAACACATGAAAGAGAAGAAAGCTGACAGCGGGCAATGAACGTGGTGCTGGGCTGACCAAAGAGAAGGACAGAGAGTGGGGGTCTCACTCTGTCATCATTTCAGACTCGGACAATGCCATGTGAAAAACGTGAAGCCTCTGATCGATTGTAGTTTATACGAATTATTTTGTTGGTGTGGAGCAGTAGGCTTTCCCACTATTTTCTAAATATATTACCCTGATGCGGTGTGTTCTTAATTACTATAATGACAGTTCTATTCATTTTTATATGTATTTTTAAATTTAAAGACGTTTTTTTAATGAAACAAACAAACAGCATTACATTTATTTATTTTCTCAACAAGTACAGAAAATCATAATACTGGAAGCTTCAGTCATCATATTATATTAAATTGCTCAATATAATCTAGTTAATTTGACAATAAAATACCTGATTTACAACCATCCAAAGGCTGGAGGAAGAATGTCTGCGGGGTGAGTCATTATCGCAAGAGACGATCTTTGTCGCTAGCTCAAGGGCTACCGCTAACGAGCGGAGACCGGAGACCGGACTGCGCCGTTCCTCGCTCCGGTATGATGCCAGGGGACAGCGACATGGCCTCCATCGTTCAGAGAATAGCTCGGCAGGCTCTGCTCACCTTCAGGAGCCCGCCCTGGGTCGGCGAAGAGGCCGGCAAGTCGTTCCTGGAGCACCAGAACAAACTGAAGAGTCTGATGACGGAAGTGCGAGCGGCAGACCTGAAGCTGGCCCCGCGGAGGGGCGGCAGTGTCGGCGGCGTGTCCCCCGCGCTGCACTACCACCACCACGGCGGGCCCCCGGTCACCTACATGCACATCTACGAGACGGACCAGTTCAGCATGGGGGTGTTCCTGCTGAAGAGCGGCGCGTCCATCCCGCTGCACGACCACCCGGGGATGCACGGCATGCTCAAAGTCATGTACGGGAAGGTCCGAATCAGCTGCTTCGACCGGCTGGAGCGACCTGCAGCCGACGGCGGCGGCCCGCAGGCGGCGGAGGGTCCTCCGCTGACCCCGGCCCAGGTGGGCGCGCTGCGGTGCTCCTTGCTCCGCTCCACCGACGAGTACACGGAGGACAGCAGCCCGTGTGTCCTCTCGCCCGACCGGGACAACCTCCACCGGATCGACGCCGTGGACGGCCCGACGGCGTTCATGGATATACTGGCCCCGCCGTACGACCCGGACGACGGCAGAGACTGCCACTACTACAAGGTCCTGTCCGAGGCGGAGGTCACCAACACGGAGCAGCAGAAGGAGGTCTGGCTCATGGAGATCTCACAGCCGCCGGACTTCTGGTGCGGAGGGGAGCCGTACCCGGGCCCGGAGGTCTGCCTCTGATCCAGCTGACTGACCTGCGGCCGCAAGACGTCTCCTTTTACTCGGGCTGGTCCGGTTTGTGCAACACTGTAGGGGCACGAGGCCGGGGCTTTTGGACTTGGTTGGACAAACAGCGCTCAATGAAGGGTCACTCTAAATCCTGAATCCACGTGAAGCCTAGGTGAGCTGTCCCTGTAGAGAAACTGCACACAATTGGGTGACCTCATTGGAAGGTATTGTAAACACTGCTGCCCTGCAATGGCGAACAGCTGCAACTCCTGTTTTGCCAAAGGTGAAATAAAAAGACTCAAGTTTCCATTTCACTTTCACAAAAAAAATTGGAGCCTCAGGCATAACTAAACTACATCCTGTTCGCACTGTGATCCCTGTCGGTGTCTGTTTTAAGGATATTATGAGCAGAAAAGCACCTACAGGAGTGGCGTAATTGCACTACTCATACTATTACAATTTTCAAATATTTCTTTTACCCCCAGAAAAGGAATGCAATACATATTTTTTATATGAGTCATTTGTTTCTAGTCCCTAATTCTCTGATTGAAGTCCAAGTTTGCCACATGTAGTCTCTAAAATATCTCGGATCACATGGGAGAAGACGTTTGAGTCTGCGAGTGTTGATGATTGACAGCTGGAACAAGGGAAAGAGAGGACTTGAAGGCCTCCTAAATCTCCTAAAAAGTTTCCTCATCACGCGCACCTCTGGCTTTATCTGATGGATTTACTTTAATTAAAGGTGGTATAATTAAAGATGGTATCATTGTGTGAACCACTATAGGAGCATATCACCAATCAACTGAAAGGTTAAAAAAACAAACGAAAAGCACCAAAATTGGAGCACAAACGATGTGAGCAGTGTGCTAAAATAAGACCCTGTGAGGTTTCTTTGCAGGAGAAAAGCAAAGAAATGACAACTTGATGCTGTGCAGGGCTTAATGCTGCATTCACGACAAAGTCAGGAAGTCTGCTGCTTGCATGTTTGGTCGGAGTTGGTGCTTCAAGTTTCGATTCTAAAATGGAAATTTGGAGAAGACTTCTGATCACTTTACGTAGTAATCCTTTTTATTATAGCCTTTAAATACACAACATTTCAGCTTTCAGTATTGCATGAAATACTTGCTTTTGTTATGAAGCCAATTCATAATCTATTACAAATGTGCAGTCATACAAACAGTTGCTGTCTGCTGCATGAGGGATTCATGCAAATTTTGTTTCCCACGCTACAGCACTGAAACATAATAGCCGGAGTTATAATCTACGTTTTGGGAATTCCAGACTTCTGACTGCATCTTGAATGCAGCATTGAAAACCAGTGTGTCCCAACCTGAGCTGAGTCTCCTCTGTGGAAGTGGCCCGAGACCAAAGAGGGACCTGTGTCCATGTGTTTCTAATCGTCTTCCCGCTTCAGACTTTGTAAAACTAAATCTTCAGGTCTCTTTTTGAAGACTCAAATATAATCTGCTGGTTTATTTTGCGTTGTGTTTAATGCTCTATAAAAGTGTAGACTGCATTTTTTTTGTTTTTTTGTTTTGTTCGATCCTCAGGACTGTTTGTGATTTGTATAGCTGACTGATTTTCAGGAGACTGTTTTGAAGGATGTGCACTTCAGCTTCTCAGCACAACGTTTGACTCTGTTACCACACAAAGATACGAGAGGTTTTCACTCTTCGGCCACAATGTTTAAAGAATTGTCGGTGATTAAAATTTAAGTTGGAATGAATCAGGAATGCAAGGGTTTGGGTTCATGATCATGTTTATAGAACGAAAAGGGGGCTGATTTCCATTTCTAAAAAGCTTAAAGTAACAATGTGGTCCAATGTAAAGGTTTTATTCAATAATGTAGGTTTGCACTGCTGAAACAAATGTTGCTTATTCTAAAACTAATGGTGGCAAGACAGCAAAGCATGTATTTAAAATGTGAAATTGTGCATTTCGGAAAACTTTTATTTCAAACCATACGTCGTGATTTGAAGAAAATAATTTGTCAGGAGTTGCTGCAACATTTCTATTTTAGAGAGCAGTGAATAAGACTTGTGTGCTATATGTTGAATCACTGTGGGAATAAAGGCTTCAGGCGACATGTCTTCTCATCAGCGTTTCATCAACTGAACCGAGTCCAGTATCTGACTGGTGTTAAACGATCAGCGACTGCATCGATGTGTTTTTGGCCCAATAATGAAGGTTTTCTGTCGGTTCACATAAAAATTTGCCGTTTATTTTTTGCCCAAACGCGTCTGCTTCATTTGCTTCAGGATGTGAAGAAAAAGGAAAACAAACATGATGACTTCAATACATTTTATTTTATGCAACATGTTTTGGAGAAGTTATTCGGAGTGTTTCTCTAAAACATGTTGACAGTCATATCTGGATCAAGTTGGTGACTATACATTTTCAATAAAATGTCCTATTTCCAGCACTGAGCTGTCCTTTAGCGGGTTGATGAAGCTCTGTGTGACTGAAGGACCAGCATCTGTGTCTTTGTTGGGAGTTTAAAGAGTCTATAATGGAAAAATTGTCTTTTAAATTGTCTTTAGTTAATACAACACTTCTTTTTTTTATATACATGAAAGCTTCTCTGCAGGTATTTTATATACATACCTAAAATGGATTTTAAGCCTAGCTTAGAGTTTCAAAGAAAATCTCAACCTCATGATCCATTTAGCTGTTCTGTAGCAGAGGGAGTTTCAAACGTGTGAGAAAATTAAAAGGAATTATAGATGAATTTGAACATCTATATTCCTTGACAAGTGGGCGAACACCGTCTGCCGAGGAGGGTGTTGTGACCCGAAGCTCCAGAAGAACCTCTCACTAGACGTTTATGCCAAAATAAAGAGCGGCCACAACAACTCGACAAGTCAACGTTTATTTGCATTGACGAGAAACAAAAGCTTTAGTGCTTGACTTGTTTGCATAAAAATGATAAAACACAAAAACACAACTTTTATTTTTCCAGTCTCTCTCTCTCTCTCTCTCTCTCTCTCTTAATATCACATTCATCAGGTAGAAACACTGGTTGGATTTTATTTTAGAAATCCACAGTCCAGTGCATGCACATGAAAAAAAATCGAATCATAAAGAAACAGATTATCGGGCTACAATCTCATAAAATCCCAACATGTGCCATAAACCAACTCTTTATCAGGTGAATGAAACACATTGACGTATGTCGGTGTTTCAACATTTCTAACATGATACAAAATACAGGCTAAAAAAAAAAAAAAAAAAAAGCTTGGTTTTGCTGCATCTAGCCAATGAACATTTCACAGGGTTCCCACTTTTGCCCCGCCCTGATTTGTGATGTCACAATATCTCTTGGGTGTACTCTCGACATCACTTCAAACGACCACGCTCCCTCGTCCCCTCACTCCAACGAGCATGTATAATTTATTTAAAGTGCTGAATTTGAAATTCAGAGCATTTTTTCTACTGCCTCCACACGGCTCTCAACATGGCGGCGGCTCGCAGCTAACGGCGCTAACAGTGCAAACAACGGCAACAGTGCCGATAGGAGCTCACCACGTTGACGTGAGGGGTGGGTGCTAAAATAGTGACTGTAATTTATGTTTGGCATCTGTTTCTTGTGTTAACATCAACCGCTCAACATTTTGCATGGAGACATATATTAGTGCCTTTACAATTGGCCATTTAGATAAACAAGCATCATTAGTGATCGCCTATTCAGTATCATCACAACATTACAACATGTATTGCGTGTATCTGCCTCGTGTAGACCCTGCAAGACGTCTTTGAACTTTCATACGATAAATATTGAACATCGATGATGTCGCTACTATTTGACAGTGGAGAAGAACATGTGAGGACTTCCAGCTTGCAATTAAATTAGACTTTAGATCAGAGATGGGATGAATACTGATTTACATTTTTCCGCATGACGAAACCAAAATGCTGAAGAGAAATTCTTGTTGTGAAACTACGCTGATGTTTGGTTTTGGGAGGTTGTTGAAAAACTGTTTCACACAGTTTAAGTGAGGTTCCAAACACCAGCTCTACCACAGTGACTTATTAACACATTGTGTGCATTAAACTGCGGTTGAAGCCGAACCACAGGGTTAAACTTCTCCTCCGGCATCACTCGGCTGACCTGCAGCGTTTTGGTCTCATGTTTGCAGCCTGGATTGTAATTTAATCCCTGAGAATATGAAGCATAGACAAGTAGACACAATGCCTTGCCACAGAGCACTAAAGCGAGCTGCAGCAGATCACTGTGTTTGAAAGAAGCACACCAACTGTTTTAAGTGTAAACCAAACTCCATTTAACACCACAATGTCCAACCCTGTTTGTGTGTATGTACTGTATAGGCTGTCCCTGTGAATAATCTGGACCACTGACTGATGAGTGAGGAAGTATGCTTGATATGCTTCCTAAGATATTTCTTCCACCTTTTGACTATATGAACCACAAGGTAAGATTTGGACTCGTTTGGCTGACAGACGGTGGCAGGAGCCTCACCACTGGACATGTTCACATTCAGAGAGTTCACGTTCAGCAGCATCGGGACGTGCGCGGTGAGGATTAGGACGCTGAGGCCTTTTTCTCCTTCTGCCGGAGGTGAATCTTCATGTGCCTCCTCCTCTCGTCACTCCGGGCGAACTTCCTCCCGCACTGGTCGCAGGAGAAGGGTTTCTCCCCGGTGTGCGTGCGGATGTGGGTGGTGAGGTGGTCGCTGCGGCTGAAGTTCCTCATGCAGATGCGGCACTGGAATGGTTTGTGGCCCGTGTGGATGCGCAGGTGTCGGCTGAGCTCGTCCGACCTGGAGAACCTGCGGTCGCAGCTCTCCGCCGGGCACGGGTACGGCCTCTGGTGGACCGGCGTCTTGCTCGGCCGGCTCGGGTACTTCCTGGGTCTCAAGATTGGCCTCAGAGGGAGGCTTTGGTGGCTGGGGAAGGCGGCGGCCATCGGACCTTCGGCCGCCGGCGAGGGCGCACCGAGCGTAAAGTTCCTGATGGTGTTGAGGGGAGTGAGAGGCGGAGGCACCCTGAGGGAGTCTAGCGGGTACGGGAGGGATTTCCTCTCTGGGAAAGCCGCCTGGATATCTCTCTGACAGCTCTGCTGGTAGAAGCCTCCGTACTCGGGCATGATAGACAGCAGTGCGGCGCCGTCTACTGTCGATTTAGGCGCAGGGTTGTAGGTCGGGGGCGGGTGGTAGGACACAGAGCAGGTGGACGTCGACAGGTACCCCCCCGCCGAGGGGTCCTGGTACATGTCCCCGCTGCAGGAGTAGGAAGGGGCCGGGTGAGGGTGGGGGTGAGGGTGAGGATGAGGATGAGGGTGAGGATGAGGGTGATGATGGGGAGGCGCGTACATGTGGCTGATGTCCGGATGGCCGTGCGCCATGGTACAGTCCCCCGCGTCCGCTGCGTCTCCTCCTCCGCCTCTTGCGCAAATATCTGGTAATCCTGAACCCGATACAGACACCGGGGCTGCGAAGTCCGCGCTGATCACGTTGATGACGTCCCTCGGTGTCCACGGTCCTCCCGCGCCTCTGAAGTCGATCGAGAACTTGCCAGTAAACGCCACTGGGTGCGTGCGTAAAGTTGCCGCGTACTGCGCCAAGTCGCCGTGGCAAGGCAGCTCAGGTGCGCTCTTCCCCTGGAACAGAAGAGTACCTAAAAGATTTAGAAAAAGTACACTCGGTTAGAAGGCGAGCATATCATAAACGAGCATATCATCTCATGACACGGTTGTCTTCTTACGCACAACACTTCACCATGATTTGTTTAAACATTTTGGAGCAATTGAAATAAGATTGTTTTACTTTCACCCAGACCTCCATCCAAACCACCTCAGGACAAATGACATACATTCTTACCGCTTTCATTCTCTTCATATTCTTCATCCCCTATTGCCTCTTCTTTAAAAACAACCGGCCCCTCCGCTGAGTACACATCTTTAGGAATAGTATCTACAAGACTGCTGAGAGACACAAAAACTTCATTCGCTATTTTCGCAGTCATCATGGAGATCAGGCGGTTTAGATTTAGAATCACAGGCTGTGTTTTAATCCAGTTTCCTCTCAAACATTTTGTCTGTTCAGTTCCTCATCCCTCGTAAACAGCTCCTGAATGGCGCAGTAGGGTTATAAAGGGAATCGCTGGGTGTCCCGTCACGTCATTCACCAAGTATGGACTTGGGTTTGAAAAAAAAAAACAGAAGAAGAAGAAGAAGAAGAAGAAGAGGGAACTCCAGAAATAGGACTGGTGGAGCTCGCCGTGACAAAACGTGGAGACAATTAAAATGACATGTTGAAGTTTAACTAAATAAACGGAGAGACAAATTTGAATTTTGGGGATTTTATTTTAACATCCATCACAAACATCAACACGTGCTTCGTGCTGCCCTCGGGTTAAAGGAGGGAGAGAGAGAAAAAAAAACCTCTACCGTTCGCAATTCCGGTCACACTCTCTCCATAAAAGGATTATCCGGCGAGGTGAGAGGATCTCGCTCTGCTTATATGGCTGGTATCCGGGTAAAACCGTGTTGCTTTGTTTTGTCTTTGTGCCAGCTGAGCCCACACACTGACAGCTCAGACCCATTTGTTTTCTCTCCTGCCTTGTCAGGAACAGATTTCTGCTCTGACTGAGTCTCGCTATTGTTGCCCCGCTGAGATAGATGGGGTGATTAGTGAGAAAAAGAAGAAGAAGAGGCTGGTTGGTCTTGGTGGTGTCTCCATGTTTAGTGGTGTAGTCTAGTTTTAATGAGGACATTAGTGGCATATGTGTTAGTACTGCAGAGAGAAAACCTGCAGCTGCAACAGACATTAAATACATTTCATACGCAAGTATTATCTACAAAAACCCACATTTTAACATAAACATATTTAAAAAAGACAGGACCCTTAAAAAAAATAGCAATATTGTTTCTCTTCTCGTACAAAAACGTAAAAATTGCCATCACAGGCATCTCATTCACAACTGTTCTCTTTAGATTTTGGGGGTTAAATATTATAGAAAAATTAGCATTAACTCTACAGACCCGACAGAAACCTCGGCCTACATGTGTCATACTCTCTCTGGAGAATTTGGATCTTTTGTGTTTAAACTCCACGACCCTGTTAAAGTAAAACTGAAAAAGCCCCTGCAAGATTTTGTCGCTGAGGATTAAAAGCTGAAACAAACTTCTACAACTGTTACAAAAATGAAGGCGATTGCTTGTCTTTGTGCACTCAAAATTGTTATTCCGCACATTCTTCCTTGTGAAAACGTAACGTCTACATTACCCACAATGCAACGTGCAATGCCAGAGATTACGGTGTGTTACGCTCGTGGCTAATGTGGCCTGGAGCAGAAGTGAGCATCGGGCTACAGAGTTCTTGTTTGCTCAATTCTTTCTAACTCCTCTCTTCCTTTTTTTTTTTTTACTTTTCACACTCTTCAGACCCAACTGACGCTGACTCAAGTGACATCACTTGAGGACATTCGTTGACTTCACACAGGAGCCCTGTGTGAAGGAGCCCTTCTGGAGACACTAATGGCTTTCTAATACAATTAACATAATGCAGTCGTCTCCCACACATGCTGAGGTGGAACATTTGCGGGGTTCATGAAATCCTCTGGAGACCCTCATGGACCCCAGAAGATGTCTCCTCTCTCCTCTAGCAGCAACGTCTTCAGATCAGACAAGTCCTCAGAGGATACATCCTTTAGATCACGAGCTTTCCCCTGGACAGTAAACTGAGTCAGGATGGATAGGACTGAATCCCTTTAGACGTTTGGAGTGTAAACAGAGCATATTTAAATCTGTTTGATTTATTGAATAGCTGATTAAAGAGCTGATGAAGCTGCAGCCTTCTGCTGCATCTCTGAGCTGCGGAGACGGCGAACACAGCGAGCAGGAGGAGCACAGCTCCTCCAGCCTTTTGAACGCCCACAGTGACAAAAATGTTGGTGTGTATTGTCGTTGTGTGGCGAGCCGCCCACCCTGTGGCAGATGGGGGTTTGGCCGGTCCACGCACACACACACACACACACACACACACACACGCACACATGCACATGCACTCACACACGGCAATGAACAGGCTCAGAAACCAAATGCACACACTTAAAAAACACACACTTTCTCACAGACACAAACACTCCCACGTGCACACACACGCACACACGCACACAAACACACACACAGACAAATACACGCTTTCATTCGTTCTGTAACAAATATACACACCAACACACCAACACACACGTTCTCTGTCAAAATCTGATGAACAAACACACACAAACCCACCCCCACACACACACACAATCTTTCTTTTTCCTCTCTCCACACACACACACACACACACACACACACACACACACACACACACACACGATCTTTCTTTTTCCTCTCTCCACACACACACACACACACACACACACACTGCTCCATTGCCCTGCTTCCACCCTTCGCCCACGCTCCTCCGGGCCGCCGAGGCTCTGGGGGGTTTTTGGTTTTGTGTTTGGTGGCTCGGGGTGTCAGCCGGGGGTCCGGCGGCTCGGCAGACCCCACCACGCCGATTAATCATCTGTCATCTGCAGTTTTTGTTAATATGGATCTTTGTCTTCGTCCTCAAACGACGCTTGGGTCGGGCCGGCCGGCCTGCTTGTCGCCTGCCGTCCCCTTTTCCATTTTTGCAACCGAAAACCAACAAAACCAACCGAACGGCCCCTTTCTGAGGCTTTCTTTCTCCAAGCCGAAGGTTTCACGCCGTCAGCTGCTGCTCCAAAGAAATGTGTGACCTTCGAGACCTCTCATTGACACCTGACTTTAGTAGCATCAAAGATACTGGAGCAGTAACAAAACAATAGGTTACTTTTTTCTTCCTTCCTAACGAGGAAATTTGAGGATTTTTACCTCAAATTTCTAACAACTTTGACAGAGTCCTGGAAGTTTTCATAATTTGTGTAATGCTAACTGCTGCTAGCTGCTTCGAGCAGTAATGCACGTTTTAATGCACGTCTCGAGACTCCATAAAAGCCTTTTTGTAACATAAAGCCTGCTTAGACGTGTCTGAGAGTTATCAATACCTTTCCTTCAGTCTTCAAGATATTTTTGATGCTTTTATTTTAAACTCTCCATTTGTTAATTTATTATTTCACGGGCCAGAAATGTGAGTTCTGGATGTTTCAAACACGATCTTATTAAAATGTATTTGATCACTTCTTCTTCGCTGCATGCAGCAAACCAATTCTTCAAAATGGATCAAGATGGTTTCATCCTTATTTTGCCTTTTATAGAGTTTTTTTATTATTATAAAAGAGAAAAAAGTAGTTGTCTGTAGTTTTGATGCACAAAGTACATCAAATACTTCCCTGAAAGAGAAATCCCCGTTCTCTGAAATATGACCCCGTCAAGTTGAATCCTTTTTTGTCAACAAAAGACGCTCTGACTTTACACAAACGCCACAGGTCATCTGAATTTTCTGCCACCGTTGGTGCCATGATGGAAGGACTTTTGTCTTTAAAAATGGTGGATGACTCATTTTGGAAGGACATCCTGTAGCCCACATCGGAATTAAAGTCTATAGTCAGATTATGCAATACTACGAGTAAATATCAAATAAATGATTTACCACGGCGTGAAAGTACCTGATAATCTTTTATGAAACTCCGTTGAGTTCCACCCGTAGGTGTTGTTTGGTTTGGAGAGGGCACACTCGGGCTGCTTCAGCCAAACAGACGACGGGGCGTTTGGGTAACACACAAAGCACCATAAATCACTCCGGTCCGCTCACGTTTCTCATACTGGGGTGAAATTCTTGATCAACCTGCGCAGGATTCAGGGTTATGGAGGTTCTGGCGATGAACCCTCTAACCAAGCCGTCAATAGAAGCATTGCATATTCATGGGGAACGTATTGACTGCTGAGTGTCGCATAATAGACAGGCACGTCAATGAACGTGGGGCGGCACTGAATGGCTCCAACACTATCTCTGGGACCCAGAATGTGTCTCCAGTTACTCTCGGAGCTCGTCGATTAATATCAAACGAGGATGATTAGCTTTCTGATGGTTTCAAATCACTTTTGTTTTTCATGAAGCGAACCTGACTGGTTGAGCTTCGTCCAACAAACTACAGATTAAACACTTTACCTATTTTCATCGTTGGGTTGCGGAAGCACGAAATGAAACAAAGCTGTAGCTTCACCACAGTCAACATATAGAGAATTACGCGGCTGAATTGTCAAAAAAAGAAGGCATGAAAACAAAGGCAATGTTGGCAAAAATAAAAACGTGAAAGCAGGAACAATAATCAGGATGCAAACACAAAAACATTGCAGAACTGCAATTGACGACAGTTTATTTTCCTCAAATCAAAGTTGAGTTTACCATCCAAATGTTTGACATTGCTGCTCTCACAATAAGCTCAGATATAAAATCTACAAAGGCGTATAATTTGAACTGTATTTACTAATCCACACAAAATCCATCTCCAAATTAAGTTGTTCAAACAATCAAATTAGGAATGCACCTCACCATTATTTTCACTCATATTACTTGATTTTGATTAGTTTCTCGATGAATCAATAAATGTTTTCAGATTCAGATTCAACGTTATTGTCATTGCACAGAGTACAAGTACCAAGACAACGAAATGTAGTTAGTATCTGACCAGAAGTGCAAAAGAAGCAGTAAAAGTGTTTTGTCTATTAGAAAGTAGAAAATCCACAGATATGTAGTTTACTACCACAGAACAAACAAATCCCCACATTTAAGAAGCTGGAACTTGAGGATGTTTGTTCGGAAAATTGACTGAAATGATTCAACCATCAACTGAGGACCAACTCTTCGATGAATCGACTAATCGTTTTAGCTCCCGAGTAAACTAAATGTCTACAATTTGCAATTAAAAGTGGCATCTATTCTCACAAAATGATGAAAGGAAGCCAAAGTTTAGGCCTTTTCGTTGACTCCTGGCATCAAGCTTCAATCTATTTCACTCAGAAAACCCACTATTGCTACACAGAAGCAACTTATTTAATAAAGCTTACAACCAGAGAAGAAAACCTTTTACAAATAACATTGACCACCACTAAATATTTGCATTATCCCCCTTTTGAAATACTACCTACATGTTTATCTTATAGAAAGCTAAAGACCGAAAATTGTTAAAGGTTGATTGTATTTGACTTTTCTGTTTTCCAGGTGTTTTTTTAGCTGTTATTTATACATGTTTAGATATTTTCTATCTTTATCTTCATCACACACAAACTCATAAATCCCCTCATACTAAATGATGTAAACATAAAAAGAAATAAACCGATGGTAAAGTTGAGCATCAGGAGACACAGAACGACCAATATGAACAGAAATGAAACTCTGAAAAGAAGTGATGTTTCACTTGTTTGTTTCTTTGACATCTTTTTGATGCCACTCAAAGTGATTTGTACTGTGAATTCATTTCATGAAGCTACTTTTCACCAAGAAGTAAAACGGATTGGTATCCCTCCACTGTCTCCCAGCTACTGTGACAAAAGAGCAAAACTCACTTTAAACCTGCGGTGAAGAGAAATCCTCCTTGTCCTGCGTCCAGCGGGCCTCCTCCTCGCTCTCCAGAGAGATGGAGGGACGGGTGGAGAAAGAGAAAGAGAACGAGAGGGGGGACGATGGAGAGGGAACGGAGACGCTTCCTTGAGATGAATGGAGCCCAACGTTTTGTCGGTCGGACCACAAAGTTACCCGCTCTGGATTTTCTGGCTCGCCCCCGGAAAGGGTCATCATCACCCGGGGTCTGAGTGGGCTGCCAATGACAAAAAGACACAGAGAAAGAGAGAGAGAGAGAGAGAGAGAGAGAGAGAGAGAGAGAGAGAGAGTGAGAGAGAGAGTGTAGGGGGGGTGCAAACAATACGATTGTTCCCACCTCACTTTGCTTCCACCCTCGCGGTTAAAATTGTTATGGTAATGAAGTGGATTTTTTGCTGGACAGCAGATTGTAACAGAGAGATGTTTCTTTGACTGGACGTGGAGGCCGGAGGTGTTCGAAGAGCTGCTGCTGCTCTGGACACGAGGATGATGATGAGGATGAAAATGATGATGATGATGATGTGTACAAACACTTTAAATACTAAGGTAGAAGCAGTGGTGGAAGAAGCATTTAGGTCCTTTACTTCAGTAAAAGTACACACTCTGAAAATACTCCACTAAGTCCTGCATTCAAAAACTGAAGTAAAAGTATGAAAGTATTATAAAAATGTACGTTAAGTACTTCAAGTAAAAGTATTCATTATACAGTAAAATGTCCTCTGTCAGTGTTTTATCTATTACATATGATGTCTGCGCTGCATTAATATATATGTTGCATTTTACTGTAGATGTTTTTTTATTCCTTTATATATTGTTTAAAAGTTTAATCTCCAATAATGCATAATATTCTCCAAGATCATGTGGCGTCACTGTCCTGTGAGAACCTCGTATCTCTAAAGAGCTAAAAGAAAACCGCCCTGTTTTCAGCTTTGTGACGATGCAGTTTTTTCAGCTGATCCAAGAGGGTTTTTAAACAGTTTATTTAGCTGAAGAAGAATACATAAAGGAACACTTCTCTCGGTTTGCACACATTCAAAATCAACACACCTGGAGATATGTGGTTTTCACTGGACAGGAAGGTGATGAAAACTGTAATCTGAAAAGTAACTAAAGCTGTCAGACAAATGTATAGTGGAGTAAAAAGTAAAATACTCTGAGATGTATAGTAGAGGTATTAAGTAGCATTAAAAGTAAAAAAAATACTCAAGTAAAGTACAGATACCTTGAATTTGTGCTTGAGTACAGGACTTGAGAAAATGTATTTACACCACTGCCAAAATGTTACAGATCCTCCGTTTTCAAGGTTAAAAGTATATTCCAAAGGCCACTTAATCTGACGTGTTAAAGCATAATTGTGGGTTTTATAGCCAAAAATAAACACCTCATTTTACTTTCATGACAGCCTGCTTAAGCTCGTCAGTCACAATGTTTGCAGAGCCCTGTTCACTGCCTCCTAGTACACTGTGGGCTGTGTATGATTGGTCTGTGTTGTACTGTCTTAAATATTTGTGCTTCTTAGTTTGAGGAACGTGCAATTTGTTGTGTCCGCGTGTTTTCTGAGAATCTGCAAAAGAAATGTGAATGAACTTTTGTTTCCATCCACTCCTGTTGTGTGAATATTAGTTCCTTGGTTGATGGAGATACAATGGTGCAGCTAATTCTTCTGCAGAAGAAGAAGAGGATACAACGAGATGAGGTTAAAAGAGCAACATGATGGAAATGTGACGTGTGTGTTTGCTAGGTTTCAGTCTCCTCATCGCTCCTCTCAGGTTTGATGTTTTCAGCTCTTCATGCTTCATGTACGTCATCATTTGTACACTAAGTCTGTTTCCACTTTGTTATTATCGATACACCAACATTTACACCTGAAACGAGAGGAAAAAGTAGTTTTTGTCATATTGAATAACAAAAAAGAGCAATTTCTTTTTGTTTTCATTTCATGTGTGTCTTTGAAAACTATACATGCATAAATGTGTGTGTGTGTGTGTGTCTGTGTGTGTGTGTGTGTGTGTGTGTGTGTGTGTGTGTGTGTGTGTGTGTGTGTTAAAGGGGTTGCCAGAGCAAAAAGGGCAACCCCCTCGTCCTCCTCGGGAGCCTGAGTGGGCGGACGGTCCTCGGCAGATGGATTGCTGCTCGCCACTGGTCACTTCATAAGCCTGAAACAGATTAATAATATGAATATATAATGTTTGGTTTATTTCTTTAAATTGGTTGTTTTCGATTGGATTGAAATACAGCATTTTAAAAGTTTTGGTTTAGAGAGTTCTTAAAATGTCTCTTCATGTGTTCATTTGTACATTTTCGGGTCCTTTGTGTTTTTCTGTGTCTTTATAAATATCAAATGTAAAAAAGAAATCTTAATTTAATTGAAAATGTATCTAATTTTGTATCTGTCTGTAAATAAAGGCTACTTAGGTGTTTGTTGTTTTGCTTAGTTATGTTAAACATGTTTGTAATTACCATTATTATATTCATAAACATGATTTTTGTGTGTGTGTGTGTGTCTGTGTGTGTAGGTTTATTTACGATCATGTGTGTGTAGTTGCAAAACTACCAGTGTGAATAAGCATTAGTACTTTTTTTCATTGGTTCTGTCGTAACAAGCTAATTGATCTTTTTTATAATTTACCTTTTTATGTGCGCTTGTGTGTGTGTGCAGTTGACATAAGGAACAATTTCTGCTTCAACACACATTTTTTCTGCAATTATGACAAAAATTATAATGCCAATATTTTATGTTTTTTCTAACACGCTTCTCTCCTAGACCATACTGTCTGAATGTCAATAACATTAGCTTTGATAAGCAGTGGTGAGAGTAACATGTATTTATCAGCATACTTTACTTCTATTCTTTTCATGCTACTGTCTACTTCTGCTCCAATACATTCGTCTGACAGCTTTACTTTACAAATTATGATTTTTGCATAAAAACACATGAAGAGTTTATTGTTATAAATTAAACCAACCAACAGTTCACAAGTCAGTCTCTCACCGACTTTGGTTTCCCAAGACTAATACAAGTAGGACAACAGCTGAATCGAGTTAAGCAAAAAAAACATTTCATGGTTCCAGCTTCATAAATGCGTTTGTTACTTTTCCTTATAACAATGTTAATAATTGTTGTGTATTAATAATAATGTTGAGGTTTGGACTGGTGGTTGAACAAAACCAACATTATCAAGGGGTCACTTTGGGCTCAGTTCTCACTATATTCACAATTACATTTTTACAAACCATAATGATAATAAATAAATAATCCATAATGGAATGAATCATTCGTTAATAGTTCAAAGAGTAAAATCCTGCTTTTACATTAATGCATGAGTAATAATTATATATCTATATTATATAGATATATAATAGTATAACAGTCACAAGAGACATTTTTATACTTTTAATACTATAAATAGCCTACATTTTCCTGTTTATACTTAGCCTCCATACTTTTACTAGAGTAACATTTGTAATGCAGGACTATAACTTGTAACAGAGTATTTTTACGGTGTTGTATTAGCGTGTAAATGAGTCAGTAAGCCCACTTTTACTCCAGTAAAGGCTCTGAGTACTTCTCCCACCACTCTTTATAATGTCGCCACCTAGTGGAGAACTCTGGAATATATCCTCACGTCCCGTGATGCTCCGCGCGGAAGCCGTCACGTGTGCCCTGTTGGCCAATGGCGGCGTTTGTTTGCCCGTTACTCTCCTCCTATTGGCTCAGCCAAATTTAAAAGTACAGTTTGAAATGTTGCTTGTCGGAGGTTTTAGAGCGCCAGAGAGGTCGTCTGTACACGGACACCGGTGTCGGAGGAGGCAGAAAACGCTGAATAGATATAGTTTATAAATCATTTTAGTGGTGGAAACAATACTCGGACTCTACGTAAAGGGAGAGCGGAACGATACTACGTCAAGCGGTGAGCGCACGTTACTCTGGAGCGACGCCAGTTTAGATTGAAGCTAACTAACGTGCTAATTTCCACTGGTTAGCTTGAGCTTCTCTCTTCACTGTGAATGGAGACCGACCACCAGCCGTTGTTCGGTCGCTTCTAGTCCTCCTGTTCGGGATTGTTTGTTGATGCGTTTGTTGATCATATTTAAAGCCTGTGACTGTCCCTCCATCCCTCCAGACTCTTCTCTGCGACCATGGCGTCACACAACCTGAGTGGGATAAAGCGAGACGAGAAGGGGAGAAACATCCAGGTCGTGGTCCGATGCAGGTAAGGACCGAGAACCAGAGAGAGAGCTACACACGTCTGTGACTGAGGTCCTGCAGTCTAAATCCTGACTCAAGGAAAAGTACAACAGTATCAGCGACTCAATGTGTATTTGTGCAGATTATTAGAGATTCTGGGAATATTTACAGCTGTATTTGTTACTAAACAGCCTTTTGGGTTTGTGAGAGACAGGATTTGTCTTTTAAAAACAACTCTGTCCCTGAAGTGTGATGATGATAACACATGAGGCATAAAGGATGGTTTCATTATTCCATTATTTAAGGAAGGAATAAAGCTTTAATCCCAGTTTTTAGTCTGAGATTTTTTAAATGATGTTGTCTTTCAGATGTTTAACTGCTATGAAATGGGAAAAGGTTAAACCGCCAGATTTTAATGGTGTGGCGTGAACGAAAGACGCTTCCTTGCCTCATATGATCTCAAATCTTATTTGCATTAAATCCAGCATGTTTTACATTTCTAACAGCGGATAAAAGGATCATTTATTGTCCTCCATTAGAGGTACATTTGTTTCCACAGCCTGCACAAGAAAGACCTCATGATTTAACAAAAAACATAGCCTCAAGCAACATAATTCAGTCACAAAAACATGAGTCCATTCGGTGTTCGTGCTGCAGTCTGCTGAGAGCAGTGATTGGCGGTGGGCACGAAGCTTTTAGAGACATTGTGTGTGATTTTTGAGCCGTTTATTCCTGTTGGTGACGTCGACCGTGGTGATTGTGGAACAGTAGAGGAGGATGAGCTCCTTGAGGCAGCGTTTGTGGATCTCTGTCGTGTGTGTGTGTTGATCAAAGCAGAGTTTATTGTCGAGGGTGCTTCCAAAGTACTTGAAGCTCTTCCCCATCCCAGCTGATGTGGCAGTAGGAGGTTCTGGGTTTATTGTTGGGCTGCATGATTAGTTTGATAGAATATTGAAATTGTGATTTTCACCTTTTGAAATAAACAGCACGTCTCACACTGACATTCACATATTGCTTAAACAAGGGCAGAACACCATCTATTAACATCTCCCATAATTAACCGGTTTTGTTATAAGTTTATTCTGTATTGCTTATTTCTCCCAGCTTTTATACATAACTTACATGTTGGTATTTGCAGCTGTGGTTTGTACGTTAATCTGCCTACCAGCCAAAATGACGCCGTCCCTAAACCCCAATCATAGCTGTGATGTTATTCGGAGAAGTCACGTCCGTCTCTGTTGCGTCGTGTTTTCAGGCCTTTCAACACGATGGAGCGCAAGTCGTCCTACGGGGTCATGGACTGCGATCCGAGCAGGAAGGAGGTGCTCGTGAAGACGGGGGGGATGAACGACAAGGCGTCCCGAAAGACCTACACGTTCGACATGGTGAGTGGGTGCAGACGCTTCATCTTGACACACTTCCTGACTGTATCCAGTGGGGAATCCTAAAGACGTCCAGGGCCGATCGTAATGATCAGTATCGGGCATATTTTAATTGATCGGCATCGGCAGAAATGAAGTGATCCTTTCTTCACTGCATTCAACTGTGTTTTGTCGACCTCAGCCTGAAATTAAGTGGAAACATTTGATTTGTCTGTTGTGGTTAAAGTGCTTCCTCCAAGCCTGTCTGTATTGAGCCAAAAAATCAATTGTGAGTTTACGAGTGTTTTGTAGTTTGTAGAGATGCGTCTTCTCTCTAGTGGATCACAACGTCAGTTTCAGGAGTCACATTCCTATCATAGCAATTATTTTAGCTTATTAACTTTCTGAACCAGGACCGTCAGCATTTAGATCAAGCAGCACAAATCAGTTGTGTTAGATGAGTCGCTCCAGCTGTTATTTCAGCGTGTCAGATACATGTTTAATCAACATTTAGGTAAATATAGAAACGTAATCTCCATCTCTAGTAGTTACTGACCTATAATATAACAAACCTATGTCAGAACTCCACTGGAGGTTTTTTAAAAAAAAATGTTTTAATTAATATCTTTTTTCAACAGGTATTTGGTCCAGCTGCCAAACAGATTGATGTGTACAGGAGCGTTGTTTGTCCCATTCTGGATGAAGTCATCATGGGATACAACTGCACTGTTTTTGCGTGAGTGATCTGCTGCTCAGAATGAGTTTGAATGCTTCAGTAAAATCTTCGTTTCTGTCACCTGTGTTCTGAACTGTTCTTAAACAATGCGTTGAATTACAGTTTTTCTTAACGTGAACTCAAAACCCGTTGATTTGTTGTTCAGCTACGGTCAGACCGGAACAGGGAAGACATTCACCATGGAGGGAGAGAGGAGTCCAGACGAGGAGTTCACCTGGGAGGAGGTAAGAGAAGAGCCACGATGCACTTGCGTCTCTGCTGCCTCGTCAGACATACGAAAGTAACGGAGCTTTAAAGAGCAGAACCAGAGCTGATTAACTCTTTGGGTTTTTAGGACCCTCTGGCCGGCATCATCCCCAGAACGCTGCACCAGATTTTCGAGAAGCTTTCCGAGAACGGCACCGAGTTCTCTGTTAAAGTCTCCCTGCTGGAGATCTACAACGAGGAGCTGTTCGACCTGCTCAGCACCAGCGAGGACGTCACTGAGCGGCTGCAGCTCTTCGACGACCCTCGCAACAAGGTAGCTTTCCTTGAATATCTGCTGTTGGGATTCCAGGATGCAGTTCTTGCAGCCCCGCTATAACCTTTTGGGAAATGCACAATTTGCTATTCCTTTTAAAAGGAGCACGTTGGCAGTGTTTATGACGGCTCATAAAATGCAGGGTAAATGGGGACGTTGCTGCTAATTGATGCATTTTGTTGACATTTCTCCGCCTTCTGTGAGCGCTGAGCTCTGTTGTGACGGTCGTGTTGTGTGTTGCAGCGCGGCGTGGTGGTGAAGGGCCTGGAGGAGATCACGGTTCACAACAAAGACGAAGTTTATCAGATCCTGGAGAGAGGATCAGCCAAGAGGAGGACGGCCTCCACGCTCATGAACGCCTACTCCAGGTACTAGCTGAGAGTAGACGATATTCCACAGTTCCAGATGAGTTTTGTACAACCATCTGCAACAAATATTTACCTGATTTGTTAACCACTTCCCTGTTGTTGTTGTTGTTGTTGTGTCTCTGCGTAGTCGCTCCCACTCTGTGTTCTCGGTCACCATTCACATGAAGGAGATCACGATGGATGGAGAGGAGCTGGTGAAGATCGGCAAACTCAATCTGGTAATAATCCTTCATGTTCAATAGGAGAGGTTTTCAACTGGAAGACTTCAAACCGGAAGTAATTAATGTAACGGTGATACTCCTCTATAGGCCAATACATTAGTAATACTTCTCTAACAGCATTCGGCTGAACCGAGGTAATTATAAGATGTGTATATCATTACTAAAATGATTTATAAGATGTGAGTAAAGTACATATTGGTATATTTAAAGAAGTATCGTTATTTTCCATTTCCAAAGTAGAAAATTGCAGCACCCAACCTCCCCGTCTCCTCCCCCTCCAGGTGGATCTCGCCGGCAGTGAGAACATCGGGCGTTCAGGTGCGGTGGACAAGCGAGCTCGCGAGGCGGGAAACATCAACCAGTCTCTGCTGACGCTGGGCCGAGTGATCACCGCTCTGGTGGAGAAAAGGCCCCACGTCCCGTACAGGTAGCGTCGCCAATCGTTTTCGTGAAATCAAATCCAAAAATTCGGTTTTGTTTTCAGGCCCGCAATGTGAACTCTTAGAAATATGCTCTTTTGTTTGGCAACAGATTCATCTGCCAGCAACTCTAAAGTTCTCTAATCAAGATGTTATATCTATTTTTTTTTTTGTTTTTATTTGTACAAAAAGCAAAGTGTTAAAATGAAAAGATGTGGTTTCTTACTCCCTGCAAAGAAATATTCCCACATGTAATCCTCCGTAAAAGCATAAATTGTCCTGTTTCAAGTTATTTATTATCTGCTCAACAATTCAAGTGAAGAAGTCTTTGAAATTCTTCGATCTCAGGCTCCCTCCAACGATGCTCAAACAAAATGTACAAGAAGAAAGGAAAAAAAACACTTGGACATAAAATTGTGCAGAAGTAAAATATAGAGATGAGCTATAATGCATTAAATAAAATAGTTTATATATATATTTTTTACACTTGTTGTTTCTTTAGCTTCCTTTTATTCTCTCTAGCTCTTCTCTTTTAAAGTACTGAACCAGAGAGGAGTTGTAGACCTGAACTAAAAAAAAAATCACACTTTGAGGTGTTTTTGCTCTTAAGCCCAGCCTCATTGACATAAATAGGGTCGGCAAAATAACAGAAACATCTCTCAGTATAATGCAAAACAATTCAACAGACTTCCTCCTCCAAAAAGAGCATGAATTTGAATCCACGCCTCTAAAAGCGTTTCAACACCTGAACCTCGTACCCTTCATGAAGAAGGATTTGTTGCATTATTAGACTTCACTAGTTTCAAGGAGTAACTTATAAACTGGCAGCTCGAGTGTAGTATGCAGGTGATTTTACTCTCTTGTAAAAGTGAACTGCTCTTTGGTGGTTTAAAAAAAAAAAACAAATGCGTACAGGAGACGCTGTTTCTAAATGACCTCAGCTCTAGTTTGGCGTGTCTGTGCTTCAGTTTCTTGTTCGTCGTGATGCATCAGTCTGGATGAGTTACGAGTGTAACTCTAATTACTAGATCTCTAAATAATGTGCACTCTTCCAACAGAGAGTCTAAGCTGACCAGAATCCTGCAGGACTCTCTGGGAGGACGAACAAAAACCTCAATCATCGCCACCGTGTCGCCTTCCTCCAGCAACCTGGAGGTCCGTTCTCTTGTCTCTGTGAACGTGTGCTTGTGGGACAACATTTCTGTATTTTGAACTCCATTTCCGAGCTCAGGTAGACTTTGCATGCTCACGATGATGAGATATTCGTTGTGCCTGTGCAGGAGACTCTGAGCACGCTGGAGTACGCCAGCAGAGCCAAGAACATCATGAACAAACCTGAGGTCAACCAGAAGCTCACCAAGAGGACGCTCATTAAGGTAGAGCCCAGTTTGATGCCTCGCTTAGAAGGGAAGGACCGATGACGTGCTGCATTTCAGGAAATGTTTTCATTTCACCGTCTTTTTAAAGAAAAATACTGACTCTCTGTCCGCTCAGGAATACACGGAGGAGATCGAGCGTCTGAAGCGCGACCTGGCTGCCACTCGAGACAAGAACGGAGTCTATCTGTCTGCAGAGAACTACGAGTAGGTCGCATGAAAAGCACCGGGAACACAACACACGGATTTATTTGTTTTACACTTGGTGCATCACCAAAATAATTTATTTATTATTTATGTTTGGGGGTGGGGGAGGGGCTCAAATCTGTTTGGATGTCCGAAATTCAGAACTTGAGAGTAAAAAGCAGCAACTACAGATTGATTTTAATTATTAATTACTCGAACTAGCTAATAAAAAAAGGGTTTTCAAAGGTTTTATGTTATTTAAATGTCAGAAAGTACTTAAAAATACCCACCACAGTTTCCCAAGAGTTAAACCAACACTTTTTGACAAGTAATCAATTATTCTAAACTGCTGTCTATTATTTTCTGAGGATTCGTTTAGACATTAAAAGGGGTATCAAACTCAGCAATAATAATGGTACAAAAATAATTTTTCGCCCAAAATCTTTATAGTTTTTAGATTTAGCTTTTTTATAGTCGGTTAGATGGCTGTTAATTAATTAATATTTGTTTTTCTGCTGCTGCAATAATGTAATTGAGAAAAGAAGAAAAAAAAATTCAACAAACATGCAGAGTTTATATTTAGAAGTATGTTCATTCAGAACACTACATTTAATAAGGTGTATATTTAGAGATCTGTTCTGCTGTATCAGATATGAACTGAAGGATTGGATGTGTTTCAGGAGCATGATGGGTCAGATCACCTCTCATGAGGTGCACACGGGCGAGTACACCGACCGGATCGCCGCCATCGAGGAGGAGATCAAGAAGGTACGTGAGCCTCAGATGAACTTCAATCGTCTTCTCTCAGTCGCTTAATCCTTTCAGTCATTTTTCTGAATCATGCAAAACGTTCTCTAGTTCCAGCGTCTCAAATGTGACCGTCTGCTTGTTCTTATGTGGCAGTAAATTGAATATAAAGCAAGATTATTTTTGATGTGCTGCGATCACTTAAGAATTGCGAGTGGCCACATTTAGTTTCTTGTCTCAGAAACTTGTGTCCAAGTTGGAAAAGACTTGTTTTTATTATTTAGTACCATATTTACAGAGGTGGAATATAACTAGGTACATTAATTTACTTAAGTACAAATTTGAGGTACTTGTACTTTACTTGAGTATTTCCAATTACATTTTTAAAGTTACTCTTTACTTTTATTTTGCAGGCAAATATTGTACTGTTTATTTCACTACATTTATCTGATAACTTAGTAAGTTACATTACAAATTAAGAATTTACGCTCAAACCATGAGAAGAGTTTATTATAAATGATGTTTTGTTATTTAAACTACTGTACCTAACAACAATATATACAAAAGAGCTGAAATAATAAGTTGATTGACAGAAAATGTGTTGGAAAGTATTTTGACAATTACATGAATCTGCTGTGATTTTTCACATATAGAAATGCCAAACATTTAATTTGCATTTTTGTTTTTAAAAAAACATTATATAGATGTCACTTTGGGCTCTGGGTAATTGTAACGGCATTTCTCACTATTTTTACAAACCAAACGATTGATTAATGGAGAAAATAATATCTAGTATCTTCGAAATTAGCTCCAGCTCAACCAACTACAACAGTAAAATCCTGCCTTTTATATTAATGCACTTAATAATAATCTAATGATATAATATATTGTAGTGTAACAGTCACTGAGGGCATTTGTTTTATTTTTAATACTTTAACTACATTTTCCTCATTATACTTGACATACTTTTTACTGAAGTAACATTTCAATGTAGGACTTTTACTTGTAACAGAGTATTTTCAGTGTGATATTTGTACTTTTAGTGAAGTAAAGGATCGGAGTACTTCCTCCACATGTTTCTGTTTGAATGACAATATGTCAGCCAGTTCTCACCGCACACATTACTTTCTGTCACTAGAAAGTACATTTGAACTGTCGTCGTGGTTACTACCCGCACAAGCCGTCGCTCACACTTTGTCCTCTCCGCAGGTGACGGAGCTGTTTGTGGACAGTAAAACCAGACTGCAGCAGTGCACTGTAGACCTGGATGAGAAGCAGCAGAGGTGAGGGATCATTATTTTACCTAAACCCCATCCTTCATTTGAAGTGAGGCTGCAGGAGTTTGAAGCGCGATGAAGTGGTCCACTTTAAAGAGTGGATCTTTCTGTGTTGCTTTCAGGTTGGAGGAGACCAGCCGAGACCTGCAGCATACCAAAGAAAAGCTGAGTCAGGAGGAGTTTGTCTGTTCGAAGCTCACCTCCGTCCATGAAACTCTCTATGACACGGCAGGACAGGTACAGACGGGTTTTACATGATGCTTTGATGATGCTGATGTTTTATTATCTATGTCATAAGTTGGTTAGTTTGATTTAGCTTCTTTTTTTTTTTTTGCTTCCTTCTCTTTTCTGTTCCTTTTTTCTCATGTACTTTCCATACTATTATTGATTCCTCATCTTGTAACGCAACATTTTGTGTGTAACTTCCTGTCTGAGCTGCTTTTGGGCAAACTTCCTTTTTTCAGAAAAGCTTTAGTTTGCGCTCAGCTTTAAAAAAAAAATAAATAAATAAATAAAAAACTATTTAGCTATCTCTATCTCTATCTCTATCTCTATCTCTATCTCTATCTCTATCTCTATCTCTATCTCTATCTCTATCTCTATCTCTATCTCTATCTCTATATAAACATTTATTAGTCCGTGTGTTCAGTACCAATCGATGTGAATACATTCAGCAAATTATATTATTATTGTTAATAGTTTCTCAGCAGCATGCTCCGAATATTATTTAACCTCTTTGTGTTTTGTGTTGTCCTTCAGCTGCTCAGTACAGTGGATGCCAGCACCGGTGACGTGTCGGGTCTCCACGACAAGCTGGACAGGAAGACAAAGGTCACACTTTTTTTTCAAACCGCACACTGGCGCTGTCAAGTGAAAACAATGCATTTCCAATTTTCCAAAAACTCAGAAAGTTTTTAGAATTTGAGTTTCTTCAAAAAAAATAAATACATATAAAGTACACAAATGTGATCTTTAGTTGACAGATCAGCAACACTTACAGTTTATCAGTTTGGCCTTAACATTGGTTTTCATCAGGACTAACAAACACACTTTATTTGAAATTGCAGGTGGAGCAGCTCAACAGTGAGATCCAGCAGAGCTTTTCTCAGCGGATGGAGGGAGCGCTCGGCAGCATGCAGCACTGCGTTCAGCAGCAAGGAGCCAAACACCACAACATGCTGAGCGGCTACTCGCAGGCCATCGGTGAGACCAGAGAGCTGCAGAGGTCTCTCCATTGGTGGAGATAAACCTGTCAAGTTATCCGCTAGAGGAACAATTGAGGGTCATTACAATCTAAATGGTTCATCCTCTTGACGAGCAGGAATGTGCTTAAAAAATGTCATCACAATCAGACATTTAGTGTGTTAAAGGAGGGAATAGTCGTTGGTGTAATGTCAGATAAAAATGGATGTTCAAAGTGGAGTATTAATGCCTTGCAGCATGTTTGGAATGGATCTTTAAAATGATAATTTTGAGCGACTGATATTGTCCTTTTTATAGATGGATACGATGGTGTCAAATAGCCTAATTCTGTCCATGTCTGTACAGACGGTGTGCTCGTGATGAACGAGGCGGCCCTGAAGGGAGCGCTAACCACCGTGGAGTCCTTCGTGGGTGGAGTCGGGCAGCTGGTGGCCGAGGGCGTGACTCGCTGTCAGGACCGAGTGCAGCAACAGGAGGCTCTGTGTCTGCAGGACAAGGAGAGCCTGCTGCAGCTGCTGGTGAGGACGAGGACAAACGCCACAGTTGAATAGACGAGGCGTTTTGAATGCGTTGGATTTATTCATTTGGTCAATACAATCCCAAAATCAAACCTAGATCAGTTTTTATTTTCATCGGGGTGGGTAATCCTTTTAAACATCACTCGGCTCATTGTGCGCCACATGAATCCTATTTGACTGCGGTCTTGTGCGTTTGTAGGACGAGCATCGACAGGACATGGAGGAGGTGCTGGTGGCTCGGACGCTGATGGGTCTGTCAGCTGTGAAGGAGCTCAACGAAACTCTGAGGGCCACCGTGGAGACGCAGCGAGCTCTGGCCGACAAGGTGAGTTTATATCTGTTCTGTCTGATTTTATTTGTATAAAAAAACATATATATATATTTGTGTTTAAACCACTGTGATTTAAATTCTATATGAACATGTTAACTCGTGCTTTTTTGTTTCTGTCGTGCATCTGTGCTAAACCTCCTCCTCATCTTCATTGTGCCCCTCTCAGGTGGAGGCGATGAAGGAGGTGGGTGTGTTCTTCAGCAGCTTGGTTCGGGAGCTGGCCGGGCTGCGGGAGGAAGCCGTGCAGAGCCTGAGCTCACTGCAGGCCGAGCACGACAAGCTGGAGGACGGGATCAGACAGGCGCAGGACAGGCAGCAGGCGGTAAGAGCTGGTCTGAGACACGATGCAGATCCTGTCTCAGCAATTTAGTCCAATATGACGACCGTGACTTGAGACCGTCCACACGAGGCCCGTTAAATTCATAAGTACATATTTTTCTCTGGTGTCCAGCCCCCAGTCCAAACGACAACTGTGAATACTTGCACAGCC
Organism: Ophiodon elongatus; assembly: GCA_016806645.1. NCBI lineage: Eukaryota > Metazoa > Chordata > Actinopteri > Perciformes > Hexagrammidae > Ophiodon > Ophiodon elongatus. The sequence goes on from JACSYO010000412.1 coordinate 1,697,932, forward strand.
ATTTTTCTGCTTTAAAACCTAAACTTAAGAATAAAAAACACTCAGTTGAGAAAGTCATCATAATCTTTAATTTAACCACAAATTGAGTTTAGGTTTCTACAGTAAGACGTTTCTTTAATACTAAAATATTTTCAAATCTAAAAGTATATTATATTCCCCTGTCTTTTGATGTATGCAAACCAAAACGAGGATCCTTTAGGAGTCAGAACAGACTAGACTTTGATGATACTGGGCTCCATTTATTTTATTTTATTTTTTGTGTCTATAAATATTGTACATTTTTTATAACTGTAAAACAAAACTAACATTATTTATGTGCTTCCTGCTGGTAGGGTATGAAGCAGACCATGCAGTTCCTGCAGGACCAGCTCAGCCTGCTGTCCCTGGAGGCCCAGAGGGACTACACGGATCTGCGCTCTGCCACCAAAGCTCTGCAGAAACCTCTCCAGATCCTCCAGGAGAACATCAGCAGGTGAGTAACTAACAAACAAACAAACGGCAGGAAGGTTTTCCTTGCCAACGTCAAATTTAAGGGTAAATTATCAGCCTCTAAAATTGTGTCTCTATCCATTTCTTTCTCGTTGCGTCTCCCCGTGTGCAGCGGTTGCGGTTCAGTAGAGCGTCAGGCCTCGGCCCAAGCTGACACGCTCTCCTCCACCTCCTCCTCGCTCGCCTCCTCTCTGCGTCTCAACGCCGACGAAAGCCGGCAGGCGCTGGAGGAGATGACGGGCTGCTGCTCACACCTCCACAGCTCTGTGTCCGGTACGTCATTCACTTCAGTTCTCGCCTGAACCCACCTACAGTTCCTTCGGTGTGCATTATTGCTGACGCTGTCGATTTGTGACCGCAGGCCTGGTCCAACGTGATCTCCAGCGGAGCTCCAGAGCCAGGGAGCATACGGAGACTCAAGCCCAGGAACACCTGTCCTTAATGGGGAAGATTTCCACTGAAGCTCAGACCCTCTGTCAGGTAAAAACAAAAGGCCTCTGACTGCTGCATGGTGGTATATTTTTAGTTTGTTTCACAAAGGAATACTCTTTTCATAGTTTTGAAAGATGGCTTTTATAAGTTTGTAACCTCCTGAAGTTAAACCCTGCAGGTAATACTGTACCTGTGGGTCTCCGGCTAAATTATACTGGACTTCAAACTTCAAACGCTTCACCTTGGAGATGAAACTTGTCCTAACCGGCCAACAATCCTTCATCTTTCCTCCAGAACGTCGAGATGCGCTGCACCGAACAGCTCCGGACGATAGAGGAGGAGCTGTCCGGTCGGCAGGAGGAGGTGAAGCGGTCTCTGATGGCCGTGCAGAACCAGACCTCCCTGGACCGGACGGTCCTGGACCAACAGCAGGCCGAGCTCCGGGACCACGTGGAGACGAGCCAACAGCTGGTCCACGGCTTCCTGCAGGAAGAGCTGCAGCAGGATGTTCCCACCGGTAAATTATTTAAGTTTAGTTAGTCTTTTTCTAATTTTAAAATCCAACCCGAAATGTGTCCTTTTGGAGAGAACATCCCAGGTCTTGTGTTTTGGAGTCATTTAACCGATGCAGCGTATTAACAAGTTCTGCTGTTGCCTCCAGGTGCGACCCCTCAGCGGCGGGACTTTGTGTATCCCAAGCGGCTGGAGAAGTTGCGGAGCCGCGGCGAGCTGCTGGAGAGCCTGAGGAGGGAGCAGGAGGAGCTGCAGGCCGCCATAGATGAGGAGGAGGAGGAGGAGGAACGGGGGGAGGACGAAGAGGACAAAAACAGCCAGGTTGATCACGTACGTTTATTTTTTTGCTTTCTCCTGTTTCTGTCAGCTGCTGGTCTGTAATTTGATGACGGCCTTCACGTTGTTGAACGTAGGGGGGTTCCTCCAGTAATCGGGTTCACATAACCTCATTTAATACTTCATAGGTTGATGTTTTTTCTTTGAATTCAGCTTAAATGCACTCTAATATTGCTTTCACTGACTGACTAATAAAATTATTTGGCACACGCTGCTTATCTGGAAATTTTTTCACACACTTCAACGTTGTCTGTTTAATCCCTGTTTCCCCAGTCATTTACATTTATTGACATATTTTATCAGCTCAGTATGTTGGTGGATTTTGTTTTTTTCCGCAGCAACAAATGAATTCTAACCGTTTGCTGGAATACTGCCAGCACGGTAGTTTTTAATAGGCCACATTAAAACAACGATTTAATTTCTGCTCCATTTTTACCTGTCTCCTCTCGTCTCCTCTCGTCTAGGACTCTCTGGAGGACGAGCTGAGCACTTGTAATGAAAGCTTGGCCACAGAGCCGTCCTTCGTCGACGAGAACCTCGTCTTCAACGAGAGCAAACGCCTTCCCTTCTTCAAGGTGAGTCAGCAAAAAGAAACACTCTTGATTAAAGTTTGAAAAATGTCTGAAAGAATACTGGGCTTCCACAGGAAATTCTCAGCACATTTTTACTGTGTATTGATAACAATAATTCTGTATTCCTGTAATTTCTCTTTCCCAGCAAAAGAAGGGTGGGAAGAAGGAGATGAAGGTCCTCGGCAGGCAGAAAGCGCCAGAAAACGAAGCCTCAACGCCACAGAAATCCAGACTACCACTCCGCTCTCAGAACTAAAACAGTTTTAACGTATTGTTCTTAAACATGTTATTTCTGTCCAACTATTTTTAACCTTTTTTGTCTTCTGAATGTTAAGATGGTGTGTGATGACTGTCTCTTGTTTTTAGTAGTGTACGTCTCAACGTCTTCAAGTTGCTTGTAAAAATAAAGAGATTTATACTTGTTTCATACTTTTGTGAATTATTCATTCCTGTCGGTGCTATTTGAACCGTGTTACGCGCTTTATTCTGAGAGATGAACAGGATTTAATCATGTTTGTCTGCCAAACACGGCAGTTACCTGCCGTGTTGACGTATTTTAGGCTGAAATTCCTGCCTTTTTAAAGGAACTGAAATGTAGTGACCTCTAGTGGTGAGTGAAGACAGCGAGCAACAACATACCCGTCCCTTTTCCAAGCCTCCAAATTTGAATTCAAGCCTGTCCAAGAACTACGGCGGCCTTCAGTTAGGGAAAGATATCTTTGGGACTTTATTACTACAAGGAGATACTCTTATAATTAATTGCTTCTTTTTCATGACTAAAAGATTGAATTTGAAAACATTCAGAACAGGATTAGTGGTTTATAATTTAGATATAACTAAATATTGTTTCTAGAGCAGCGATAGTAATGTTTACAACAGCAAAGTCATGATATAAAGTCCTTAATATCTAACTGGAAACAAATCTTAAATGTCAAATAAATAACATTCCTGCTTAAAGTTTATAAATGATCATCAATATTGAGCAATACAGACATCAGATAGTATCAGTCATACCTTCTGTTGTCCTGGCTGCTTTGTCTCAACCAGCAGAGAAGTTTACAAGAACAAACTAAGATAAAAAAGACTTCAACAGACAGCTTCTGGTTCAGCTTGTTGATCAATGGACTTGCAACAGCAGCATGATATACATTTAAACATAATATTCAAATTCAAATCGACTATGTTGTCCACTTTTTGTGTAAAAGGCAGACATTTTATTCGCTTTGACTTGCATGTGCAGTACATTACATCATCTCACATCCAGACAGCACACAATAAAACACATCTATATTTATACATATGTATACACACACATGGGTTTGGGGTTACTTTGTATAGTTAATATTTTTACTATGCATATCCTGAAATAATGAATGACTAAATTATTAAATATTATTTGTACTTCTAAGCACGTACGCAGTGTGGAAAATTTCCGCTTTATACATCACATTTATATACTTTTGGTTTCTCGAGGTGTACTGGTGAGTAATGTCTCCCCAATCAAATACGTTCCACTGTGGTGTCCAGAAAACTGCCTGCTAAATAACATGACGTCCATCGTCACAATTAATACAGACTGTTTAATGTTGACTAGAATATTTATTGGTCTTTCTGTTGTTTCTATTTGCATCAATGTCCTTTATATTTTTCGTTAACATTTGATTTTTTCAAAACGAGTGGCTTGCCAAGGTAATTTCTGGATGTGACTGGATGTGAGTTAGCTATCTAACATTAATGTCTGCACGTTTCTAATAACATCATTAGAGGTATAATTACTAGATATAAAATAATATATAATCCCTTAATAAATGGCAGGCTAGTCGTGCAATAGCAAGTCATGGTAGTCAGCTATGGAAGAAGTATTTACATATTTTACTTTACAAAAAGTAACAATTCTAAAGAGTAAAAATACTCTGCTGAGTAACTTAATATATAAAACAATATTTTTAAATGAATTATCATAATGTATTAGTTGATCTAAATTTGAATTCATCTTCAAAGTAATTAAAGCTTTAAAATAATTGTAGCGAAGTAAAAACTACAACATTTCCCTTTAAAGTGTACTACAAGTCCCCCAACATGGTTCTTAGTCCACCACTGTCAGTAATACCTGTGATTCAGAGATGGGCCATTATGCATTATCGTTACCTCCAGTACATTTTGGTGTTAATAGGCTACTTTGTACTTTTACTAAAGTAAGACTTTGAATTCAGGTATTTTACTTGAAATTGAGACAAGTACTAGTATTTGTACAAGGCAACATTACTTTTGCTTAAAAAAATAATAAGAGTTCTTCTTCTACCTATTGCCACCATTAAATGTAATCGAATTTTAATCGCGCACTGACAGGACACCTATGAATGGAGGAGCGTGTCCTCGTCTGCTCACAGGGCGTTTACGTGCCGTTGGGTTCCCAGAAACGACGAAACGCGGAAGAAAGAAAGGGTGTGGACGCGACGTCGAAGTGTGGCGACTGGGACACAAAAACTGCCGCTGTTTTGTTGTTGTTGTTTCGCGGTGATATGAAGCGTTGAACGAGGACATGGGGAAGCTAACCGAAATGTGGGTGCCGCTGTGGGTGGTGCTGCTGGCGGCGCTGAGCCAAGCCGTTACCGAAGACACGCTGACGCCAACCTACTTCACGGACGGTGGCGAGCTAACGCTGAACGTGACACCTCCGTATACCGAGGTCATCGGAAATATCCTGTGGAAGTTCAACGGGGACCTGTTGGCCGACTGGCTCCGAGACAAGGGGCCCATAGAGCTGTACGGCACCTTCAACGGCCGCAGCACCCTGGACACGGACAACGGACGCCTGGTCATCAGCAAACTGTCCAAGGCGGACATGGGCAAGTACTCAGTGGAGATCAACAGCAATCTCCACGGGAAGACCATCGACGCAAAGTGGGTCAGTAAGGTCACGAAGCCCAACGTGGTGCTACGACCTTTGGTGTGTGCATCCGACTCGGAGAGCTGCATGGTGATCTGCGTAGCGAAGACCACCGAGACGGGACCCGTTACCTACAGCTGGAAGCTGGGAAACAACGATTGGATGGAGTCAAAGTACATTAACATATCCAAGAAGGAGAACAGCGGCTATCAGTCCATCACCTGCCGGATATCTAACCCAGTCAGTCAACAGGACAGTGAACCCATTACGAACCCGTTCTACAGCAACAATATCGTAGTTACGGTGATACTATGTTTGGTTGGGGTTGGGTTTGGGGTTGGGGCGATTGTTATGTCGGTACTTTGGAAACAGAAGAAGGGCCCCTTCAAAAATCGAAACAACCCCAAACCCGATTCGATCAGTCGTCCTCAGATGAGCCCGAGCCCGAGCCCCCAACCCACGACCATCGAGACAAATCCACTGAAAAGCGACTCACAGGGCGACATGTGACGTGGTGAAGCTCCTGTCTCACAGGAACGGGGTCACGTCTGTCCTCACGAGCTCCAGCGACATGTCCATTTTTCATTTGTGCGCTTTTGTATACGGTCATCCGACTGTTACTCGCTTTGGAGGAAAGGCAGCGATGTTGGTTGGACAAGAGCATGAAGACGTGCTCATATTGTCATTGTAAATGCCTATATATGTTTTTGCTCATGACGGCGTGGCTGTATGCAGCAACATGCATATAGCTACATTCAAGCATGGCATTCGTACTATTAAGACAACCCTACATGATCCGGACAATGTACTGATATTATATAAACTAACAATAGTTGTTTGTAACAATGCACCGCCACTGTTTTTATTCCTGCTTTAATTAATAGGAGAAGAAGGTGACGATTGATTGAATGTAAATTGTCTAAACACATCACAATACTCATGCTTTTATGATAAGTTTATAAGCATAGTATGTTATGTACGCCATTGCACATCTTGATCAATATGCTTGACGTGAAGTATCCAACATCTCTTTATGCACTGTTTTCTGTAAAATAAATTGGGCTTTTACTATTATTTGTGCCCTCATTTAGTTTAGTGGCTTATTGTGTGCTAAAATGAGATGGTGACCATTTTATTTATTTAGTTCGTTTTTAATCTGCATATGAATTGTTTTCATCAATATCCTTTTAAATAAACGTTTGCCCACGCCACAGACTGTCTTCTCTCTTATTTCGCACGAGTAACGAAGCGAGCTCAGGAACGAAGCGAAGCCGGAAGTGCGCGCGGATCACCCTCCTCTCGCCTCCTCTTCCCTCTCTGGCGCTGACGCCGTGACGTTAGACCAGGGAGCCGCCGCACCGGGGATGGATCTGGAAGAAGCGCTTCAAGTTGTCGGCGAGTTTGGCCCCTACCAGCAGCGGGCGGTGGCCGTCCTGGTCCTGACTCAGGTGGGTGCATCTAAAAAAAAAAAAAAACACGTTTATTTATATCACCAACGATGCCCGCGGTGTCTGGTGGTCGCAGCAGCAGCAGCGCGACGTGGCTTTCCTTCACTAGTTAACTAGTTAACGCTGCTGAGGACCAACTAAGTAACGTTTAGTGGCGGCAGCTCCGACATTATAACGTCGGAGCTGCCGCCACTTGGTTACAGTTTAGCCGAGGACGAGGGCAGAAGGTGCGCTCTGCGGGACAGAAAACTTCACGCCAGACTTCCTTGAAATAAACCGAGAGATTCGCGTTTCCGTGTTTCTCGGGTCGATATTTCCCACGCAGCAGCTCGGAGCTCAGCCCAGCTGCTCGACCTGGGCTCCTCTGTAGTTCGGCTTATCGGACACGGGTCGTCTGAACGCGACGTTGTTGTGTCGGACATCTCATCGGTTGTTTCCACATGGCGTACTTGATAAAAGACCCGGGATGCCCTCGTTGACGCGCACTGCAAACCTCCAACTTGTTTACATTTGGAGGCTTTGAAAGGAAACTGCTCGCTAGTAATACGTCACACACGTGCCGGATTTATGGCAAATAACCCACGTATTGCAAACTATTTAAAGTACCCCGCCTCGCCATGTAATGTCACCCATAGACAATGTGATCGCCAATATTGACTTATTCCGGTGAAGTGTGTCACAGGTCGCGTCACGGTTAGAGTTGACCCTCCTCGCTCACGGTAGCTCGTTAGTTTGTCCACAAACTAAATTACAGACACTGAGCACACGGTGAGAGTCTGGTGTTGATTCATGTTAATGATGGAGCCTTTTACCAGTCAGCTTAAAGGAGCTGACGACTCCTGTGACACTGCTGCAGAGCTTTTAAATGTCCTGGTTTGGTCTAAATCCTGATTAAAAGCCAATGATGGATCCTTTGGGAGCAATAATACACAAATACTTCTCTACAAGTAGAAAGTCCTGCATTCAAAACATTACCTGAGTAAAAGCATGTCAGGAAATTATCAGCAAAATGTAGTTAAAGTCCTCATTGTACACTAAAATGTTCCCTGTTTGTTTTCTATCAAATATGATATTTTTAGAATAAAATAAATTTACTGCTGCTTTAATGTGTATGTTGCATTTGACCGCTGTATATATTTATGTTGTGCTAATAGTGTTAATTATATACTGTTGAGTAGTTCGATCCACAAACGTTAACAACATTCTATAAGATCATGAAATGTTTCTGTCCTGTGAGAACTATGAATCTTCTAGCTTGAACTGCTGCTGAGGAGAATCTAGAGACACGAACCCTCAGCTTCTCTCAAATTTTTCACAAGCTCAGAAGAACAGCCCTGTTTTCAGCTTTGTGAAGGTGTGTTTTCCAGCTGATCCAAGAAGCTTTTTAAACAGTTTATCTAGCTTAAGATGTAAGCTCATTTTCTCAACACATTAAGGACCACTTCATCCTTCAGTTTGTCACGAACACTCAAAATTGAAAAAGGCTTCACCTACATCCGATTTTCAGCTGATGAGCCGTGTGCACAGGTTTTTAGACTCGGAGTTGCCACAGTGGTGATGTTAATGTTGCTTCTTGGAGACTTCCCGTCTCCCAGGTTGGTACAGTAGTGATCTGTGTGTTTCAGGTGTACATGGCCTGTCAGTCCATGCTGATCGTTCTGGTTGGATCGACGCCAGAGTACCACATCGAGCAGCAGGACGGGGTCCCGCCCAGCCAGCAGGAGCTCCAACAGCACGTCACCTTTACAGAGGACGTTGACTCCATAGTGACGGAGGTGAGGGAGCTAGAGTCCATATGCGTCATCACTTTTACCCAGCCGGTGCCGCTGACTCAGCATGTGTGCTTTCTTTTCTTTTCGCCTTGCTCTGTGTTCCCCAGTGGTTTCTCATCAAGCAGCAGGCCTATAAGGTCAGTCTGGCTGGATCGCTGTTCTTCGCCGGGCTTCTGGTCGGGAACGTCGTGTTTGGACCGCTCTCCGACAAGATCGGCAGGAGACCCGTTTACCTGACAGGTGAGGACGATCTCAGACCTCCACACAGATTGGTCTCAGGGTGGTTCTCCTGGGAGTGTGTGTGTGTGTCCAGTTGTCAATAAACATTCGGAGTTCGATCCAGAATTTAAAACATTTAAAAGAAGTAGGTAGGGGAAGTTTAGTCCTGTTCTAAGTTGAACTGATTTTAAATAGGAAGTTTAAGAAATAAGAATTCAGAAATATTTGCCTCCAGTGAAAAACTGGGAAATGCACTTTTCAATTTCGCAGCTGTTAAAAACAAACCACAAATTCAGTGATCAATAAATTACATAATATACAACCTTATTAAGCGGATTGGACATTGAATACAGTATTTTTGTCATAATTACATTTTTTACATGATTACTTACATGTACTTGGTCTAAAACCAGTATATTTTTTTTTCCTAAATTCAAAATATGTACTCCTGATGCTGTAGCTCACCGTGACTGTTACTCTGTACCAGCAGATACCATTATGTGAGTTATCAGGAGAAAGAACGTTGGATTGGTGCATCCCTAATTATGGCATTACACTTTTGCGGTGGAGAACACGTTGGGACACATTTCTTTTCACCAGATAATCGCTGCTGGGCGGGAGGTGTTAGTTTACACTGGGATTATCAGAACCTGCTGCTGGAAACACGAGAGACAAAACCAAACAGTAAATCTTCAGTGAAACAAAAAGAGAGGGAGATAAAAAGAGGCTTAAGCGCTCTGTGGAGCTGCAGAGTTGGTGAGAATTCTCCGTGGGTTTGTTTACCATGATCGTTACATTACAGAGTCACTCAAACATTTGTTAGTATACAAAAATAGTTATTAGTTCTAACTTTTAAACTCAATATTTGTCAGAGAAATTGCTTGATATTTTACACTAAGTTGTCATTTGTTGTTGTGTGTTTTATGGTTTTACCCCTATTTCTGTCTTACGACTGCATATGTTTTCTTTTTTTTTTATGACTGTACTTTATTTATATTATAACACAAACTCATGGATGCCTTTTTGTGCCCCTGTGGGCAGTCTGAAGGCCCTTTTGAATGTTTCAGGTGCGTTTACGCTGCATGCAGACCATAAATAATGCATCCACAAAGATACAAGTCTACCCTGCCCCCCCCTCATCCTCCTCCTCTCCTCCTCTGCCTCCCAGGACTGTTTTTTGAGGTGATCTTCGGTTATGTGACCGCCTTCGCTCCCAGCTATGAGGTCTTCGCCGTGTCTCGTCTCCTTGTGGGGCTGATGAACGGCGGCATCGGCCTCGTCTGCTTCGTTCTCACTCAGGAGTACGTGGGCAAGTCCTACTGGGCCATGACCGGTACGGACACACCAAAACAATCCCATCATGCATCACTCTACACAATGTCTTGGTTTTTACCTCTCTGCCAAAGTTTTTTTTTGTTGATATTTTTCAGGTAAAATACTGAATGTTGTCTCGTTATTCTTGCTTGCCTCTGAAATGGCGATTTGCTGCTTTTCTTCTTTTGATATAATTTAAAATTGAATACAGAGCTTGGTGATACAATATCAAATAGTACCATAGTTGATTTTCGCAAAAAATAGTTGTGTGGGCTTGAACAGATCATTTGGCTGTTTCAGGGATCAAACCTGTGATTTTTTTTTTTTTTTTTTTTTTTCCCCCATGACAAGGCGGTCACGCTAGACACTAAACAACTCTGCAGTTCCTAAGCTGTTGAATTGAGTTTTTATTATATTTCCTCCTTCAGGGACGTTGACGAGCATGAGTTTTGCCATCGGCATCGCTCTGTTTGGAGCTCTGGGCTACTTTATCCGGCCGTGGCGGAGCCTGGCCATAGTGGCTAACTCGTCTGGTGTCCTGTTCTTCCTGATGTCTGTGTGAGTACAAACCGCGGCATCCACACAAACCCAAAACAATGAGAAGCATTTCCTCCCAGGAGAAGATTCTAAAACACACAAACGGTTTGGATAAATATCGTGTAATGTTTGATCGCCACCAGTTTCAAGGCGATACAGGAATTTCAGGAATGTAAATGAAATGCAACTAAAGCAGAATACAATAGATTTATAACATCACATAATAATTTATATCACAATTAACCAGAGGTGTGGACTCGGGTCACATGACTTGGACTTGAGTCCCAAAATGTATGACTTTAGACTTGATAAAATACTTGATACCTTCCCCACTAGCCCAAAGATTAATAAGTATGTTATTTAAAAGGTTTGCCATGAGTCAACTCATTTCCAGAGTCAACTAACGTTAATGCTATTAATTTCCAGCAAATCAACACTTAATTCTAACGTTGCATTGGAAAAAGATATACCAAACAAAAGGAAAAGGAATATGTAAATATGATAACACCCCCGCTTTTTTCAAACGCAATATCCAGAAAAAACATATTTGTGCCAATACAATAATCTCTCCTTGCCTCCTTATCTCCAGAAATCTTCCAGAGTCTCCTCGCTGGCTGTACTCTCACGGTCAGACGGAGCAGGCTGAAGAGGTAAAATATATTTATACAATCTCAATGTCTGTGTTAGTTAAGTGTGTATCAAACTGCTGCAGTGCTGAGGCTCGTCATAGATCTAAACCCCAAGATTTAGAGAACAAGGTCTATTAGCGTCACTTTTTTTAGCCTCCACTTCCTCTAATACAAAAATGTTTTTTCCTCGACTGCAAAACATCATGAGCTCTAGAAATGATCGGAATTAGAAATTATAAAAAGCTTGGCGTAGAGATGTGACAGGACTTGCAGCAGCTTACGTTACCACGCACTGACGACTTCTAACTCCTGAATTGTGCATCATCTGTGAAACGTTGCTCATCACTGTTCATCTCGTCTTGGTAGGTTCTGCGCTACATTGCGCTGAGGAACGGCAACGCTGCCAAAAACCTGACGTTAAAACGCATCGTTGCTGCTAAAGCTGGTAACAGGGGGGCGGGTGTCCTGCAGCTGGTGATCCATCCGGTCCTCCGTCTGAGGACGATGGTGCTCATGTATGTCTGGTGAGTGTAGCACCACAGAAGAAGAACAAAACGTGCTCCGCTGCCGTAGCCCAAAGCTGTTGAAGCTTGACTTCTGCTGCTGGTTCAAATCCTACCACAGACTCAAACGCTGCTACCTTCTGCTGTCCATGCAAGCATACAAATATTAAGAACATTGTGCCTTTCTTGGTTTTCTGTGGTTTAGGGTCTCAACAGCTATTGGCTGGATTGCCATGGTGTTTTGGTACAGACATTCATGTTACCCACAGCCTTCTAGTGATGTGTCTTAACATATTGTTGAATGGAGCGAGCTGAAGAGGTGAATATATCATCACAACTGCTATAGCTGGGTTGGCTTCGTAAATAGAATACTTTTACTTTATCGTCACGCAAAAAAATTATTTTGTGATAAATTGACTCACACAAATGTTGCACTTTCCATCCTCCAGCCTGTCTGAGGTTGCACACTGCTGAAATCAACTTTAGGAATAGACTGATTTATTTATTTATTTATAAGAGGAGTCTGATTGTACTCTAGATAGTCCGACACTTAAAAAAAAAGTTGTAGTGTTTTCTGTTAACAGTAAACAAGCTCCCCTGCAGGAAGTGGTGGTGCAGGTTGTGGTTCTGGAAACACAAAACAAGAGAAATGTCAAGGAGCAACTGAACACAGCGGTTATCAGGATATTAAAAAAAGAAAACCTTTGGAAAGCTTTTAGTCACCTATTTAAACTGTGTGTGTGTGTGTGTGTGTGTGTGTGTGTGTGTGTGTGTGTGTGTGTGTGTGTGTGTGTGTGTGTGTGTGTGTGTGTGTGTGTGTGTGTGTGTGTGTGTGTGTGTGTGTGTGTGTGTGTGTGTGTGTGTGTGTGTGGGGCAGGTATGCGTGTAGCCTGGTGTACTACGGTCTGACTCTGGGGGCCGGTGAGACGTCTGGTAGCCGTTATGTCAACGTAGCCATGTACGGCCTGGTGGAGCTGCCCGCCTACCCGCTCTGCATATACTTCATCAACAAACACTGGTGAGACAAACGAACACACTATTTAGCTCACGGACCCTGTGTAACACCCTTTTTCTTACACCTCTACGTTCAATCTTCCTGTCTGGAGACGTTGTTGATTTATGAGAAGTATGAATGTTGAATCCCGTTAGTTGAGGACTTGTTTTGTGACCCTGTAGTAACAGTGTCCTTTGCCCAATTGCACCACATGGTTAATGTTTTAACAGGAAGCGTTGCAATAGCAGAAGCTGTGTATTAGCTAATAAAAGTAGGATTAGACTTCATGTCTGTTAATTATTTACTTTCTGGAGTTCTTCTACTTAAACTGCTGATTTGTACACGTAGATATTTTCATCAGCTGTGTTCAGTTCGACTAATTTGAATGTTTGACTTAAGACTGCGTTAAAAGCTTGACGTACATAATGTTGAGAAGTGTCCTGGTTAAAGCGTCTACCGATGAGTCATTGTGCGTCTTGTCTTTCAGGGCTGGGAGGAGGAAAAGCATGGCCAGTTTCCTGTGTCTGGCTGGCTCTGCCTGCTTCTGCTCCATGTTCATGCCCGAAAACACAGGTGAGACGGAGGAATACACTTCTGAACACAACTGATCTTAAATGTGTGAGGAAACAAACCCAACAGGTCCTGAATATTTAAACAGACTTTAAAGGACATGCTCACATCTTGAGTGACGGGAATGAATTCCACATTAGATTAAACACGCACACGCTCTCTCTCTCTCTCTCTCTCTCTCTCTCTCTCTCTCTCTCTCTCTCTCTCTCTCTCTCTCTCTCTCTCTCTCTCTCTCTCTCTCTCTCTCTCAACCAGTGGCCAGCAGCTCCACTCAACCATTATACAAACAACCATGATGGTCATTAGCTCACTTGTAAGTTGTCCTAAAGCGCTCCGTGTTAAATGTTGTGACCGGATCATTTGTGTTCGCAGGGACCCTGCTGAGCGTTACGTCGTTTGCGCTTCTGGGAAAACTGATGGTCAGTGCAGCGTTCAACATCGCCTACGTTTACACCTCTGAACTCTACCCAACAGTTATCAGGTGAACTAACAATGTGCAGGCTGCATGTCTGTTGTTCAGACGTCACACCGCCTGAAGGTGACCTGGGGTGCTTTTTCTTTTTCATGATTTGTTTTTGTGTGTTTAGAAATGCTGGTTTGGGAGTTTGTTCCATGTCGTGCAGAGTTGGAGGAATCCTTGCACCGTTTGTTCCTTCCATGGTACGGGCAGTTTAATTCATGCAGTTGTACTTTCTTATTCTAGTTAAATGCACAATATTGTCATTTTCTTTCGCTTTGAGCTTCTCAATCACAACAATAACTAAATGCAGAGTTTGCTGACATTGTGCAGGGCTCCTCTTCTCCAAAACAAACTGTTGACTTTGTAACAGCGCACAGGGAAATATATTGGATTAGGTTTAAACTCGGGTAACTCGTGTGAGCAGCAGCAGTTGTAACTTGAACTTTAAGATATAGCGACACCTAGTGTTGGTTTAGGTGACTTTAACAAGGCTAAGCAACTAAACCACATGTCCAGTTTGAACCAGAGAATCTGATAACACAGCAAACCGAGGGCTCTCAGTGTCTACTTGGGACTCTGATTTTAATTGAAGTTTTATGGTATTTATTATATTTTTGATTAAATGAAGATGCACTGGAAAGTTAAACCAGGTAACCTTTGTATATTCCTTAATTAGATTAATCAAGATCTACTGTAGATCATTTCCAGGTAGGGTATAATTGAAACGCAAACAGTAATTTTGTAATTTACAACAAAGAAAATTGTAATATGACAGACTTTTATTTTTCGTGTGTGTGTGTTGCAGCGGGCTCTCCACACCTCCATGCCTTTCACTGTGTTCTGTCTGAGCGGCCTGTCTGCAGGCTGCCTGGGCCTCCTGCTGCCTGAAACCCTCAACGGACCTGCAGCAGAAACTCTGGAGGAGCTCAGCAGCTCGACCCACAGCCGAGTGCTGGAGAGCAAGGTGACACTGTACAGAGAGAGAGGCACACGTCTATAACTGTTAGAAAAATTCTTACTAGACACCGGGTGTAAAATCATTAATCAGGAATTTATTCTTATAAGAAGGAGGCAGCATTGAAGTTACATACGAGTATGAATCGACAAGGGAGCTCTCTGAAACATAGTGAGAGATCGTTTTAAATACAACAGATGACACATAGTAGTGGGCGTGTTCTATCATATCATTTGCATACGTTTAGTGCCCTGTTTATTTCCTGCATGCAGGCGTAAGGCACAACAGCTGCCTTACGACGCACAGGCTGATTTAAAGCCTATCTTGGACCTCAGGCCTTCATGCAATACGAAGACAAGATGTTCTTCTGGGGTCAAACACAACAGGACACTCAATCAGCTTGTCGTAAAACACAGACCTTGATGCCCCCCTACTTCTGTTTTTACGTAGGAGCACCACGCCATCTTCCAGGTGGTCATAGCAATAACCAAAACCTACAGCTGCTGGCCACTGGTTGAGAGAGAGAGAGAGAGAGAGAGAGAGAGAGAGAGAGAGAGAGAGAGAGAGAGAGAGAGAGAGAGAGAGAGAGAGAGAGAGAGAGAGAGAGACCTGCCAACAGGTATCCAGAGTGTAACCGTATGATATATTTCACCTCCATAACTTAAACAGGATAATACAAACAAAATTGGCAGCCCACTGCTGGAGACACAAAGCCAATAGCAATGATCTCACAGACTACAGTACAAGCAATACAAACTACATCTGGACACGTGTGGCTTGTTGGGCAGAGAGGTCGTCAGATCATTGTTTGACTGTTTTTTGCCGCTCCTACAGTTTTCTGACGGATTAAAAAACCTTCCATCACTGAAAAGCCACTGCATTATCAAACAAATTTCATCTTAAAATGAAATAATTTGAGATAAACGATATTATTGTCATTTTAATGCTTCTGATGTAATAATACTGTCATCGCATTTTAATGCAAGAACACCCTTTCAAAGAGCAATGTACTTGTAATTATTGTCCAGACATTGGAATTGGAATGTGAAGAAAAGAAAATGTAAATAAATAAATGGAACATAAAATAAAAACACACAACCAAAACAATAAATAAAATGGACTGCTGGGCTCTGAGCCTCGCTCACGATGTGACTCGCGGAGAGCAGACGAGGGGACGGAAGCAGCTCGACTAGAAATGGCAGCAAAATGCGTCTCGGGATAGTTGTTTTCCGTTCATTCGGCTTAGTCACTGTGAAAAAGTATTTTAATAATAAGGGAAACCCTGCTGTTTAGTCTGGCATCATGTTCACTAAAATGTCCGTGACATTCTTATGCAAACAAACACGCGTGTGAACAGTATCAACGTCAGCAAAATCTATCGAGGCCATGTCCGTCGTACATTAACTTGATAAAGTAAGTGAACGTTGTGACGAGCCTAATCACCGCTTCCCCCTCATCATCAGTTATGATTTGCACCCTGCATCACTTTGTCGTTTCCTTCACTCATCTTGCCCTACTTTTTCTTTTTTTGTTGCCCCAGGCTCTTCTGTATGAAGATGACAAATGGAAATCAAACCGCAAATGAAGCCTGCGGTCGCGGGGTCGTCGTGACTGGAGCAGCAACACAGATTGTCTACGCCTCGTTCCTTTCGAAACTGCTGCCTCAAGAAAACGGTGAACTCTCACTTTTATAATTAACTTGGAGGACCAGTCACCATGTTTATGTCTGTGACCTATGACCTTTCAAATGGGTCAGTGAAGTGGATGCTGACCAACGCTTTGCCTTCAGGAAGAGGGCGTTAATTGGCTGACTAGCAGTTCCTCTTGTATGTAAGTTTACAATGGACGACCCCCCTGCCTTTTAGTTCATTTCCTGAATATCTTCATGGTCTTTGTGCCTTATTTGGAAGTAGACCGCTGAGAGAGACAGATATGTGACTTACATTCCATTCCAGATATGCCAGGAAGTCGATGGAAAATCAAATATGCTGCTAGCAAAAGTGTGATGGAGTTATCTGACACGACACACACTACACACGTTTACTTCAAACGTGGTAAGTCGAAATACATCTAACTTAGATTTGTTTAGGACCACACTGCTTTTCAGGAGGAAATGATCCTGATGCTGAACCTTAAAATCTTTCTCTTGTGTCTCTGGCAGTTTGCTGCGTCCTGTCGCATGCTTCAGTGTAAGCCAGCGTTGTAGTCAAGACCACCTAAACCCAAGTCCGAGTTTATCTGTATCGAGACCAAAACTTTGAGTGTTTGAGACGAAGTGAAGAACAGAACCAAGGCAGTGAGAGTCCCACTCTCTGCACTAATTAGTTATTTCTTTTATTTTGCACCTTTTTGTTTTGTGTATGGTGCTCAGTGCTGCTTGATATATGTGCTATCATGCTCCTAAATTGTGGATGTCCTATAAGATGGGGCTTACATTGGTTTCTGATTTTCTTTTACATTTTTATTCTGTAAATCTTAAAGGAACTTTGTGCTTAAGCTTGCTATACAAATACAATTATTATTATTTCTACACTAGTTGGCTACTTATCTCTGCTTTCTTGTGTTCACTGAAAAAAATAGTGGCTGTAGTGTAATTCTTGTGAATCAACAGGAGACTCTCGACAGTTTATTACATCTTGAATTCAATGAGATTCGAGTACAGCAGTAAAGTTGTTGGTCACAAGTGCACAGCCACCCTCAATTCTGAAAGTTGTTCAGAATTTCTTCAGATTTTAGTGGCGTTTGCCCGACATGAATTTCTAAAGACCAAATACGCCTCTTTTCATTGAACTCAGACGTCACCAATAGAGGATAAATTCTGACGAACATTTATTAGGGTTAAAATAGGGGGAAACCTGGACACATTTATAAACCGCAAACTGTACCTTGCTGGCAAGACCTCAGAACTAGAACCTCATTAAACATCATGATAAACGTGAATAAGCAACCAGCAAAGAATGTCAAATATAACGGCCAGCAAACCGCTATTTAATAAAGTAGTCAAAACTTTAATCATCACCATTTGAGTCATAATCATGCAGCACTACAGCCTGAGTGTCAGTCAGGAACTAAAGGGTGGGATTTCCTTGTGGGGAAATCAGAATTGTAGTCATGTAGGTCAGAATATTCTGACTGCATGAATTGTATCGGTCACCAGCTTCTCTTCAGGCATTTCACCCCCAGCTGTGAGATGTTTAGTGTTTATTTCTGTTATCCATAAAAATACACACTAATTTATTATGGTACCAATGTGTGTGAAACAGAGTAGACTTTAGACAAACAACAAACAGTAATCAATCAAACCACAACTCCGGAATAAAAACATGTCATTACTGCCCTCTGTGCCTTCTTACGTAGCCTTGAACTCTGAAATGTTTAAAAAAAAAACAACATGTAAGATATTATCGAGATGTAAATAGACGTATACGATATTAGTTGTCTGAGATGTTTTATATGCCATCCTTTTGTATTGTGTTTGTATACAATCATACTCTTATGTGTGCTATGTTGATATAGCGTGCATACAATGTCTGGGTCCTTTAAAATGTTCAATGATCTATTTGTGTTAAAGACAGTAAACGGTTGAAAAGCCTGGACATGACGGGTCTTATTTCCTTCACTCTGGTGACACTGCAGAACATACTGTTGTTTTTACCAACTACAATTCAACTTTGTGTCCGGTCACGTTTCATTTCCTCGTGTCATCTTTCTCATCCTGCCATAGTTCAACTGTTTGGGTTCAAACTTAGGTCAGACAATAGATCTTAAGGTGCATCGTGTAAGATTTGGCCATCGTTTTAGTTTAAAACATTCAAAAATGAACGAACATTATCAAAAGAATGTTGAGAAGAAATAGTTTTGACGTTGAAGCCAATGCACAAGTGCCAAAAACTGCAGTTCCTCAAATGGCCACTTGAGGCTGTGAAATGTTACCCCCCTATTCCTTCTGGAGCAGGTTGGATAGGATTCCTCATTGCACCTTTAAAGTCAGCCCATGATTTAACGGGATAGTTCCGATTTTTTTAAGTGGGGTTGTATGAGGTACTTATCCTTCGTCGGTGTTTCACCTCCAGTAGATGGCTGTCAGCCCGCCCCCAGTGTGGAGAAACAGAAGCAGGAGAGCAAAGCAATGTACTGCTGTGTACCGGGGCAGCAGCCAAACCTATTTAAACCGCCTGCAGCTACACCTAAATATTATCAATATCAGTTTAAGTGTACGTTAGAATAATTTCACTTCTTTACCGTGCCGTCAGACAGCCCTTTCTGACGGGAAGCTGAAAGTCATTTTACCTTGCAGAACAAAGAAGCTGCAGGTCTACCTCAATGGGTTAGTTTGTTTGTGGTGTTGTGTGAATTTGGTGAATCCGGACCAACCCTGTAAAACACCAAAGTCATCAAAATATTGTATAACATAGTTTACACCCACACTAATGCGGCCTTGGCTCGTTAACGACTAACAAACCCCGAGGCTGGACCTTTGTGTTGCCTTCACAAGAGATGGGACCACTTTTTTACAAACAACATGTTAAACTCTCACTTGCAATCGTTGTGGAAATTTCTGAAATAAAGTGGATTCAAACAAGCAGTTGTCTGAGAGAGATTTAATACATCTTTGTGTATGCATACAGGGCTTTTGCATTCATAAAAAAACAAGTATGTCTCCAGTCTACACTTTCCTCAGGTAAAGGTTACATGAGAGGAGATTCAGAATGATGAAACATAGTAGACATTACACATGATGACCAGTAAAGATATATAAGCATGTGTAATACAGCAAAACATGATTATGCAGTGTGTTATGTTTTGATTATGCTAGACACTGTGTGTATACTATGTAATATCTTAGGCTACAAACATGATGATTTAATAAATCATATAAAATTAGCACAACCGTAAACATCTAGAGCAGTAAAAAGCAACACACATTAATGCAGCAGTAATATTAATCAGGGTCATATCATTAATATATATATATATATCTCAGTACCTAGTAACACTGACGGGGAACATTTTACTGCACAATGAGTACTTTTATTTAAGTACATTTAGCTGATAATACTTTTTGGTTTTGAATGCAGGACTCTTACTTCACAGTGTGGCATTAGTACTTTTACTGAAATAAAGAATCTGATTAATTCGTTAACCTCTGTGCTCTGGTGACTTTAACTTTTCCTCTGTCCAATGTGGCATAATGTATTATTCCTTTCCCTAGTTACTCCTCTGGTAGGAATATCTGCCAATTAATTTCGTTTTATAAGTGAAACAGTAGCTCCAGAATCAACCAGTGATGTAATAGTTTGGCCTGCTACACGTCACGTCGTTACACTGAAAAACCTCAAATTCACTTGTTTTTGTCACGATGAGCACTTCTTTGTTTCTGTGTGTGTGTGTGTGTGTGTGTGTGTGTGTGTCTCTCTCTCTCAGTGGTGGAATCTAATAAAGTACATTTATTCAAGTGCTGTACTTAAGTACAAATTTTAGGTACTTGTACTTTACTTGAGTATTTTCCTTTCGTACCACTTTCTAATATCACTACACTACATCTCAGAGGGAAATATTGTACTTTTTAATCCAATAGAATTATTTGACAGCTGTATTTATTTTGTAAATTAAGATTTTTGCTCACAAAACACATGAAGAACTTGTAAAACATGTTTTGATGTAGATTAAACTACCCAACAGTATATTTAAGTACAGCTAAAACAATGAATGTGTTGACATACGATTAATGTGTGAAAATCTTGAGTGTTTCATTGTTCCAGCTTCACAAATCTAAAGATTTGATGCTTTTTCTTTCAATCATTTTCTTTTAATTTGTTTTAATATTTTTGAGTTTTTTTCTGCATCAAGTACTTTTACCTTTAATACTTTAAAGTACATTTTCCTGACTATACTTCCATACTTTTACGAAAGTAACATTTTCAGTGCACTTAAACTTAAAATGTTTTTATATGTTTGCCAATAGTACTTTTACTTGATTAAAAGACCTGAATACTTCTTTCAACACTAGTGTGTGTGTGCGTGCGCGCTTGCTTGTCGTGTTGTGGGTGCGTTCACCAGACTCTGGACTCTCCTCCACCCCCCATCATGCCTCATCCTCACTGAAAGTCACATAAAGCCATCTGCCTTTGTTCGGTACAATCTCGTGCCCAGTGGCCAGGGTCTCCACAATCCCAGCATCCTTCGTCCCGAGGGCCAGCGTAGGGTGATGCCCTGCCTCTCCCCCGGGCTGCTCCCTGCAGAGCTCGGATCTGCGCCTTCATGAACCTCTCAGTCAGTTCGGCTCTAGCTTCCTCTTTCTCTTTCTTGGACTTTATCAGCTTGTTCTCAACGTCGACGGCGTGATCTCGGACGAGCGACAGACGGGCTGAGTTCACGCCGATGCACTGTTTGCGTACCTGGCTGCTGATGAGCTCATCCATGCCTTGCAGGAAATACAACGTTAGCACTGCTTCGTATCCCGAGTAAGTTTCTGGGTCAGCTGGTGGCATCATTCCGATGTTTTCCTCGTAGGCTTTCTCCAATCTGACCATGTAGTCTGTCACCATTTCACCAGGCTGCTGTGTGCAGTGCACGATCACATCCCATCTGCTGGCGGCGTGGAAAGTTGTTTTAATTCTCTCGCAGAGTCTCTCTACGTGTCCGCGATATCCAGTCCCTGTAGTCCAGTCATAACGCAGGTCTGTCTCTGGCCAGTCTCCTTGGACTTTGCCCCATTTCAGTTTAATGCTGTAGAGTGTGAGGATTCTTATTTCTCTCAAAGTCAGTTTGTATAAATGCACAATCTGGTACAGCATGTCCACAAATAGAGCCCCTCCCTTTATCGCTATATCAGGCAGTTCATCGGCAATTGACCGCAGGTCCGCTGGTGTCCAGGCCATCGCCACAGCTACGGGCTCTCTTGGGTTAGGCACCTCGATCATGTCGATGGCGTGGGTGGTGGTCTGTGGCCCTGTTACTCTGGGATCCGGCATGCTTTGTGCGGATCTCAGGACACTCTGGTGATATGCGGGTGGAGCAGACTCCGGGCCTGGCGCGGTGCGTTCTGCTGCGGCCGGCTGTCCTTGGCCCTCCCGGCGTGGGTCAACAGGCTGTCGGTCCTGACTGCTCCGATGTTCCGCTGAGGCTGGGAGGAGATCCGGTTCTGTCTGTGACTGTGAGCGACACTGGCACGCACAACGATCGGTGTCCACCGCCTTCCTCCTGCGCCCCTTCTCTTGCCGTCTGTGTCTCCTCTCAGTCTCACTTCTCCACACCCGAAATGCTTTCCAGTCTATTTTGGTTTTGCCCTTCATTGCCTCATACATTGCCAATTTATCTTCTAGTTTCTGTATCTGTCCTACACTAAAACTACCATTCTCAGGAAATCCAAATGTCCTTACCCACAAAGGCAGCTGTTCACAGGTGTCATCGCCGTGTTTCTCGCACATGATTTTTGCACATCCCATCAGATTGGATTTGTCGAAATCGAGATCGCCACACGTGAAATGTTTGCTATTACTTTTCCCCATTTTGTTCGGCGCGTCGTGGCCCCTTCAGTCACTTTAAGAGGTCGTTTGAGGTCTTCAATGCTGTATCTTGTGGTGGAAATCCGCTTTGTGAGTCTTTCAGTGCAGAAATAAAGAATATCGAAAAGCAGAAGTTGAGTAGCTATTCTCTGCGAAGAGAAAGCAGAATGTTTACAGGAAACACGAGACAAAAATCTCCTTCCGTACCTTTATTTGCTCCCACTTCCTCCCCCCCGTTGGCCTTAATAACGAGCCCTCACAGTTGCCCAACAGCCGAGGCTTGATCCTTTTGTGCCTTCCCCGAGACGAGACCGCTTCTCTCCCTTAGTACCAATGGGCAGTATCGGTATTCAAACATGATTATACGTGTGTGTAATTTCTCTCACACTTCTCCGCTTTATACTGTACTTCTACTCCACTACATATTAGAGGGGAGTATTGAACTTTATACTTTACTATATTACCTGAATTTATAGCTTTACTTACTAATTTCTTTACAAATAAAATTGTTGCGAAAAAGGTCTTGTCCTCGGACGTTTTGACCCAAACATTTTAAGTAATAAGAGGAAACAGCCTTTTGTTTTCTTGTGATAATGAATTAATGATTAATTATACTTTATTATTCTCTATTTTGGTGTCACAAAGTTGGTCTTACACACTAATTTAATGTGTTGGGAGAATCCCCCAGTTCTCCAAACTGGGGGATTCTGGAAGTTACTGGAAGTACCAAGCTAAGGGAGTCCTGTGGCCAGCCCCTGTTAGGGAGACCAGCATAGGAATGATGTTTTATGTAGTCTTCGCTCAGCTGAAAAAACTCAAGGCCAAAATAATTTTCCTACAAGAGCTTATCAACAGCAAACCAAGTGAGATTAGGAAAACCTTGGGTTGGTCAAATCTTCCACTCTAACTTTAATAGTAAATCAAGGGGGGGGGGGGCATTATCTCAGATCCAAATGGCCATTATATTATAATTTCAGGTTCACTCTTTCACACACCAGTGATACTTGTTAATGTATATGCTCCTAACTGGGATGATGAATACTTTATAAAGAAATAGATCTCCAATATCCCTACTCTAAACTCTTATAATTTAATATTTGGAGGAGATCTGAATTGCTTAATCAATCCCAGTCTGGATCGATCAAACCCTATTTTAAAACCACCTTAAAAAATGGTGAAAACCCTGTCGGCTTCTATAGATCAGGTTGGATGTATTGATCCCTGGAGGTTTCAGAACCCCACCGATAAGACTACTCTCGAACAGATCATTTTTTTATTGATAAAATCCTCCTTCCATCAGTGGCTAATACAGAATACTCTGCAATAGTGGAATCTGACCATGCTCCAGTAATTCTAGATCTATAATTTAATCTCTTACAGAAACCCCGTCCCGTATGGAGGTTTAACTCTCTTCTGCTTGAGGAAAAATAAAAACTTTTGTGATTTGATAAATAGAGTTATCGATGAGTTTCTCATGAATAACCAAAAAGACAATGTATCCTCTTCTCTTCTTTGGGAGACTCTTAAAGCTGTCATGAGGGGGGAAATTATAGCTTAATTAAATTTACAAAAGGAGTACGACTTACTGTCGACAGGCAAAGTAGAAAAACAATTATTACATGCTCGTGGATTTTATTATGAACATGGTGAGAAAGCAGGACGGTTACTAGCTCACCAACTTAAAGCTAAATCTACCTTTCAGCAAATATCACAAATTAAAAACATATCTGATGATGTGACAGTAATTCCATCTGAAATTAATTATATCTTCAAAGACCACCAAAAGGTAAAAGGATTTGAAGAACTTGACATGAGAATACCAGATTCATTTTGGAACCAGGCCCTAATTAGGGTCAATAACAGCTCTTTGTGTACATGGTTAAATGTACTACAATTTAAGGTACTGCATCGCCTGCACTCTAACTCCAAACTTTCGAAAATGTCCTCAGATGTAAAGGATAGCTACAATAGATGTCACAATTCACCAGCAGATCTTACACACATGTTCTGGTTCTGCCCCTGTTGGAAAAATAACTGTTTTCATCAGGGCTGTGACATGTTTAGGCTTAGGAGATGTTTTCAGGTCCTTCTTTCCTGTTAGGTTACTCTTCATATGTGACTTATCTTCTGAGGTCTTATGCAACAACAAGACCATAAATAATAATTTACAGTCTGGGGGCCTTGCTGAAGGACACCAGGAAGGAGGCCCCACAAACAATCAAGACCTGATTCTGGGGAAGATAAGGAAGAAACTGGTTTCCCTCTCCATCCCCTCCTGTTACTGTCTGTCACAGAGTATAAAGGACAGAAGCTCAGAGATGGACCTTTGAGTATGGCAACTTGAAGACATAGCATGTGTATGATTTCAACTCTGCTCCTTCTTGCAAGAATAAATGACCTGATTACTGATTTCACACTCGGTGGCGAGTATAATTTTTCTAACAGCCCCCAACTGACAAGTTACTGGGATACAATATTTAGTCCCTCAATCTAAATCTTTTACCCAATGCCTGGATGTGCATCTTTGGTTTTCAGCGGAACGAAGATCAAACTTTAATGAATAAACACAAAAACATAATTGCTTTCTCAACCCTCTTGGCACGATAGAGAATCCTATTGGATTGGAAGTCACCTCATCCTCCTAATTCCTCTATGTGGTTGAGGGACCTGGTGTTCTTTTTAAAATTGGATAAAATCTCGCTGTGGAGACATCCTGAGAAATTAAAATCTACTTGGGGTTCGATAATAGAATACTTTGATAAATTGAAGACTCACTCATTAGATTCATAACTCTTTTGTTGTCTTGGACGGTTTTATTTATTTTGTCGCTGTTGTTGTTTTCTCTCTCTTCCTTGAATTTGGGGGAGGAAGATACTTAATAATAGCAATGATTTCTAATTTCTAAAACTCACCACTTGTTTCTGTTTTTCTGTAATACTCTCCTATACTATATTTATTTACTTTGTGTATACTTGAGTTATTAATACTGTAACGTGTTTTTTGACAATTGAGGCAGTGTAAGTTGTTGGGGGGTGAGAATGGAAAATTGCATGTGCAATGTATGATTGTGTACTCTGCTTTTGATAATAAAAAAATCAATAAAAAAAGATAATTAATTAATTATCTTGTTTTCTCGAGGTCATGACATAATTCACTTTTATTGTCGAGATAATGATATTCACATTTGTTTTATGCCTGTTAAGTGCTTCCGGACATTGGTTATGCAGTGTGTCAGCAAACTCACTTTACACATCGATGCTGGATATACTAAAAAAAAAAATGTTTTTCCATAATATCTGGGAATATTTCGTGGGTAAAATTTAGGTTCTTCGTTGTAGCTTTAAGTAAAACAAATCGTTTAAAACTAGGTGGTTTTGTAAGAACCATCGAGGGGCTCCTGGTGTTTGACGTTAATCTGGTGCCACCAGTGTATGTAAACCTAAGACATTTCATCAATGACTAAAGCTGACATTGGTGTGTATACAATGGAGTTTAACAACAAGGTCCAGAGTAAGAGATATGAAGCTGCATGGTCAACGAAGTCCCCCAAAATGGCTCAACCCTCCACATGCCACCTAATGCAGAACTTTTACTAGTAGTTTACTTGAGCATTTAGAACGTTTGTAATTAGTACTTTTTCCTAAATATCTAAATACTTCTGGTATACATTCTGAATACTCGTTTTTATTAACGGGGTCAGGACTCTCTGGTGCATTTACACGCAGCGACCAGTAGGCGTCACTGTAAACCTTTCAGCGAATCAGAGAGCGAGCAGGGGCGGGGGTGGTGGGGGCATGACGTCATTGTTGGGGTATTTTCAAGATGGCGCTGGACTGTGGCCGGAATGCCGCTGCTGCAGCCAGCTAGAAACGTAGAGGGGATTTAATTAATCTTCTTTCCGGCGGCGACGCGTAAATATTCTCCAGCCGGAACAAACGCTATTATTTTGAAGACGTCATCACCAACATGTTACAGCCGGTGAATCTCCGGTGACGTGGAAGGGTAAAATGGTAGCCCCTTCTTCCCAGAACAACAAAACCTGCTGCTGCTGCCGCGGAGGAGCCACCGGGCCGACCGGGCAGGGGGACTCGTTGCGGGATCTGACGCCCGGTGCCGAGGCGTGCTCGACCGACTGAGTGGTCATGGAAACCACGAGGGAGAACGGAGGGTCGCTCATCGTCGACGTGAACGAGAACGAAGAAGAAGGCGGAGAACCGGGCGGAGGGGAGCTCAAAGACCGCAGCACGGCGCCGCTAGCCGGTGTCAGCGGGGGTCAGGAGGCGGGGAAGGGTCGTGTTTACGTGACCGGTAACGAGAGGAATGTACGCAGAGACGCCCCGGGACAGCCGCCCCCGCGCGAGAGGAGGGAGATCATGTTGGACTTGGAGAAGTGCCTCCCCGGTGGTGTGGTGTCGGAGGTTTGCGGCGACTTTAACGGATTCACCGAGTCATCCGGCCTGGAGGAGCTGACGGTGGTCGGAGGAGGAGGAGGAGGGGGAGGAGGAGGGCTCTCAGGGACCACAGGCGCTTCCTGTCCAGCTGTGCCCGGGACTCGGGTTTCAAAGGACGCGGGTCGAGAGATGCGGCAGCCGCCTGCGGGAGAGAGCGAAGGGGAAACCCCGGATTCCGACGACGTCACCCCGGGAGAGGAGGCGACCGGCGGCGGCTGCATCAGGACTTTCCTGCCCCTCGACCGACTGCCATGCTCCGGGAAGCACCAGCGGAACTGCGCATGCGCCGCGGCGGCCCCGGCGGCCCCCCAGCGTCCAGATGTAAAGATGCCTAACGGGGATGTGGACGGTCCGGGTTACGGGGGTCCCGACACGGATGTGGCTTACTGTAAATTGGCGGGCCCGCCTCCCGGTGCGCTGGTTCTGGGCCAGAGACTCGGGTTATGCGACGTGGACTGCGAGGCGGTGCACGTCGTAAACGGTGGTCTGCACATCGTGACCACCGCCAGGGTGACATGTGACTGGTCCGACTCGGACAGCTCCCCGGAAAACAGTCGCTTCGACCTCGGGGCCAGGCCGGAAAACGGGGCCGGGTCGGGATTTGGTCTCAGGAGCCAAAGCGACCACAGCGGGACCTTGGTCTCTCGGTGCCTGGGGGAGAATGCGCCAGAGCTCCCTCAGGTCCTCGACCCATCCTCGTCCTCTCACACCCTGGGATCAAGTGCCAAGAGCCCCTCACCCTGCCCATCGGCCCTGTCCGAACCCACCATCAGGGAGGACGAGGAGGGGGACTTCAGTGACCTCCCTCTGCCCGTCCGGCCGCAGAGTTTGAGGACTAACTCCAACATGGTGTTGTCCCTCAGCTGTGACGCCACCCCGTTGTCCGGCGAGGACGGGGGTTTTTATTTCGGAGACGAGGGGTACGAGGAGGACTTCAGGGCCGTTTTGGAAGCGGGTCGCAGGCAGAGCGCCCCGGACCAGCTGCCCGATCTGACCGAGCACGCGGACGGCTCGGACCTCAAGCTGATGCCCAAGAGGTTCGGCATCGCTGACTTCTTCACCAGGTAAATAGAAGTGTTCAACCAGTCCCCGAGTCACACGAGTTCCACACACACACACACACACACACACACACACACACACACACACACACACACACACACACACACACACACACACACACACACACACACACAGAGCCCAGTGGTGTGATTTTCAAAAGCCCCAAAGCTGTGACAACCATTACTTTAACCTTAACCCAAACCTCATTTATTTTACCCTACAAGGGCCCGTCCTCATCTACTTGCATTTTAAGATTTGATTTTATAAAACAATATATAATCCTCACTTCTTAACAGACTATTTGTAAAGAAAGAAGCAACAGAAACTCAACTGAAAGGAAGAATTTCCACTCCTCTTGTGCATCCAACCCCTTTTTACTGTAGTCTTTAGGGAATGCGGCAGCTGATCACCATCTGTTTGAAAATACACCTTTAATAAGACACACTAGAGCTGCAAGTCACCCTTACTTTCATCATAATTCAAACAAATTTAAAGGCCAACGCTTGAGTGGTGAGATCCCGCTTAGTTTCATCAGATCCGTCTGATCATAACCCAAAAATACAAACATTAGTCTTTTTATGACAAGAGAGGAAAACAAATAAATATTTCAGCATGGCCTCAAATACAGAGGTACAATCCACGCTGGCAATAAACTCCAGATGCAATAGAGGGTGACATGTTTTTTTGGCAGGTTAAATTGTTTTCAGTTGAAATGAAGAGCTGCTGTTGAGAAATTGTTGTGCGACTCTTCGTCCTCACAATCACTGCAGGCGTGCATCATTCCTCACATTCTGCCTCGAGCAGAGTTACCTCGAGCTTAAACTGCTCAGTTTTTGTTATTTTACCTGCATGCCCTCACCTCACGTCTTCAACAGTGTTGCATGGTGGGTTGACTTTGTTGGCCTGTATTTCTCTCACCTCATCGAACCTCATCCATTTGGTCCGCACTTCATTAAAAACATACAGGTCTCAAGTTGTAATGAAGATCTGCCTTTGGTTCGACAACTGGACGGCTTTAGCGGCCGTGACAAATTCATTTTATTTTGATATATTTGTGGTTTAACTCTTTGCTCTCGAACGAGCCCCGTTCAGAGTTGAGGTCTGTCCAAAGACAAACGGGTCCGGATGAGGGGGAATAGATGGAACTGTATGATTTTTTTATTCCACTTATTACAGTGCAATCACAAATGTTTAGTTCAGAGCGGTTCAGGTTGTTCTTGAATGGATATTTTGACTCAGCGTTGTCTTCAAATCTCTTGTTTTGCCCCACCGACGGTCCAAAACCCAAACATTCAGTTTTATGATCTTGGACTAGGTCAATAAATCCTCACATTTATAGGAGCGGACACCAGAGGCGGTTCGATATATTTGCGCGATCAATGACTAGTTTCAGCAGTAGCAACATTTCAACCTGTGACCTGCATGACTTTAGGACACATCTGCTTTCCTCACGAAACGCTCTCCTTTTGTGTTACACAGCGAAGAAATGGAGAACGAGAGAGAGTGTTTTTTTTAAGTTGGTTTGGAAGAAGGAAGAGAGACATTAACAAGCACTGGGAATTTCTTGATCCAGTTTAAGGAGAGACTTCCGGATATAGAAAACCGACCGGGCACCTTTTTGCACGTGAACATTTGAACAACGACGATGTTTGTATGTTGTTTGATTTAAAAAAAACTGACAGCGTAGATACATTGGTGGAAATGGTTTACATGTATTTTGGTCAGCTGTTACGTTTCCTTAACGCAGTTTAACTGATGAATCACAACATTAGGAACTGCTTAGTGGGGATGTTTTTTGTTGACTAACATTTATGTTGTAATTACTCTCCAATCAGAGCCCGTTTACGTCAGTACAGAAACGCATTACAGCTTTCCACGTCTAAAAAAGGGAAAAGAGACTTAGACAGAAACAAAACATGACATTTAGCAACTAAACAGATTTCTCCTGCAGAAATGTTCTTTTTTTTGTCATTCCTAATCCCTCGCTCTGGAAATGGAAAGTAGTTTCCTCATATCCAAAATGGTGACTAATCAGACAACTAAATGCACTGAAAACGCATCCTTTTGTCCACACGAACCTGTGAAACTTTGCTTCCACAGCAATAATTCTTCGTGCCCCGAGAGGGGACATGAGATATGGTGGGGGTAATTCCATATTTAATATCAGTTTCCGTTCTTACAGAGGGATTAAAGAGGATGTCAGCAGGGCGACTTGACCGCTTGACACGTATCGGCTTCTCGTCATTGAAATTGCGAGCTGCAGTCTGTGGTCTATCGCTGTGTAATAGCTTGCATGTTAATCGTGCCCCAGTTCCGCGTATGTGCAGTAAGTGATACAGCAGGGCTCAATGAGCATTGACTCAGTGCAGCCTCTTTCCTCAGGGCTTAGCCCACATTAACGGCTCCCTCCTCTCTCTCTCTGCTCTCTATTTCTGAGGCCGATTCAACCATCGGGCTGAATCATCGCACCATTTAACCTCCACACCGCTGCCACGATGCAGCAGAGACTGTCTTTTTTAAGGTGTGTTTACAACAACCACACTCGCAGGTCTGGTTGTTGTAAACACACTTTAAAAAAAGTTGGCTCTTTTGGTATTTTTCTCTGCGTCACTCATGATGATGTTTACAGTATTTGATGCTACGTTGTGAAGACGGAGGTGTAAAAAGCAAGAAGCATTGCTTTTTGAAACACATTTGTCTTTATATTTCCTTCCCCCCCAAACAATTATCCAAAAACAAACAAACAAGTAATTAAATTAAGAAAAGATGGTTTTACTCTGGTATAGGTGCCACAGTTTCTCCTTCTATTTATAATGCCTTCACCTTCAATACATGATTGTTAAACCATGACCGCGTCCTCGGAGAAATGTACCGTTATGACCACAATGTCAGACTTGTGGCTCATAGCGGACCAGAAACAAGGTTTAGTCTGCCACACCTAGACCTCGTTTGTGATCCGCTATGAGCCACAAGTCTGACACAAACGCAACAACACTGTCTAACAAACATGAAGACAAGAAGCCCAGAAACACAGAATATCTACATGCAAGTCAAAAAAGTTAGCAGAGGTTTAAAATAGGCTGTACGTACAAGTGTTCGTCTAAGATGTTTGTGGGCAGTTCACTGTAAGGATAGTCCAGTTCAAGTTAATTTGGTCCTGATGCATTTGTTTTTTTGCCACAATACTATACTGTTTCCAGACCTCTGAATTGTCTCCAACATCTTAGATGTCTTTAATCATTCAAATAGATCCGGTGTCGTGACTGTTGTTGACTGGAGGGATTAAGAATGTGGACGTCATCGCTTTGAGCCAGAAAATAGAAAAATATCTATTGAAAATGGCATAAATTAGAAAAGAAATGCCTCCCAAACACTTGACCTATCTTGGAGCTCTACTTCAGTTAATGTCTCCATCCAAACGTTGGAAAACAGTTCAGATATTTGATCACTAACATTATAAGTAACTATTAGCAGAGTGAGTGGAAATGCACCCGGACAACATTCTTGTAAAAGACATACAAGGAAGTGAAAGAGGGCTAAAAGCAGTTTTTAGAGCCAGAGGGAAATTCTTTGTATTTGATTAGTGATGCAGTAAATTATTGCGTGGCTGGCAGGTGGAGGAACATTTTTTTTTCGTTAAATCTCCGTCTGTGTCGGGGCCTGGTTTTTTGTTTTGGACGCGGGCCTCAGCAGCTGGCTTAAATGTCAAGGCGTCTCGGAGGAAATCCAGACAGACGGAGAGGAACGCCAGGGAGAAAACTGCTCTGCTGGAAAACCTCCACGCTGGCTGTTTGGTTCACACTGCTGAGGGCAGGTCAGGGAGGGTCAGTGGTAGAGGACATCAAATCCACTCTCACCAACAAACACAATCAGGAATCCTCCTTTTATTTAAACTCCAACTATCGGCCTGAAGCAGTTCGACCGAACAAAACGTTCAGCTTTTCAACACCGGCTTGTTATAGTAACATTTTGTGACTTTTCTTGTCGGAGTCAATGACTCAACGTTTCAAGGTTCAATTTATCCATCTGTAAAATCATGGACATTTTTAATAATAACACTGCATCCTCTTGTTTGTAATCAGCCACGGTTGAATGGGACTGTTACATTAGCAACATAATCACTCTGAAATGTTCTTGTGTCTAGGAAAACATCATTATTTCAGGATTTTTGACAAACATAATAGTCTATAAGCAGAATCTGACTGCAACTGGGCAAGATCTTCGCATTGGAAGAGTTCCGGTTTTCCGTTTGCAGTCCGAGTACTATTGACCAATCCTATTTGAGCGAGCTTTTGTTACTGGAAGGTAAACAGAGTGGAGAACAAAAGAGGCAGAACCCGTCGGCTATCATCTGACGACTATTAAGCTTTTCATTAGCCAAAAGATAAACTTTGAAATGAGTGTAAACTGGCTACTTGGTTGCAATTGTTCTCAAAACCACGTGGTACGTATTTTTTAAATGTTAATTACAGCATTTGGAATACTTTTATTTTTTTGGATTACATAACCGCAACTTTTTGGCATGAAATCAGAATTTTGGCTTGAGTACAATGTAAAGATTTGAAACGGCTGTCTCATCATGGCCAACAGTTAAACTACTACCGGAGCAGGTCGCCCCCAAAAATACAATTACAGTTGTTTTTTCACTATCAAGAAGGCTTCAGCGCAATTTGGACCCACCAGCTGTCTCTTGGTGCTGTTCGGTTTTTAATTGAAGGGCCAAGAAATACATTTGTGAAACCCATCAACAATGTCTCTTTATTCATTTTTATCAGCGCATCCTGTTCTTGTTTGTCCCCACTCATTTTTTTTGTTCATTTCCATTAATTTACAAACGCGTTACGCTTAGGGAATTAAATTATCTCTAATCACCTCCATGGTTAATTATTTACATTCACACATCCTGTGCACTCCACTTAGGGAATCAGGTTAGATCTTATCACACACACGTGCTCACACGGTGTCCGTCGTGTTGTATTTCTGGCGTCTCTCTGGCTCCGCTGAACAAAACAAGGCCTTTTTTAAATGTGCAGCTACAGGTGTGTGTGTGTGTGTGTGTGTGTGTGTGTGTGTGTGTGTGTGTGTGTGTGTGTGTGTGTGTGTGTGTGTGTGTGTGTGTGTGTGTGTGTGTGTGTGTGTGTGTGTGTGTGTGTGTGTGTGTGTGTGTGTGTGTGTGACACCACGGGGAGAACAAGGCAGCTTCTGATCTGAGGATCCACACGAAGGGAAACGACGTGTTTTATGTTTAACATGCTGGAATATGAATAGTGACAACCGGACCTGTTGTATCAGACTGACTAACACTGCCAGCATCTCTTTTTCTTCTTTCCAGAAGCTGATACATCTTTTTAATGTATTTGAGCATTTCAGCTGTATCCACATTTCAAGGTTCAGTGTTTGATCCTCTGTGTTTTTCTCTGTGATCTTTATGCTTCTTGCAGTTACAACCCAATATCAGGATTTGTCATTTACTGCAATTGGTAAAAACCCAGAGCAAAGTTTAGAAAATAACTTCCTCTTTTCTATTTCTGAGGTGTTGTTTCACTTGTTGCATGACAACTACAACAAGAACAAGAAAGAAGACACTGTCTACTTCTACTTCATTACATCTCAGAGGGAACTATTGTGCTTTTTACTTCACGACATTTATCTGACAGCTTTAGTTACGTCACAAATTAAGACATTCAAAACATAAAAATAACAAAAAAATTTAACTACCCAACTATTTTTGATTGCTGTTGAAGTGATTTTCTTATTAAGATTTGCATTATTTGCTGCTTTTCCTTTTAATAATGGTAATAGTTTAAGGTATTAGTAGTGATGTTGAGGGTTTGACTGTTGGTTGGGGTCACTTTGGGCTCTGGGTAATTGTGACGGCATTTTCCACTATTTATACAAACCAACCAATTAATTAATGGAGAAAATGATCAGCAGATTAATCCATAATGAGAAATAATCATTAGTTAATAGTTCAAAATGAGCTGCACCTCAACCAACTACAACATTAAAATCCATCCTTTAACTACATCTTCTTAAAAGTATAAATCATGAAGTTTGTGTATGCTGGGCGGTGTCACCTGTGACGTAATTCTGTCCTCAAGTCGTGCAACTATTATTTACATTATTGATTAATCTGCCGATACATTTCTTAATGAGCCAATTCATATTTTGGTACATTAAAAAGTCAAATAAATAAATAAATAGAGAAAGTCAATTGTTTTAAACAAATGGTGCAAAGAAATACATACTGAATGGATAGAAATGGAGAATAAGGGAGAATATGTATTTCCTCAACGCTTATTGTGCCATCAAGATGTCCAAGTGTTGGTCTTTAAAGGAAGAGGTTGTTTTCTGACACTTGACTGGATTCTTACACAAACACTTCAGAGTGAAGAAGGTTGAGCCAGCAGAGAACGGAGCGATAATATTTACTTGGCTGTCTGCTTGGACCACTGTGTGGTCATCAAGTCTGAATAAATCTCCGTGTGTGTGTGTGTGTGTGTGTGTGTGTGTGTGTGTGTGTGTGTGTGTGTGTGTGTGTGTGTGTGTGTGTGTGTGTGTGTGTGTGTGTGTGTGAGTGTGTGAGTGTGAGTGTGAGTGAGTGACTTCCTTTTCATAACTCCTCCAGTTCCTCTCCCTCCTTCCCTCTTTCTCTTTCCACCAGCTGACCAGAAAACTCGTCTTCCACTGAAACAGATGGAAAACTGTTGATTTGGCAGCTTTTTTGCTCCAGCATCGCTTCAAAAACCGCTGCAGCAGCACGACTGTGGTTAGACTGATGACGAGAGATTAAGCTCCATCATTACATCGTCACTCTTTCTAACTGCGTTTCTTTTCTCATTTGTTTACGAGGAACTGAATTATTGTTCTGCAGCGTTTAAGTTTGACATTTAAGAACTTAACCTTTCAGAAGCCACTTGGATAATGCTCTGAAAATCACGATAGTCTGAATATCTGAAAACGATTTGTTTGGAAGCCTGACTGGGGATAAAGATAATTTACAGAAGAAAAGAGTTAAAAGAGGAAAACCCATCAGTCTTATTTGTTTCTGTAAAACAGGCAAGAAATGCTTTATTTAGCAGGTCTCCAATTTTGGTAATTATTGCCTAAAAAGTTTCCTGGAAAGAATATATGTAATTTGGAATGAATAATAGGAAAATAAACAATATTCTGAGATGGTGCATGTTAAGTACCCACTTATTGATTGCAGAGGAACTTCCTTGATAGAATAATATAGATGTTCATTTATTCATTGAAAACCGTGTCCTTGTTCTTGGAAGCCACGGCCCCATTAGAAATATGCCAATTAAACACTGTCTATTTACCAAATATAGAACCAAATTACATGATGCATTCAAGGAACCTCCCTGAAATAGATATCAGGGTATCCGCTCCTTTCTAGGAGACTGTGTGACCCATAAAATAATGTGTTACAAACAGGTTTTCAATGCATCAACATAAACACGAGGCTAATTTAGAAGAAGAAAACAAACATTGGTGAATGTTCACAGTGATGTGGTTAATTCTTTTTATGTCAGGCTTGGTGTATAAATTGTGTATTGACAACTTACTGATTCCACTTCAGTATAGCAAAAACGATAATCTTACACATTTAATAATATAAGTCAGTCAGTCTCTCTGTCAGTGTATTGCAACACATTGTCATTGCTATGTTGACCACTGGTGGAAGGGCGCAGTGTAAAGTTTCCGTCCGAGCTGCAGCATGTGGAAAGTTTACTGGATGAAAGTTTTTCCCGCTTGTTGCTATTGAAGAGAATTTTTTGCTTTTATGTTTCTATTTGTGGCTACCTGTGTGGAGACGGTTTCCTGCAGCGATCGTATCATCCACACCAGCATTACAGCTGGACAAACGGGGAGAATGTGCAACATATTAGCCTGCTGCACACACACTTTGTGATTCAAGTTCAGTCAGTTTTTATACATTTGATGCAGTGAGGCTTTGAGAATATGAAAAAAAAAAATTGTAAAAATGTTCCATGAAAGATGTTCTAGTTATGAGTCAGGATACGCTGAAACACTCCGGAGATTCATACATCCACTTCATTGCCTCCAGTTCTCTTTAATTTTAAGAATATATGTTTCGTTGAAGTTCAGTTTGAGCAGAGCCGCTGTAATAATGATTCTTTCTGTCTCTCTTTCAGGAGCCTGTTTTCTAGGAAATCCAAAGAGCCCAAGGCATTGTCCCATAATGCAACAGGGTGGCGACTGTTTGGCAAGACAGCAGTTAGAGAAGATCCAACTACGGACCCGGACTCCACCTTGTCCACGCAGCAGGTCGGCTCTTTAAACACACTCACAGCATCTTGTCCAGGATGATAACATGTTTCTTTTTTCTGGTTTATGTTCTGAGCTCCTCAAGTCTTGGCTCAATGATCAGCACAAAAGACGAACAACCGTGTTAGAAAATATCAGGTTCTTAGATATTAATTCAAAGGTGCAAGGAGGACATAAAAACAGAAGAATTGAAGTTAATTACAGCTCCCGAGGTGCATTTCAGTAACAATCATCCAGTTAAGATTAAATCAATATCCTTCTCTGGGGTTAGTTCTGGTTGGATTTAGAAACTGCAGCGCCTTGGTTTGTTCCCAACTGCAATAACAAACCATTGTGTATTTGCTACAGCTCTGATTCATTCGTATGAGTTGGCTTTATAGCAGCGGCATCAAACTAAAGGGAAAATGTGGTGAAACTAAATTGAATACATACAAACTGGTGGTCATATTTCAAATCTGTAGTATTGTTATGTTACTTACGTTCTGATTTTAAGACCATTGAGAAGATCAGTGAAATAAATGTTTTGAATGGAAATATAGTGCGAGGAACAATAGCTTCCTCAGTGTGTGTCGGTGTCTGCCAAATCAGGGAGGTTGCTTTTATTTTCTAATAATGGATTACAGATCAGATAACGATCAGCTTTCATGGTAACCATGTTACTGCAGTGCACATTCCCTGTGTTAGCTTGATTTCTCTCCACCGGTTTCCCTGTGTATACGTAAATATATATATGAGCAAATAAGTGCTGAATCAAACCATTTTGACATCGTCTAAAACATCCATCAACAAAGATGTCTAACCGTGGCAGGTTTCAGCTTCTCTGATGTGAATGATGTGCAGCTTTTCTCTCGTGTTATACCTGTAAACTGAATAGGTTTGTGTTTTAGACTGTTGTGTTCTAAGGCACTTGAAGACGTCCGCTTGTGCTCTTAAAACTTGTTGCGTAAGCGTGGTGTTTGTTTGTGTAAGGTTTTTATACAGTTATAGGTAAAGTGTGTGTGTGTGTGTGTGTGTGTGTGTGTGTGTGTGTGTGTGTGTGTGTGTGTGTGTGTGTGTGTGTGTGTGTGTGTGTGTGTGTGTGTGTGTGTGTGTGTGTGTGTGTGTGTGTGTGTGTGTCCGAGTCCGAAGTTAATGCAGTTAGCTTGCATCTGTTTACGGACAACATTGGGGCTGGGAAGAGACTGTAAAATGGATGTACTGTGAGTGTAGGTGGTCGCTAGGCAACTTCCACACACTGCCTGCAGCTGAGAACGCAGACCATTACCAACCCCCCCCCCTCTCTCTCTATATATACATATATGTACACACGCCATTCAACCCTCTATCCCCCACCTGCTGCGTGGTAGGTCGTGCCAGAAATGACACACAAATACTTACTTAAACATACACAGCTGTTCCTCTCCTGTCGCCTAGAGCAGGTGGTATCCTGATCCACACACACACACAGCTGCAGCAGCAGCTTCGTTTCTCTCCAGTTTAATTAAATTAGATGAGGTTTGATTTTCATATCAGACAAACACTAAAAACTTCTACGTGTGTGACGGAGCTGCTTCCAGACGATCCTTCAGCTGGAGGCCTTGGCACAGGCCCCTCTTGCAGAAGTACGCTTGATGAAGACGGCAGATCCCCACTATGCTTATTTCAGCTCCGGGGAGGATCTCTGACCTTACTGTGTTGTGTGAAGACAGAGGAGACCGACTGGAAGCTGACGTTGCGAACAGCAAACCGTCTGACAGCCGCTGGCTCAGCTCACATGATAAAGGAACTGGCCAGATGTGGTTTGGCTTCAGTTGGTTGAGACGTCAGACACAAAACTGTGGAGGAGGCGAAAGGCTTACTTCATTCAAACGGTTTCCTTTGAATTCAGTTTGTGCAACGCAGGAATTACTACCTGGGATTACTGCCAAAAGTGTAATCTAACTGTGATTCTGATCATGTAGTAATCCTCATTATCAGCGTAATCTGCAATTTGCACGCTTTTTGCATCTTGATGTGAGTGACTCCTCTGCAGAAGTTTATGTAATACACTCTAAATATAAGTATGTGGACACCCCTGTCGACAGTGACCCGCCACAGACCCACATGACCTCATTCTTAGTTATTAGAAACTATTAGAAATCGTAATGCAACAGCGTTCAAAAATATTTTGACTACTGTCTGCTTCCAACTCTGTGGCAATAGTTTGTCTCTTTCCTGTTTCAACACGACAACATTGCAGCAATGAGCCCATGCACAAAACCAGCTCCACAAAGAAGTGGTTTTCCTAGTTTGGTGTGGGAGGTCTTAACTGGTCTGCATAGAGCTCTGACCACATCCCCATCCAACGCCTTTGGGATGAACTGAAACACGACCGTGAGCCAGACCTGATCGCCCAATGTTAGTGTTGCACCTCACTAATGCTGTTGTGGCTGAATGGGAGCAAAATCCCCACGGCAGGATCAATATCCGGACTGAAGCCAGAAGACTGGAGGCGGCCAGACCAGCTCATCAATGCTCATAGTTTTAGAATGACCTGTTCAAATGTTGCAGATTGGATTTGTAAAAACTCTGTAAATGATGACACAGCAGCTTTCCCGATGCAGTTAACCTACATAAATCACTGCATCAGTCACCTGATGTTATACATATGACTCTCACTTCATGGTGAAACTGATGACAAAGCAGCACAAGTTGAAATTTCCATCTTCAGAATCGGAGCGTGAACCCTTTCTCCCTCTGCTGGTGATGCTCAGAAATCTGTGTATAAAAGGCTTGTTGTGTTGTTGACCCGCAGCTGTCCTGCTCCTGTGAATGAACTGTTTATTGTGCTCCGCTTTCGACCGTTAGACCTCAGATGGACAAGTTCACACTCGCACGTGGACACAGACACAGACATTGACATTCATTAGGCAGCCTATAGGCCGCACACATGCACACATGCACTCGTAAACAGCGTTCACACCACGTACATGCTTAGTCACGTTGATGGTGCACGAATAAACACATACACACAAACACACACACACACACACACACACACACACACACACACACACGGAGATTTATTCAGACTTGATGATTCTCTCTGCAGAGGTTTTCCTTCAACAAACGTCTTCTCAGTGCCGAAGCTGATGAACAATACTTACACTGTGTGTGGGGGGGATTTACATTTACAAACATTTTGTGGCAAATATGTTTAGTCTCTTGATTAAACATATTTTATAGTAAAATTCTATCAACAAACTTAATTAAATTAACAAAGTTATAATTATATAAATGTCTAAATGATTTTTAACAAAATCACACTGTCAGTCAGTAGCTTCGCTTCACACGGTCTTCCTCTGCAGAACGAGTTCGCCCAGTTGTCCCTCAATAGAACTTTTTTTCTTGTCCATGTTAAAAGTCAGAGGCCCTTTAATAGCTGGTCTGGAAGGAAATGTTACTTCTACAATGCCATGACAACTCCATCTGCTGAGGAAGATCATGTGACACAAATAATGGACCTTTTGGTTCGTCGTTTTTGTCAAATATATAAAACTTGTGAAAAATGTAAAATATGACTTCACCGTGTATTTCTTCAGTTTGCTGCTTTGCTATTACTTTGTGTGTATTTGTCAGCAATAATAAGGTTTATTCAGATATTGAAGTATGCTTTTCTGGTATGGGTGTGACATTTAACGTGTCATTTTAATGAATGAGTACATGGGCAGAAATCTTTAGAACCATGCTTGAGCTTTTCAGAAAGACAGATTAAAGGAACCTTTACAGATGCTAGTGGAAGTAGCACTGGGTGATATAGAAGAAAATCAAATGTCACTAACGTTATACGTTTTCAGCAAATGCCTCGATATTCATGTTGAGACGATATTGTCCAGTTGAACATTGGTGATTTTACAAAATATCTACACAATAAGAGTTTTGGTAAAATAATCATCAGTAATGTGGATCTAATGACTAAAAGGGTAACGGCAAATTGTATTATACAATAATCATTTTATTGTAATGCAGCCTTTAGAGTCCAGAAAAGACCAAACTTTTGCCAAAATCTGAGGCGATATCGAGTCTCAAATCTCGATACCCGTACAATATCATGAATATATTGCCCGTCACTAAGTTGAACATAGTCTAGCTCAGCGAGGGGTTCAGCTCTCTGACAGCCGCTGTCTTCGTTTGTGTAGTGTCCACAGGAGGAGTTGGAGGAGGACTTGGGTGTGTCCTCATGTCCTCAGCTTCCCTCGGCTGCAGGGAGAAGGAAGAACCTGGAGTTTGAGCCTCTTTCCACCACGGCTCTCATCCTGGAGGACCGTCCAGCGTGAGTACCAGTCAGAGAGGCGTGTGGAGCTCAAATGACCTCTTTCACTGGTTCAGTCTGAGAAAATGTGGCTTATGTTGGTTTCATATTGATTTTATTGATTCTTGCTAACTGCCACAGGAACCCGAGTTGATAAAATGTCTTTAATTAGGATGCAAACAGATCAAAACAAATATAGGTCTTGCTAATATTATCAGTCATAGTTGTTATTGTTAATGTCATTGTCAGTATTTGGCTGGGTTTTTATTACAGATAAAGTTTATATGATGTTTCATATACTTTTACACCATGACGCTGTCAAAGTCTTTCACTTTTCTGACCTTTCATTGACCAAATAAATACTTGATTAATCCTGAAAATAACGGCTAGATTAATTGATAATGGAAATTATTGTCAGTTGCAGGCCTAAAACAGTACTTCATTTTTAGATTTATTGTAGTTTTTTTTCCTCAGTCTTTTTTTCTTATTTTGCTCTAAGCAATGCTGTCAAGGTAAATGTTTCTGCTGGGATTAATAAAGTACTCTGAGCCTGTTTAGTCTCAGCATGTAAAACGTTCTGCAGCCACAAAGCTGCTGAATGCTGTGTATAAAATACATTTTCTCATGATGTTGACATGAAATGTTCATATAGTCCTGTGCCTTGTGTTAAGTACCTTTTTTAAAGTGCAAAGTGGCTGATTGCTCATGTGCCCATCTGTCTGACTGGTTTTCGGTCTTTCAGGAACCTACCAGCCAAATCTCTGGAGGAAACTCAGAGACACAAAATGGAGTACGATGAGATGGTCGCAGGAGCCAAGAGGAGAGGTACACACACACACACACACACACACACACACACACACACACACACACACGCACATGCACACAAAGAGCAAATGTCAACAACTAATTGCAACCAATGTCTAATATTGCCTCTTTTCCTCACCTGCCCAAAACCAGCAAAGAGTTTGTTGGCAAGAACAATTTTCTACACTTTATTCGATTCAGAGTCATTGGTCTGCTTTGATTTGATTGGCTCAGACAGATAAAGA
This sequence comes from Ophiodon elongatus, assembly GCA_016806645.1. NCBI lineage: Eukaryota > Metazoa > Chordata > Actinopteri > Perciformes > Hexagrammidae > Ophiodon > Ophiodon elongatus. Next base: position 1,739,203 of record JACSYO010000412.1, read on the forward strand.
GTAGCCAGCAGGGACAAAGTTAGTGAACAGCAAAACCAAAGACTAAATGCAAACAACCTGGTTCTCTCTCTCTCTCTCTCTCTCTCTCTCTCTCTCTCTCTCTCTCTCTCTCTCTCTCTCTCTCTCTCTCTCTCTCTCTCTCTCTCTCTCTCTGTGTCTCAGAGATGAAGGAAGCCCAGAGGAAGAAGCGTCAGATGAAGGAGAGGCACAGACAGGAGGACAGCATCTCAAATGCCATGGTTGTCTGGAACAACGATATCCTGCCGCACTGGGACACTGTGTACGTCTCCACAGCTCTGTGTGTGTTGTGTACACATCCTGTGTGTGTTTTGATGCGTAGCATGTTTATATTGCTCATTGTGTGTGTGCAGGAAGGGAACGAGGCGGGTAAGGGAGCTCTGGTGGCAGGGACTTCCTCCCAGTGTCAGAGGACGAGTGTGGAGCCTCGCCATTGGCAATGAGCTCAACATTACACCAGGTACGAACTGATACACACACATTAAATACATTTTTCTTATTGTCAGCAAATCTCATGTTCAGACCCAAAACAACAATGAATTAATCAGTGTGTGTGTGTGTGTGTGTGTGTGTGTGTGTGTGTGTGTCAAAGCCTGATGTATCTTCTTCCTCTGTGCCATAGAGCCCCATTGTTGTCCAGAAACTATTAAATACTCATCTATTACACCTTCATTACACACTTCCATTACCATGAACACACACTGTAGTTTATTTTTTATATATAGGTGTTTTTAAGTCTCATCAACAGCTGGTATTTATCGAACAGACGGTAAACCAATGGGCTTGTATCTGAGAGCCAGAGACGGAAAGTAATTTCTCAGTTTGTACATCCTTAAGCCTTTCCTCGCTTCCTCTCCTTGTGTCGTCGTCCTTCCCACCTGGGATGCGAGGAAGACGCACAAAAAGAGAGGAGTCAAGGCAACAGGCATTTGAGAAAATGAGACCTCCATGCTTTGGAGCCGTCATTTTGAAGCAATGACAATTAAATATGACGTGTTGCACAGCTGCGTCTGTCCATCCTCACGCCTCATGTAATTGTCACGAATGCCCAAAAGACTTGCGCAAAGGATACACCTGTGCATCCTAGCGCTTAGCTCCTCCTGCAAGCCTCTTATCTCCTCGAGATGTAATTCAGGAATTGAGACATCCTTCTAAATGGTGCGCTGAGATCTATTTGCGTGTCACAGGCCGGAGGACGGAGGAGCAAGGAGGCAGAAAATAGAGAAATGAGAGGAGCCCTTGTTGTTTTTCTGGGATTTGTTGACAAAATAAAAATACTTAACCAGACCTATCTGTTAAATATATGAATATAAAATTAAAATGTGTATTTATTTGTGAATATGATAATGCAGGTGATTGAGAAATAACATGCTTAATACTAAATGGAAACATTGAAAGACTTTACCCTTCATGTGACAGCCTTGCACAATTACTGGAATTTCTGTGTCACATTTCAGAGTGAAAACCTGATTTATGGTTTTGTGTTTTTCTCTTTGTGTAGAGCTGTATGAGATCTTCCTGTCCAGAGCCAAAGAGAAGTGGAGGAGTTACAGTGAAACCAGTTCAGTCAATGACAGCGAGAGTGGTACGACACACCAACTCTGAAAACTCAAACAAGCCATACAAGTCACTGTTCTTCACCTTATTCTCCTGAGCGAGGGGCGCTTCCGCGTTGCGTCATTTCGTAACGTTACTGCGGGAGTGCAATTTGTTTTTAAGCTCTAAAAAGCGGTTATTAAGTTTTAGTAATGACGAGAAAGTAACCATTTAGATTCCCAATATGTATAGATTAACTAATATCGCCACATTTCGACTCTCTGTGCAGACCTTTAACTAACCTTTAACTGACCTTTAACCCTCTGGCAGTGAGTGAGTACAAAAACGTGTTTTTGTATGCAGAGTCCGACCGGATACTCGTGTAATTCCATCTACACCAAGAGACACTGTAAAGTCATTAAATAAGTCCTCATATGCGATTTCAGGCCATGTTCATATTTCGTCCTCCCAGTCACTGCTGGCTGATCAATGTGGTGCTTAAAAAAACATTTGGTCGCTGTATTTAGGAACCCAAATATCATGGATTGTTTACAACACTATTAGTGCTTAATGGGAAGAATGAATACAATAAATTGGGCTTGGCAGCATAAGGTGAATATCAAAAGCCTTTACTCATGAATATTCAGGTCTGAAAGGAGCCTCACAGTCGACTTGAAGATGTGCCATAAAATAAAACTTACACAACCATCTAAAGTGAAATAAGACGTTGAACTCTTATGTGCTTTCCTTTGTTAGACGGAGGGGCATCTCTGGCTGACAGGGAGTCAAGTCTGGACCTCATCAAACTCGACATTTCCAGAACCTTCCCCTCTCTCTTCATCTTCCAGAAGGTATTTGATTTGTAACAGCAGCTGTGTGTGTGTGTGTGTGTGTGTGTGTGTGTGTGTGTGTGTGTGTGTGTGTGTGTGTGTGTGTGTGTGTGTGTGTGTGTGTGTGTGTGTCTGTGCGTGCGTGCGTGCGTGCGTGCGTGTGTGCGTGTGTGCGTGTGGTTGTCACCTTCTGAGGGTCAAAGGAGGAGGAGGATGTGCTTACAACTCACAGTACTGACGACCAGTCAAGAAAGTGGCACCGTCATTTTCAAATGCGTTTCTCCAAGTTAATTCTAGTTCGCTATCAAAATCGTTAAAAGATAGTTGGTTTTGAATCTTAATTTGCTGCCACATAGCATTGTTCATCTATGATGTTTGAAAACTTGGTAATTAGTCTGAGGATAAAGGTTTGTTTTACTATAGAATTCAAAATGACTGGCAGAAATAGAAGGTGTAAGCAGATGGTAGTTATTTGGCTTAAACATGCAAAACCACTAGTATGGTCCTTTTTAAGACTTAAGTTTAGCTTAAAATAAGGGTAATGCCTAATTTAACAGAAAAGTTTGTACAGAGCGATGTTTTGTGGAGCTCGCAGAGATGCTCCGTGCACCTCTTGAATAATGTGACTCAACACAAGGCACCGCAGATGTTTGATTGGCCATCAGAGCAAGGACATGGGATTTAAGTTCCTCACATTCCTTTGATTATGTCTGGCCTCCATTCACACCTGCCCCCCCCATCCCCCCTCCTCCTCCGTCTGTCTTTCTATCTTAACGTTCTCTTATCTCTCTGCAGGGTGGTCCCTACCATGACCTCCTCCACAGTGTACTGGGGGCTTACACCTGTTACAGACCCGACATTGGCTACGTGAGTTTGATTATTTCTCTGCCCTCAAAACAATAATTGTTGATATTTAATTGTTTACAGACAGAATTGAACTGAATTAGATTTTATCCTGCGGGGTTTAAATAGTTTCTTTGAGTTCGCCTTTTGTCTAATATTTAGGGCTGGGTATCTTTTTTTAGATACTAACGGCCGTACAAAACCTATGCTTTGGTACGGATCCCACAATGATAGTATTTTCAAAAAAGCTTATGTACTTTGCTCAGTCTTTTTTTTTTTTTTTTTTTTTTTTTTTTTAATACAATTGCTAAAAAGCATCAGCCTATACTCAAGATAAAAAATAGTGACATTTTGAGACGATTGCTAAAAGCTTTACAGTATTAGCAACATGAAATTTCAAACTTTTCTGTATTGTTCTATTCAATCGAAAAAGTCCTTCCTATTCTGTATTTATATGTAATTGAAATAACTTCAACACTTGGCCCTGTCTGTGATTGAGATTGGAATCGGCTGTGGTTGCTCTACTTGGCTCGATCAGCCTTTTCAACATAACTCTTGAGCTGCTGGTGCAGAAGCAGAGTGTTTATACTATGTTGAAGGTCTTGAACATTAGCTTTTCATCTCTGGCATGCTGTGTGCAAGCTGTTGTAAATAAGACAAGAGAGATCCATAATGTTGGTATTGGATGAGCTTGTCTGTAAAGAAAATTGAACATTTTATAAATAGGTTAATATACTGCATATTCTGTGAAAGCAGCATGAATTGTGTTCATGGTACAGTCCAATACAGACGGATGTCGTGCTAATTGTGTTAAGATGTTTGAAAATGTGACTACAGATTGGACAAATGGATTTTAGCGATTTTATAAAAAAACTGTAATAAAATAGTAAAGAATGGCAAGATAATTCTTTAAATCAGAAACTTTGTCATCAAATAAACATTAACCAAGATCATGAAAGAAACAGAAAAAGAAATAGACAAAGGGCCATAACGGAATTGTAAATTAAAGACATAACCCTTGTGACAAAAATGCCCATTATTCCACACGAATAGCCTATAGTCTTTCATGCTGATCTGGAGTCTGTGTTGTGGTGATGGTTCAGGTCCAGGGAATGTCATTTATCGCTGCTGTGCTGATCCTCAACCTGGAGGAGGCCGAAGCCTTCATCACCTTCGCCAACCTGCTCAATAAGCCCTGTCAGATGGCCTTCTTCAGAGTCGACCACGAACTGGTAAACACACACTCAAAGACACAATAACTGTTATCTATGTTGCTCAGTTTGTTCACGTATGACCCAGTCCTTCACCATCTCGTTATCTCTTTACTCTCTCTGTCTGGGTCAGATGTTGAAGTATTTTGCAGCCTTTGAGGTTTTCTTTGAGGAGAATCTGCCTCGTCTCTATAGCCACTTCCAAAACAACAACCTGACCCCTGACCTCTATCTGATCGACTGGTGAGTTATTAAATACTCCATTGTCTTTCAAATATACTGTATTAATATGTTTTAATCAAGAAAAAGTATGTTTTTTTTTTTTCTTCTATATTATGCTGCAGAATAATTGTCACCGTTGCTCAATTTTACACAATCATTAATATCTTCTGCACTGGTGTTTTCATCGAGTGCAGGGCTCGGCCTCCACACTCACACACTCACACTCACACTCACACTCTGACACACACACTCACACTCACACTCTCTCACACACACACACACACACACACACACTCACACTCACACTCTGCAGAGGAGAGACATGTGAAGTGAAGATAACATTGTCAGTACCGGTTACAAACAAGCATCGTAGTGAACAACACCCTGACGTGCCGACAGATTCACTGTTTTTCTGTTTTGAGCTGTTCTAGATCAGAGGATATTCGGTTAAAATTAATTCATGATGCTGTTTTGCTCTCGTTGTTCTCCTTTAATTTAGCTGGAGGTGCTGTAATGTAGCCACGGTGTGTTTATGTGGAGTGAGCACTTTGAAAAATAGCCTTTTAAATGCTACATTGCTTGTCAGCAACCAGGCATATGACAATTTAGGAGGCAATTTGGGCTGCAGTTAACACACAAATTATAATTCTGTTTTAAGGAAAACTCCTGGCGTTTGCTCCTTCTTCACCATTGTTTTGGGTGGAGGAAATAATTGGAGTAACAGCTGTAAAAGTGACATTTTCTTTTTAAATAACTGTTGTGCAGTTGATTTTAAATGTTTGCTGAAACTTTAAAGTGTTAAATTTGAGAATTGAATTTGGTGTGGTGGTAAATAGAGAATGTGCAGTCTACTGTTGTAAACTACTGCTGTGTAAAAATACTGTTACATGTCACAATCCTGCATTCAAAAGCTTACTCAACGAACAGTACAAAAGTATTAGCATCAAAATGTACTTAGAGTACCAAAAGTAAAATCAAACTTTCCTTTGATTTGTATGCATTTACTCTATAATAATATTTTGAAATGAGTCATTCTTTATAATGAGTACGTTTACGTTTGGAGGCAAACAGACACCGATTCAGTCATGGGAGCATAACAACTCACATGAAGCAGGAAAGTGAAAGTCCAGCCAGTAAACACCCGAGCAAACAAATGAGCAGAAACTCACCGCTCTGTCTTATCATTTATTTGTCTAATTTACACATTTTCATGATTTTTGTTTCCAATTTACAGATCCCTGTTAAAAAAAAAAAAAAAAAAGCAATACATACTCAAATAAGAGCCGTTGATTTTGTAAAGTAAAAGTACGATTCTGTGCGTCTCTGTCCAGGATCTTCACTCTGTACAGTAAGTCCCTCCCGCTGGACGTGGCGTGTCGGGTGTGGGACGTCTTCTGTCGGGACGGGGAGGAGAGCTTGTTTCGGACGGGCCTCGGTATCCTGCGTCAGTTCGAGGAAGTCCTGCTCCAGATGGACTTCATCCACATCGCCCAGTTCCTGACCCGCCTGCCGGAGGACCTGCAGGCGCACACCCTCTTCACCGCCATGGCCAACACACACATGCTCAGCAGGAGCCGCCGCTGGGCTCAGGTCAGCATCACACGCAGAGCATCGGGGCTGGGGGGGCGGGGGGGGAGTGCTTCTGACTTTCACATGAGCTTTAAATGAAATGTAGATATTTTATTACTCTCTGTTTTCTCACAGGTGTTTTCTGCACTGAAGGATGTAAATAAAGAGATGGACAAAAACTCCAGCCCGGCTTTGAGAAGCTAACACGAGCCACCCTCGACGCTAACGCCATCTTTCTTCAAACTAATCGCGGATCGCAAGCTGTGAAGGTTGAAGCTCATGCTCGCCGGCCCTGAACTCGCCATGTCGGCACTGCTAACATCAGAGGTCAGCTGTGGAGCTTGAAGCTACGTAGCCTGAAGCTAAACTTTCCCTCCAGAGGCGTCGCTACGAAGCTTGAAGTGAACGCGAGAGCCGAGGTCAGAATCTTTGTGCCGGAGACGAGCCGTCGGCCTGCGCCGGGGAAGCGACACCTGTGTCGGAACCAGAGCGGGAAACCAACGTGGTTGGTTCATTCTGAACTTCAACAGCCATTGTCAGTATTTTTCCAGACAGATTTCGGAGAAGCGACTGTTGCTGTTGTAGCAGCGGTGTCACTGATCTACCAGCCTACAGCAGCGGGAAAATTAAAACCGACTTTCAGATGATATTCTGTGTTATTTCCCCTGCCGTCTGGAAGGGGATATTCACTCGCTTGTGGAAATTCTGCCTCCATGTTGGGTCACAAACACCACTAACGCCGAGCATTGAGCCCCCGTGTGATTCTTCTAAAAGGCTCAATTTCTCGTTTTCGGTGCTAACGGTTTTCTAAAGGCTTCAAAAATGACTTCTGTGTTTTAATTATTAATGTAGGTTTTGGTTTCACACTATTATTAATTTGCTTTTTTTTGCTTGAACTCTGGATCTTAAAAATGATGGGAATCTGCAGTAGCATGGCTGATGTTGATATACTGGTTGTAGCTGATAAATTAGCCTCCAATTTAAATATCCTAGCTTTTTTTTTAAATGGTCATCTGTAGGCAAAAACACAAGTGAATATGAATATGAGGAAACAGGACAAAAAAGACTAGGGAAATGGAAACATTTTGTACAATGTAGTCTTACTGATAATAATTAAGAAATCAAATACACATCATTAGTGATCTTAATCAAGTACAAGCAGACTAAATATGTTGATGGTTTTACTGGAAATTAATTATTCCATGGTCCATTGGGCTCAAAAAGTCATCCTTAAAATCAAAAGCAAAAAGTATATGGGGGACATTTAGTGATCGTGGATCATTCTAATTGGACCGTTCTAAACATAGAATTTCACTTTCAAGATTTTTAGAGTAAAATCAAAAACGGCTGGTAATTTATTGACGTGGATTCATGAAATGTGGATTCATATCTATTGGCGCTAAAAAGACGGAAGTGCCAGCTTTTGATAATGTTGTTTGGGTCCAATTTGTCCATAAGAAGCTTAAATGTAGGAGCGCGGGGCCATTGCAGTTTAAAATCAGTGTTTCAAGGATTCAGATTTATCAGAGCACTTTATGCAGCACTGATCTACACCACGGAAACAAAACTACAGAATGAGCTCAAACTAAAGAAACGGGGCATTAAGTGCCTCATTGTTTCCTCTCGCCGGGGTTCGGGGGAATAAAACTAGACGACCAAGATTGCAAGATGAAATAGAAACATGTAGGCAAAACACGCAGATACCAGAGCAACAATACTGGCTTGGCTTTTAGCTTTTACTAGTTTCAGCTTGAGAATGACGCTTTTTAGTCTTTGCAGCGGAACTTTTCTCGCTTGTTCCATCGTCTGTGAAAATGCAAAAATAAATTTCAGCAGCAGATTGAAAGTTAATATTTACGAACAACTCTTAAAAAAAACCCACACCTGCACGTTTCAGCATTTTCATACGAGGAAATGAGAAGTTTTGTATTTTTACATAATTGCACGGGAGATTCTTAATTTTAACATTATCTTCCTCCTGAACTTCAGATTTGCCTCAACATGAGACTTTCCTTCTGCATTGTAAAGAGTCTGCTGCTGACCCCCCCCCACCACACTGTTTATTAATAAATAATCAGTATCCGTAAATCAATCCGTTGATCGACAGCTACTTTGATGATTAATTAAGTGACGTTCTCTGAATCCAGCTTCTTAAATGTGACTATAATTGTAAATCGAATTTTGGACCATTGCTCGGACAAAACAAGACATCTCCAGAAAATTGCTCTGTGATATTAGACTTAAAAATATTTCTTACATTATTTCTCAAAGAATTTGTACAATTTCATAGAGTATAAAGTAATATCTTCAAATTACACGTTTGTACGACTAACCACCTGAAACCCCAAAACATTGAGTTTGATATCATAGAAGTCTAAAAATCTTGTAAATATTCACATTTGAGAGGTTGGAACCAGCAAAGTTTTGGCATTTTTGGTTCAAAACGATGGCTTGATTGCAGATCAATTGTTTTTAGAGCTGAAACAATACGTATATTGAATTCAATAATAAAATAATCTGCAGATTAATAGATGTTAGAAAATAGTCATTAGTTAAAACCCTGTGTGCAGCGTTGACCTCTGAAGGAGGCACACTCTGAGGTAGCTATCATGCCATTAAAAGCAAGTTTCCAAGTGCTCTAAAATAATGAATACAGCAACAAAGATCAAGTTACTTTCCTGTTCTTGATCGAGCAGCCCTGAGTGTTTCCATTTTATTTCCTCTGGATTATAATCCCACAGAGGCCCCGTCGGGTCTCTTCGGCCTGTTGAAGTGCTTTACGTCACCTCCGTGTCCGCTTTGTCACTTTGCTTTGAGCACTCCTTTGATTTACACACACTAGAAGTGTAACCTTCACCTCCATTTCACCCCTACCTCTCGACAACCATTCCACACACACACACACACACACACACACACACACACACACACACACACACACACACACACACACACACACACACACACTACCGATGACGAATGCTTTCCACTTACCTACCAGCAAATGAGCAGGCCTTAAGAATGTGGACCAAGCAGCCACTTTGTAGTTTTCTCACAGTGTGAACCTGCAGCTTTTATTGGTCGTTAAAGCAGAAGACTCACTGGAGACTACGAGCAACCCTGGAGGGGGGAGGTGGAGGAGGGGGAGAGGGAGAGGGAGGAGGAACAAGATGTTAGGTGAGGCAGTGAAACGGGACATGATTTTGTTTATAATTATTTTTTTTTTTAAAGTAGTTGTTGCTACTTTTGTTTTTCTGTTCATAATAAGTACCCCAGTTCTTCCTCCTCATTAGATTTCAAACAAACGGATACAAATTACAACGAGCGATTGCTCTCACGTGGTGTAGTGCGATACAATGGAAATTAATTGATTGCAAAGTATCACACATTAATAGTTTGAGAAGACGAAACTAGTCAAACAAGAGTCTCTCAGCCGACCTCTTCCTGACCTCCAGGTTGCATCGTTCCCGGTGAGTGTTTTCTGCATCGTACCGGTGTTGCACAAAATGACTCCACAGCGAAGGGTTTGTTGTTGTCCATCAACCAACCAGAAGCCAGTATTCATGTGTCCCAGCTGGTATCGGTGTTGTTGCCGGGGGAAACTCACCATCCAGCTGCATTGTTTGTGTTGATGTTTGTATGAACTGCCAAAGGCTGTGTTCATCGAATCATGCAGTGTAGATTCAGTGGAGTTGATTTATATATATATTTCTTTTTCTTCAAGGTGAAAAAACTACAACTTGCTTTACGCTCCATCAGAAAACTACAGACACTTCTGCAAATTCTCATTTACTTTACACTAAGACAGCCTCACAACCTCTCAGCTATTTAGGAAGATAACTCGGATAGTGTTGTGAGTTTTTCAAATTATAATCTGATAAATGCATAATAAACACATGCATGTCCAAAAAGTTAAAAGACGAAAAGTTTTCACTGGCATCACCATCGTTACTCGGTTACAAACAACACTTTCTCAGTTACTTCAACTCACAGCTCTTCTAGAAAACTCTTAAAACACTTCAAATGAATCAGAGAAGGCAATATAAAATAAGAAGCACTTTGTGAACATGAGCTGTTTTTTTTAAAACGGGTACACTAATTACTCCGAGCACAATTAAGCTCAATAATGAACTTGCAGTAAAACGTCGGTTTAAAGGTAATAAATTCCCATTAATGAACAGGTTTCTGTTAATCCACCTTCAATCTGTTCTCCTAACAACAAAAAGATGTGACCAATGTGGTTAATGTTTGTATGGAAACACGCTTTCTGAATCCTTATTTCCAACATATCTGTGATCTTTTTGGATCTTTTGATCTTCTATCATTACGTGCCAACAGCCTTGTTTGTCATAGCTTCATGGACTTTTCCCAATTTTCAGTTGGTCTCATGGATCCTGAGAAGGTTTTCTAATGCAACATTTTTTTTCTCAACCCTTTAAATTGAACTTAAAAATGGCCAAAATTGGAGTTGCTTGGTTCTCAGACAACAATGATATCTATTTGCCACCCAAAAATCTTCAATCTGTATCAAAAACAGTATTAATCCAAATAAATGATGTTGAATTCAGTTGTATTTGAATTGGTTTTGGCCAAAATTCATGTTTAAAATCCCAAAATGTAAACCATGAAGGTTAAACACAAATTTATGCTGTGTTGATTGCAACGCATTTAATTTATTTTAAGTTCTTTTTTTATTTTAAAGAGATTTTTTGGATTGATCCCGTCAGTCCATAAGGTTTGCTTCCACTATTAATATGTACTATACGCTGTGTGAATATTTGTTGTCATGTCGACTCATTCTGAGAATCCGTTTAATGTCGGTATCTAAAACAGTTGCACCACAATAGTTAAAGGTTCTACATATGGGATTATAAATATATCGCTGCGAGCCGCTGGCTCAGGTAATTGCCATGTTCATGCTCTAAATTCTGTACAGAGAACCTTTTGCAAATTATGAATTAAATATGTTTTCAGACCGTTTCTCAGTATCCATGCTCAGTAATGACCATTCTGACTGCACAAACTGAAATGCATGATGTCGGCATATATTCAGTGTTGAGAAGTAAACGATGTTCCAAACTAGACAGGCACATGTGCTGATGAGGAAGAGGTCTGTGTGTCTGTGCTCATCTTCACTCTGTTGGACTCCTCAAAAAGTGCAATATGGTCTTATTTTTCGGCAGGAGATGCATCGACAGAAATTCCGTATACTCGCCCAAAATCCTCAGCAGGTTGATTTAACGTTCTCTCATCTCACCTCACTCCAGATTATTGATGAAATATTCAGACGGCTGCAAAAGGAAGATGAGATTGATTAGATATTTCCCCCTCATGTACTCATTTTATTTAAGTTTCATCATCACTCTTAGTTGTTTTTTTTTTTCTTCTTTCATGTAGATTCATTCAGCTTTTTATGTTTGTTTAATATGTGTTTCCATTTTTTATTTCTTTTGTCAAATTTCAGTGTAAAGTTGTTTTCATAATGCCTTACAGGTGATGTAAATAAACTGTAAAAAGTGTTCTTTCTTTTCATATAATGGCCACTAGTTGAATGTGTAAATAAATATCTCAGCAAACTGACTTCTTTCTGTCCTTTTTAAGTCTCAACTTTAACAGCATCGGCTGACGGCCACAACGATTTACACCTTTAAAATTATTTTTTAGGAATCGTAAAAGTTCATCATTGACCTTGGAAATAGTTGTTTGAGCTTCTTCTTCTGTTGAATAACTTTACACCTTGGTTCTGATTCTAGGAGCGAGTACTTGGTGTCCAAGGGCCCTGAAAGTAGAGAAATGACCATAACGTACATTTGCATATATATATATATATATATATATATATATATATATATATATATGCATCGATGATACCACTAAGTCATAACATGTATCTGTAAAGTTCACTGACTTTATTATGACATATGATCGAAATACTATACGATGACATTTCTTAGCCATACTGTAGTATGACATTTTCTTTTTTTTTGCTTTTCAACATACAAAAAAGAGTAAAAGTTTCAATATTATCAAATACTTTTTCAAATTCCAAATTTAAGACACAATACAAGTGATAATTAAGTATATAATAGGGATTAAAGCAGTTTTAAAAAGAGGCTTTAAGCTATAACCTTTTCGACAAGCTATTTAGTTATTTTCAAACATACTATACTATAAAATTTTTCAACCTTTCTTTGACATAATATACTATAACCTTTACGGGCATACTATACTATGATATATTTTACATGTTTTTTCGACATCCTATACTATGTTTTTTTTTATGACCCTTTTCTATATATATATATATATATATATATATATATATATATATATCATACATTTTTTTGACATACTATAATTTTTCTTAACTCTAATGACAAACTATACTATGACTTTTTCAACATACTATGACATTCATTTGCATTTCTTTTCAACATTTTTTTACGTTCTTTTTTTACATTTTCAAACCTTTTTTTTACCTAATATATGATGACTTTTATGGATATACTATGACATTTTAAACGTTTTCTCAACATACTATACTATGAGTTTTTATTTTTATTTAGTTTTTATGAAATATTCTTCAATTAGTTGCAAATGGAACCTATTTCATCTGATTTATAGGGAAACTAAAGTTATTTTAAATGTTGGAAGTTGTGCGATGTCCACTTCAGACCAGTAGATGGAGTCTGATGACCAGCTGTAACTTCAGAGCTTCATTCTTTGGGCCTCTAATAGACACATCAGGTTCCTGTGAATATCTCATTATTATCAATATGACATTGTGAGCAATTAGCAGGAACATATCATGTGAGTCTCAGCTCATGGTGATCTTATGAGAGGTGTAGTAGAATGATGATAGTGTTTGGTCTTTGTTAACATAAAGGTGTAATTCATTTTGACTCTTCAATGCAGAAGTTGATGCTTGGTTTAGAATAGTAACCGAAAACCTGATTAAACACCTCACGCCCCCCGCATAATTATGTTGAGTAGAAACAGTTTATTTTGTTTTATTAATTTATTGAAGCACAGAAACCCTTCCATTCTAGCTGGAAATCCAATCACAGTAACTTACAATCTCCTCGTGTGCCTTTTCACTATTAGCTCATTTGTTTCTTTGTTTCTCTTGGATCCCTATGAGCAGCACACCAGTGGGATTGACAGTCTTCATCGGGTCTGAAAGGGATTTTGTGTGCAGGTTACATCCTAGAACAGATAAAATCAGTATGCCAAAAAATCTGATTTGAATCTGAGTGTGAACATCTGTGGTTTGAACCTCTTGGCAGGGAATCTTGGTCAAAGCCGTGCAGATGAACGGCGACCACACTCAGGATCTCAGGTATTTCCGAGGCCCTGCGGTGGAAGTGAGGCGTAAGCCGCAAGCCGCGAGGGGCCTCTCGCCGCATCTGAGCCACAGGAAGAATCTGTGGAGGTATTTGGCGGCAGTCTGGGGGCTTTCCTGTGGAGGTGGGGCTGGAGGGGAAGAAGGAGCCTGGTGCCCCGGGGGCCTCTGGGATACCACAGCAGGAGGCAGGGAGGCCGAGGTCAGGGCAAAGGAGGCTGCATTGAGGGGAATGGATGAGTTTAAAGAGCAGGAAAAACACCAGCAGCAACGGAGTGGAAATCTGTAAAGAAACACTCAGAAATAAATCAAATGTCAAATCAACCAGTAGCAGTGCTGATGGACACAGTTGTCCCCGAATGTTACACAAAATAGAAATAGACAGCAGTGTTCCTTCTTTAGAGCATAAAGGAAAAGGCGTAACAACTTCCAGTTTACCTTGAAAACATTTTGTTTGTTTACTGTCAGTGGTTTGTTTACTTGACATCTGGTTGCACAGGAAGCTGTAAACATGTTTTTCTTTTTCCTTTTAGCTCAAACATCAGCCAAGTCTACCCATCAAAACTATCATTCTAGAGTGCTCCTGCTTTCTTTGCTAATAGTTAATACACTTGTTTTATTATTGATTCATTTGTTTAACCCTAGAGTAAGTATTACAACTTTGGTGAAACAGTTCACTTTGATTGCGAAGATTCAAATTTGTTTGTCCAAAAAGTTAAATTGGCATCTGTTGGCACATGCGCAGTATTGTTAGTACACAAAAGTACAGAAAACACATTTCATGTACACCAAGTTTAAAAAGGGATATATTCTGAATATCATAATGCAGTGTGTATTTTACAGGCCTAGTATTAGTTTATAGTGGCACTTTTTAAAAGCTGCAAACTGGCCAGTTGTGATGCATCTCCTGCACTTAAAAATGTGTTGTGAAAATATAAAAATGTAAAAAAAAAAAATTCTAAGAGAAAATACTATAAAGAAATAAAATCGTAATATTATTGACCTTGAGGGGTTTAACTTCTCACTTTGCTGCAGAGATGTAGAAGTGTACTTCAGGGTGTGTCAGTACAATATGACATCACTGATGTGTGTGTGGTCACAGGTGCTAGGTGTTGCTCTTTAAACAGGCAGGTATGAGGCCTTTAAAAAAAAGGAAAGTTTATCCGAAAGCAGGATAAAACTAACGTTTGCTCTTGGCTGTCTGAAGGTCTCATTTATTGCATTCCAGTTTAACAGAGATGCATGATTGTCCTAACACACACACACACACACACACACACACACACACACACACACACACACACACACACACACACGGTGACGTGTGCAGTAATTATTACGATAGTATGTCTGCAAAAAAGCATGTGAACAATTACCATTAATTAAATAAATACAAGATAATCATTTAGAATGTTTTGTGATCCCGTCCCTTTAACAATTATCCAATGACACACACTAAATCTGTACTCATTGATAAGAATGGAGATGGGAATGACAAATAAATAAATACATATATATATAAATATATTTTCTATATGGAGTGGGATGAGGTGAAAACGAAGAAGCGGGAGGAAGGAGGGTGCAGACGATGGGTCAACACAGTGTTTCCTGTCCCCTGGGACGTCTGGTTGCTCTGATGACTGGATCACTCATCTCTCCTCCTGCACTCTTTCATCCCTCCCTTCGCTCTCTCCCTCCTCCTCCACTCATCACTCCGTCACCACAGGCTGTTTGGTTTCTGTCCACATTAACCTCTGCAGAGGGTTGTCCAGCGATCATACCACCGTTACCACGACGACCACACCATTTGATTGACAGGTAAAAACTGGGATGTCACCTGTCGGCTAATACTGGAGAACCTTAAATTCCAGTCCTTCTAAAGCCCATCATATCATGCAGTGATGTAACTAAGTAGATCTACTCAGAAACTGTATTTAAGTACAACTTTGAGGCACTTTTACTTTGAGTATTTCAATTTCATAATACTTTATACTCCACTACATCTCAGAGGGAAATATTGTGCTTTTATCTGACAGCTGGAGTTACTACTTAGTTTACAGATTAAGATTTTACAGACAAAACATATCAGTTTATAAAATATGAGACTGTGCTGTAGAATAAACTATGCAACAATATGTAGAATAGTTCAAATGTGCTCCAACTCCACCAGCTGTAACATTATAATGCCGCTAACACGTTAAAGCATGAGTAATAAAACTCCAATAATATAATATATAACTTTTCTTCTACCATTGCATAAATAGCTGTTATTAAACCAGATGAATTTTCGCTCCACAGAGTCCTCATCAGGGGGCAGTTATTCAAAGATTACCTTACATTAATCTAGACACTTGAAGTAAACGTTCTAATGAAAAGCGTTTACGCTGAGCGACTTGACCTGTCTGACAATGTTTTTCTTATCTGTTACAATGTGACCCTTTGAACTCTTCGCTCTTACTTGTTTTTCTTTATTTGCAGGTTTATGGCATTGAACAACATATGAGATATATGACCCGTTTCCTATTTTCAGAATAGGTTAGTCTATTCACAAATGCCATCATTTGGTAAGTGACATACATTTGATGAAAAAAAGTTTAATCTAATTTCCACAGGCTTTCTGTTTTAACTGTATCTGAATCGATAGAGAGTCCCCGTGACTTAAGAACAGTGTTGATTAGATATTCTGAGACTACAAAGGACGTTTTGTTCTCCTGTGTGTCTTTTTCTTGTTTACACTACAGTTCCCATCATGCTTTAGGTGATGTAAACAGGGGGTGCGATCATGGAGTCGGGTGAGTTAGTTGTTGTTGGCTACACCTGAGCCCCAGTGTTTTCAGCCTCCTTACATGGATAGGGTCCTTTCAAAATAACCTTCTATCTTCACAGGAAGGTTTAGGCAAAAGACCCACTTAGTTTGGTTCAGGGAAAGAGCGTTGTTGAAGCTAACTTCAATTTCTCACGTCACTACCGAGTGACAAACGAGTTACGTGACCTGCGACTCACATGACTAACCACTCAGGTGACAAAATGTCAACATTCCCTTTTAAATGGTAAATGGACTATACTTGTATAGCGCTTTTCTATTCTTCCGACCCCTCAAAGTGCTTTAACACTACTTGTCATCATTCACCCATTCACACCCATTCACACCCTGATGACAGGGGCCACCTGCCCATCAGGACTCTATCTAACCATTCATTCCCATTCACACACCACAGGCACAGCTTGCACAGCGTCTTGCCATAGTGACGACCCCGCTCGACCACTGAGCCACAGGCGCCATTAAACATGAACACCACTCTGCAGGACAAAAATCAAACGTTTGTTTGCAACTGCAAACATTTTTTTTTTTTTTTTTTTTTTGGTACGGGCAGAATTTTTACATATGAAAAGAACAAATTTTACATAAGAAAGAACAATATATACAAAAATAGAATAGAATAAGAATAAGAATAAGAAAAATGCACAATATATACAACAAATAGAATAGAATAATAATATTAAATTAAATTAACTAACAAAACGAAACAGTAGTGCAAGATGTAATCGACAACAACAAAGGTGCTATAGCTGGGTGGTTTATTTGGCCAGAGGTGATTTTATTGTAAAGTGTTATTGCAGAGGGCAGGAATGACCTCCTGTCTCGGTCCTGGTGACAGCGGAGCTGGAGGAGTCTGTTGGAAAACGTGCTCCGCTGTCCCTGCAGAAGGTGGTGGAGAGGGGGGTCCGGGTTATCCAATATGGATAATAATTTCTTCAGTGTCCTCCTCTCCACCTCCTTCTCCAGACTGTCCAGTTTGCAGCCAATGATGGAGCCGGCCTTCTTCACCAGTTAGTTAAGTCTGTTGGCGTCTCCGGCTCCAATGCTGCTCCCCCAGCAGACTACGGAGAAGAACAGTGGCAACAACAGACTGGTAGAACATCTCCAACATCTTGCTGCACACATTTATGGCACAATCTACACCGCTGTAATGCAGAAAACACACCACATGGGATGTGACGGGGCAGTAATGACCAAAGTATCAGATTTAAATTTGAAGACTTGCTGATGAATTTCCTGTTGCTTTTTCTATCTATTATTTGATAACTCAAACATGTAAACTGATGAATTCCTGTCTAAATATCTTTTCATGACACCTTGCTCTCTTCAGAAAAACACCCGTGCACACACGCAACACTTTGCTCCGGCTTTTGTCATGAAAAGGGTTTTGCATGAGCAACATACTGATCGGCGGATCGTTCACGTGTGCATCGTCTTCCCTGCTTTCCCAGCGTCACATGACGACGTCTCCCAGCCCAAACACGCAGAAGATTAATTGAAAATATTTTTGTGACTGACATACAAACACTGAAGGGTGACGCACAACAGGCAGGAAACAATATAAAAGGTATTATTTTACATTTATATTCAAGGTACTTAGCGGACGTTCTTATCATGGCCCTTCGTACGGACAAACAAGAAGATCTTTTTTTATTTTTTTATTTGTGGATCCATGTTTTCATCATGTAAAACTATGAGTGACAAAATCCTGAAAACTACATTTCTCTTTTTGTTAACAAATCCTAAGAAAACACCAAAACCAACAATGTGTGAGTCAAAAACCAGTGTGTGTGTTTACGGCAATGAACATGTCACCCAGTGCAATAGTGTGGCTCATTGATGTGTTTCAACAGTTCTCTTCTCTTCTCTTTTTGCTAAACAATTTAAATTTAACGTGCATGTTTTGGTTATTATTCTCAGATCTTTTCTTAGTCAAGATTTTTTTTTAGGTTAGCATGCTACACCAAGATGGTCAACACATGTCAAACATAACACCTGCATGAGCAGGTTAGATCCTACTCACCTGTCAATTAGAGTTTAGTTGTGCGAAAACCTTTTAAAGATGAATCACCTCACCGTCCCTGATTTTTTTAGATTCTTTTTTGTTTTTCAAAATTGATCACGATTGGATTATTATTATTACCACCCCCGATAAGCTTCTTTCAGACATCCAAATTAATTAATCTTTTGAGTGTTAAAAAAAATAAAAAAAAATAAGAGAAGGCGGTAATAATGTGACATAAACTCATAAGGCATAAAAATTACAGAGGGGTGTCCCACCTGTGTAAATGCTCAGACCTCAAACAGTGGCAGAAACCAGTTTCCCATTAGGTCAGTGGTCGCCCCGGGAGGCCAATTCTCTTTAGCTCCCCTTTCACTCGTCATACAGCAAATACTGCTGGGTTGGATGGAGGGAAAGCTGCTAGGCGCCGAGTTGCAATTAGACGCTCCATTATATAAAGGCATATTCAGATAACAGGGGCACCAATGAGGTCAGTACATGCCTTTTGTTGTGGGATTAATGAGATTTTTAATAAAACAAAAAAATGCCCCCTTCCTTATTGTAATGACCTAATGAGTGTGTTGATGGCGCCGAGCCATGTTGGTGGGAAAGTCCCGCGGTCGTAGCGGTCTCTCGGTAGCCCCCCTCCACTCCATCCCTCCTTCCTTTCCCTGCACCTGCATCAACCCAGCGCTGCCCCGTGCTTTCCGGACGCCCACCCCACCCCCCCACCTCCAGTGTTTGTATTCAAAGCTAGGAACCAAAGGAGTGTTTAATTACCATAAAATGCTATCGGCATTTAGACCTCTGACAATATGAATGGCAACATAGAGCTCATTGAGGTTATCAACAAGGGGACCACTGGTCAATTGGGTCATTGATTTGGATTGTTTGACAGACCCCGAGCCAAGGCCGCAGGAGCAAGCAAAGTTCAAAAATCCCCCTCAGTTGAATCGAGAAGTTTGTCACAGAATCTGTTGGAAGGGGCTGTCAGGAGCGATTAGGGGGCATGAAAGGGCTCAGCGATCAAACGGGGCCTGTCCCAACGCTGCACATTTAATTAGAATTTGCATGCCTTTGTTCCTGACCCTTCAGCAGGCATGATCTGATTACAAGGGTGAACAGTTACCACCAGGGGAAAGGGGAACTTGCAATGTGCAACTGTGCTTATTTGTCTAATAAAACTGATCAGTTTTTAAAACTAAAACAAACTCGGCCTCGCTTGGTCCCCGCAGCAACCTTCAGAATCAACAAAACAGCTGGAGGGACGCCCAGGTTAGGGTGCTTCTGGAACGATTCACCTCTTCCTCCGCTTAATTTCGGTCACCCACTGAATTGTGGGAGTTTGGGGAGTGGAGAGGGGGGACTGAGGCGCTCGCTGGCTCATTAATTGGGAGGCACAGCGCCCTTTGACCCCAATGATGCAGGGTGACAGGGAAAATGAGGAGAGGCGATTGGCTAGCAGCTTCAGCGGTTGAACGTGCCACCAGTGGTGTTCCAGGGTGGAAAAGGGCAGCACTGAACAAAACATTGCTCTCTTCCTTTTTCTTTTGTTCTTCCTCTCTGTTTTTTTCCTCTCAATTTTCCTCTCCTTTCTTGATTCCTTCTCTTCCCTTCCATCTTTCACAGATGTAGGAAATGGAAAATTTATTTATTTAATATATTTATTACGTGTTTTATTTTTTTTTTGTTTTGTATTCTTCTGTCTTTTCTGTATGGATGACACCTATTGCATGTCTGTCCGTCCTGGAAGATGGATTGATTCGTTGTTGCTCTTACAGAAATGTCTTCCATTCTCCGGTCAAGTTTGTTTATTTTGTGGCGTTTTAAATATATTGAAAGTAGAGATCATTGTTGTATCAAATTTGTTATTTTTGGCTACATGGATAAAACTCACTTGACTTCAATTCAACACTGATTATAAAGAAAAAAATGTTTTATTAAACAAAGAAAACAAATGACAACTGAATGGTGATCAGATCGGAAGGGCTGTTAACGGAAATCCCGAAATAATGATAATTGTTACATTTAAGGAAAATAATTTTGTTCCCCAATCACCATACTGTACCGTATTCTTTTATTTAGTTACTCGGAAATGTGTCCTGAAACCTCTTTTATATCGTTAATGCTTTTACTGTGAAGCATTTTGTAATTTTTGTTTTGAAAAGCGCTATATATCTTTTATTTTCAGTTGTTTTGTTCACTGTTATTGTAAAGACTGATTTTATTCCGCAAACTATCTGTTAATATCTGCCTACATCACAGTTTACATATAGTTTATACTATTAGTTTATTCATATTTTCACTATTGTACACCAGTCCACCACTGTATAAAATGTTATACTACATTTAATTTGTTCTATTTTATTACTATATTTCAACTTCAACCAATACCTTCTTACTTTACCTGTATTTAAACATTTTGTTGTAGCATTGTTGGAGGGGCCCCGAGAACAAAAATTGCATTGCCAACAACGGATTCACTGTAATTGTTGTGCATATGACAAATTAAGAAGATTATTTGTAAGGTTTCAGGTTTTTTCAATTGGTAATTAGTTGCAAAATGAACATCCTGCTTAAATAAAAAGGTAAATATGCACACACACACACACACACACACACACACACACACACACACACACACACACACACACAAACACACAAACGGCTATGTGCAGGGGTTTCAAAACTTAACTTAAAAATTTAAGATAAAATTACACTTTTGCATTTTTTCCCCCAGGACCCTGCTAGCATAACAGAAAACACTTGAATTATTTAATTAATTGTATTTGTTTCAATGAAAAGGGTGCATACCTCAATGAACGTCTAATTATTATAATTATTATAATCATCATTCAATCAATATTATTTTTCACATATGATCATGAAATCATCATTTTGATTGTTATTATATGGCATTTATATAACATATAAAATATATATTTAGGTATGGATCATTTAAGAATACATTATTATTGTTATTAATCATTATTATTATATTTATTGTATGACATTTAAAGTACATTTAGGCATGGATACAATAATAAATACTTAGTTTTGTTTCTTTTTCTCCATCATGATTGGTTTAGTGGATTGCTCTTTATTATCTCTTTATATCTTTACCAACATTTATCTTTTGTCTTTTATTAACTGCCATTTCATTTTCCATTTTACTTTTCACCAAAGTTTAACATATTTTTTTAAACTTCTGCAATTTCCACAAGCCCAAAAACGTTACGCACCCGTGTTTTGTAAGTCACACGTAAATGAAATGTCCCGTCCTGAGTCAGTAATAGGTGATCTGATGTGTTCTGAAGGATTACCGCGTTTGGGCAGAAACTTCTGTAATTGTCGGGCCTGTTTTTTGTGTGATGGAGGTCATTAGTGTGTTGCGTTTGCATGTCGTCTCCTCTCCTGTCTTTGTTTAAGTGTCTCCAGTGTGTCTGGGATGGAGGCACGCACCCTGTCCAGCTCCCACGTTTCTTTACCTCCACCCGCCTCTTGAATAACCACCTCCTCTTTCTTTTCGCCAGACTTTTTCTTCTTCCTTTACCTCTACTCATTCAGCCTCTCTGCTTTCTCTTCATCGTCTCTTCTTTTTAAAGCTATTAAGAGGTTGCTTAACGGTTTTCCTTTTGAGTGGAAGAAATATGCTAAATTAATTAAATTTACAGCAACCTCTAAAGAGCACATTAATTGTTGAAAGAATTTTTTTTTTATTTTATCCACCTTCTTTCTGCTATCCTACTACAACCTCTTCCATCTCTGTAACTCACTAAGAACCGACGAGGCAACATTCACACTCACTTCACTTAAAGATTTTCAGGCTGTGTGAAGATTAGAAAAGGAAACATTGTTTGAATTCCTCCCCCAGCTCAAATGTTTTCATTCTTTACACAATTACATAATTTTTATGTAAACAACCATGTGCAACACTATGAATTTCTTCCAGAAGAGTGTCTGAAAAGGTGGACTGTTATCCACGTATTTAAACAATAACACTTCATTTCCGATGACGTACCAAACTACTTCTGTTCGAGCATAACCTGACCCTTTCCCTCTTCTCCTCGTCCATCTCCTTTCCATTGACAGCCGTCCCCTTCCCCATCGTTTCCACCTGCTAGTCCTTCACTTTGATGTCCCTTCATATCCTACTCTCGCCTCCATCTCATTTTTCCGCGACTACCCCTTTTTCTACTTCTATTCATCATCACGCTATGATTCAACTCCACCTTTACTTCCTCGTTCATCTGCTTCAACTCATTTGACTTCCCCGCTTGTTCCTCCAAGTTTTAATTCCACTCCTCAATCAGAAACTCCCCAATCTTTTTTTATTTAAAAGGTAGTATCTGCATAGGCTAAGATGGTTATTTATCATTATTATAACTAAGCTTGTCCCCTGATTTTCATGAGGAAAATGCAATAAAAAAAATACAGACTTACATCTACGTCTTTTCTATACCTTTCATCGTCAAACCTTGCCATATGTTAGAGCTGGCAGTCTACGGTTGTATTCAGATAGTTTCGGTCCACTGTTCCTCTTGTACTTTCCATTACGGTTTCTTCTCGATTTTGTAAAAAAATGACGTTCGCAATTACGCCTTCGAATCTGCCATGCGTCGTCACAACTTGCCATCTGTTGGTGCCGACAGTCCGCTTGTACTTTTGATGACGTTGTTTGCTTTGTTAACGTTTCACAAGAGAGAAAGACAGAAAGTTCTGGGAATCACTTTATAGCAGGTCATTTTCCAAATGACAAGAGCTGACGTTGGAATGACGAAAGTTGAAATGATATGATTTCGCTCACCAAGCTCGGTGCACCGAGGCGGAAAAACAGGCTCCTTGTGCTCGCTGCGGTTTCTGTACTCCCTGAACCCTGAAATAATGACCCTTCCTTGTTCATTAGTGTCTACGCGGTCAATCATAACACATCAGAAATGAGTTTAGCATTCAGGCGCAGGACAATTGACCTTGTGTGTGCCCTTCCTCACCAGCGAGCTGTCACAGGGCTTCATCCAAATTGAGGCAATTAGCTGCGATGTGTCTCCCCCATTAAGCTGAGTGTCTCCACTGTGTCCTAATGACAGCAGCAGGACATGGCCTAATCAGCCGCACCGTCTACCCAGAGTTCACATCCACTCCGAGCTGGCACACCCAGGGAGAACAAGAACTGGGGGTCCCAGTCAAAAACCCATCTGCAACCAGGCAGCATGAGGAATTAAATGTTCAGACAAACAGCAGCAGTGAGGCTACAGGAGGGTCAGATAAATACAAGAGAAAACAGGTCGGACTCGGAGTATAAGTAGTCCAATACTCGTTTGGGTGTGAGGTAAACCCAAACTCTTCAGTGGTTCTGTCAAATTCTGAATCTGTTGATTTTCCTTATGTAATAACAGCTCAAGAATCTAATTGTTTAAGCAATTAAAAGACACATGAAGTTATCTTTTAATATCTTATGGGAGCTGCTAAGCCAGTACCCCCCCCGCCACCCCCCACAGAGCAATTGTCTTATTATAAGTTTAACTTTGACGATGATGTAAAGAATTGCCTATTTAAATAAACATGTGGCCTTTCCTGTGTGATCTAGTGCCTTTGCCCTTTTTCTCCTTAAAAGAGTACTGTAGTGATTTAGCATTGCACTTCCATAAAGTTGGAGGAGTTGTAAGGGGATCATCATCAATTTAGGAGAGTCACAATTATCCAGACTTTTGGTGCCCGATATTGAGTCTTTCTCTTCTCACTACCCGCTTGGTAAGTGCCCCTGTTTTCCAAACCGCACAACCTTAGTGTAAGTTGAGGAAGTTGATCATTTTTCTGTTTAAACAGTTTTTATACAACTTCAAAACTAGAGCTGGCAACTTGAAGCTACATACTAACGGCCCTCCCTTGCCCGCAGGATGGGGATGACACTGCAAATCACGTTGCAAAAATGAAGGCAGATGGAGCGATGGCCATCCTGCATTATCAGGGTTTTTGAAAATACTAATGTTTGCATCAGATAAATTGCAATACATATTACTCAGTATGCCATGGTCTTGCAGGATTTCTTTTTTTTTTTTTTTTGTGTCTTATGCATGAAAAACTGTGCACTAAGAGAAATCAACAAGGGAGATTTTATGCAGTGACAATAA
Organism: Ophiodon elongatus; assembly: GCA_016806645.1. Classification (NCBI taxonomy): domain Eukaryota; kingdom Metazoa; phylum Chordata; class Actinopteri; order Perciformes; family Hexagrammidae; genus Ophiodon; species Ophiodon elongatus. Next base: position 1,763,728 of record JACSYO010000412.1, read on the forward strand.
TTAGCAAGCCCATACCAGAACGTTAAGCAAAACAATTCATCCGTTACCATGAAGATGGACAGAACACAACTCTGGCCAAAGCTTCTGCTTCATTTTAAAACAGCATGACTGTGATGTATCATCATCTTTATCAGTGTTGGCCCAGTAAAATTCCTACTGCCGCTCCTTGGCTTGGATTTCATTGTATTTTAAAATGGTACAGAGTTCAACTTACATCTTCAAAAATGAAGAAGCATGGAGCCTCTTGGTAGCTGAATGGTTAAAGTGCATGCCGTGAAACCGCAATATCCCGGGTTCGATTCTAGCCTTGAAATCTTTGTTGCTTGTCATACTCCCTCTCTCTCCACCTATTTTCAGCCTCTACAAGGGAAAATTTGCCAAAAAATAAAAAAGCAGTCTTCAAATTGAAGCAACCACAAACTGGAAAACTGACCTGATCAGGCTTTTGCCAACAGATCATATTTATAACCCTTTCTTAAATAATTTCTCATGTTTTCTGTGTTTTCTGTGTTTCATGTTTTTGTTTTGTTTGCTTTCATTCATATTTACCAGCTATCCAAAGTGACATAAAAATAGATGAGTTTCACCAGTTAATGGTGAGAATAAATGCTGTATTTGTTTTTGAAGGATTTTGTAGACAGCATTATTGGATTAGGGGATCTGAACTGGGCCTCTTTCAGTCACAAACCCACTCTTGTGCCTAAATGGGATCTGCACTGATGAAATCCCTGACCAGTTGACCTCCTCTTGGCCTCATTTAGTTGAAACATCCAATAATAAACTCTGACCTCTACATGGTCAGAATTTGTTGGGTTATGCAAGCTGAAATTCCAGCAACACAGAAAAGAGAGAGAACATTGGAGGAGATGGTGTGTACGACCATTGAACCATTTGATGCAGAAGGATGGTGAATTTCATGTGCATGTCCCGTCACTGAGGCATGGATGAGGAAATGCAATCCAAATACTTTCAAATGATGACAGATAGATTTGACACTACAGAGTGGTGGCAGGGGACACAAATCTTTTGGAACCTCTAGATCCTCATTACCTTTACCTACCTACCTACCTACCTACCTACCAAGCTGCCATCGGCGTACATAATTACCTGATGGTCTTCTTTCAATCAACCCACAGAACTGTGGCATGGCAGAACAACAAGTGTGTTGTGGTCAACTTCATCAGTAAACTGCAAGGATGTAAAATAAATGAATGAACCTACAATTGACTGAATTATTAAGGAATGTATTAATAGCAAAATATTGTAGTATGAGAAGTTGTGCAGTAAAATGGTCCTTGTCAATGTTCTACTGTTATGTTTTTGGATCATTATTACGGCAGAATTAATTACGTTGTATTTTATTTCTGTAGAATTATAAGGTTGTACTAATTGTAACAGTTTTTTTATACTGTTGGGTAGTTTAATAATTCGGTAATATCATCATATGTCTGGTATATTGCTCAGTGATGCTACAGTGTAAAAATACTCCATTACAAGTAAAACTCCAGATATATTAGCAGCTAAATGTAATTAAAGTGCTGGCCATTCTGCTTTACCTCTGCCTGTAATATTGGGAGGAAGGGAGGGCATCCAGGTGTATGCTTAATAGTTTGTGTTTTATTGAAAAATTGGCAAAACCTAATAAACAGATTTAAACCAAAAGTATTGGTCAATAGAACTTTTACTGAAAAGGTTTTAGTGCATAAACAGGAATTTGCAATATCAAAATTAACAATTGTTCATATTGACAGCAAGTGAAAACAGTAGCAGGATTAAAAAATGTATAGTTAAAAGAATTAAATATATTTGTATAGATCAATGTCTTCACTCCATATAACACACCATGCACCCAGCATCCCACATAGCATGGGATTAGTTAGGATATAGCTCTGCTGTTTCCTTAATTTAGATGTTAAATGTTATTTCAAACCACAATTTAGCAAAAGATACACAAGGTCAGTAACATTAGCAGCAGACTTCATATCAATATAAACCCAATATACTTTATTTGCAGTAACATAAGCCTCATCAGTGTAAATGTTAGTTGCTCTTTGGTCTTAACAAGGTCAATGTTTACCAAATGTATATTGTTACGGTTAGCAGCTAACTTTGGCAAAAGCAATGTCTACGGTAACCAAATGTGTGTTGTGTCTTTTGATAAGAGTTTTGGATGTTGATGCCATTTTTCCAGAGCCTCTTGTCCTGGGTTTTCCTTTCAAGCTGTTTTAATGTCAGCCCACTTTGCCTTAAGTCAGTCTTGAGGTCCCTTCAAACGTGGGAACATCAAACGCCCTCATGTCTGGGTTCATAATATTATCCATAGTCGCACACAGCTTCTCCAGGAGCTGCGTCTGGAGGACTTCCTCTTCCAGACTATCGACTTCTCCTTCGTAGTTTCTGATCAGCAACGGCAGGACGGCGGTGATGACGGGCGGAGCTTCTCAACGCTGATTGGCGTTCGCAACTCAGCGTCAAGCAAATTATTCGCGTTGCGTCATTCGCTCGAGTTCTCGCGATTTCGTGCTGTGCTATTCACCGCCCGCCGAAAATGTGCTTTTTCGCAACCATTTCACGTCTGTGCATTGACTTTGTATGTAATCGGGTCGCGCGAAAAATTCGCGCCACGTTTGGTGTGAACGCACCTTAAGGGCCTGCTTGATGATGCTGGCATTGGGTTTCCATTCCAGTGTGTATCTAATCCATCTGCATCTAATCCATCTGCATTATCTTCTCTTGATCTCCTCTCCACAAGTCTCCACAAGTCTGCCTTTACTGTGCCATTGTTGCTGATTTTATCAGGCCAGTGAATGCCCCTTAGGCAGCTGTTGATCAATATGTACTTTTGTTATTGTAGTCCAAGTTGTCCTCCACGTCTCTGTTAACCAAATTAATATTAGCTTCTAACTTTTCCCTTAATAACATCAATGTTAACTGAATGTTCAATGTTAATATTAGCTGCTAACTTTGGCCATAATCAGATCTATGTCAACAAAATACACATTGTTAATATGAGCAACTAACTTTTGTCATAAAGAGGTTGATATTAACCAAACCTACAATGTTAATATTATAGCTGTTAACTCTGGCCATTACAACATCTATGTTAACCAGTTGACCATAGTTCGCCACATTATCCTGTCCCTGGCTTTACTTTACAGCTGCTACCATGTCCTCCTCTGCTTGATGTCAGTCTTGATGTTCCTTCACCAGGTATTATTGGGCTAGCCTCTCCTTCTTGTGCCTTGAGGGTTCCATCTAAGGGCCGACCTGATGTTGCTGGCCTTGGGTTTCAAGAGTGTGTCAGATCCATCTCCATCATTTTCTCTTGATCTCCTCTTCTTCAGGTTGTCTAACCATTATCTACCAGAGATCATTGTTGCCAATTTTATTTGGCCAGTGGATGATCAAGATCAGGCAGCTGTACTTATATGTAGTTTTGTTATTGTTTTCTTGGTCGCTAACAAGTCTTTGCTAACTTTTGCCATAGTAACATCAATGTTAAATAGATGTACAATCTTATTAGTTACCGTTGGCCATAACAAGGTCTATGCTAACCAAATCGACAATGTCAACATTAGCTGCCAACTTTGGCCATAACGCCGTGTAGGTTAACCAAATGTACAATGTTAATAGTAGCTGTTAGCTTTGGCCATACCTTGGTCTATATTAATCAAACATATCTTAATATTAACTTCTAAATTTGGCCATGATGAGGTCTATGTTGACAAAAATACATTGTTAATATTGGCTGCTAACTTTAACCATAACGAGGTCTATGTTAACAAAATGTAAAAGGATGTGGCCATAAAAATGTAATTGGTGAAAGCTCTCCGTATCTTGCAGTGTACTGGTGTTTTGGTATCCTGTGTCCACAGCAACATAAACGTACAATGTTGATATTATCTGCTAACATTGGCCATAACAAGGTCTATGTTAGCTAAATGCAAAATGTAAATGTGGCTGCTAACGTTGGCCACAATGAGGTATTTGTTAACATTAACATAACATTAACTTTTTGCTAATGGTAGAATGATACAATGAAACATTAGCTGCTTATACTGGCCATACCAATGCCAATGTATTTTAAACACAGTGTGAGAACTACATACTAAAACAAGAGGCAATCCCGGCTTTGTTGACATACCCGGGCCATCCCAAGACTAGCAAAGAAAAATAATGAAATGCCAATAATATTACCTGCTAACTACAAAGGCTAAGGTAAAGGGTAAATGACACAGCTAACAGAATTGTTTCCCGATCCGGACAGTTTTTAGCTAACATTACAATAAAATTCCACTTAAAATATTGATAAAAATGTTCGTATAACGTTTTCAGCAGATTTAATGGTGTTAAACTAAACTTTAACTTCTTACCTTTCGAGCTAACTATCGTTATAATTATTAGAGTTAGCTTTACCTTTACTAGAGTCGGTAGAAGGACGCTAACGCTGGTAAATTAGCCGTGCGTTGCTCTTGGCCTGGCTCGGACGAACTTATATCCTCGTTGTAAACACTGGGCGCTGCTGTTTTTTTTGGGATATTAACTTGTTCCAGGGTCACCAAAATTACCATCAATGCTGTCAACACATACGGACCGTAGTTCTGTCCTTCACAATAATATATCACGCTTCAACAACTCCAAACTATGCAATAAAGAGATAGTTTTCAGATTAAAGATCGTCGCCCGAGTGTCACCTGAGTGTTCTTACTGCTTTCTCTCATCAAAGTCACTTTCCTAGAGTATTTAGACATGTAAACGTCCATATATATCCATGAAATTTGACACTTAGAATACTACTGACACTTCAATGGCGTTCGCCAAAGAAAATGCCATTGAAAAGACCGAGCCAGGCCACTAGCAGCTAACGCTGTCCGAGCCAGGCCGCATTTAAACAGACCTGTACTTGTATAACGCTTTTCTAGTCTTCCGACCACTCAAAGCACTTTAACACTACATGACATCATTCACTTGCCCATCATGAGTAGCTAACATTCATACACCATAGGCACAGCAATTTGGGGTTGAGTGTCTTGCACAAGGAAACATTGACATTGGGGATCGAACCGCCGATCACTGATTGAAGGACAACCCTGCTCACCACTGAACCACAGTCACCATCCACATAGGAGGATCCTGACTGAGTCCCAACAACCTCCCCCTACAAGGTCACTTAAACGCAATTGTTGAGGCCCAATGCAAAAGCAACAAAAGCAATGATTTCTTATATAGATTAGGGGAGCTTTTCTGGTGGTTACACTCTAACTGCTTGTTAGCAAACCCCAAGACAAATGCTTTTTTTAGAAAAAGAAAAGAAAAGTCACCATTGAAGCATCAAATTAAGGCTCAGGGTTAAGACTTACCCATTAAGATTTTCCAGGTAGGATGAAGTGTGCTTTTAAAGAAGCCCTCAAGGAAGTCCTATTTAAATTAAATGATGTGCTAGTAGAGAACAGAATTTGGGAAAAATACAGCAATAAAATCTGTGCCACTACAATTGACTACAATGAGTCTAATGCAACAGGTGGTTCACACTTACTAATTGACAACATAAGTAGTCGCTCCCAGAAAAAGCTACATCACTCATGGTTTTAGAGGCTTTATTTGTAATTCAAATGGGCATGTATGAGACCATCATAAAGCATGAGGCATACCATTTACTTTAATGTAAGATACCTCTATCTATCTCCTTCCAGCAAAGAGTTATTAAACAACTTATAGTACCCATGACTCACTGTGGCATTTTAGCTCTGTCACTAAATAGGAGAAGGAAAAAGAGAAGAATAGGCAAAGGTTAATAGTAGTAAGATATAAAAAAAATGACCATGAAATTTAACAAAGTGAGTTACAGAGCTTGTTGATGTAACAGCATTTGTGCCTGCCTGATTTGTCTGTGTGTGTCTGTGTGTGTGTGCGTGTGTATGTGTGTTTCTGTGAATGAAATAAAAGCTTGTCTTGTTTAGCGAGCAGTTAACAGTGAAAAAGGCTAATAGGCCTGACCTGCCGCTCACCCTGGAGCAGCAGAAACAGAAGGAGAAAGAAAAACAGAGGGAAGAGGAGTCTGTATTCTTCTTGTGCACGAACGAGAAGGGTGAACGAGGGAACGAACCAGCGCCGGGTGGCAGATTAATTTAGATTGTGCCCCTTTGAAGAATGGAGGGAGAGATGGAGGGAGGGACGGCTGGGAGGCTCCAGTCAATAGAGCCGCTGATGAGAAGAGAGAGGAACAGAGGGAAGAGAAGACACAGAGGCAGAGGAAATGTCTGCACGTGTTTCTGTTTGAAGGAGAATGAAGCGTCTAATGAAACTAAACTGTTCATTTTACAGTTTCATGTTTTTAATCTCGCTGCCTTGTCATATCAAGATGTACGTCCACTGGATGGTCTGAGGATAGAGGATACTGTATGCTGTGCAGTTTGTAACAAATCTGTAAGAAATAAACACTACAAACATGAAAATGTCTTTACATTAGCAGTTAAATTAGGTAATCTATCACAAATTGTAAAGCCCGACGGTAAAACATTAACTTCAGTTAGTCATGATTAATCTTAAAAATTAAGCATCACTGCAGTTTGTACAGCAAATTTGTGATTTTGGGTTATGCAATTAAAACTGACTTGACTTGTCAAGATACAGAGTTCAGGTGACGTTCATCTTATTTTCATAGTTTTGTTCATTATTGTGATAACATTGTTGTAAGTTGATGTTAATGTTGGCTCCCTACTTGACGTATACAGTAAATATCACTTTAAACATGGCACAAGTATGAACTGCCGTATGGTGTTTCGGAGCACATGAGTCATTTCACTGCATCAGGGTCTCACAGTCTGTCCTTGGCATTCCTGGTTCGCTAGTGCCTCCCTCAGCTCCATTGTACACCTCCAGGTGGAGCAGCGAGGCAAAGCTCTGCTCCTGGCTGGAGAAGGAGCAGCTGCTGCCGGGCGCGGAGCTCTTCATCTCCCACCGGAGCTCAGCTTGCAGGTTGAAGTCGTCAGCGAAACCTGGATCTGGATCTGTCCTCAGTGGGTTGGTTGCTGCCCGAGGCCCCGCTGGAGTCTGAGCTGGAGGAGTTTCTGGTGAACCTGCATGATCTTCTCTGATTTACGAATCCGACCGAGTTGCACTGCATTAAGAATAACTATAGAAATAGCAAATCTTCTCGCTCTAGCCTCTTCTGCTTCTTGCAGAAATAGAATAATGATTATTACTGCTATGAATAATAGATGAAAAAAATCATAACAGCTACTCAAATGGCATGTAAACAAACCCATCCACGTCCATCTGAAAGCTCTGAAAAATACCTTTTTTTATCCGACAATGGACAATGTTCATCTGTTGTCCCTGATGTTTTACTATGATTCTTTGATTCTTTGATTTTTATTTTACAACCTGCCAAACAACATACGCATTCATGTAACGTCTGTTAGTGAAAGCACACAGAAAATATCATGAAGTTAAATATGATGTGGAGTGATGGATTGTACGACAGGAGGTTCAGCTCTAACTCCAGACAAGGCCGACACAACTTCCTGCCGCCGTTGTGTATTTGTTGTTCTAACCTTATCAACTCAATACACCTCAGTGGTGACTGGCGCCCGACCAGCCCCTCCTCTTTAATAGTTTGGGAAGCCAAACCAGGAAGTGACTCCTTATAATAATCACTGATATGTTGTTGTGGAAACAAGCTGTAGCACTTAATGATGGCTTTTCTCGCTCGCTGCCACCGCTGCAGTCACGGCAACCGCCTCACTGCTTTCATCAGCTTCCAGTCGGAAAGAGAAGAGGGGCTGCCAGCTACTGACAGAGCAGGGACAGCCTGGAGTGTGTGTGTGTGCGTGTGTGTGTGCGTGTGTGTGTGCGTGTGTGTGTGCGTGTGTGTGTGTGTGTGTGTGTGTGTGGTTGTGGCATGTAGTCAGATTGATTGGTTTATGTGTGTGTGTGTGTGTGTGTGGTCAGTGGACAGAGCCGATCACAGAGCTGCTGCCTCCAGTCTCAGTGATTTACACACTCTGAAGCTAAACACACACCGACACACACACACACACACACACACACACACACACACACACACACAGACACACACACACACACAGACACACAGACACACACACACACACACACACACACACACACACACACACACAGAGTCCGGAAACAGCCAGCAGTACTTTAAGTGTTGATGTTTTAACAAGACAAACACAGATCCCTGATCAGCCTGCTAGAGTCTGTGTTGTCAGACTTCGGTCAAACAATAACAAGACACTGAGGCACTTTGTTGGAGCACATTTCTGAACACATGTCAGGATGAATGACTGGAAGTTGAGTATAAAACAATGCACACGTCTATTAACACTTCTCCATTTGATGGATACAGCAGTTTTTTCCAACATAATGACTTTACTTGGGAGGGCCGCCTAGGTATACTAACGGCCGCCAAAGTATTTGGCAAAACATTTTAGCAATTTTTTTATTAAAATCTGAGAGAACAACGCCATTTGTGAATGATTAACTAGTGGACAATCTTCTCTCGCACAACCCCTCCCATCCCAGTGAGCCTTTTTTTCATTAAAAATACATTTAATAAAAATAACATTTTCAAAATTGTTTCAAAAGTGAAATGTTTTTCACCAACATATTTGAAGACTTTGAACGTTTACCTTTGGACCATATTTCACCAGGATTTGTACTCGTGAATTTTTTCATCCTCTACATTGTGCTAATAATAGTATATCGTTATTTTAGAGGCTAACTAAGAAACCACATCCACGTTTCTCAGTTGAAAGACAATATTGCAAATCCAGGTGAAATATGGTGAACGTTTAATCAACGTCTTCAAATAGTTTGTGAAAAAACTTTCACTTTTGAACATCTTTCAACCATAAAAGTGTTTTAAAAGCCATTTAAACTTAAAAATGCTAAATGTTAAATATGTATCAATTACTTAAGTAGTCATAGTAACACATCGACCGTTTCCACTTAAAGCACACAGAAGACCATGTGACACGGGCAACAATTAATTTGTATTTATTTAGCAACACTTTAAATATAGCATGAACAATGTTTTTTTTAAATATAACTACGATGAAATTGAATTAACATGATTGTTGACAGTGCAAAAAATAACAAAATCTCCCTTTCCTTTTTTAAGTGTTGACAAAGCAACCTTGGAGCTGGTTTCAGATGGTCTGCTGTATTTCAGACAGACGTCTATAAATAAAACAGATATTAAAAAGAAATATTCACTTGTTTAACAGTAGTTAAAGTATATACAAAGAATGTAGTTAGCTGGAAGCCTGACGTTTATATCGTCAACTCGTTCACCTTGCTTCACAAGTAGTAGAAGCAGTCTGAGCCAAAGTACCTGCGCATGCGTGTTCCAGCAGTAAGCACACTTATTTTACATGAATGTACAGACTGAATGTACTCTGCTCTCATTACGATGTCTGGGGAGCTTCTTGTTGGCAGCACACCGTCTATATCGTTCCAAATTTATGACGTTTTATATGAAACATTTTCGTGTAGACCGCATGTTGTGGATCAGTGTAATACGACTTTGGAGAAATACATACACAGTAACCAATATTGTCTCTCTTTCAACCTACAACTGAACAAATCATCAACATTTTCAAACAAATTTGTGTTTCGTGACACGTTGACGTTGTAGCCTCATGGTAGCCGGTTGAAAAGACGGCTAAAAAGGGGTCTTAGACGTTCACAGCGAGCATAACCCAATTTTCAACGTTGAAATCCCGGTTGGTGCTCACTGGGACACCTGTTTGTTCCGCTATCACTGGAGGAGTCTACTGACACTCGTACATGCTCTGCAGAGAAATACGAAGAAGAAGTCAGCTGGCCGAATTTCTGAATAGAATCAATCAGTTCACAAACGATTAGTAGGCTATCGTGAACACCTGTGCATACATTTATCCAAAACTGATGTATTCAAGTTCACTCTGCTAAAACGTTTAACTATGTTCTCAGACCAAGACCAAACTCTTCAAATAAGTTATTAGCCAGCATGTAAGAAGCCTAGCTAGTAAGGATACCAACTGTTTAAATTAACGTTAGACAGCTTGTTTGTCGAGGTCAGCACACTGAGCGCTGGGTGTGCCTCCTTCCTCGCACACGTGAGACGAAATTAAGCATCAAGACAAAAGATGACAGAAGTCTGAATAGTGGTCAGTTTGCTTCATTTCAAAGAAATATGGTGTCTAATTTAAAAGATGAATCAGAGTAAACTTCTTTTTTTGTTCTTTGCTGTTCTGTGTGAACATACACACACACACACACACACACACACACACACGCACACACCACCCAGTGGTTAGTGGTTACTAGGCGGGCTTACTGGTGCGGAACAGAGGACCAGTAAGGGGGTCTGAGATGCTAACTGACAGACCCAGTGTCTGATGGGGCAGAGGGGCTTGAGAGGGGTGTGGAGGGGTGGTGGTGTTCTTATTAGGCAGCGCTGCGTGGGCTTTGACCTCTCACACACTTCATGAGTTCACTTAATGAAGCCCTGAGCTTCAGCGCCCCTCTCTGCTCCCTCCAGCCTCACATGTGTAATACAGTGGTGACAATCAGCAGCGATTCTTCTGAGCCCTCGGTCGAAAAGAGTTGGGACAACTGAGGGTTTTTAGGTTTCGAAGTGGAAACGGCTGTCCACAATTTGGTTGCGTATAAAAAAAATGCAACAAGGTCAAATGCAACCCTTGATTTTTGAGAAATGTCTGTTATGATGTTGGTGTCAGACTGGTGTCAAAGCAAACACACACACAAGAGCTGCTCCTTGAAGCCCAAACGTCAATTAGGTAAATCTATGGGTACATCCCAAGTCTCTTAATTGCATCCCTGTTTCCCTCACCATGCGAGGAGAGAGGAAATGAGGAAACGAGGAAATATGTTTTAAGAGAAACGAGACGTCCTTTCCTCTAAAGCGTCACTTAAAGCGACGTCTGTTTCTGATGACGGCGGCCGCTGATCACATCTGGATCAGCTGTCAGTCGGTTTAACAGCTGGAGAGACTTTTGACGGAGTTTGTGTCTGAACACATGATCGGTGTAACAAAATTGTTTGACTGTTTTTAGCTCACATTCCAATAAAAATCCACTTAAAATATTGATAAAATCGTATAATGTCTTCAGTTGATTGAATGGTGTTAAACTATTATACTAATAAAGACAGTTATTATCACTGTCAGAGTGGAGATGTTTTCTCTCTGTAGCCTGTTACCTGTTTAACAAACTGCATTGTGTATTTATATACAGTGTGTGGTGTTTGTGTTCTGTTGCTTATAAGCGCAGGACCGATTTCTACCGGCAGAATGCATTTGTCTTATTTATGAATTATTTGCGTCTGTATGTTTTGAAATTCTGATTGTGACATCATTAAATAACCCATAATATGATTATGGTTTCTCTTAAACACTGGAATTAATTTATTGTGCCCAATGTTTCTGGGGAAATGGAAATGACATAACTCATAAAACACGACGCTCAGGAATGATTAGCCTCACGTGACTGAATGTAAATGACTATAATAGTATCCAGAATAAAAACTATTGAGGAAATTAACAGATCATGAAAAGACAATTATTTTTATAAATGAAGAAAGTTGTTTGTGGTTCTTTTGTTGTTCAGACCCACAATGAACATATATTTTAACCAGATGGGGAATGAGAAAACAAATGAAATATATAACTTGAGTTTAATCTGTGATCCGTCTTCACTCTGGTGTGAAACTCCAGCGATCAGTCCGATCAGCTGCAGCGTCCAATCAAATAACTGATGAACAATGAGGGGGCGTGTCGGCTACTAAAACATTTCCTGGAAGCCTGTTCTCGTGCTTCCTTGCTCATGGCTCCTCAGAGATCCCTCCTTGCTCCTCGCTCCTCGCTCCTCGCTCCTCGCTCCTCCTCGCAGAAATAAAGACTTTGGGTTGGCCGTGGGCGGCGCAGAACAACTTCTGGTTCGAGCGAGGAGCGAGGAGAACGACAATATGTACCCCATAACTGCATGTCAAGCTCCTCTTGTATTATTGTAACAACACTTGGACCCTTTTCTTTTCTTTTTTTAAACTTAAACTTTATTATATTTGTCATATTACACATTTTGCAATATGTCGAGGACACTTCGACATGCAAACTATGGGGAGACCGGGGATCGAACCGGCTACCTTGCAGGACTACCACTCTACGCATAAGCCACAGCCGCCCTTCTAAAATTAAAATATCTTGCTTGTTTAGCTCATTAAACATCTACTGGATGCTCTGTATACTAAGGAGACAAATTTGAAATCCTTCTTTACAAATGATTTTATGTTGACACAGTTATTCGCTTCATATAGCTATTTTCCTTCAGGGGGTTGTTGATGGATATTTTATATGAAACATGACTTGAGCTCATATATTCCGATGAATGATGACGAAACAAACAGGTGTGTTCAGGTTTATATTACATCATGTGACAGCTGTAGTGTTTTTGAAGGCTTTGTTTACTCCTGTCTTCACCTCAAACTACCTCAAACTTTCACTTGAACACACTTTAGTCGTCCCAGAACCTCCTGGATCAACTATAACATTTTAACAACGCTGTCAGGTTAGTGCGTCAAAAATGTATCCACGCTAATGGGCTTCTCTTTTACTCTTTGATACATTGAGTATTTTTGCCACAACTTGGACACTCTGGTAATGATGTGTCCTCTGTCGTTAAAGTCATGAAACCCAACATGCAGCTCTGGTTCCAGGTCAGCAGAGCAGTTTTTGCCCCTCCTGTCTACCTCTTGACCCCCTCTGGCCAGGTTATGTCAGCTGAGCATTGAGTTAGCTATGTTGTGTATTAAAAAGGACTTAGCAGCATGCCAGGTCCTTCCGTCTAGAGCCATGGACACCATCCCCCCTGACTGCCTTGTAACTACCTCACAGGGATGAAGTATTCAAATACAGGCAGGTGATCAGAACTTTAACGGACACCACTCAGCCATTTGGTACTTTTTCTGATTTTGAGTTCACTTAACTGACTCCTGTTTCCATGCTACGTAGATAGAAGGGCATCCTGATTCTTTTCTTACTATAATTAACAATAAAACACTTTTTTGCTACAAGAAGAGAAAGATTTATTGATGTATCCATTTATTAATGACAGCAATTTATAATCACTATATCAAATTCTAGTAATATACATAATTACCATAGTGCTGATTGCCACATTGCTAATGTTGATGCATTATGTCTGTATTTGGTAACCTGGTTAGAAATTTGCTGTGAACCTTTTACTTTAGAAATGATGTACATGACGTAAAACCCAATCCTGCGCCAAGAGGGATTGAGAAATTGTTTTTCTATTTTACAATTTCAAACAGTATATGGCTTTTAATGATATATAAACCAGAAAGCATTCAGATAATTGGCAGATCAACCTAATACATTTGTTATTTTAATAATAAAAAGGCACCCACTGTCAGGTTTGGTGTATTGGTCTGAATGGACCAAAGGGTTAATTTGTAAAATGCAGAGTGTCATGACATGACTGGAATGTTTCATTAAAGCCAACTCTAATGCAATGTGCTCCAGGGGAGGGTGATAACTGCTGCAGATTACTGATAATATGAAATTGGTTGCACAACTGAATTATCGGAGAACAGAGTAAACATCAAGTGAAGAGTCACAACCAAACGATTAGAACCACAAATGAGTGACGACGGACTAGAAATATTAAACAATATCTAGAATTGATTTTTGTAAAGGCTCAAATGACCACTATGACTACCTTTAAATGTATTTACAGAGCACTTTAATCCAAAAACGCTTCACAATTTTCCTCCCAGTCACCCATTTACACCCTCACCAGTGAGCTCACGACCTCCAGCCTTCACTTGTGACAAACTTTAAACACCAAGCCTTTATTTTGCTCTCTAAGCTACCTCTATTTCAAAAGATTTAAGAAGTCCTTTCCTCTGATTCGCTGAAAGATTTCCTGGGTTAAACTCGCCGCCACTGGTAGGCTGCTGGTACACGCTGACATCAGCAGGAACCGCAGAAAGAAGCCTGGAGGTTTCAGAGAAGCTACTGAACTCTCAATCATTTATGATTGACGATGAATTATAGGCTGTCATGTTGACGTGAAAGCTTGCACAATCAGTTGTGTGTGTGCGTGTATTTATTTATTATTAGGTATTGTTAGGTATTATTGTGTGTGTGTGTGTGTGTATTTCGTCAGCCGCTGTTTGTTGTTTGCCTCCTGGCTGCAGGTGTGACCAGCTGTGTTCCCACTTTTGTGTAACCCAACTTTATGGAAAAAACCAGGAGTGAGTTTGTGTGTTTACCTGCACGAAGGTCTGTGTGCGTGTGGAGAAATCCTTTAATTAACAGTGGGGAACCACAAAACACATCATTATAAGTGCAAACCCCTCCATTTAAAGTTCAACTTGAGTAAAAGTAAACAAGTATTGAAAGTAAATTGTTTGCAAGAATTTAAAGTAACAGTAGAGGAATGGTGGCGGTCAGACTGATCTACAAAGTTCTTCATCTGACTGCAGCTCTGCTTACATGCATACAGAAAATACAAGAAAAATGTATATGCTTGAAGAGGCAAAAAGTGCAATAAAGCTGATGTGTTGATGATAATTATCTCTAGTTTTGTCACTACACGCAGACAGTTTGCATTCCCAAAGTGAGAACTTTTCTTTCCTTGGCGTCTGATACCGATGCAAAAGGCACCCTTTAGCATCAGTGTGAGACGCACAAGGCTTTCAAGTAACTACACTGTAAGTTAGATGGATAACCACTTGATTTATGTAACTTACCCTCATATTATCTTTAGTTGAACTGAATACATTTTTGAATGAGGACCGTGGATTTGTACCCCATCACTTATTTCAAAATCATATCAGGAAGGTAACGACAGGAGGAGTTATTAAAACGACCAAAAACTCTCTAAATGTGCATATGGATGTATATAAGTGTTGTATTGGGATAGACTTGAAAAGATGTGAATAATTTTACCTCCTTTAAACATACTGTAGTTATTCCTCACGTTGGGAATGACATACAATCATGGAAAACAACTGAACATCATCTGGGTTTTTATTTTTATTTGTCCAATATCAAGTATGATTTAACAATATTACTGAACAACTGAAGTATTGCTGTTTCCAGCAGAATAATACATTATTATTATTCATATTTATATTTAACCAGGGTGTAGTAATTTTCAGGTGCAAAGATTTGAAGATTGCATCAAGGTTTTGAATGAGCAGTTTTCTCCTCCTTCCTCCAATTTCCCAGCATGGTATTGAGAATATTTATTTTAATACTCCGACTATAAAACACAGTTAGCACGAGGCAGATACCCAGTTCTTGTATTTGTCGTTGAATCAATGTTAAACCTGCATGTTTGTGTTTGTGCTTGCCTTACTTTGTACTTAAAACCTGTTTTCTGTGTGTGTGTGTGTGTGTGTGTGTGTGTGTGTGTGTGTGTGTGTGTGTGTGTGTGTGTTCCTGTATTAGATCTAACAAGCCTATGTGTGTGTTTGTGTGGCTCAGATCTGTCAGCAGCGGGGTTTCTGTCCCCGGAGTCCAGGGGGATTTGCTCCCCAGGTTTGTTGACTGACCAGTAGGTCTCAGGCTTAAATCCCGCCTTGACCTTTGACCCCGACACTAATTACATATAGCCTGAGTGCTGATGGCTATAATACACCCTGGGATGAATAGAAAGCCTCCCAAGGTTGTCTACAAAAGACACGGAAGCTGCAGAGCCGAAGACGCCTTGAACCTTTAAGCCCGGCCTGAGACCGCGACTGTGAGGGGAACTGGTGATCACTGGAGGGACGAAGGCCTTTCCAAAAGAATTAACGTGACCTTTGTTCTGCTATAATCCCACAGACAAATAATATGATGTCATGATGATAAGGTGGCGTTATGGAAAGCGGGTCATGATTGTTCAGCATCAGGGGGGTCGCGGTGGGGTTTTTGGGGCCTCAAATAGAAAATACTTTCAGGAAGAAACTTCACCCAATTAGATCAAATCTACATGCTTGTAGAGATTCAGACAAAGGTGATGCTGACTTCAGTTTTTAATAAATATACAACACTGACACTCATATGGTAATGCAGGCGTGTTTAAAAAGAAACACAAAGCCGGTGCCATACACTCATACTATACACCGAGCATCGCCAACTGGCGGATCGTGGTCCGATCCGGATCCGTGACCGATTTCTGATAAATTAATGAGAATATAATATAACCTTCACAGAGTGTTGTTCCCCCCCCCCGACAGGTGCAACTGATCCAATTAATATGACAATATCTTCCCTCAATTGAGCTAATCAAATAGATTTTTCCTGGTCTAACCCAAAGCAGCACCTCACACCTTGACCATGTTTAGATCTACTTACAGCTCTGAGTCAGCTTTCCCCACTATGAACATTCATACAACCAAGTACCGTTCCAGGCATACCAGGGATGTTCATGAGAATGACACCAGCTCCATTCAAGCCAAGACCCAAACTACCGGCAGGGCATCCACAGCGCCATTTCTCCCACTAGGAAAGGAAGTTGAAAGAAATCTAAACAAAAAATCAAATCAAATAAAGAGAAAAGGAGCTACTCAAAACTCTGTTTGCACTTTTTATTTTACTCTTTAGTCTCCACTTGAAATGTTGGCCTCATGTTAATTGTGCCAGGAATAATTACATTCATGGTAAAGATAGATATTTCAATGTCTCTGAATGTTAAAGTAGCCTACTGTTGTAGTTGTCATTACATTAGTGATTGTGACGTGTTTTACATATGTTTTTTTTGTCTATTCTTTCTTCAAGATAGACAGGACAGATAGGCTGTGAAGAGGAGAGAGAGAGAGAGTGGGGGGGAGGGGGGGGGGGGGGGGGGGGCGACATGCAGCAAAGGGTCACGGGTCGGATTTGAACCTTGGTTGCTGCATTAAGGTCTCAGCCTTGGTTCATGGGACACCCACTCCACCAGGTGCGTTGGGCTCCCCTTCTGCACTCATGTTACGTTGTTTGCGTTCTTACTTTAAACCCAGCTATGATGTTTTTCCTCAACCTATTTTTGCCCTAACCTAACTGCGGCCGTTTCACAGTAACTACGGGCCGTAAGCTGACACGCCAAAAGCTTATCATGACACACAGAATGTTCCTAAAATGTTGTGCTTTTTACACGCCTTGCCATGTGATCAGGTTGGCTTATGACAATTTGATTAGCAGAAATTCACAGAGAGGTTGTGCAACATTTCAAATGGAAACATAACAACTGACAACTTTATTTTACATCTAAGCATTTAAAGACGTATTAATCTCTTGAATGTCACTTTAAGATACTTACTGCTTTTCTTCTGCTAGTGTTTGTAATTCGTCTTCCCTACATGTTTTTATGACTATTTATCTAATTCTTTAATTAGTCTGCACTGTTGAATGTATTTATATCTGTGTTGTCTGCATGTATTTTAAGTATTTTAATATCTTTATTCTAACTTCAATAAGGTTAATATAACTCAAAAACAAAAACTGAGTTGTAATCACATAGACACACATATGCAGATAATGTCAGATGACAATTAGCAAACCTTATTACAGTGTTTTTTTCCCATAGTTATCAAGAATCTGAGACCTGAAGGGCAACACACTAATACACTAACACGTTGTCACAATAGCTCATTAGGAAACAATCCCAGGCGTCTGTGTTTTCACAGTAAAAAAAAGCTTTCAAAATACATTAACAAGGAGGGAATTAAACCTGCGGTCCAGAATCAACATGAACTGCCTGGAAAAGAAAGCATGACGGTTGGAAAATAATGAGAGAAAACTGAGATAAAGGAAGGATTGAAGGTTAGGGCGGATGAAGGTTAAGTTCAAAGCCCAAATTCTCCGTGATGACAGACTTCTGCATCGCAGAGGAAAAGATGGGCGTGACGACCTATAATAAAACCACAATCCAACCACACTTTTTTTACCTTCTCACCTACTGAATCTGTGAGTCATTGTTTTAGTGTTTGTTGACTTAAACCTGCATTTCATCATGCAGTCATTTTATGAAATGATGGTTAAGCCCCTGTGTGGGCGAGCATCCACCCTGCCTAGGAATGAATTTATCAATTTTACCCCACAGGCCTTTTTACATCTGTGCCTTTCTCCTGTCCCTTTAGTAATATCTTGACACAACTAGCGGTAATAAGACTTGGACCGGCCTCACACGTGTGAGTCGCATGTGTGAATGTGCATTTGTGTGTTTGTATGTGAATGTGAGTACTTGGGACACCTCTGCATGTATTAGAGAGAGTGTGTGTGTGTGTGTGTGTGTGTGTGTGTGTGTGTGTGTGTGTTAAACATAATTGTATGAAAGTATGTTGAAAGCATTTCAAAGCTGTTTGTATGATGTCCTGTGCCGGAGCTTCTGTGAGTATGTGTGTGTGTGTGTGTGTGTGTGTGTGTGTGTGTGTGTGTGTGTCTGTGACATCTTGCGATATCGTTGTTTGCAAAACACGCCTCACGGAGCAGGTATGCGTCTTCTGCGACAGGTAAGAACAAATCTGCAGCGTCCAGAGGAGATGTGCTGCCTCTGCCGAGGAATCCTTCACATTCTTTCTTTTGTTGTGACTGAGACCCAAAAATACACTTCAAATCTCCGTCATGTCCCCGCAGACGCTGCTGGAAGCAGCTTCATCTTTTGTTTGACTACAAATATTGGAGAAGAACTAAAGATAGATGAATAACAGCATGATAGCTTTATTCATTTCAATTTGTTGAGTGATCCAGAAGTACGGAGACACTTATAAACGTCATCATTTAAATACCAGACAAACTGACGTAGGCCATGAAATGAACAAAGGTGCCTCAGGAGCTCTTTGAACTTTGGAGTGATGCCTTTGTGTTCCTTGTTTGTAACCAAGCATACATGTCAGGCCAATGAACTAAATAAAACAAACAAAACTATCACTATATTTGATGGGGACAATCGTCCTTTGATGGTGCAAATCTCATTCCATTACTTTGCTTTTGGTCTGTAATAATTTCTTTCTTCTTCTTACACATGTGATATCCTCCTTTAAATATTAATTACACAAGGGGTAGAGGAATTGTTCGAGGAAATTGAGAATTTATTTTCTAGTTGTGTCCTAAAACACTCATTACCTCACTAATGACTTGTAGAAAATATGTTTGACTGGAAAAGTAAGCTAAGCAGTCTTAAAGGGATGTGATGTCATTACTATGGATTCCAATGTTGACATGTTTTCATTGTGGAAAAAAGTAGACAAAAGTTAAACTTTCACCAAAATACAGCAATCTCCTATTCTCCACACACGTGGAAACGACAAACCTTTAAAAGCCACTTCTCAAGCAAACAGAAAGAATATGCGCACTAGCATACCCAAGCAGTTGGGCTGAAGCAGTTAAACACCATTTAGTTGCAAAGTAAGAAAATTAATTCTGATAATTGATTAATCATAAAGCAAAAATACCAAACAATATGTGGTTCCTTCATTGTGAGGATTTGCAGCATTTCTCTGTTTTATATCATTGTAGATTAAATAACTTTGGGTTTAAGACATAAGCTGGGTTTCACCAACAACGATTAATTAGTTGACTTATATAAGATAAATTCTAATCACAGTTTGGCAAAATTAAGGGTTTAAAATAGAATTGAATAAATAGATGTGCACGCTATGACCTACAAGTAGGCTATCAAAGCGGGAGAGGTGTTTGCTCTGTATTCTTTAACAAAATGTTACATAGTTTGCCAATAAGTCAGGTAGCTGGCATAACGTTACTCATCATGGCTCAGCAGAGCAGCTCTACTTTCTCCTCCTTTGAGAAAAACGTATCGACTGAATTAATGGAGCAATAATGGAAATAGAGACTGCCTGTTGGCCCAATCTTCCAGTTCAGCTTCATAACCATTTCCTTGCTGAATCGGTATTTTGAGACAAATTCAGCAGCAGCAGCAACAAGTCAGTTCCTTAACTTTCTTTGATGAACTTGATGATTTTGCTCAATCCATCTAAAAAAAAAGTATTTTTTTTATGGTTAAACCTTCTCTATTGGAATTTAAATATTTGGTTCAACAGAATTCTATTCTATTCTATCTAGGTTTAGGGTAAAAACTAAATTGACGCTCGAAGAAAAGTTTAGATTGAATCTTTCTTAATTTTCAAGCTTGTTTTGATTGGTTCTAGTTTCATTCATGATTTTATCAGGACAGACACAGGTAGCACCCCCTTCCAACAGCAAACACACACACACACACACACACACACACACACACACACACACACACACACACACACACACACACACACACACACACACACACACACACACACCCCGAATGCTCTGCTAATCAGCACAGTTAGCCTGCTGTCGCCTGTTGCTAATTGAAAGGTTTGTTGTGTAAACACTTCAGCACGACCGGCCTGATTTAGCCTCTATCTCCACTCCTCCTTCCCCCGCTCGTTCTTCTCTTGCCTTCCCACCTCTCCTCTCCTTCCTTACTGTTGGCTTCCCTTCGCAGACTTAGTTGGCAACACATGACGTGCTGAAAGATTTCACAGAGAGTTTGAGGAGCCAGACAATGTTTGTCCTAATGCTCTAACCATCCAAACAGATTTATTTAACTCTCACTGAGTGTTGTCACATTCAGTGAGGAAAGCAAATGTATCAGAGTTTCAATCTCGCCAGCACAGACAGTAGAGTTGCAGATGCAAGCACAAAACAAATGTGAGCTGCCGGCCTCGGAGATTGAAGCAGATAAATTGATCTGCGGTTATCTGGCCCCTCCGGGTGGAGAGTAAACACAGACGGCAGGCGGTCATCAGCGCTATCAGCTCGCTAACTGCTCTGCCGCTGATAACACACAAACACACATATGATAACCTAAACACACTCATTAGAAAAGAGGATTTTCGGTGACTACTGTTAATCTGTTGGTGGTTATTTAGCCTGTGAGAGACACTTTACAATCACAGATATTCAACTGGTCATTTTTGAAAAGGAACCAACCAGGGATGCACTGATCTGACCTTTTCTCCCCCAATATGATGACTCAAACAAAGTACTGAGTACTGATGCTCATGACTCATATTTTTACCACACTAAGATGAGTCTTCGTGTAATTGCATGGGGTTACTGTGAGACACCCAACAAAGACAAAAGTAATAGCCTTCAGAAAAAAGTCTTATCCCTGGAGTAAATGTAATTATTTGAGCTTCATTCCACAGATGCTTGCGTCAGGTTTGGGTTGCGCCTCCTCCGCAATCATTCCCCATAATGACTCAGTCAAACATTGACAGTAGCAGAGTCACAACAGATGGATTTGCATACTAGACTGAAATGGATCAGAGCTCATTGAGACAGATAAGTGAGGCGTTTTTAAATGTCTGCTGTAGTTGAACCTGTCACACACACGCACACGCACACACACGCACACACACGCACGCACACACACACACACACACACACACACACACACACACACACACAC
The DNA here is from genome assembly GCA_016806645.1 of Ophiodon elongatus. Classification (NCBI taxonomy): domain Eukaryota; kingdom Metazoa; phylum Chordata; class Actinopteri; order Perciformes; family Hexagrammidae; genus Ophiodon; species Ophiodon elongatus. The sequence goes on from JACSYO010000412.1 coordinate 1,785,216, forward strand.
ACACACACACACACACACACACACAGTGTGATCTCTATACGTGTTTGCTGGAAAACACATTATTTCACATTTATACACATTATTCAGATGTTTGTTCAGATGTATCAGTCATTCATTTATCAGACATGGAAGTGTTGATCCATGTATGTTTGTAAATGTTTATACATGGAATTAGAAAAGCTCAATTAAAAAGGCCTATTACCAAAAATAAAATATTTAAGTATTTTAATATATTTTATGTTTCAAATTGTATGCACACATACAGTATATTCTTTGGTTTATTATAATATATACATACATTTTTTTAAAGGCCAGGAAAAAGTCTATTTCTAAGATAGTCCTCTCTTTCCCAAAATGCCCTTACCACAAACATGTCCTCACTTTACATAAGTAAAAAATGTCTTCCATTTTTAAATATGAAATACCAAGTATTTAAACATGTTTTTATCTGTCAGATTTTATTTATCTATGTTATTTTAATTTTTAAAAATATGTTGGATGTGTGGATGTTGTAGAAAGAATAATGTGAATTGTATTGTTTCTTATGTAAATTGTGGCTTTTCAGCAGCTTTTTCTTAAATATCAGATGTCGAAGCATCCTTGAACGTATCAACAAACTACAATGTGTTTCTGTGAGCTGATTTTAATAGAATGTATCTGAAGCCAAAAGCGGCCGTCGTCATGTTTATGAACTAAAATACACAAAACAGTGGTATGGCCCTTTAAGCCAAAAAGTACACAGACTCAGTGTGAGGCCTTCAGCTGTACCTTCAGCACAGGTCAATGTACCTTCCTCTGAGTCAACACGCTTTAAACACAGCCGGAGGGCAGCAGCACAAGATATGTCGAGTAATTGCTTGTAATTAGCGTCATTAACGTGTGAAGATGTGTATGAGAGAATGTGTAAAGGTATGTGTGTGTGTGTGTGTGTGTGTGTGTGTATGTTGGGGGGTTACACAGAGGTAAGAAGAAGCAGAGTGGAGGATGAGGGGGAGGAGAAGCCTTTCAACTTTCAATGTCTGCGGTCAATCGACTGAAACCCTGGAACTAAACCAACTGTCTACTGCTTTACCTGTGTGTGTGTGTGTGTGTGTGTGTGTGTGTGTGTGTGTGTCTGTGTGTGTGTGTGTGTGTGTGTGTTTGATTACTGTAAAACACTGACGCACACATATGAGTGCAATGTATGCGTGAAATACTTCTATACTTGTGAGGACACTTATCGACATAAGAAGAAGCAACGAAATGTCCTCACTTTCCAAGAATGTCTCACTCTTCTCAGATTGTCCTCGCCATGGAAACACTTTTTTTTCTAAAAATATCTTCGCTTTCCAACGTCTTCAAATGTCCTCACTGGCTGAAAAATGTCTTCTCTTTCCAAAATATCCTCACTTGCGAAGCATGTCCTCACTTTCCAAAAATGTCTTTGCATTCCTAAAGATGTTCTCACTGTTAAAAAATGTGACCATGTCCTCACTTTCCAAAAATGCCTTCACTTTCAAGGTTTAAAACTCAATCTGCTGCTCACAAAGAAGGAAACACCAACACACACCCACTAAGTTGATACCACCTGAGGCCATTTCATTCCCCATCCCTTCATCAGCAGATGTAACCTCTCTGCTGTTATTATCATATCAAGTTCACAAAAGCCCTGAGTACAGGAAGAGAGAGAGGTTTAATCCACTGTACATGAACAATAACTCCCACTGATGGACCTTAATGTACCGGTATGTACATTATAAATGAATAGATGATGAGACCACCTAGTGTTGATGTCCTCCTCCTTGTCCACAGGGAATCCCTCGGTCGGGTAACTGATCAGGTAGGGCGGCTTTTTAGCAGCTCAGGGTGGCTCTGTGTAGTTGTTTAAATGTCAGTAAAGTTTCTGTGAGTTCATGATCTGGTAATTGGAGTTGTCTGTAGTTTAGGTTTTTGTAAGAGTGTCCTGTCTGGAAAAAAAAACTCTGTCTGTTTCTCCTCTGCCTGAAGGCCCTGAAATGGACATTGATATGAATGGGAAGGCGTTCGTGGTTCTGTTTATTCTGTATTGGTCGACATGTTCACGCCACACATGCACGTCATGCATTTTGCATCTGTTGATACGGGCCCAATTTTAGTGTTAATGTGAGAAGATCCAGTAACTCTCCCCCAGAAATATGTGGAAAACTTAAGACGTACCCCAGAAGACATATACACCTATCTAAAGTCAATCTGAAAACATTGAGAGCTTGCAACTGAGAGTCTCAGTAGTATAAATAATACTACCTCTACTGTTGTTAGCAAGTTTACAGTTCAGAATTATTTTAATCTTGTAATTTCACAGCCATATTTACCCCAGGTACTCTTCTGGAGGAGGGCCTTAAATCATTATAGGTTTAGAGCTGCCAATAAAAAAGTTGTTGCTTGATAATTTGACAAGCCCTCCTGTTTTCATGCACTAAAGTCAGAAATTAATTCTTCCCCCACTCAAGTACAATGAAAACATCGCTTACTCCAGTTTACTGTACACACACTGAGAGTAACAAGCTGCAGACCTCGCTTGCTTTTTCTCTCACGTAGACATCCAGAACCCCGGAGGAGCTCAGTGACCCCGGCTAACGTTAGCGGTTGTCCAGCTGGCAGCCTCTGGCGGCTTCCAGCAGTACGGTTGACTGGAGGGCTGAACCCGCCACACCGCTGGGCTCTAATCCTGTTAAGGAGGAAAGAGACAATTACTCTGCTTTGCTTCGGTTCAGTGCTCAGATCCGCTCCTGCCGACTGCTCAGAGCAAAAACATTCACCTTCACCGCCAAACGGCTGCAGGGGAGGATACGCTGTGAAAACCTGCTCGGTTTTAACAGGTGCCACGTGTTGGATTTTTCTCTACATATATTTATCTCTTTCATCTCAACTTCTGTGACTTTAAGTGAAGTAAAATCAAAGTAACACAAACTAGATGGACTCTGTGTGTAAACTCTGTTCAAACAGTTTGTTAAATGCACCTCAGAGCTTTTAAAAAACAGCACATCACATCAGAAACAACTGCACACCAACTCCAAACCATTCATTTCAAATTAGTTAGTTAGTATGCACTTTCTACATATTAACCACCAAATGACACCTGTATCATCAGCAAGTGTAGCGTCACATAAGAGTAAAACATTAGATTTTGAGTGACAAGTAATGCACATGGTATGAACATTATGTGTTTTGTCATGGCCATTTTTTTTTTGGGATGAGGCAACCATAAAGCTAGTTCATAGAGTGGTCGTTTAATCATTCATTTCAAGTTCAAAAGTAAGCTGATTCCTTGGTGCTCGCAGCGTTTTAGAGATGATACACCTATACGAAGAAGAACACACACACACACACACACACACACACACACACACACACACACACACACACACACACACACACACACACACACACACACACATATATACACACACTCAATACACAAACAGTACATCTCGCCCACACAGTGACACAGACCGTGACTTGTGTGGATCACTAACACAAAAAAAAAGGGTGGATGTCTTTTTTTCCCCTTTCAGAGACAGACACAGGGTGGAGCTTAGAGACACAAACGCCCGCTAATCACCACTTGTCACAACTCTGGGTTTGGTTTCAAAAGCTGCGGGTCGCTGCATCAATCTCCGTGATCCCCGGCTCACCTCGCCTCAGCTTCAAAGATCATCTCTCTCTTTCTGTCTGTGTGTCTGGAGGTGTGTTTAAGGCCGCGTTGTCTCGGCGGCATCATCCAGGCATGCACGGCGTTGTTGCTCCACTTGTGAATGTCTTTGAGGGACTGTTTGCATATTTAGCAGCACAGGAGCGCATGCATGTAGTGTACTTCAGTAACAGTGGGTGGGTTTGCCTCTGTGGGCGCCATCATTACATTTATCATTTACCAGAGGGGTGACGGGGAAAAAGGGGGAGAGAGAAATGTTGAGCGACGTGCAACAAAAGTTGACGGCTAGATGTGAACCAGGGATGTTGAAGGCATCATCAGACAAGATATAAATATTCTCAGCCAAGTTATCAGTTGTGGCGACTGTGGTTTGATGTGAGCATGTCTAACGGCTATTAGATCAGACTTGTTTAACAGGAATGTGAAACCTACCTGGGGACTGGACCAGGTTTAGTTACTCTGTCACATACACACTCACTCATATGGAGAGACACTGAGCAGAAGTGCTGTATAGTTGATTTTTTATTTCTAATTCTTTACAGCAGCATCCATGGCCCCTTTTTCTTTTGTCATTGTCTTCATTTGGTTATTTATAAATCTAAGTTCCTCATGACTGATCCATGCAGTAAATTACTTTACTTTACCAAATCCATCTGGTTTAATGTTGCTTCTTTTTCCCGAGAGTGCTGGGTCACAAAAACACACACGCGCGCGCACACACACACACACACACACACACACACACACACACACACACACTCACACACACACACACACACACACACACACACACACAGGTGCTACATTAAATTAGCATGGTGTCTAAGTGTGTGTGTGTGTGTGTGTGTGTGTGTGTGTGTGTGTGTGTGTGTGTGTGTGTGTCGGTGTGTGTTTAGGAGGGGGTGTGTGCGCGTGTGTGTGTGTGTGTGCGTGTGTGTGTGTGTGTGTGTGTGAGAGAGAGGGACACTATTAGGAGGATGGCACCCTGGTGCACATTGTTAGAATGATTGACAGCTTTAGGAACCCAGCTGGCAAAGAAGTGCCAGCCGTGGGGCGCACACACACACACACACACACACACACACACACACACACACACACACACACACACACACACACACACACACACTACCCCCCTCATGCCTGTGTGGACCTTTCTAGATTGACAGAGTGTCAATCAAAAGTGTGTGTTGCAGGCTTTGGCTCAAGCATCTTTTTCTTCACTTTTTTAAGGATGGATGGGGCTGTCACACACACACACACACACACACACACACACACACACACACACACACACACACCAGCCCCTCTCTAAGTAGCTCAATACTAAACAAATTAGCAGATAGTAGTCATATTTCTCATTCAGAATGTGCCGGTTGTCCCAGAGCGGTCCATTAATCATACTGAATGACAGGGCGGCCCATGATGAAAGCTACCTGTCACGCCGTCCACTTGTGACGCTTAAAAAAAGTCATTCACTTTAACTTCTGCCCTCCCTTTCTTCTTCTTCTCTCTTCCTTTCTGTCTTCTCCTCTTTCTCCATTCTCTCTTTCTTCCAGGCTTTTTGTTTTCTCAAGCTCCAGCAGCCCCCCCACCTCCCATAAGAAGAAAAGAAATGAAAGAAAGACAGAAGCTAAGGGGGAAGGAAGGAATGCATTGAGTGAGTGTATGATTGACCCCTTCAGTGTATCTCTGTTGCCTTTCAGGAACTGCATGTGTCAGCAGAGTCAGCCCGTCACTGAAGAAGCTGCAAAAACTGCAACTCTGCTTGTTTTTCTTTCTCTTACCTGAACTGAAAGTTGACCCGGTCGTCTGCGTGTTGAGTGAGTTTCGTGACCCCATCAGACCCGTTCAAAACCCCCACAAGGCCCTCAGCTCGAGAGTACGTTTTCTAGTTTGCACTTTGGAGGTGAGGGGTTTTCATCGTAGAGTGCAAGAAGACTATTATTTTTTTTATTATTTCTTCTTCTGAAGGGCAGGCTCAGATTTTTTAAAGGATCCCTTTTGGACTAATGTGGTTACTTGTCTTCCTCTGAATATACATAAACATCAGTTTGTAGTTAAAAAAGTAAGTAAATAAATAAAGAAAAAGAAAACATAGGATTGAAACATGCAGTAAAGATTTAAGACAAAGTACATATTGTTAGTACATAACTTCAGAAGAAATAATAACGGCCGCCAAAAGATGATGGATATTTACATTAGGCTATATTTTCTGTGTATTTCATTTGCAATTTTATTGTAGGTATTATACTTAAAATTTTGTGATGTTCACACTGTGCAATTTTTTAACACGTAGAGAAAATTGGATAAACAAATAATAAGAAAAAAACCCACTGTATTAACAATGATATGAAAAAATGTAATGCATAATGTTAAAATTTTAAAAAGAAAATATATATTTCCCATGATTTTATTCTTCTTGTTTTATTTGCTTTGTCCAATTGTGGAAAATGTTGCTGTCTAATTTGGACCTTATGAGTTTTGTCAAGAATATGATAAATAACTCTGAGTTGTCTGTCATTTTCAATTCTCAGTCAACAGATTAACATCAATGCTGACGAAGGTTCAGTCGATCATATTTATGTCTCCAATATCTCATCGAGTAGTTTAAAAACAGTTGTTATGTTTGACCTGGAAAAGGAATTTGTTTTTCTGTTCCAAAGATCAAAGACCTGAATCCTGACATGATAAAATAAGTTGTCAGCGCAGTCAAAAACGTCATTTACCGGTGCAGTGTCATAACAAAACACACAACTTATACTTATAGAGACAGGACAGCCATATTTACAAAACCACAAAAGTTGTTTTTTTTTACATCGTTTAAATAAACATGTGCTGCTGTCTTTGTGGTGATTGTCCATTTTCTAAAGAGACATACTAATAATTTAGTTTTCACATCTTTACATTGATTATTCATTAATTAAGATGAATATTTTACTCACGCTTTTAAGATGTAGTTACGGACACTTGGCAGGTTCCTGTTGGCTGTTTGAAGGTGCATTTCTATGAATTAATGACTCATGATTGTATAGGTTTATAGCTGTGCTGCAGTAACATATTTAAAGTAATGCTAAGGTCAGATGGAGATACTTTGTGGTGGTACTGGAGGAGGCTGCATCGTTGGACATATCAAGGGTTAAGGCTTCGTCTTGGCAATAGAGAGAGGAAGTTTAAACCCACATGGAGATGAGCACCTTTAAAGGGGGAAACAAGGAGAGGACAGATTTTAAGGGTGGGTGGGTTCTGGGATCGTCTAGGTGAGAGGGACAGATTTAAAGTGTCGACTCTGAGGGGGTCTCGCGGTCGATGCTGATCAGGCTGGGAGGGAGACACAAGCTGTGTCTGACTGCAGCAGAATCCATTCAGCAGAAGGTCAGAGGAGTTTTCTTTTAGTTTGAACTTTAACCTCTTGCTCTTCAGACAGCCGACCCAACATCTACAGTCTGAACAAACAAAAATGGCCGATCAGCACTATTTTTGTTGGTCTGAGGTTTCAAGACGTAAAGAACCTGATGGTCACTTTTTCTCCATCTCTTTCTTTCTGTTAACTTCAGTTCATTCTCTGTATTTCACTTTCTTTTTCCTTTTTTCCTTTATTGTATCTTCTTTTGTCCTCTAAATTTCTGTCTTGGTCATTTACTTTCTTTCCTTTTACTTTGCCACAGTTTCTTTGACCACACTTGATTAATTGGTCACTGAAACATATTGTGTGTGTCTATGTGTGTGTGCGTGAGAGAGAGTGATTTCCTACCACTGTATCTAATGCCTTTTTTAACTTTCGCTGACAGACGATTCATCAACCTGATTCTTAACCATGTTACAGCAGAGCAGAGCCAGAGGTGAGGCAGAGCTCCGACTCCTCCCAAACATTAGATTGAACTGGAGGCTTTTACCCAAACACCTCACAGTCCCATGAGTGTATCCATAGTAACTACGGTGGCCCCAGTGGGACTTTAACCCCTTAAAGATGACGTAACTCTTTAAGGCCATGAGCTCTCTTCCAAACTATGTTTGAATGTGGTGTTTTTCTTGCCATAAAGTCAATGGAGCTATTTCAATGCAAAATCAACTCGGCTGCTTTTCAGTGGACTGGAACTTCTAACCAGATTGGAACTTCTCTGGGTTGCACAGGTTGCATGTCTGATTGCTTGATGCTCACACTTTTCTAGCAACAATTACAGCTTTGGTGGCTGTTTTATGAACGGACAGTCGCAAGTCTGATCTATCTTTGTTCTCAATGATAATGTTATTTAAATTAAACCATATAATCGGCAATTTTGGTGATAGACATTTTTTTGCATTGCACTTTGGCATAGTTAAAACTTCCCCTCTCGTGAATACAGACAATGTGAACATCTATACATGGAAATGTAGATACAAGGAGGTGAAATGTCTCTAAGAATCTGAAGTTCAATAAAATTTTACTTAACATTTCTGAATTGGCGATGACGACTGAGAACCTTCACAGACAACATCTTCAGGGTTACATATGACTGAAAGTAAACTATGTTTTTATTTGATCCAATTCAGGTAAACTCACATGTTAGATTGACAAGCACACATACAGACAAATACACATAACAATATTCAGGCAAAAATGAGCAAGGTGTCCATTTATATCAGGCATACCTGCTGGAGATTGGACCACTGCATTTTAAACTAGCCAATGAGGTCGGTGTCTCAGTTCTCACTTGGAGAGAGAGAGAGAGAGAGAGAGAGAGAGAGAGAGAGAAGGAGAGGGAGAATAGTGTGTCTGTTCAATTCATTTTATCAGGTTCACCTGCAGGGGTTAGGAGAACAAGACATATCCAAAAAAGAGACAGAAGGAAGTTTCTTTACCAAAATTGTTCAGGAAAGTGTTTACTGTTAGTTATATCTAATGTAAGGGGAAAACAATAACAACGGATTATTTTTAATTTATTAAAAATAATTTAGTAACCAGATTATATAGAGCAGTTAATTCAAAAACACACACACACACACACACACACACACACACACACACACACACACACACTCTTTCCTCTGCCATCCATCACGCAGGAGAAGTGTTCCAGTACATTAAGAGTCTCTGAGGGTTTTTACTTTCTCATTAAATCAGCTTTTATTCTGCTGGCCTAACGTCCTTCCTCCTCTCTTTTCATAGTGATTGCGACCCTCCCTCACCTAGCAGGGGAGAGCGCACACACAAACACACACTCACACACAGACACACACACACAGCCAATACAATTACCACGGAGGGCATTAGGAGGGGCAGCTCCCCGTGTGTTTAGCTCTCTCATTGTTCCTGCCGTTTCCCTGCTGCTCATCTCATCTGTTTGTGTCAGTCTGAGCCGAGCTGGTGCTCCGTCCTACCTGACACCAGATCATACAGTTAATCTAACTATCCAATTAATGTATTGATAACACATCAGTCTGCTCCTTTACAATTAAATCTCCTTTAAGAGGCACAATCTATGACACAGAGCCGGTTTGAGGCAAAAGTGCAGCCACCCGGAGGCCCACACAATTAAGCAAATTAAAAATGTTATGCTAACATTATAGTTCTTGTGGTTTTTTTGTTTTAACTATGTGCATTTTCCGGGGCAGCACGGTGGTGACAGTGGCTAGAGGGGCCGGGGTTCGATCCCCGATACTGGGCGGTCTTTCTGTGTGGAGTTTGCATGTTCTCTCCGTGGCAGCGTGGGTTCACTCTGGCTTCCTCACACAGTCCTAAAACATGCAGTTTAGGGTTAATTAGAGACTCTAAAATTGCCCGTAGGTGTGAATGTGAGTGTGAATGGTTGTCTGTCTCTATATGTGCCCTGCAATAAACTGGCAACCTGTCCAGGCTGTACCCTGCCTTTGCCCAATGTCAGCTGGGTTCGGCTCCAGTGCCCCTAAATAGGATAAGTGGACGGATGATGAAATGTGCATTTTCCATCGAAAAGGAACAGGATTATTTTGCTGGCGTGTCAAATTCCTGCCAGCTTGAGTTGCACTCAGTAAATAACTTTTTATGAAACAGCTTCAATCTAATACTGATGTCTCGATATGACTTTTATAAGTAAACAAGACCATCAGTGAGATGATTGGCTATTTCTATATAGTTATTCTTAATGTTTGTCATTGGTGCCACCGGGTCGGTTTACGCACAAAATTAGACAAAATCATGCAGGTTCACCAGTAACTCCATCAGCTCAGTCTTCAGTGGGGCCTCCTGCAGCCGGGGGCAGAGCTTCACCTCGCTGCTCCGCTGGTCTCCATTGGGAGGCAACACCAACACCACGGGGCTGAAGGCACAGGCCGCATTGCTTGGCCCACTGGTGGGAAGGGAGGCACGAAAGAACCAGAACCGGGACTACTACACTTCTGCTTTTGTCCACAGGGACCGCCAAAATCTCTATAAAATACTGTCTAAAATTGGAAAAATCTGATTTTAATTCGGAACTAAGAAGAATAACTAAACAAGTTTAAGTCTGACGAGATGTTTTCAATTCTATGCAAAAGACACATTTCAGTTGGTAGAAAATGTATTGAGGTCTGATACCCAGCCCTTGTTGTGGCTAATGTGTAAACAAATTACATTGAGCACCCAGCCAAAAGTCTTTGTAATGTAATTTGAAATGTCGGTGTTCAGCAGACAAATGTAACATTCCTGCAAAGAGGATGATGTGTCTCCAAAATATGTTAAAAGTATGCAGGATGACGTGTCTATCACTGAAGAGGTGTTTGACTACCTGCAGGTTTGTGTGATCTCAGTCACTTAGTGCGACGCTGTGGTTAGAAGATAGGAGGGTTTCAAAGGCAGCAGATAAGGTGGAGCTGTGTGTTGCTATGCAGTGGTGTACTATCACACACACACACACACACACACACACACACACTACAGGTGGTTCTGGGCCAGACAGTATAATTACAGCTCTTAGCTTCAATCTAAAGCAGAGGGACAGGATGGGATAGAGTGGTTAACTGAACACCCACACACAGACACACACACACACACACACACACACACAGACACACACACACACACACACACACAGACACACATACACAGACACACACAGACACACACACACACACACACACACACACACACACACACACACATACATACACACACACACACACACACACACACACACACACACACACACACACACACATACACACAAACACACACACACGAGTGAGAATAGCATACAGCATTAAGGCTGTGTTGAGACCAAACACTGTGATACAAAAAAGCGCAGGGGTCAGCGTGGGCGTGTTAATACAGGTACAATTGAGACGGTAATACATGACCCAGAAAGTCCAGTAAAATGTAACGTGAGAAAAATGTATCCACGAGTTTGAACACTCATCAAATGCGTAAACATTGAACAAGTAAACAGCTGAACTACGTCGCGAAGAGAACAAAGTAATCTATCGGGAATGTGCTCTTTAAGGAATTTGATTGGCCAGCACAATGTGTCACTGGACGATTTTTGCTGAAGCCTCTGCATCAGGACCGCACACTGAGCCTCAGAGCGCCATCTAGTGGGCCGCAGATCTACTGCCATATGTTTAAATTCTATTAAAAAAAACTATTTGGTCATATACAAAGCTAGTTGTATAAATATCTAAATGCGCTCAAGAATGGACATAAATATAAAACTTCAAATTAAAATGCATAATTTTAATGATCAATAAAATTGTAATATCGCCACGGCAATCACAACACATCATCGTGTTTTGCCACTGTTAGCTAGCTAACGTTCACCCGGATGCAGTGACTCAAAAATGGATCGTTTTTTTAAAATAAAAAAGTGATGTGGAGAAAACCCAGTGCCAGAAGATGTGGGTAAGAAAGACAAAGGGTGAGGGTCAGAAGATAATTGATTTAGGTCATTATAGCTGACAGTGGCATAACAAATATTTACAGCTGCTATTTTTGTTATGTTTTTTTTTTCTCTCATTTATTTGGGAAGGTGGTCCTCTGTAATGTCTCATTTCAAGTGAATCTGGAGGATGTAACATGGTTGTCTCTCTTCCCTATAATGAAGAAGGTCAGCTTATATCAGTACAAACGTACCAATCCACACTGAGAGCAGCTGCTGACTCGGGTTCTGAGGACAGTGAGGGTGAAACAGAGGTCGGTGTCTGGATTGAACAGATGGATTCTTCAATAGTGTTTATGTGCTGCTGACATTAAATAAGTTCAGTGTGAGGAACTGAGAGCGAACAGCAGAACAGCAGAAGGACAGGTAAACAGATAATAAAAGATTCAAACAATTAAACAGAGTAGGGATACATTTGAAGACATCGGTAAGTGTTTTTGTCCATTTCTTCTCTGGCTGCAAGTGTTAAATATTTCCCTATCAATTAATCTGTTGATTATAATTGTTTTCATAATAATTAATAGTGACAAATGATTTTTTTCTGACCAACAGTCCAAAACCCCAAAAATATTCAATTGACAATTCTATAACATTTCATTAGCTTTGAAGAAAATATTGTCCTCTAATTATTGGAGAAAACAAATGGTAATAACACAGGAAACACACACACACACACACACACACACACACACACACACACACACACACACACACACACAGCTGCAGGGCAGGTAGCACCTCGGTTGATGGATGGAGGTCAGAGGTCACTGGGGCAGCAATTGGAGAGCAACCAGAAATTAATGTGTGTGTGTGTGTGTGTGTGTGTGTGTGTGTGTGTGTGTGTGTGTGTGTGTGTGTGTGTGTGTCTGTGTGTGTGCGTCAGGTCTTGTTGGGCATGAGCATGTGTTTAGTCAAAGTATGTGTGTGTGTGTGTGTGTGTACGTAGGTGGAGTTCAGGTGTTCATTCACAAACTCCTATCTCTTATCCGACATGATGGACCCACCCCCCCCCCCCCCCCCCACACACACACACACAAACTCACGCACACACCTGAACACGCTCAGGTTTCTGATCATTGCATGTTACAGCCAAGAATGTATAATATAATATATTGATTTCAAAAACTGAAGTTATGGATTATGACTTTCTTTGAACCAGAGGGAGAGAGGGGGGATTTATAACAGATCACAACAGATCATCAAAGTGAGACAAAACTAGAATTTTGGCCTCCCTGAATGACCAAAATGAGAATATTTCAAAGTACTTGTATGTTTCATATATTATATACATTAACAGTAAAACATTTTGTGTTTGCACGCAATCGTCTTTGAAATCCCTCTGATTCATTCTTTCATGCCTCATATTGTGCAACAGCCAACATAATCCCCTCCATTAATTATCAACTTGTTTAAAAACTGCTCCGATGACTTTAACTGGCAGAAAACAGAAATGCTCAAGTCCAGTATACCTAAATAGCAGTTGAGTAACTTACTTTACTCCGCTGAAAGTTTGGGTTGGGATGGAGGTACTGTTTGTGTGTGTGTGTGTGTGTGTGTGTGTGTGTGTGTGTGTGTGCTGGTCGGGGGTGGAGCACAGATAATTCACTGCTGGCAGGTTGCTTCCTACTGTAAGTGATAAATGGATTAGGGAGGAGAGGGAGGAGGACACACTGCTGAGAGAGAGAGAGAGAGAAGGAGAAAGAGAGAGAGGGTGAGACTATGTCCACGTTAGAGTGGCGAAATTACAAAAGCAACTATTTGATTCACATGCAGGAGTTACAACAGCTACTGTAACTGAAAACAGCCTTTGTGAACCACAATCGAATCACGGTTTTATGCTCATTCAGTTCACTCAACAAAATCACGAGTTAATTAGTCTTTTTCACACGTACACAATGTTTTCAGATTCAGAGGGCTGAGTGCGAATGTAGTCCTCTGAGTAGGAGGTTGATTATTTTGACAAAGTTTTAAATTGTGTTTATTATTGTGTAAATAAACTAAACAGTTGACTTTATTTCCACATGATCCCGATGCTCAGTCAGCTCAGAGAATGTTCAGTGAACACAAACTCTTTCACTCCTTGCATGTGTCCTTTAATGCTTTTTCTTCAATCACCTTTACTCTGACTCTCTGTCTCTTCTCCGTGTCTCTTGCGTGGTGTCCCGTAGCGCTGCAGTAATCAGTGTGCAGCGGGATGAAGCAGATGGTCGACTGAGATCTGACTGCAAATAGCTTCATGTTTGGACGACAGTGTTACACTCGGTCCATCACCACCTGAAACACACACACACACACACACACACACACACACACAGAGGTGGTTCTGAAAAAAAAAAAAGGAAACCGTCGGCAGTTGTTTGTTCTCATTCTTATGTCCAGAACATAATGTTTTAATATCTGGACAGATGTTTTGACCATATAGAATAATTTAACAATTTAACAATTCACACTGGATTATTGCACCTGCAAATAATTTATGGATGTGCCCTCTGACACACTCAACCTTCAATGTAATCCAGATGTGATTCATGTGAATCATTTACACATGCTGTAATTTATTCTGACTCTGGGTGAAAAGTGAAATTATTATGACATACTTTACTTGTGCAGCTTTTAGATCCACCTCACTTCTCATTCTTTACCTAACAATGCACAACAAGCAATAGAGGAGAAAATATAAGGATACAAACTGATGACCACCAAGGAAACCTCCATGCCTATTCTATACCCAATTATCCTGTGCAGGGTCGCAGAGACTGGAGCCTAGCTCACACTGGATGAGAGGTAGGTTACTTCTGGGACGGGTCAATACCCTACCACAGACAACCCTTCACATCTACACGCAATGTACAGTCTCCTGTTTACATGCATGGGACTGTGAGAGGAAACCAGGAAACCCAGAACACCAAGGACACTTGCTCCCGGTTCAAACCCAGGAGTGGACAGACTGAGTCTTTTTGCTCTTCCACCTGAGTCATAGAATAATGCTTTATGAACACAAACTGAAACATGACAAAAGCATTTTACCAACAGACTATTCATATTTTATAATATTTTGTGTGTGACACTGAACTTTTGCAATAAAAGATCGCTGCAGAAAGACTGTTGCTGTCGCTGCAACTGAAGTTTTTCCTCTTAAAAAAAAAAGACGTGTTACTTTTAACACAACTGTGCGTCTTTCTTGGGAGACACACACACACACATGCACACACACAAACTTCAATCACATTCCCACCTAAATTGAAACCGCATTGGAAAATACTTACCTTGTGGTTCACTGTGAACGTCATCTCAGCTCGTAAAACTTTACACACACATCTTAGCTGATCCAACTCAGTGCTGATTGGAGTCATTGCAACAACCGTTGTGTGTGTGTGTGTGTGAGTGTGATCTGTAATTGTAGCCTGAGGACGCTCCTCTGTGTGTGTGTGTTTGTGTAACAGGTGGTCTTGCTGTGTGTGTGTGTGTGTGTGTGTGTGCGTGCATGTGCACTGCAGGGCTGGATGGACACTCGTCCCTCACATAAAGGACACTTCCTCTCTCCTTTGTTTACTCCCTCATCACAGTAAACAAAGAATGCTACTTCCTACGCAAACACATACGCAGGTAAGAAGTGGAGTGGTCATTTCCCTCCGTCAGGTATGTCAGCCCTGAGGCCACAGCAGAGGTTCAGTGACACTACAAGTGTTCGGTGGCAGAGATGCCCCATCTCCCATTGGACATCGTCACAACTCGGCTCCAGGTAGAACAGAGAGGAGAGACCACACCAGTGTCTACAACCTGGGGTTGGAGCTCAGTAGCATTCTATTGAGTCTGAATCCCTTATCAAAGCCACAGCTTCTGTAAGTAACTAAAGTTGAAAATAACTAAAACACAAAGATAAAGATCACACAGTTAAGATCTGTCATCTGTTTTTTTTGTCAGCTGAAAAAAGCTTGAATGGGAGAATAATTAATGTTCCCAATTTAAAAATCCAACCAGAAAATGAGATAAACTGCGGAAGATATTACATGGGGATTAAATGTTTTTTTTTCACCAGCTACTTAATCCACACCAGAGATCCTCATTCAGAACTATTCATTCAAATATGAAGGGAAGTTTAACTTGGAGATTCTGATCAGACTATCTTTTACCTTATCTTTTATTATACTCACCACTCATAAAATCCTATTACACCAACAAACAATATTTGCTGAGCGCACAAATCGGCTTGCAAAGAGCTCATTAACCAGATGTTAGCCAAGTTTAATTTTGTCTTTGGTCAAGCTACCTATGGAACTAACGTTTCTATTTAAATGCAGCTGATATAATCGGATGTGATGTTTGTCATCTCAAACAGTTTAAGAGAAGGTTGAATAAAGACTCGTGGTCAGCTGTCTGTCTCTGCTGATAAAAAAACAAAGAGAGAAACAAAGAGTCGATGGCCTAAAAGTTTAACAAATTCTGTATTTTGCCAACTTGGGTCCAAAATTGATATATTGTAACCCAACTAAACAAACCAAGGGATGTAGCTATAGCTTTCTGCAACATCATGCAACATCAGTGTTGTCTGCAGTGCGTCGATGAGGGTAAAATGAACTGAGGGGATGTTGAATTATGCAGCAACAAAACCAAACATGACCAAACCAACAGAGTAACGCTGGCTGAGAGACAGAGAGACTCTCAGATCAGGTGAGCTGAATGCACCACAAGGGTGATATTTCCAAAAGGTACCCAAACCTCGTCAGTGCAACTGACACCAAATTTACAGCATTGATTTTCACAGGATCCTGAAATGTAACTAAAATCTGTTTGGAAGGACAAAAACTAATGATAACTAACTAACTAGTGATTTTGAAAACAGTTAAGTGCTGTAAATGTCTGTTTGTTTGTAGTAAATGGGAAAATGTGCAAAAACATCTCTATCGCTGTGCATGTTTGTGAGATCTTTTCAGGATGTTTACCTTCTGATTTGATCGTCATAATCTCATAAAGAGTTTCCGTGTGTACGAAACGTTGGACTCGCTGCCTTCTCTCCTCTCTGAAAACAGGCGTCTCTTTTTAAAGCTCGAGTGGAGCAGAACAGTAGCCCTTGTTCCCGGCAGAGGTCGCGACCCCCTCGCCCCGGCCCGAACCCGATATGCGGCCTGCCAGCTCGGCGGGGCGCTCCGCCTGAAAGATAAGGAAGTGGACCACCGGTAGTCCTGGTGTTGCCCCTCAGCCTGGGGCCGCCCCGGGGGTCAAATCCAGTGCGCCTCACCTTACTCACCTTCCTCACCTTCCTCTCTCCTTCCGTCTTAAAATCCACATTTCTCTCTCACATTTGTGGTGCAATCACCTGACAGTGACATTTATTTTGTTAAGTTAGTGTTGATCAATTTACTTCTTCTTGATGCCATGACGCTAAAAAACTGTTTTTAGACCATTTGAATAAACATACAGTATGTTTGAGTTCACAGCAACACAAATACATAAGGAATCGAGGGTTACAACTAATTCATTCTGTTGGAGATGGAAGTTTCTTTTTACATTATGTTATCGATAATTAAGCGACACGACATACAGCTAAGTGTAATCTCCTGACCGAGTGGTTTAAAGGAGAGATTAGCAGCAAGAAAGTGAGCAAGGGAAACACATCTTTACATTATTTTCTCATTGTTATAACATAGTTAAAATACCAACCGAGAAGAACAAAACACATCGTCACTACTTTGCAGACAGGTGTCTTGCGTTTCAAAACTCCTTCATTTATAGTCCAGTTATCAGATGTAGGTGTAAATGAGGTATACTGTATATATTTTTTATTCAAGTGCAGTACCTAAATACAATTCTTAGGTACTTTACATGAGTGTTTTTAATTTCAGCTTACTTTATACTTCTACTCCACTACAGAGCAAATACAGGACTTTCAACCAGGAAACCGGTGTTCGTGTCCAAAAGAATTCTTAGGATATTTTGAAGTTACACGTTTTCCGTACTTATGTTACCTTGTTTTACTTAGTAAGGTTTAGGAAAAATATAATGTTTGGGCTGAAAATAAGTATGTCGACTAAGTGGTTTTGTCGGCATGTGTTTTTTTTTTTATTCACAACGTTAACCACGTGTTTACTGCGACCGAGCGTCATAGTTTGACGCACTGGGGCTACCTTGATGCTTTTTGGTTTGTGGCCCTAAACAGGTTTGTTATGTTTCAGAGAGGTTGGATGTTCCACCAAAGAGACATTTCACCTTCAAACTTCTTAAAGTGTTTAAATCAAATAAATGTTTGAGACTGAGGCAAAAAGTTCAAAATATGAATTCCTATTTGTGTAGCAGATTATTTTCTTCCTCTTTCCTCCGTCATTAATGACATCAAGACCAGATCCTTCAGATTTATGCGATTGTCGTTTGAGCCAAGTAAATGTTGCGCAGCTACACCAACAAAACGCTGTTTACACAGTGATGCATCAGTAGCAATAATAATGTCACATAGAATCAGACATCGGTCCTAGGAGACAATTTACTGCATAACTTTACTTTTGATACTTTAAGTGGTTGAGGCTGATAATACTTCTATACTTTTATTTTTACTGTATTTGAATGCTGGATGTTGATTTTACTGTCCACTGGTGCTTTTTAAAAGAAAATAATGCGAATACTTCTTTAACCACAAACGATAGGGGAAAATGTTCAGGTTGAAATTGCAGAACACCCAAAAGTCAAAGTCGTCATGTTGAAGTGATCACTATTAAAATGAACAAAAACGTCCTCAGCTAACAGGTCAACACACACACAAACATACTCACTCCCTGGAGGGAGCTGCCGATGACAGGTAGCGACTCAAACAAGGAGAAAGGAGGAGAGAATCAAAGAGACGAGGAGGGGGAGGATGGGGAGCAGAGACGGGCGGAGGAGGAGGGGAGGTGAAGTGGGGTCGGGGGGTGTGTGGGAGATGGACCACTCTGTGTGTCTCACTTGTGAATGTGTGTATGTATTTGTACAGGCGAGTGTTAATTCAAAAGACTTTCCCTAAAAATAATTGTTAACACGTTCCTTAGTTTAGTTTGAAATGACCAATATCAGCTTGCAGAGACCGGTGTTCGAAAGAGATAACAATAATTAGACCTTAAGGCCACATTCCTTTCCACTTCAATGACAGTTTAAAGGTTAGCACAAGTACTTCCGCACAGAATATTGTCTAGTTTGTCGTATGAGGGGCATGTTTTTTATTTTGTCAGAGGATTTTGCGTCTTTTCTCATTCATTCCCACTTAAATACCTATTTTACATTATTGTGAAAGCATTTCCTTCAAAAAGTGAAGTTTATTTCCCAAGGTTACATTTGAACACTTCATTATAAAACACTCAATACTAAATACTAATACAATACTAAACTCAATAGAGCTTGAACGCATCATAATGTCAATGCAACCTCCGTTAAAGTCATTAGCGGTTTTAAATTGTGGCCAAGCAGGACAATGCATCCCACCAGCTGCTCCTGCTGATTTCAACATGGATTTGTTGTTAACAGTGTGGCATCATCAGGGATCGGTGACTGGGAATCAGTAAGGCGATCACCCGTTTGCATATTTTGACTTCATATTGGCTGATAAAGATCGACTGCCGATCAAACGGGGCATCCTTAAATGGCAAGCCTATATGGCTAAAATACAAAGGCAAAGGGAGAAGCGAACCTGAATTAGAACTCTGAAACAAACCAAATTATTAAAACAGTTAATATATCTTAGACACTAAAGTGTTTGTTTTGAAGGTTTTTAGTCATACATTTTGGGAAAGTTAAACACACAGACGTATCAGGAATGCAATTTTTCTTGTGGTCCATCTCTTTTCTGATCAGATTTTTTATTTGTTTGGTTTCTGATTCTCATTTTTTGAAAAACTCATTTTTCTTTCATCAAAATGTTTGTCCTACAATGTTGATATTTTTGGATGAAATGTTATTGTCTTTTTAGATTTCCATGTCTCACATTTTAGGGCTAAGATGAACATTTGGATTCTTCACAATGGTGACAGCCGCTTTCTGGCTCAAACTCTGAAAAGGAAACTAATATATCTTACATTTTCTGGGAGCTTTTCACACCTTCAGTTTGTGACATTCTTATAGAAAATGTCTCCTTTGAGAGCCACATTCAATTCAAATCAGACAGTTATGCATACTTCCAACTTAAATATAGATTTGGAGTCTCTAAATGTGTTTGATGACAGGACCTGGTTGTTCTACAGTCTTTACTTTCGTTTTAACATACTATTTTCTTTTTATAAAATCATGACCGTGGTCCAACTGTCCCACAGCTAGAAAATAAATCTACGTGATGACAGATGGATCAAATCAAACAGTACACATCTATATGATGATCCACATTACCTCGTTATCACCCCTGTCGTGCACTTTTTTCGCCCTCTCTCATTCATCTTCTCTCATCTCAGGGGAACAACTGAAAACTTTCTCTCTCTTCCCTCCTGCTGCTCGTTGGAGTGTTGGGTTTCCAGGAAAGACGGTGTAAAATATCCAACCGCCGCTTCCGTTGTAAATTGACAACCGCTCCCCTGACTGGCAGCTCTTTAACAGGACAGGAAGTCTGCGTCCACCAGGCTGCCGGCCGAGGTCATGGACCAAAAAGCTTTTGAAATGTGGAGCTCTTTCAGTTCATGCTGAATGATTCTTAATGTATACTGATTGATGCTCCTTTGGGGAGTTTTCAGGGCAAAAAGCCGATCAAAACTGAACAAACACTTTTCAAATCACTCCTACAGCACAAACCATTTCCCTAGTATCCATCCTTACAGTACATACAAAATGTAAAAAAAAAAAAAATTTGTTCAAACCAGAGCCATTGCACAGGAAGTGATGCACTTTCTACCACTTTTCAGCCTGGTCTCACTCCAAGGGCGTCAAATACTGATACTTGGGAAGTGGCCCTTGCCGTCTTGATACTGATGCACAAGACACCCTTTAGTGTCTGTATTTTACAGCCTTTAAACTAACTCCAATGTAAACCCACGGTAAATGGAAATTGGAAAATGTACTTGTACTTGTATAGAGCCTTTCTTGTCTTCCAACCACTCAAAGCGCTTTAACACTCCATGTCATTCATCCATTCATACCCATTCATACACCGATGGCAGGCCACTATCCATCAGGACTAACTACACCGATGGCACAGCCTTTCGGGAGCAATTTGGGGTTAAGTGCCTTGCCCAAAGACACATCGACATGGACTGGAGGAGCCGGGGATTGAACAGCCGATCTTTTGATTGAAGGACCACTTTAATTAAGCCACAGCCGCCATCTGCGTCATTATTAGACGCAGAGCAGCAGACGTAGTTTGAAGAGTGAGAATTGCTCTAAGGGCGAATGGGAGGTGGATGAGTCAGACAAACACAGAGACTAAGGCATCTGCATTTGTGTACCATGTGAAACTAAAAGTTGAAGGACTTTAGCTGACGCCGTTATTTCACAGTCAAATGACATGAGATAAAGGAAGTGGATAAACCATCCTACTTGACTGATTCAAATGAAGGACAAGTTGCAATATATTCTTTAACAGCAAATGCGACAAAGAAGAAGGATCTTTTTTTAGTTCACAAATCACCTAAAGACAAGACTTCTGACAGGTTATGGTGAAAAAATAAATCCACTATCAAGGAAGGAAAGGCAAGACGATGCAGCTTCTTTAGAACAACTAATAAAACAAAGTAAACTTAAGGTCAAGAAAACCACTTCTTACAGTCTATGTTTGATATAAAAACTATATCACACAGATAAATTCCTCTCCTTTTCTGTACAAACAAGAGCAATAAAGAGATTAGGCTTCATTTAAAACCCCTGCCTTTTTTAAAACATCTTCCATTCAGTCTGATTTTTCTTTTTCTGGAGGTTAGAAAGATGACAGTGAACCTGACTGTACAGGGTTTAAATTAAACCCTGAGCATGTCTCTATAAAGTACGTGTGGTGCAATTACAGATCAAAGAAATGTGAGGGATTGAGTGTCATAAGTATGAGACATTACATTAGAATATCCTGCAGCGTTTTGATCTAAGGGAGATGTGAAGTGACAAAGACTAACACAACAAATGGATTACATCATCCGTTTCAGCTTTCACTCTAAATAGAGTCAACATTACAAATGTCTGTTCCATCATATGAAAATAATTAAATAAATAGCTGTGTAAATGGAAATTTACTCATCATTTAGATGACTACTAATATAAAAATGTGCTGTATGAGGCCTATATTTAATTGATGGAGCTTAACCCAGGTCATTTATCAGTTTTGGTTTACATTCACGAAGAAACAGAACCTCTTAAAATCCTGCTTTTTTCTGAATAAGGTCTAATGTTTTAAGGGTAAAACAACCAGATTTTATCTTAAACAGATCACAATGAACCACAAAATGTTACTTATGTATGTGAATAATGGAGAGGGCAAAACTCAATGTGTCTTAGTGTATTTAATAAATAAAACAATAATACAAGAAATAAGTAGTATTACGCCACGTAACACAGGAGATTTTTATATTTTTACGGTCCTTTATGCAGCAAGTCTGCAGTGAGGATGCTCCTTTTTTACTTTAGATGGATGCAAGACATTTGTAGAGGATGGCAGTGCATGCAAAACATCACAATGGCGGTGAAAAGGCGGTGGTGGTTTGTTTAGGTGTGTGCGTGGGTGTGTGTGTGTATGTGTGTGTGTGTGTGTGTGTGTGTGTGTGTGTGTGTGTGTGTGTGTGTGTGTGTGTGTGTCAGCCTCAGGTAGCAGAAGATGAAGCTGGAGCAGATTTTAGCACCTGCCAGACTCTGTTGGCATCAAACCTAAGGAGACTCCCCTGACCCAGAGAGGCATGCAGCTACACTAATTACACACACACACCTACACACACCTACACACACACACACACACACACACACACATACACACATAATATGTACACAGTGGCTCAGCACTCAAGGGCCACGCATACACACAGACACACACTAAACTTTAGAAAACACATATCTACATTTGTACACTAACACACCATTTCAGTCTCTCTCTCTGACACACACATTGCATGCACACACACACACACACACACACACACACACACACACACACACACACACACACACACACACACACACACACACACACACACACTTGTATTTTGCAGGAACCAGATCAAAGTGAAGCCTTCAGACTGTCAGGGCCGCGTTGCCTCGGGCTGACAGCAGCCACAGTTCATCCAGTGTTTACATTACAGCACTTTCTACTCTCTGCACACACACACTTCACCGGCTGATCTGCAGCCTGATAAGATGGCTGACATCTTCACACACACCTGAATTATCCTGCGGTGAGGGGAGTGAAGCTCGTCTGGGAGAGTCAGACATGTTTGAGGAATAAAAAGGGGGATTTTTCATCACATGACAAGACGTTTTTCTGGGGTTACAAGTGCAACTGTATCTATGAAAAAAAAGAGTTAAGTTTTGGATCACTTAAAGTAACCTATGAGCAGCCTGGAGTTAGGAGGTCAAAGGTCAGGGGTCACAAGAGAGTAGATAAACAGGAAAATTAATATATTCGATTCAGAAAGTACTGTTGAAGTTAGGAAGTTCTTTTGAGAGGGTTCATCCTTTGACATGTGAGTCAAGACGGAGGGATGTTTGTGAAGGTTATAAATAAAACATTTTACTAAAAATGAAGCCGTATGTTACAGCAATGCTAATGAATTTATGTTTGGAAATGGGTTGATATAGCTGTGGGAGTATCTAAACGAGCCCGTGTCTTTAGATTTGTGTGTGTGTGTCCAGCATGCTCCTACTTGCCTCCCTCGGTCTCTGCTGTTCTACTTTCTCTCTCTCTGTCTGTCTGCTTCCCAGATATAATAAATAATGGAAGATGACTGGAGAATATTGACAAAGGAGAATGTCTCGCCCAGAACAAACAGAGAACTCACCATAACCTAAAAATACCTCAAAGCCTAACTCTAAAACCAAGTCTGAAGCAGGGAGGACCGAGCAAAATGTCCTCACTTTCCAAAGATATCCTCACTCTCAGGTCAGACGACACGAGACAACCGAACAGGGAGGAAAAAACTGCAAATGTTTCATCAAAAGGAAGTAGAACTCAATGAAAATTGGATGAAGAAACTTCATGAAAGAAATGTATGTAGAGCTTAGGATCGCATCATTTGAATCCAAAGGAAAAGTGAACAAGGTTTTGCTCAAACTTCCATTTCTAAAAACTGAAATAAATAGTTTAAAAGTTTTAAATTTGGTCTTCTAAATAGTTACAGCATTGCTTATTTGACCACCAGAGTCCGACTAACACAGCTGTGCAGAATACTTTTTCAGTTTGTGACCTGTTAGAGTCTCAGTTAAGACTTTTGAGGGTCTGAATGCTTCTGATGTGATGAAAACAGTAAACCCAACATCTGAGCCAAGATGGAGGATCAGCGCCCTGTTTTAAACTCAGGCTTAACTTATCAAGTCATCAGCCCTCAGGCCTGTGCGCGCACACACACACACACGCACGCACGCACGCACGCACGCACGCACGCACGCACGCACACACACACACACACAGAACGAGATAACCCAGTGTAAATTTGGAATGCAGAAGATGAACAAAATCCAGCGATCCAAAACATCTATAAACTTGTATCATTCAGACTTGACTCTTCTTGTTATTGTCTTATGATAAATTCTCCCTCTGCATCTCAATCTTGAGTATCATTACTGTAAACTCAAGGCTCAATGAGAGGACGTCTTTTCTGTTCCCTTGTGCTTCTGTTCTGAAGTAAAAGGAATTAGATCTGATGTATTCTGGGTCTCCAGAGTGTCTGAGGTTGAAACCAGAGATGTGATCTAGAGAATAAACCGTTGTGAAAGTAGCGGCCCGAGGCGCCGCATGGAGGAAGATCTCCATTACAGAAGCTTTTAAAAGCTCAGGATTAGGATTAGTGGAATGGCCCTTTAAGTGTCCGGAGCAGAGCTGTATGGTGTGATGGGACAACAGCACGGGAAATGAGGAAATGCACCTTAGCGTGTGTGTTTAGAGTAACAATGAATCCTTACAGATCAGACTCAACATTTCAAAAGAGTTATTAAATACTTGAAAGATTACTGAATTTTGAAACACTTACGTTTTGTTCATGTTTTAGACAATAAATGATAGTGGACACTTTAAAATGACTGCAGACTGTTTTCCAAATCATAACATGACTTTGTAAATATATTTCCAAACTTGAATCCTATTAATGTCCACATTGTGTCAAAATAAACTTGCAGAAATTCAAAACTTGCAATGAAAAATGTATAATTGTTGAGTCAACGCTTTGCATTTGTTGTATTTGATTTTCTACCACTTGTGAACACAATGCTTTTTGACTGCTGATGTGATGAGTTTCCTTAAGCAGTCGATTTTCAAAGAAGATTTTTATAGACATCAAGAAAATGAATCCAAAATATGAGAGAATGTAAACTCTGATCTTTTGACTGCTTTGTTTCTTGCCTCATTAGATTTATTTTTAGCAATGCAATATGTTCCCAGTTCTCAGCCACTTGATATTTGTTATCATAACTAATAGAAATGCTAGCCAAAACTATGAAAGCAATGCCAGAAGTTCCTTTAGCTTCATACTTGAATGAACCTCTCACGGGATTCCCTCAACAACCTGACCTGCAGGAGATCGCTGACGTCACGCTGCCGCTCTTCCTGTCTGAAAACCTCCCTGCTGCTGGTATTAATGATCAGACTCTCTGTGATGGGAGCTGACAGGCAGGAACGCTCTGACACAAGTATGAACTGAATGTGATCACAAAGGGAAGGAGAAGGCGGGAGGGAGGAGGAGGGAGACAAAAAGAAACGCTGAAAACACCAGGAGAGGAGGAGATAGATGGCAAATGGTAAAGGAGAGATGAAAACATTGAGAGAGAGAGAAGAACTCGGGCTGCTTGTTTTATTAAATTGAATACATTTAAGGTTCAGCTTCAAATTTGAACTGAAGGGATTTGAACGAAACTGGTGTAGCTTTCGCGAATGATGGTGTCATTCAATACTCTTAAGGCATAACGGTTTTGTTAAATACAAGTTTTTTTTGTTAATGTTGAGGTTTCTGTCAGGATTTTTTTTCCTGTCATTTTTTGTAAAATCCCCACCAGACATTAAATCCCTCTGCAACTTTTCAGACCTGCAGCTGAAACAAATGTTAGACAAACCCACTTTTATTTTAGTAGGTTCGACTAAAGCAGAAGGTTCCTCAGGTTACTGAGAGTTTTATTTTTTTAACATCATTAATTTGACCAACAAAAGTCAGGAAAAGGTCAGATGCAATGCAAAGTTGTATTTGAGAAGTACTGCAGTCCCTCCTTAAATAAAAAATTCCAATCTGCTCATTTAGTTGGACTACTCATTTAAGTCCAACTAATTAGATAAGATCCTAAGCTCTGCATTATTATTATTATTATCTGCATGCAGCTGGACTACAGGTATTTCAATTAGTTTATACAATATTATTTGAGCATGCATATAAAAAAACAGAGCTAAAAGTGGCAGCATGACTCCAGCCTGTACTTAAACACAAACACAGCTTCAGAGGGCAACGATACACTGTTTTAACTATAGATAACCAGGCCTAAAATACAAGAAAGAAGACTTTTCAGCCTATAATAATATTATTATTATTAATAATAATAATAATAATAATAATAATAATAAAATAACTAATAATAATAATAGGCTAATATAACATGAATGCCATTTGCATTCATCTTCTGAGTGATTTGGTTTCAAAATTAATTTCCTTCCATCTTCATAGCAGAACAGAACTCTGGGAATTCAACCTGCTGTCTTCTTCAAACGCTTAATAGCTGATATGAAAGATCCTTTTTCATTTTGATGTGTGATTTGTGTATTTGGGGGAATTCCCCAGAGCTTGTGGCTATTGAATGTCAGCTGGAGATTTACTGCTCTGTGAATATAATATGTAACTTTTTAATCATCAAGTTCAAACATGAAGAAACAGAGAAAAGAAAAGAAAAACAGCCAATGCTTCTTTGTTTTCGACAAAAGGCACAGAAATAAATGAATTTGACCTAAAAAAAACCGTCGGATTTATATCTTATAATTTCAGACCATTATTACAACCTGGAATTAGTTTAAATAATTAAGATGCGTATTTTTTAAAAGCAATAACTGTCGCGTGGTCAAGTGATAATGGGTTTTAAACGGAATTGTACTGAGTTCAACCTCCATCACATGTGCAGCTTCACATTCTGATGATATAAATGACAGAAGCTTCTAAGAGACCCCAGCAGACTCCACATTAAATCCTCACAGAGAGCAAGTTTCCTTCGGTCTGCTCGGTCGGAGCTCATTCACCGCCCACGGTCACAATCACCGAACTAACCGTCCATTCCACACGCAGACAACAGCTGGACGTGTGCGCACGTTGCGCTGATTGGTCCGATTCTACAAATCCAGCTCTAATGGTCAGATCTCAGTTTAATCACACAACTAATTTGAGGCGTCAGACCCGAAGTATGTTAATCAACGCTTCTGTTTGTGCACTGAAACGACAAACACACGAATCAACAACGACGGTGTTCAGAACTCCATGAAATTACGCATCTATGTATCTGCATCATTGTAGTGCAGAAATATACCCCGATTGGAGACTTTGAGAAAAGTTTTATTTTTAATATCATCGAACAAAAAGAAATATAGTTGGAGGTTTTGGGGATTAGAGTCGTCATCGCAGCCGCTGACCCGAGGAGACACCAAAACATATAGATCCAGTAACGTAAATAATAAAAAAAAAACACACGCACAAACTGTGTTGAGTGTTGTGTTGGCAAGTGTGAGAGGAGTTTCGATCTTTCTTTCGTTTTGCTATGATTCATTTTTTTCATTCAGATCTAGGCCAATGTGTATCATATCCATCTCATCTGGATGAGGCCTTTATCGGGTTAAAATAGAATGCATTTTCATCTGTAGAAGCAAAGTGGAGCAAAGAAGAAAAGTGTGCAACTTAAGTCTCAAGAAGGCATTCAAAAAAAAAAAAAAAAAAAAAAAAAAAGATACCGTTGACTTCCTTTGTACCTGCATCATCTATTTCTACCGCTTACTTCTCCACGTTCTGTCTCGGCTGCTCTCGGGACAGAGCCGTCTCATAGCTCTTCCACATGTGACTCTCTCCCCCAAACACATCCGACACCGCACCAACGCAGATGTTCAAATCACAAACCAAAACTCGCCATGTTACATCTGCTTATATGAATAATTTTAGCGTGTTGTCTACTTTGATCATTCTAACGTATTTAAAGTGAAGCCTACTCTAGAAAGCGTTCTATAAAATGTATTATTATTATCATCATCATTATTTTTCATTATTATTATTGTTATTCTTATTATTATTATCATACTTTGTTGTTCAGTCGGTCTCATGAATAATTTCCAACAAGCCTCTTGAACTTCTCCACTTTAATTTTGTATTTTACTTTTATTCAAAAGAATATACAATATCCAGAGGGACAACTATTCATACTTCTGTACAATAGCAGATTTTAATGATTACATAATATTTCAAACGTCTGTGCTGGAAACCTCTCTATAGCACCACAGTCAAATTAGATTAATAAATAGGTACACAATAAGGTTGATATAGATTATGTTCCTATCGTTACAGCCCACTGTTCTACCCGTCACACTTGAAGCCGAGAGCAGACAGTTGGGATGCGGAGACCGAAGCAGCAGCTCAGCTCCGACCTGAAGTACTGAGCTCTCTCAGAAACCTGCGCCAAACTCTGAACGGCTCCCAGCTGATTGGCTACCTGAGAGTTTCCTCCATCTGACCCTCTCTCTATCTCCTCTTTCCCTCTCTCTCTCTCTCTCTCTCTCTCTCTCTCTCTCTCTCTCTCTCTCTCTCTCTCTCTCTCTCTCTCTCTCTCTCTCTCTCTCTCTCTCTCTCTCTCTCTCTCTCCTGCGCCCAGTCTCTCTCTCAGAGCGCACCGCTGCGTCTTTGCTCTGATCTCCAAACTGTTTCCCTTTTTTTTTTTTTTTTCTAATTTTTTTTTTTATTTCTCTCTCCCGGTCTGCGCGATGAATGAACGAGCCTCTTTAACATATTCAGACCAACGTCATCCTCTGAAGGTGGATCATGCAGTGCAGCCTTTTCTATAAAACCCCCCGCAGCCCGCTCACTGAGGAGGAATAGTCGCCGGTTTGGCAGAGAAGGCGAGAAAGAAACTTTGCTTTAAAGTACACGGATTTTTCTCACAGCTGACGGGACGCTGGTTGGAGGTAAGTCTTCTGTCTGGCTCTTGTTACGGACAGAAAGCTGTCTTGTTATATCGTCCTGGGAAAGTGAGTGAGTGACTAATTTGTTCAACTTTGTTTTCATCCTGTTCGTTTCCAAGTCGCCTCCTCTCATCTCACCCCTAGTTTACTTTGCCAGGCCTGTTAATCCGCTTCATGCTGTAGCCTACTGTATTCAAATCCCCTTTCTTCTTCTGCTTTTTGTAAAAACCTGATTTATTGCCATTGCTCCATAAACCTTGGGCCGCCCGGGGGGTGGCTGAGCCCCCTGAACTGTACCTATAAAGGCGCATAACCTAATAGACAAGCCGGCGCATGTAAACCTGTAAAACTATTTGGAATAGTTGACAGCTACTCCTCATTTTGAAGGAGTAGCCGCAGCGGAATGAAGGGGAGTTTCCTCACAAGAGAGAATTAAGCACGTTTCTCATATATTTCATCCAGAGTAAACTATGACCCTCTGCAGGCGCATCCATCCGGTCTGATTACTGTTTTATTATATTTGGAGGCACGTCTGTCTGCGAAAAATAAATAATTACATGATAAAAGACAGAAATACTTGTTTAAAAAAAAAAACTTGTTTTGATTTGAGGCATTGTAATACATTAATTCCAGAAGTTGCCACAAATCAAACCAGTGCATCATCACTTCTGATTGGATAGGGAGGCCAAAGTCCAGCTTGTATGATTACTGTTATTATTATCCTCTAACTAGCAGTAATAACAGCTTATAACGACTCTCGGCCATTGGCTGTCTCCAGAGATGAGTTCAGAAAGAGTTGAGATTCACACTGCCCCTCTTTCTCCGCGTTGTCTGGTGGAGCTGAGGTAAAGCCACCCAGACCAGGCTAACACACATTTATTTTTATTTGGACAGAGTTTACATTGGAGAAGAAGAACAAGAGGGAGGAGAAACTGGACAGAGAAGATTTGCGCAACGCCGCCGTTTTGAACGGGACAGAAGCGCCTTTACGCACGGACACAGGTGGATGCTGGGAAGCGGACCAGCTCTTAGGATATGTTACCCCTGGCCCAGTTTGGGGTGCTGTCGGCTCTGGCCACCGCGCTCACCTCGATCCTGTCCGCGCTCTTGCTGCTGGCGCTGACCCGGCAACTGTGGAGCATCCGCTGGAGCCTGACCCGGGACAAAGAGAGCAGCCTGCCGCTGCCGAAGGGCTCCATGGGCTGGCCGCTGGTCGGAGAGACTTTCCACTGGCTGTTCCAGGTGAGAGTTGACACGTCTAGGCTGCTGTAGTTGTCGATTTTTTTCTTCTTTTTACAAGCGTTCCAAAATATAGGTTAGCTTCCCGCGTGTGTCTGTGTGTAGTTCTTTATTTATGTTCATCACTTATGGATTTATAGCCCATGGTTATTTCATTTTTACAATGAAAAGGGGGTAAATACCGGATCGCTGTAGGATTTACTAATCGTATTATTGATGATGTATCAGGGAGCGCGCGGAAACCTTTAAAAAGCTGCGCAGATTCTTGCTGTCTGAGTTCTGTTGTTAATGCGACATGTGCGGACTTGATGCTCGGTGCGTAATTCCTTCTTGCTGAGGAAAAACAGACGTTTTCTGTTCAAAATTTCCTCCTCTCTTTCCTTCCCTCTCTCTATTCTCTCCCTCTCTCTCTCCGTCGTTCTTTCTGTCTCTTCTACAGTGAGGAATGCACTCTCATCCCATCATCTCTCTGTCCCTCAAACTATTCCTCCGCTCCACGCATGGGCGTCAGTCAGAGCGCCTCGTTACAGCACACGTGATGTGGATGTTTATTTTGTTTTTATTCCTCCTGCCTCAGATTTTTCATCTTTCTTTTAATTATCTACCCCCAAATGTCCCATTTCAGCTGGGCTTTTTTTAAAATTAAATTAAATAAAAAAATCTCTAAATACTATTATAACGCAAAGGCAGAGGGGGCTAACAGATGAAAAGTGAGCCCATAATAACACTGTAGACCAAAAGTATGTGCACTATCTGAACATTCATCAACTCTGACCATCATGAGATAGATATTTGTATCATTTAAGTAAGTAGTATTTTTACTTGTGTTTTTCTTTATATTTATTAATTATTGGAGGGAGTCTGAGATTTAGGATTCTCGTTGCCAACTACTGCTTCTGGGTGATTGTTGTGCATATGATAATAAATAACTTGAAACTTGAAACTAGTAGTTCATGTGAAAATAAAAACTGCCTCTCAATGTGAGGAGTTCGTAATGAATAAATAAAAATTGATATGCACCAAAAAAAACGAACAAAACATCCAATCCTTTGTGTCTTGGCTCCTGGAGAGACTAACTCGTTTTATGCAATATCCTACTGATCAGCAAAGAAACTGGACCAAAAACATGCGGTGGAATTTTGACTAGTGAAATCTGCCTAAAATGTGTCAAACTCGTAATTCAAATTGAATCTTCATACTACAGGGTTCCAACTTCCACATCTCGCGCAGAGAGTGTCATGGCAACGTGTTTAAGACCCACCTCCTTGGGAAGCCCGTCATCCGGGTGACGGGCGCAGAAAACATCCGCAAAATCCTGCTGGGAGAGCACAGTCTGGTGTGCACCCAGTGGCCCCAGAGCACCCGCATCATCCTGGGACCCAACACCCTGGTCAACTCCATCGGAGACCTGCACAAGAGGAACAGAAAAGTAAGAAGGGGGGGATTTGTATAACCGATGACCTTTAAATAACTCTAAGGTATAGTTCAATTTACGAGGAGACTATGTAAAGGAAATACAGCGGGGAGACCCACTCCCTTATTTATCAATCTGCTAATTAGTACCATGTCTTGTCTTTAACAATCATCTCATTGTCATTTCTTCTATCTTATCTAAACCTATCCACTGCTTAATTTCTGTCCTACTCTAATATCCTATCATATCCACCTACACCCTGTCCTGTCCTCTCTCCTATATTTTCTACATCTTTCCCTTACCTCTATCCAGTCCTACCTTACCCCACCCTGTCCTCCTCTTTAGTGAGTATTTACTGAAAGGTGTTGACTGTTGTGTAGAAGGTTATAACTTTTTATGACACCTCTCTCCTTTGTTTCCTTAACCCTTTCAAGATCCTGGCTAAAGTGTTTAGCCGGGGGGCTCTGGAGTCCTACCTGCCCCGGCTGCAGGACGTCGTCAAGTCTGAAATCGCCAAGTGGTGCTCGGAGCCGGGCGCCATCGACGTTTACAGTGCGGTCAAGTCCCTGACGTTCCGTATCGCGGTCAGGGTCCTGCTGGGTCTGCAGATGGAGGAGGAGCGGATAGTTTATCTGGCCCAGATCTTCGAGCAGCTGATGAACAACCTCTTCTCGCTGCCCATAGACGCGCCGCTCAGTGGGCTACGCAAGGTGAGAGAGAGCAGGAAGAAACCAACTCAAGTTAATTCATCTTTTAGAACCCAATCTTTTATTCGTCCAGCCTTACAGGGTTGATTTTACCAGTATCACAAACAATATGAAACTGCCTTCACCTTACCCTAACTTCAAACCAAATATTTACCCTAAAATTAAATAATTTACTGTATTTTTTCCCAAAAAGGAAGACGAGTTTGCACAGTGTGACTATGTACAGTTTGTAATTACTTAATTTTGGGCTTTTTTGTAATCCAATAACAAAAAACATGAATGGAAGGAAAAGTTGTTTTTTCACTGTGAAAAAAGGACCATTGTATCAGAGGTTGAGGCTTGTGACCTTTCTTTAGAGGTTATTAGAAAACTAGTAAGGAGTAAAATCAAAGTGAGTCAAAGTAAGTTGGGTAATGCTCTCTGCAAATGAAATGTCTCTACTAAATACTGATCATCTAACAATGATTTTTTTGGGGGTTATTCTCTGTCAAGGGGATAAAAGCCAGAGAAATCCTGCATGCCAACATGGAGAAAATCATTGAGGAAAAGATGGAGCGGCAGCAGGCGGAGGAAGAATATCACGACGCCTTTGACTACATACTATCCAGTTCCAAGGAGCACGGCCACCAGCTCAGCATCCAGGAGCTCAAGGTACCAGAGAGAAGCAGAAACTATGATTCTAACTTATTGTATAGCCAATTCAGGAAGGTCTGTGCCAGCCAAGGACTCTGAAAGCAATGATGGGATCAGACTACACTATCTATAATGGTTCATTGACTCAAGAGTTCTCTATAACCCACAGTGGTACAGGCGTATAGAACCTTCCAGTATTCGTTGTGGAATGATAATATGATCACAGCTGTTCAAGGGCTACCTAATTTTGAATGTGAATTTTATCTAAAATTATCTAAAATTATCTAAACTGGTGAATTTGGGAGGAAATTATATAATTCCATCTCTCCACTTCCCTTTTGGCAGGAAACAGCAGTAGAGCTGATCTTCGCCGCTCACTCAACCACAGCCAGCGCCTCCACATCGCTAATTCTGCAGTTTCTCCGCCATCCAGCAGTGGTGGAGAGGGCCAGAATCGAGCTGGAGGCCGAAGGCCTTGGCTACGAATCCCACAGCAGTCACAGCCCATCTGGTGTCATCATGGAGAAAGAGGAAGATGCTGCCGACACACAGACAAGTTGCCTGCTGAACGGAGGTTGTCAGAATCACCAGAATCACAGGGTTGGTTTTCCACAGTCACAGTCTCATGTGCCATATCTGAGCCTGGACAAGCTGAGCCAGCTCCGCTACATCGACTGTGTTGTCAAAGAGGTGCTCCGCATCCTGCCACCAGTCTCCGGTGGTTACCGGACAGCCCTGCAGACGTTTGAATTAGATGTAAGTTCAAGTCTCTGGCAGGAATATACCATTCATATGTACACCGTTGGTCTGGGTGGGTTTTCTATCTTCTGGGAAGAATAGGCAGAGGATTTAATATATTTTCAACGGATACAAAGAAATCCAAATCTATGCTTCCTCTTAGAGCTACATACAAGGAGAAATTAGGTATACGACAAAGACCATGTTTTAAACTCGCAGTAACAATAAATCGATCAGCACAAGATATCTGTTGTTTTGAAGACAAAGCAACTTAATTTCTTAGAAAAAAATATGAAAGACCCACATCCAAATGCAACAAGTCGCAGCCTCCTCTTGGAGATGTGAAAAGGCATTGTTAGGGTTTGAGAAGTCCAGCCAGGGCTGAAGATATGACAATATGTACCATTAGCCAGCCAAAATGTCCTGCACCGCTTATTCTGTGTTAGTTTTTAGGCTGTAAGGGGCGACTTCTACATGTTCATAGTTGCAAGTCTAAACTGGTGATGCAAATGGGTGCATGAAAGACAACTGGATACCGCCTTCAAAGATGGAGCCCCATTCTTTCCTATGAAAGTTGCTCACTGGGTGCATGAGCTAAAGAAGCCTCCACGGCAGGCTTCCTCACACTTCTTCATGTTTGGGCCCATACAGCTTGCACACTAGAGGTCTACTCAGGCTGAGTCAGCATGTGCCTCAGAGACAGAGACGAATGGGATGAAATAATTTAATTACGGCTCTTCTAGACATTCTAAATGTAAATGGGCCGAATGGATCAAATTTGGATTTCGGGGAGTTTGTGATACTCAGAAAGATCTTCACGCAAAAGAAAAAAAAAATATTGGATTCAATTGAATTCTGTCTTAGTCCACTTGTAATGTAGCAGGCCTCGCTGCACTTCAGACACATTCACAAACAGAGTTGGCCTTTGCTGAGAAAGTGCCCGGTCATGGCCTCATCCCTCGGCCTTACATGCCCCTTCCCTGCCCTCAGTGTGCCCCCAATTTTCCGTGCTTATCACAAAAGGACAATTAAAGTTTAAAACTAATTCCCAGAATACTATTGTGCACAACACCATTTATGCACCTCTTTCTCAGGGTATAAGCTGGGTATATAGCTGAGAAGTAATTGCAGTATTGAGAATGTTATTATGCCTGTTCATTCAAGTGCATCTTGTTAAAGCCTAGACATGGGAATCCAAACTCAGAAATAATTAGGATTAGGTTATAAAGAGGTCTGGATTATTGGAATGAATGAATGAATGAATACATTAAGTTGAAAACTAAATGAGAGAAAATGTTTTCCAAGTTATAATTTTTAACTAGCTTTTTAACTTCTGTCAAAAATAAAAGTTCAGCAACAAATGGCTCTTAAAGTAAGCATATTTTCCACTAAATTTTGCTGTAAAAAAAGTCCACAAATATATTTATAAAAAATGTTCTGTGCTGCAGATCCGTGATATTAATTAACTAATTAATATTATTTTATTGAAGACTTTCTAAAGAGTTAGAGTTTGTGCAGATTTGAAACCATGAAAATGCCCCAAACTGACTGATTTATTTCCTCATTTCACAGGGCTACCAGATCCCCAAAGGCTGGAGTGTAATGTACAGCATCCGGGACACTCATGAGACCGCCGCGGTCTTCCAGAGCCCGGAGCTGTTTGACCCAGACCGGTTTGGCCCCGACCGGGAGGAGAGTCGGGCGGCTCGGTTCAGCTACGTACCGTTTGGCGGTGGCGTGCGGAGCTGCGTAGGGAAAGAACTGGCACAGATGATCCTAAAGACTCTGGCAGTGGAGCTGATCGGGACTTGCAAATGGACTCTGGCCACGGAGAACTTTCCCAAGATGCAGACAGTACCAATAGTGCACCCGGTCAACGGGCTGCATGTGAATTTCAGTTACAACTACCCGCTTTAGACAATAAATACAGTCTGACAGACTTTCCAAAAAACTCACCCAAAAGGCATCTTAACCTTCAGTCTGCTTTTGGAAAAACTGTCCAAGCCTAAGAAAGGAGGCACAAGCACCTCTCCGGGCCTGATGGTGCAATTCAGGCCACCTTTCATATCCACGGGCATGTAGCAGGGGTTTACATTGCTGGTTTGGAGCCAGTCATCATCTCTACAGTGGTTTGGTCCGAACCTAAGAAACCACTTTCTGTTGTAGCACAAGCTTATTTTTAACCACCGGATAAGTTCACCTGCAGCATTCCCCAGCTTATTCTGTAACATGCTTTTTTAAAGGTAATTAATGTAACGAGGTGCAATTCAAAAGTAAGTCTGTATAGAACATTTGGGTTTGCCTAAAGTGCCTAGTGAACAGACTTCAGGTGCATTATATTTACATGAGATCTAAGACCAAGATAACACATCTACTGTCGATAACAAGAGAGAAAGACTTTCCAAAAAGTCTTTCCATGAAGCCATCTTAGCTCCAGTTTCTTGTCTCTGACCAAGCTCCAAGTCCAGGGACACACATTTTGTTGAGATACACACTTACACGAAGCGATTTACAGATGATACAATCCACTCAGTTTTTGTGCTTATATTTTTTGTACCACTTGGTAGCTTTTACATCAATGTGTATCAGTAAGGACATATCCAAGGGCTATGAATGTTCGCTGTGCTGAATGAGCAAGTCATGAGTATTTCACTTCCCTTGCATTCACAAAACTTTTAAGATTCACAACATCCTTTTTGAAAACAGACAAAATGCAGCTGGTTAAATTTTTCCAGTCCAGGGACAGAAAAGCGGGGACCTCACTTCCAGTAACACGGTCAACACGATTCACAGACTTTAAACCCATTTCTGTGTTCTTTTGTTCTTCAATCCTTCAGATGTTTCCATTTACATCTTCTAACCTGGGATTGCCTTTCTGAACTGCCTGTGAGCACGGCACTTGATGCCTGCCAGCTCCATGAAAATGCAGAGCAACAAAAAGATAAATGTTCTTTATTCAATCTAAATGTGACAGTTTGAACCTGATTAGTGTCTAAAATACAATGAAAAGATCTGTGGTGGAAGTATTTTTAAACTTTTAGAAGGTATCTTCGGACCCACATTGGACACAGCAGAAACTGGACTCATATCCAGTTATCTTTGTCGTGAATTATTTTTGCAATGAGCTCCACCGCTAAAACACTTTTACTGATGGAACTTGCACTTAATTTTGACATAACTCCCACAACCAGGAACTACCAAACATCTAGGTAAAATACATTCAAACTGTTCTGTTTTTTGAACATGAATGTAATATACTGTATATCCTTAACAGTGCTATTATGTGTGTATCAAATGAAGTAGCATGATGAATAAGCTGTATTTAAAATGCAGATGTATCATTTCTGTTGTGCTTTTATTCTATCTGTAACTATATTTGCTGTAATTATGAATAGATAGACACTAACCTGTAATGTAAAAGGACTGTCCATAAAACTTTATTTCACTGCCAGTACATAGATATCTTTCATTGTTTAGATCAGCATATATATATATATAGAGTAAAGTTATTATTATTATTATTATTATTATTATTAATGGTCTAATTTTAGGACTGTTTTTGTCTGGGTCTTGAAGCCTAATAGACACGCTGTGAATTCTTATGTACGGATGGATTCGTGGAAGGAGATAGCACTTTCTCTGCTTTAAGGAGTCTGTATATATTTGTCCTGTTTATGCATTCATTGAGTGTATCAGATGTAGCTGCTGTACAGTTGATGTAAAGAGTAAATTAGAAGATGAAAAACTAAAACAGTTGTCGTTTTACCAGTTTGTCATATCTTGCTTTCAACAAGGACAAGGAGATGTTTACATGTTTTAAGTGTCATTCTCATATGGTCGAGCAACATGTTTATAATTCTTGATAGTATTTTTGTACAGGTATTTCAAAATATTTGTTTGGGAACAAAAAATCCAGACAAATGATTTACATTAACATTGTTGGACTGATTTATGTCATGTCTGGTTATTTGAACTGACATCATCAAGTGCTAAAAAAACATCCCATTTCCACTGTGGAAAATAATAACTTTGGGAATTCGGACAAACAGTGATAGCCTTAACCACTTGTATGGGAGGTTTGAGAAATCTCCACTATTTTGCTTCAGACCAATTACACGTAACATCGGTCTCATTTGAGCACATCATTCTTGCAGACCTGAAAACCTGCTTTACTATCCTAATGGACCCTTATCAGTTTGCATCATAATCCATTGATGATGCAGTTATAAACAAGCCCCTCACCACACACCGCCGCATCTGGATCTCCCTAACACCTATGCCCATATCTATAACACCATGCAGTTATGCTTTTTCTTGGGGCTGCAGGCTCTCTCCGTAGCTCTAATCTCTACAATAACCAACTCACATCCCACCACAGATTTGTTAACATGTAAATGTATGCAGATGACACAACCATAGTAGGTCTTATCTCCAATAACAACAAAACACTCTGCCGTTAACAGGTCAATCAAGAAGTCACCTGGTGCACTGACAATAATCTGCAGCCAAAACTCACAAAATTATGGTCGACTTGAGATAAAAACCAACCCAATATTTAATCGTACAGAGTTGTCGTAACAGTAGTATTAGACGTATCCACGCTATCTATAGTGAATCAATAGCAGTCTCACTTCATATCTTGACCTCATTACAAACAAAACGGACAGTGTAGTTTAACCTGAGGTCATCACCGAGGTCGCTGCTGATGTCACCACTGAGGACACTGCTGAGGTCACCTTTGAGGTCACCAGGCATTTCCACCCTCCACCTTACCGCCACCATTGACAGGCAGAGAATGGGGTGAAGCTATGTGGTAGAAAAAATAATGGGAGACAAACAGCCTGGCCTAATTATGTCCGCTGCAGGGCCCCGTTGCTCTGCCAAGGTTGTTATCTGATGGACGCTCAGCCACTGGGAACTCTGCAACGTTTTGAACCAGAGTTCACTCCAGTGCCACCGGCTGCGCAGGTCAGCGACCGGTCAACTGATGGGAGGGTGCATGGGAACTAGAGAGGGGATGCAACACAACCTAACCTCTATTGCTGCGTATTATACAACTGAAACAAAGTCTAAGCGACCCACTAGCTCCCTCTATGGGCTGGATATTTCTACCTGACTATGCAAAAGTGCTTTAATGTGGAGACTAAAGGGTTGCCTCAAAGCTCACAGCTGCAGATAGGAGGATCATGTTAAAATTTGGAAACACGTTTTGCTTCCTATAAATTAAGTTTACACTACTTATGACATACTTTTGTCAATGCCCTCTAGAAAGACACTTCACCCCTTTATCAGAACTATGACATCAGTTGCCAAGACGGTCACAAATCACTATAAAAAAATCTCTCGCATGATGTAGCGCTGCATTGGTTAAGGTTTGGCTAGGTTTAGGCACAAAAACGATCGAGAAAGATCCTGCTTTGGGTTAAGATATGAACTTTGTTAAGGTTAGGGAATCATTATGGTGAGGGTTAAAATGACTTCCTTATTTCCATCAAGCAGATATAGAGTAACATGACCCATCATTAGGAGTGCTGTTTGCTTCCATCTGATGCATATTAGTTCAATATTAACTCTCTTTTAGCTCTGTTTTCAGTCTCCAACAACTCCTGAGGAAATTATCTATGTCTTTAACTGTTCTCCGCTACGTTCACCATCTAACCTCTGACTGTGTTTCTCTGCGTTTGCTGCTGAGTAGATAGTGTACAGTATCTGCAGCTTTTTCTCTAAAAACGACACAACAAGAGCATTGAGATGTAACCATAACAGTAAAGTTGTGGATCGGACAGATAAACAATGAGCTGAAACACACTATAAAGCTCCATAAAGCCGAGGGGAGCTGCAGATTCATCTGCAGATTCATCACTAAGAGTGACCACTTTCACATTGTTTTCAATTTAATTTCATATATATAGAGATTTTAGCCGATTAAAGTGTTGACGCTCAAGCTCCCTCTCAAGACAGGCATGAGACGAATGTGTTAGTCATGAGTCAGAAACAGTATTTCGCTTTACTCCCTTAAGTAGCTGTTGTTGAAAAGAAAGCTTATTCTTCAGGTACAGTATGTAGCCTGAATCTTTCTGTCACAATGTTCTTTGAGAAAAAATGCTGAAAAATCCTGTCAAAACAGCTATTGGTCATAAACATTTCAAGGTAATTCATAGTTTCTTGATACAGTAATTGTCCAAATGGTAATTATATCTATAACTGCAGAGAGGGCAGATTGGGATCAACCTGAGGACACAGATGAAGAGGGCGGTCCTGAGATTACAGTGATGGGGCATCCAAAATTCTTGAATTCTTGAAGACAAACTTAATTTGTGTGACACACACAACTCCAATTAAAATGCAATCGCATTGCTGCATTCATTTAAAAGGTACAATATATAACCCTTTAGAAAATCCTTGTTATTAATGATGGCGATGGCCGTTATGGGAACTGCAGCCAGCATGCTCTTGCTGTTCATTGTGCGCGTGCATGCACTCCAGCGGTGCGAGCGTGCATCCTGGGCGTGCATCCTGGGCGTGCATCCTGGGCGTTGGCCAAAACAGTAACGTGACATTACATTATCACATTTGAATAACGTTAATATTCCTACATTTTAATTGGGCTATTGGCTACATGATACTAACTAGCTTGCCGTTTGCAAATCCCTTTACCAGCTAACGTTTCAAAGAAACATAGCTAAGTCACAGCTATCTGGCTAACCTTAGCTTCAGTTAGGTTAGCTTGTGTGCCGCCCCTGCCTTGATCCGCTCTTGATAAGCAGAAAGTAATTGTTAGTAAAACCTTTTCTTTGTTCCATCACATAATATATTGTTGGCTATATAGATATCATAGTATTTTGGTACCAACTATTGCGAGAAAGCATTCTAAGGTTAGCCCACTTACTGTAACTTATTCTGCCTTCAAAAGTGATCGTGTTTAAAGTGTATAAATTCCTATATTTTGATATTTTAGTAGTATAGACATTTTCTTTGTAATTCTATAATATGTTTAAGGATAATATTTATATTCCCAATGGCCTAATCTTTTTCCTCTGCCATTAGGCATTTCCTGCATAACATTACCAGCTTGCTAAATTGTTAGCCTCAGTGGCTTCTAGGAGCCATAGTAGTAGCCTATGGTGCCGGTGCTTTGCAGCGGTGTTCTCACAACTTAACCACTTCGATGATAACTTCCAATGTCATAACTACAAGCTCACAAGTTCCATTTTAAGGCAGCACAAGCTTACGCTGCACGGATCTGGTGTTGGTTGCTTTGTAATGTTAGCTAAAGTACACAGCAAGCTAGCCAATTTACCAGCCAGATCAGCCTGAAGAATCTGGATAGAACGTTTGTTTATTGGGTTGTATACTGTAAATGGCAGAAACACAAAGAGCACTCATATTTTTGTTTTGTCCTCCCTGCCACCGAGAGACTACTAAAATCCTGGATGAATTAACTGACATTATCCATTCAATAGGCTACAGGATTTTGAGTTATGTTTGCTACACACTGTTGGCGCTGTAGAGGAGCTGAAGAGTCAACGAGTAAACGTTACATCCTTTGGATTTTTCCAGAAAAAAAAACATCCTGAGTCCTTTACATAGAAATGAGTCACAGGCTGTTTTAGGCAAATTCAGGGTAGGATTAAGTTTTTTTAAGTTATGTTTCAAACCATTCACACATTCACAATACAAAGCAATTTATACATGTAAATTGTTACATAACCTTTAAGTAAGAGTAGAATTCAAGAAGAATAAAAGTTAACATTTAATGCAGTGTTCTGTGAATTTCACTATTACTTTGCATTTCATGGGTTAAGTTTTTGAATGAGTGATGAACACAAGAGGGAGAATAAAGAAAACATTTTGAAACAGACTGTGATTCCTGATGTGTTTCTGCTACATTTCTTTATCTGTCCCATGAAATCTATTTATTCTTTCCCTCTGAGCTATAAAAATCTTAGCAGGGAAGCTAAAAGTTCAGCTTCCCTTCCCTCCTACTCTTATGTGATTTTCTGGTTCAAATACAGTTCTTGGGCACGATAAGGGACACCAATTTGCAAAATGAGGGGGAAAACGGGATCAGATGTTGACTTGGATAAAACGCTTGGCAGCCAACGTTAGCACCTTAGCCAGCCAGTCGGTGTGTATGCATCCAGATACTTCTCCTCCAACATGTCTAGCTAGTTTTTTTCTCTAAGTTTATTTCTATCGCTGCTGCTGTCATAGGGAAAACCACAACGTTGCAATCTTGGTGGTTTTTCTTTTTCATACTTGTAATTGAAAGTTTACTTTGCCATTATATATGCTGAGTCAGTCAGGAACCTTTGGGGCTTCATTGTGTAACTTTAGAAATAAAAATGGACTGAGTTTAAATTGTGGCAGCTATATCCAGCAGTGCATCCATCTTGAGCAAGCAGAGAAACTATTCCCAATTTATTCACTGTTTTTTTTTGTAAAATTAAACTGGTAACCAATATTTAGCTGGCCACTGTACGTTTGGAATTTTTGTCTGTTTTAGTCCAAAGATTGACTGACAAAACCCTTGAAGCTTTACAAAATCTAAAATTGTGTGCAAACATCCCATTTCGTACAGACACCAGTTTACATCATCCCTAACAACTTTACTGCATTATGATGGGAAAATAGTGTTTGCGTTTCATGTGTAAGACAAGCGATTCAACTTTAATCAACCAAAACAAGACATCATTTAACAAATTATGAATGCGAGAAATATTTAATATTCTATATTTTAATCTGTTGAAAGGTTGTAAATCATGATTCTTTTTGGGGATTAACTGTAAGGCAGGGACCACCAGTCACAGCTGCAATCAATTGGTCATTAGCGCAGCAAAGTGTATCACCTGTATCTTTTGTCGTTCTGCTATTTGGTCATGATAAAGGAAAAGTATTTAAATCTAAAGCAAATCAAGAGAATAAAAAGATTCAACCCAAAATATGGCATTTACCTTTATGAAAACTTGAAGATGTATAATGAAGTAACCCTATTCAGATATTTCTTGTTTTTAATCCCCAAAAAATCATTTGGCAGCATTTTCTAGACTACATAACTACTCACCCATCGCCTGTACCCGACCTCTGTATCGGTTCAGAACAAAAGATACACATCAATAAAGATTTATGTAAATGGCTATTTCAGGTCATTGGGAGAGCACTTAATTATAATAATGAGGTAAAAGAGCGGTCCTTGGAGAAAAATTTGCTCGGGCCAGCGACGCACTGCAGCGATCCGCCCACCTTAACAGTCAGGTCAGGTTTATTTAGAACAAACTTTTCAGAAATAAGCTCCAAACACAGTTAAATATTAGATAAATTAGCTAACTTTGTAGACCAAATGGCACAACATATTAAGAGTATGTTTACGGCTTCCCTCAAAATGTAGCACCGTAAAGACAGTATTTATTCAATAAATTGCATTAATGTGTATGTCAAAGATCCCCTCAATTCCTATAAGTACCTATGAGGACTATCGACAGTATGTCCTTAGGACTATCCAGAATAAAGGTCTTTACACACCATATGCAGGTTTTTTTCCGTGCGTCAACATATTTTTTCGAACTGATGTTTTTGTCAATACTTTCACACAGAAAGTGAATTTCACCTGGGAAAAAGTGACACTTTTTTCAGAATGAGGAAGATTTCAAACGATGAAGGCATCAACCAATCACGTCATATGGAACGGGTTGATTTGCACTTACATTTATGAAACAACAACAGGAAGGCTCCATAGTCTGTATACAAGAGGTGGATGTAGTCACTGTGCGGTTACCCATTGGTTGGTGGAGTGCCGTTCTGAAGCCTCAGGTTTGACATTTTGACCGTCGCCATCTTAGCTTTTTGCAAACAGAAGTGACACAAGAGGTTGGAGCTAAGTACAACCAAACACTGAAAAGGTAACCAAAAAGGTTACAATTAACTTTGATGAACTTGAAACACACTGTGAAAGGGTTCAAGTTGTAAGATAAAAACACAGAAAACTCCCAGACCAGACAACGCTGTGGTAGCCACCTGTCAATCACAAGGTAGCCACGCCCTAAAGCGTACCCTGCTTTATCGTCTATTTTACTCTAAATGGAACCATAATTTACGAAATGAACATCATGCTGTTTGGTGGCGGCAGGAATCTCAGAGACAGAAATGTTAAAACATGGATGAATAAAACCAAAACTATCTGCATGACTAGATGCCGCGAGATTGAAGGGAGAAAATAAAAGATTTTGGGGGGTAATTTCAGTGAACCAATTTTTAAAAGCTTTAATCTGAGGTTAAGAAAAAAGATAAATATCATTTTGTTTGTATGTGCAGTGGAGTCACAGACCAGCTGGAGGAAACATAGATGGTGAAGCAAGAGGAGGTGGAGGAGGATGTGGAGAGGGAGGAGGAGGAGCGGGTATGGACATACAGCCGTACAGCAGATAATTATTGGTTTTGTCAGACAACATCTGTTATGTCAGCATTCCAGCCGTCAGCCTCGAGGAGGACGAGCTAAAAACCGCCTGCAGAGTTCAGAGACACACAAAGACAGACAGAAACAAGGCCAGACACAGGAAGGCAAATCCCTGCGTTCAGTTTGGACACTTTGGAGTTCACCTTCATGTTTATGTGAGCAGAGAGTCTGAACCTTCAGCCTGAGGGTCAAAAGTTCAAACCCCCGTCTGCCCTGCTGCAGTGTCCTTGACCAAGACAGACTCCCCTCAGGCTGACCATGACCTTTGACCTTCCTCTTGTGTCCTAGAGATTTTACACTGAATTACCCGGTTACGTTGTCTGTTTGTTTTTCACAGCCTAACATTTGAATTCACTTTTTAGGACTTAATGTGACTCTCACCTGGAGAGACTAATTTTGCCCTAAAAATTCAACCTGTACTTCTGCAGATAACAGAGCTGGAGCCGGAGATATAAGTTAACTTTACAGCTGCTCAGAGCCCACAGGATTTACTGGGAGTCACCAGTAAATAAAAAAATGTGTGCTGTTAATAAAACTCAGGACCTTTGAGTCTGTGTGGGCATCGTCTAACAATTTGTTTCTTCTAACAACAGACAATCCAACTCTTCCTCCCCCTTTACACAGCAACAGCCAGGTCTTCAGAGGTGGGAAAGTA
Organism: Ophiodon elongatus; assembly: GCA_016806645.1. Taxonomy (NCBI): domain Eukaryota; kingdom Metazoa; phylum Chordata; class Actinopteri; order Perciformes; family Hexagrammidae; genus Ophiodon; species Ophiodon elongatus. The sequence continues at coordinate 1,829,850 of JACSYO010000412.1, forward strand.
GGCAGGGTTTGAGCTTCTCATTTTCTTGTTTACAGTCTTCACACAACTTCTTCTGTCATTTTCCGTGCAAAATCACGAATACCTTCAGGGCGGTTATATCCATTTGACGGCAGGAGTTTCACCCCACCCTCAAGTGTGCCATGTGGACAAGGTACATCCTTTAACATACACACATGATGCAGCAGGTGGGTTGCCCTTAAGGGGTTAGAAGAATAGAGTGAGAGCAAAGTGAGAGCAGGAGGTAGGAGGGCAGAGACAAGGAAAGGAAAGCGTGAGAGAGAGAGGGAGAGAACAAGAGAGAAAGGGATGTGGCAGCCCTGAAGATAAAGGGTGTAGAGGCAGAAGCACAAACACATTTGCAAACCAACCAACTGACAGATTTATTGGTTGTCTTGGTGATTGATTATGACAGATATCAGTGACTCGGTCTTATGTTGGAGGATCTACTTTTTTCAGTGCCATTAACCATTTACCCACGGTGTCCAAAACACAATTTGTCTATTTCCAAAATTGGTGTGAGGAATCAATCTGCAAAAACTCTTTCATACTGTCCATTAGCTGACTTCTACTGAAACGTTTACTCTTCATCCTTTAAAATAAGCTTTTCGGTCTCAGTTTGCAGACTTGTTTAGACAGAGATTATTCCTGTGCAGTTTGAACGACTGGTTGTCTGAATGACTGTCTGCTACATACCAGAGTATAGTTCAAGAGTTCAGTTAATTCATGAACTCTGTCGGGGCACCACACCCAGCCAGCGGCACATTAAAGCCCTGTGTATGAGTGCTGTTGTGTCCTCATGCATTAGTGATTCTACAGTATGTGCAGAAGTTTGTCTGCACATGAATGAGTGTGAAGGTTCCTACGACTTATTCAGCTCAATTGGACCTCCATGTGGGCATGGACAGACTGTGACTGACAGTCCTGTGAATCTTCTGTTTGTTGTGTTGCACTTGTAAAGATGGAACAAATTACACTTTTACGAACTTCCACTAGTCACATTCTGGTTGTACCACAGTTCAAATGCACACTGGAAGAATTTCTGAAGAAGAACGCCTCAAGGCAGTCGGGTCCAACATTTCCAAAATTGCTTAAAGTTGTTTTACAGCACATTGGGAACAGGTCTACAGCTCATTTCTGATTGACGTTGTAATAGACACTTGGATGTACTTTACTTGTTGAACTGTACACACCACACATTCCTATATATAGTGTACCCTGTATTTGCCAGACACAACTTCTTCCGTCATAGGAAAATGGTAGCATTCTTTCCCTATTGCAGACTTAGTCGCTGTTTCAAAAACAGACAAGAAAAAACAGTTTTGCCCCGTTAAGCGAAAGTAACAAATTAGTTGCATCATCATCGTTAAATAGTGATTTAATGTAATTTGTTATTAAAAATAAGATTTTGTATCCCAAAAAACAAATATATAAAGTAAAGGCCATTCTGATGGTAACTATCATAACACATATACATGGGAACATATTTTCAGGAAGGGGTGCTGCTGAGGGAACCTCGTAAGCTTTAATTATATAGCACTTTTCAAACCCAGAGTTTCAAAGTGCTTCACAATTCCAAAAAGAGATGATAAAAGCATTTGAATAAATTATTACACAAACGCAAGCAGAAATTGTTGAATGAAAAAAAAAAATCAGGGTAAAGAAGCATAAAAAACATCCTGTTTACAGTTTTAAAGACGCTCAAATATTAAAATACTTGTTGGTCTCTTGTAAGTCATGGAATCGTCCAATATGAACCCAGTTGTTGGTCCGTCTATCTACCTATTCATCTTTATTTGTCTAAAGTTACACACACTGTCAATAGCAGCACCAAACAAGAGATAGAAAGTGTTTAGGGAAGTGGTGTGTTTTACAGAGGAAAACGTATGCGTCAGTGTTTTTGCGGTCGATCCATATTATTGGATATGCATTGATGAAATTCTGCACATATAGGAATCAACATCCACACAAGAACTAGGAGAATCATGAGATGGAGGCAGGTTTGAATTCTGAAGGATGCAAGTCCAAATTTGGGTTACTCTGTAAGAAGAACGGCCCATTGTGTGTGTGTGGCACAGGGTGTAACACGTTTTGATTGGTGGATTTTCTTTTAATAGTAGCAATCAGCTTCATTCTGAAGAGCAACAACAAACAATTAAGCTCTGCTCCTGATCCTGCGCTTCACTGTATTTACACACACACACACACACACACACACACACACACACACACACACACACACACACACACACAGACACACACACAGAGCGAGAAAGAGATATCACACACTAAAGGGCTTAGCAAAGGATAATTGCAGATATTCAAACAGATCATGAGAAAATGTCAATATCCACAAACTTGAAGAACTGTGTGTTCGCAGTTCTGTCAGTGTGGATTGGAAGCAGTCTAATCTGTGTGCTGTGTGTCAGAGACAGAAACAGAGACTTATGAGTGAACATGAACACACACACACACACACACACACACACACACACACACACACACACACACACACAGGGTCACGGTGGGGTCTGTTGCCGAGTCAAACGGGCCGCGGCTGCATTCCTGTATGGAGGTTTGTGTTGATACGTGCGTCGCAGCGCTGCGCGGCTGTCTGGGCTCCCAGCCTGCGAATCCAAACACGGAAGGGTCAGGACCTCGCCATATTTGTTTAACGTCGAGATAGGTGTCACCGCGGCGGGGTTACAGCGAAGCAGCGCCAGGCATAACTGGCTCCGGAATGACAACAAACACGGTCGGAGTGTTGTTCCGGCTAATTTGCTGGTGTTTTCCCCAAAGCCGGGATTAGCTGACAACACAGGACGTTTAACTCAATCAGTGTTCCGTTTTTTATCCGTTTTATTTTTCACATAACGTGTTGTTGTTGCCCTCACCGTCCCTCCACCCACAACTTAACTCAGTCCAGCGGAGCCCGGTTGGGCCCTGGCTCTGTTTTAATAGCTTCCTTTCATCGGCTTTAAATTGTTATGATTGGCTGTCATTATTCAACAGCCTCTTCAGATAACAAAGAACCAACACGAAAACAAAAAAGGGCATGAACTGACAACCAACCAACCAATGGAGCTACCAGGTCTTTAACGGAATTTTTTATTTTAATGGGACATTTTTTGTTTACTGTTTTCTCATTTCTCTTACCTTTTCTGACTGAATGTTTGCAAATGACAATAGCATGACATTCTTGTTAGTTAATATGGACAGACAAATATCGAGAATGTGACTATTTATCTTCATAATTGGGGGGAAAAAGTCTTTAACCTTCAATTGGTTGCTTATAGACTTGGAACGGCTATACTGCTGTCAAGAAAATGGCATAAAATTAAAGAAAGGATGAAGATCAATGGGTTGTAAAGCCATTTTTCCTAACAACTGTTATGCTTCAAATTTCAATGTTATTTTGACAATTCAAACTAGACAGAAGTGAATCATTTGAGAAAGAGAGGACAAACATCCCACACTAGATCTGAGCGCAAGATGGGATGTATCCTACAGAAAATACTAACTCTTACAGTTTGTTATATATTCTAGCCTGTATACATGAATCTAACGAAACATCAACAAAACAGGAACTAGTTATGTTGATTTTTGTTGGTTCTTCCTGTTGCTTTTTTTCCTGCTTTGAAATTTCCAAGCATTGTTGCACATCTAGCCACGCCCCAACCAGTGATGTCACAGCTGGATGCTAGAGAATTTGTGTTGCAGCATGAGTTTTAGACAAAAAAATGACCTGATAAATTGATCCCTACTGATATATTTTTTCAAATATGACCCATACTGAACCTCCTGGCTGTCTGAACAGAGCTTATATGACTGCTTCAGACTGACATTTTTTACAGTGTATCCGTCTGTCCCTGCTGTAAAAGCAGAACAGGCTGTCTGTGTGTCTTTGTGTCAGTGTTGTTGCTGAGTGCAGTGACCTGGGGTTACACTCTCTCTCTGTTCCCGTTAGGGTAAATATCCCTCTATTAGCAACAAGTGGTCTGAAAGCTCTGATCCCCTCAGAGCTGCTGGCTGCTGGAAGCTTTTAGAGGAAGAGAGTGAAGAGAGAGGGAGAGTGGCTTCATCTGTTTAACCCTTACAGTGATTGCTTGTGTCTTTCTGATCTAGTTGGGTTGAGAACAGATGCACCAACTGGAGCCACATGTAGCTTTTGCTATGTTGTGTTATTTTCACCGAGCTTAACATATAGTTTACGCTTGCAGATACAAAAGCAACACACAAGTGACATATGAAGTGTTAAAACATCCGGACCCTTTGCTTTCTAAACGTTCACGGCTCAATTCAAATGTATTAATGAGATACAAATTGTTTTGTTTGTGGCCAATATTGCAGTGTTAACTGGTCCTACACTGAACCGCATGTGCAAAGGAAAAATAGCAGAGACATCACGCACAGCATCCTACAGAAATAAACATGGGAGCCACTGATTCAGCATTTCAGGTTTTATTTATAAGCAAATTTGTGAGCAGATGATAAAGAGCTGTCATGAAGCAGGTGGACCCAATTGCCGGAGACAGGAACTTGAGGACATACATTTTTATTCTAGGCTTGTGCAGGCATGGCCAATGCAATCAATACAGAACAAACTGAAGAACAGGCAGGGAGCTGATTGGCTGAGAAAGACACTGAGAGCAACGAAGGACTCATGAGGCAGATTCAGAGCAGGTGTGTAGATGGGCGAAGGAGGGAAAGATCGCAGAGGAGAGCAGTTTGTCACAAGACAAACAGCCACTTATACTAACTAGTACTTTGTTTTTATCAATTTGGGCAAATAAGCTTATTACCTCCACATTCACAGTGGCAGCGCATACCGCTTTACACGTTCCATTTTTACCTTTCACAATAAAAGTCCTCATTTCGCCGATGAGCTCATTATAGTCCTCTATATAGACCTCCCTGGATAGTGAGTAAGGAGTAGTGAATGGTTTTACATGTCTTCCTCATTAGGTCTCCATCTCATGTCTGTCTCACTCTGTCCCTTGTCTCCAGATTTACAGAAGCCAGCTTCCATGTTCACTGTAAGTTAGTCCCTACTTATAATAAGACACTAAATATCAGTTGGTGCTCATACCAAAAGAAACTGACAAGATAGTGGTGCATCATCAACATATTACTTAATAAAACAAAGAGAAACAACCAGAGCCAGACTGTGACGCCATCACTGTCCCTCCACTATCTACCTCCATCACAGCTGTCTTTCATGTTTGTTTTCGTCCCACCAGCGCAGAATTTTGACAAATGTCGATACGAGTGACGTCAAAGTCGCATGACTGTTCAGACTGAGTTTGCACTGCAAAAGAAATCGGACCTTTTTCAGGTTTAGTACCACATATGAAAGTGGCCTAAATCAGAATTGAAAAGATGATTCCATGTGATTTGTTTTCACAGTGTTCTGAAAACCCCCAAGATCTCAGTAAGATATGCACAAAAGAAGAATCAGATTTGGACCGCTTTGCCTGCAGCCTGATGCACACTAATGGTGTTGTGACACATCAGAATGCATCATTGTGCTACTCCTCAGCTCTCCCAAAGGCTTTCATAATTTTTTCCATTACTGTATTAGTTCACAGATAAGCCTGTATGCTGGTATCAACATGTTTCCATCTAACAATTATTTTTTAGAAAATGAAACAAAGAATGTGAGAAAACAAAATGGATTCTGTACATCTGTTTCTCTCAGTTTGAATACATAGTCACTGACTGAGAATAGACTGTCAGTTCGGGCAAATTTCACACACACACACACACACACACACACACACACACACACACACACACACACACACACACACACACACACTGAATGACACAATTGCACTTTCTTTGACCCTCTACTTGTTCTTTTATAATCTGTGTGACAAAAACATAACCACAGAGCCGAAATGGCTCCTGTCTGTTCTTACTGTAAATATTTATGACTGAGGTTTCCTCATCTTCCTGTTCCTCAGACGTTCACTCAGCGTCACCGTCAGACCTAAAAGCTCTTCTCACTGTTAAGACTCCGCTCTGACACTAGTCAGACAGCTCACTTTTTGCATGTCTTCCTCATTAGGTCTCCATCTCACATGTCTGTCTCACTCTGTCCCTTGTCTCCAGATTCACAGAAGCCAGCTTCCATGTTGACTGTAAGTTAGTCCATACTTATAGTAAGACACTAAATATCAGTTGGTGCTCGTACCCCCCCAAAGAAAACTGAGAAGAAAGTGGTGCATCATCAACATATTACTGAGTAAAACAAAGAGAATCTTTGACACATTTTGATTCATTGAATAGATTCTGAAAGGTTTAAACCACTACGATAATCTTTTTTTTTTTTTTTAATGAGTCACTAAAAATATGATTGAGGTTTTTGAAGAATATTATATTCAGATCAAGATCAAAGTTAGGTTATAAGAGCAAAGGTATCCATGTAAACACAGATGCTGTCTGATAACTGTTTCTTATTAGCTGATAAATTGAAATATAGTGAACACACACACACACACACACACACACACACACACACACACACACACACACACTCCCCTCCTCTCAGCCTCTCAGCAGCCAGGGGCTACAGACCACCTGTGTGTGTGTGTGTGTGTGTGTGTGTGTGTGTGTGTGTGTGTGTGTGTGTGTGTGTGTGTGTGTGTGTGTGTGTGTGTGTGTGTTTTCTTGGTGACCCTGCCGTGTGTTTGCTGTCAAACAGCAGGATTTATGACTGGACCGCTTTCTCAATCTCTCTTTCTGTGGAAATCACAGAGGCAAAAAAGCATTCAAACCAAATTGTACAAATGCTCAGTTAGTACAAATCACACTTTTTTTCTGAAACGTAAAAGTATCAACTGTAAAGCTCTTAGAATACTCTAAAATCATTTGAAAGCCTCATTTCAGAAAAGTAGAAGGAACACATGCTCCTCTACAGGCCAAGCAAATTATCTTGAACCAGTAAAATAAAAAAACCTACCACAAAATACAGAGAAATTACAAACTTTATGAGTCTATAAGAGTATATCAGTCTAATTATGATCCGAAGTCTACTTAAATCATAAATATATAATAATTGTATGTCCTCATCTTGCCGAGTTTGGACATATGAATTTGTATTGAGCTGAATCAGCCGATACAAAAAATAATTTGGATGTAAATTCCTGAGTTTGTATGATAAATAACAACAAGACTCCCGAATTTACCTTTAAGTTCAGAAGGGAAACCCAAAATCCCCAACAAGCTAAAATTATCCTGTCAGTGAAGTAGAGTGTTTTTAAAACTCAGAGTCAACAAGGCAAGAACTATTAACTCCAAAACACATGAACCCTAAAAACTAGGATAAGATCTAAAACAAACATGGCTGCTACGATAATATGTTTAACACTCTCTCTCTCTCACACACACACACACACACGCACACACGCACACTGGTCCTCCAGGGTCATTATTCCTCTAAGGTTCAGCAGTGGGTCAGCATTGACTTCTGCCCTCCTCACACTTGTCCCCCGAGTCTCGCTCTACTTTCTACTTTTCCTGTCATCAACGTTACCACTCACGCTATTGACGCAGCCCTACAGAGTTAACGTCAGTTCATTAATCCATTCACATTATTGACACACTCCTCTCCCTCACAATTGAAAACCGTCAGTTTAACTGTGGGTGAACAGAAAAAAGTACATGCATTTGATTAGCCACAGAAGATTTCCATCGTAAAATAATTGAATGTGGAGACATTTCCAGACGACAAACTAACTTTCCAGCAGGTTTAGATTTTTGCCAACACCAAATTTAGAATCTGACAGCCTCATATGAGCAAAAGGGAGATACAAAACTCGACCTGGTGGAAACACTTTTCAAAAGCACAGATCATTCTGACAATGCCAGAATTTTTAGCCAAATTGAAGGCTAACTCTGACAAGATTTGACAATTTCAAACTACACACGGGGATGTTGTTTGACAGGAACCCTTTATCTACTGATGTAGAGGGAGACTTTCACAAAAAAGCATAAAGGTTAAGTGACGTCACTAAATATGGGTTTCCTACAAATACAACCGATCGAAATGCAAGCATCCTTTCCTCCAAGGCCGTGGCTTCAGTCTATCAACAGTGCTGCCTATGCCAGAGTATGCCAGGTAGACACACAGCTAGAAACCTCACAGCTAAACTAATTGATGTGGTGGATACTTAGTAGGAAATTGGCTGCATGTGTCCATGACAATCCACGCAACAACGTAGCTTCTAATTCTCCCGGATGGGTCAACTCAGTTGCCTGTTTAGTGCACACACTGCAGCTGGTGATGGATTCAACATGTTTGTGTATTGGGTTGTCATTGCAGCTGGGTGGATCGGTAGGCATTTCAACTACAGTATCCCTGTATAAGATATCTCTGATCTTGTCGGTTAACAGTTAATGATCGGTTAACGAGGGTTGGCTGTTACTAAGAATAAAAAAAAAAATTGTATCCCGAGGTCAAAGTACAACTAACAAACAAAGGCTTCATTTTAACAGCCTGCATTGTTTGTTTTCATAGATTTATTCATCATTTCTGCTGATTAGATTTTTACTCAAATGACATTTGTTGCTGTAAACAAATCTCCAGTTTTACCAATGGCTATTTCATTTGAGAACATCTGTCAATTGTAAATGTTAGTTATTAGATTTGCAACCAACTGGTTGCAAATCTGGTCTGATCACTTGGCCACTCATGTTACCGTCATAGATCTTGGAATCCGATAAGCCCGATGAAGAAAACTATGAAAATAAGATCCATGTTGTAAAAACAAATTAATTCTGCTTACAATAATGAAGTTGATTTAGCCTACGAGCAGGTGACAAATTGCTTAGTCTCCCCAAACATATTTCAAGTCTCTACAAGTTGTTGTCATGGTGAACTGAAATGCACTAAAGCGTTTGATCTAAACGTAAAGTGAGCAGTGATTTAAAGTGTTGGTGTAGCCAATGGACTCAACTAGCGGTCCTGTAAATTAAAGGAATCACAGATCTATTTCATCAGCAGATGACACATTTCTCTCTACAGTTGATTCAGCATTTATGTAAACTTTACGGAGCTTGCAGGAGAAAATCAGTTTCTTTTTTTTCCTTCTTTTTACTCATCCAGACGAGCTTGCAGGTGAGCCGCGCCCTGCAAGCCGCGACGCTCTGTTTATGTTAGCGAGATGCCTCCAACAGGCAGAGACACTCACCTTTAGATGAAGCCGCACCGTTGAGTTTCGTGCACGGCTGGTTCATGCAAGTTCAACTTCTCCGCATATACACAAAGAACGCTGACATGCACACACACATACAGGCCTTTGATTCAACAGCAGGTAGGCTACAAGCTGGTTTGCTGAGGGAACTAGAAACATGCAAAGACTAAAAGTGTATACACACACGCTTGCACAAAAATCCCACACACACACACACACACACACACACTAAACAGCTGTTCCCTCCTCTCAACATTCTACCAAAACAGTGATTAAGGTTTCAACTCTTCACCTTAGCATCAAAATGTCAGCCTCTGCCAGATCTGCCACCATGCAGGCGTAACTACAGGCGATGAGGAGCAGCCCGATCAGCCCTTCTGCGTCAGAGATGACTCGGCCCTCACCCTGCGGCAAAGTGCAACACACACACACACACACACACACACACACACACACACACGCGCGCGCGTGTTCACATTAAGTGAGCACAGGTAAAAACAAAGTGTACAGTAGCTACCACAAATAATTACAGCTCTTGCCATAGATCATGGTTGTGCTTGGATTGTGGCTGCGCTTATTAACGTGCGGTTCCGCTTGAGGCTCACTATTACTATTAAAATTATGAGTCATATTTCTATTATATTGGTCTTATTATTGATATTGTTGCTGTGCATCTCTATCCTGCTGTGTCTCTCTCGCTCTCTCTGTCTCTCAAATTCAAATTCAATAGGCACGATATTGAATTTCTAGAAAGATGTTGCCAAAGCATCAAAATACAAAGCATGGTTTTCATTAAATTATCAAGCATAAACTTTTGAAATGTTGCAAAAAAAAAAGAAATACAAATCAGTTGCCTTTACCATCAACTCGGCTACAGTGCAGTTTGATCAGAAGTTGGCGCTATAAGACAGTAAACAGAGTTGCGAACTGGAAACAATACTAGTCGGCTTGGCCATTTAATCCATGTACAAGAGAAAAATGGAGAGAGGTCTTCAGGAATTTGCTTCAATTGGGTAAGTTTTAGATGTTCTTTCATGTCAGTGTTGGCCATGTTTCATGTTATCCGGAGACGAAGACGAAGACAAGCATTTGCACGTTGTGGGAATATCTTCCAAGAACTTCTTTCGCAATTTACGACGTTTCATCCAAATGTTACCGTTTCCAAACAGTTCTCCTCAGGCAGTATTTTAAAATACACATCAAAATATATAAATGAAAACATGGCTAATAACAGTCTCTCTCTCTGTCTCAACCCAAAACAAAATGGCCGCCCACCAAGTTCTGCTCGAGGTTTCTTCCCAGTAATGGGGAGTTTTTCTTTGCTACCATCACACTAGTGCTTGCTCAAAAGGGAATGTGTGGATCTCTGTGAATTAAAGAGTATTTAACGCTCTATATGAAATAACTTTGGTTGTGATTCTATAACTGTGAGAACCCTTCAGAGATTATACATTTATTAACTCAAACACAATATTAAATCCCCCTAAACCTAAAAACTCTAAACAAAACAGAGGGCCGCACAAATGTTGTCGTACAAAAGATCTAAAACTCTAATTGTTCACACAAAGATTTAAGTAAAATAAAACACACACACACACACACACACACACACACACACACACACACACACACACACACACAAACACTGACTCTGACCTTTTCATGATCTCACAGCTCCCTACTAACACGGTCTGAAGGTGTTGACATTACTGGGATCTCCAGGCAGACAAACATGATTCCGGGGTTTATGAAAGTTAATTGAGGAGAGTTTAATTCTAAGGCTTTAGGGCAGCATTGGAATCAATGCTTTGATCCCTCAAGAGGAATAGCGTAGCTAAAACTGTGCCAATAGTCAAGCTTCCTTCATTTTTTTTGCCCCTGAGATGTGCTTACTTAGACAGATTCAATCATATGAAAAGCAAAATATATTAGATTTGAGTTGCATGCATGTTTTAACCCATTACAGCTTTTTCATGTTACCAGACTTTCCATCAGACTTTCCATCAGACTGCAGACCTTTTGCAATGAGAGATGCAGTGCTATTGCTAAATAGGCATCAGTCAATCACTTGTCAATCACTTGTGTTCTATTGAGCAACAAACAATAGCTATAAACAAGCCCAGAAGTCAAAACCACAGTAATCACCTAAAACTCACCACTAACGTTTTGTCCGAGTGGTCTGTGAGATGACACAGCTCATCAATAACAAATGCGAGCCTTGATCCTCCATTTTTGTTTTTGTCACCTCAGTTACTCCCAGCACCCATCTGATTAGACAAAGGAAAACCCTGTGTTATTTTAACCTTAGGTATTAGGAGTAAGGCATGCAGCACTCTCTACACACACTTTGATTTTTGGTCACTAGGGGCAGAAAAAAAGGATTTTGCGGAATTCTGACAAACACCCAGTCCTGACATATAACATCAAAAGCTGTTCTGGCAATCACGTTGCCAAACAACTGCTTATTTATACACCCAACAGCAACAATGGCCTCCAGTTGCGTTTGTTACCAACTGATGAGTCCAATAGTCACTCTCCTTTTATACTTGGTTTGGTCTCCACCAACTCCTGAGGGAAATATCTGTCTCTCCAGCTGCTAGACGCTCCAACTGTGTCTGCTGTCTGCTGCTGAGCAGGTTGTGTGCCAGAACCAGATAGTAGATGTGTTGCAAAACCAAAACTACAATCTGAAAGAGGTTAAAAAGCTCTGTGAAGCTTCAGTGTGTTCAGCACAAAAGTGATACCAAAGGCTTAATATGCCATGAATCAATAGAATTCAATTTTGAAATCTCTCCTTTGGGGTTCATTCAAGAACAGCTGCTAAACAACAACAGTTTTTAATATAGTAGTAATCAGGAAGTTCCAGTGTGTTGACTTCCACAACATGTGTTTATCAGATAATCTTTGATTAAAGTTTACAGGACAAAAGTTAACATATGAGTAACTCTGAATAAGTACATTTACTCCATGTGTTAGCATATCAAGACATAACAGCAGACAGGTGGCGCCATCTGGTGGTTGCAAAGTGTCTGCTGTGAAAAAGATCTAATTAAATAATTTCACTTTCATCAGTTCAGGTAATTTCTTTGCCTTGAATCCAGACTCTCAGTTGACGTGACTAAACTCTAGCACCATAGTTATTTCCTACTGAATAATCAATCTGCATTTACTCTCAATGAAATCCATCAGCTCTTATTGGGTTTCCTCCATTAGATCTCTATCAATAACAGAGGAGGAGATGAAGATTGCCACATGAAGGAGAAGAAAATGAAAGTTTTCAGAGTTGTCTACCATCAGCCTTAAAGCTTTTTTGAGCAGGCAGCTTTTTGCAACTGTAGTCAAGTCAAGACGGATGATCAGATGATCCAGGACAGATGTTCAGCTCAACTTTAATGAAAGTGTCTAATGTGTTTTTATAAAATAATATAACCATATAACCTTCAGAGTTCCCATGTGCTGAAATAAAGCTACGGTTGACGCACAAATTCCGAGCACAAGTATGTAAATGTCTGGATTAAAAGGACTCTCTATGAACACAACTGTAGTTGGATGACAAATGAATGTACATTTTTGAGAAAAACATCCCTCTTTGATCTTCTGAGACTGCCAGGTCTCGTCGAGCTTCATCAGCTGCTCTATAAAATCCTCCCCTCTTATCTGATGGATTTTTTTCTTTTGTGTATTTTTTCTTAGAGTGACCAGAAGCCCTCACTTTTTTATACGGCACAACTGACACCTAAACTTGATTTGAACGATTCGTTGATGATGTTTAGAATCGCTGAAACACTTTCTCCTTTCCAACTCTTCTGGACCTGCGAGGAATATGTGTTGCAACTTCTCAGAGACTGTTGGCCACAAAAAAGAGAAGAACCCACCAAATGTTGGATGGAGACAGAAATGCAGCGCCTTTGGTTCAAGTATATTCTGGTATTCTGACCATTCAATAGATCCATCCCTAAATTCTGTTCACTCTCAGCTGACACCAGCAGAGGGCCTCATAACAACCCTCGATAACAAAATTATCAGAAGTTCAGAAGAACATGGCTTTTAATGGTCCTTAATGGTTAAATACAGTAGTTAATAAGATGCTAACTGATTAGAAATGTGATTAAATCGTTCTATCAAGCAGAGATGACCATTCTTTGTAATATATCTAATATTTCTGTATCGATTAATTCTTGTTTTATGTTTTTTTTAATGAGAATATGCTTTTAGTCTTTCCTGGAAAATTAAACTTTTCTGTTATTACAATAATGTAATGTCAAATACAGGTTGGCCATTAAGATAGCATTTAAGGGATGCTTCTGCATTTGTGAGAGGAACTGGAACACTATAGTCCGTCAATCTAATGATTTTATGTTGACTTAGATGGTTGAGGAGTTTTTTTTAACTTTACCACAACAACAACAACAGCCTTAAATGTGCTTCACTGAACTGCCCATTGTACTGAAGTGTTTATGCAGTGCTTATTTGTACGTGTGTGCTTTTAAAAGTGGGATATGAACAGTGTGGACAGGGTTGCAGTCATTGCTGCATGTTTTGTTTTGCTGCTTATTGTCTGCAAAGAAAACCCTACTTTAATCATGTTATTGTTATTCAAGTCTCTAGTCTCTGACATATATAAAATCACAACAGGGAGAGGCTATGACAATGAAGATTTAGGAACAAGTATATTCAGTATTCAAGTATTCTAGCCAACTGCTTATGAAAACAAATTGACACTCTGTTTCTCTCTGAAGATTCCTCCAGATTATTATTATTATTATAATTGTAAATATAATCTGGATTGTTAATGGTTATTTTTTTACCTGTTGAAGGCATGATGTTTGGATACCCTAATGACAAAAACCTCACTGTTCCTGGTAAAGAACTGCACGCCAGAATAATATAGAAGAAATTCCTTTTATCGTCATATTTGTCTTCTTTTTTGAAAATTAAGTCACTTGTTTATTTCTCACAGAAGCGCACGAGAACAAATATGTGGCCTCGATCATCGCGATTATCTCATAATTCAGACATTAACTTTTCATAAAATATATACATATGTCTGGACTCTTAGACGAAAACGCCAGACACTGAATTGGATGGCACCAACCTGCGCTGAGGAGGTAAAGATCCCTGACTGTGAGTCGGAGCTGCACACGAACAGAGGTGAGTCCAGTGTGAGTCAGACTGGGACAAAAGACCGCGACAGAGACCTTTTTACTCCCTGTGGAGACATCAAACTTGGACAGGAATTACTAGCATCTCTGCTATCAAGTTATTACCACTGTTTTAAAAAAGAAAAATCTCTATTATTATTTTAATTTCTGAGGATAAATCCTCGCGGAGATCTTTTCTGGGTATTGCTTCGCGCCTCGCTTTGTTCGGACTAAGGATCTGATTTCAAAAAGTCGCATGCAGGATACTCTAATAATAAGAGACACTTTCTCTTATTATTTGTATTCTTCACTGAGAGATCACAGCATGGTTTGTGTGTCGGTAGCCGCTGGACAGAAGATACGCGGATATTAATCACCTGTTACCACTTTTAATCGTTCTGTGGGAAAAAAAATAAAAATGGAAAACTACACGACGTGGAGTAATTTCACCCAAGTTCTGTCGGAGTTGGACGGGACAGGAGGCGCGGAGGAGGAGGACGAGGACGAGGGGGAGGACGGGAGCGGTGGAACAAACGGGGGACTGCGCGTCCTCGTCGGCTGCGTCCTCTTCCTGCTCATCGTGTCCACGCTGCTCGGGAACACGCTGGTGTGCGCCGCCGTGGTCAGGTTCCGCCACCTGCGCTCCAAGGTCACCAACTTCTTCGTCATCTCGCTGGCCGTGTCCGACCTGTTCGTGGCCGTGCTGGTGATGCCCTGGGAGGCCATCACCGAGGTGACCGGCACGTGGCTGTTCGGACGGTTTTGCGGGGTCTGGATCGCCTTCGACATCATGTGCTCCACAGCCTCCATCCTGCACCTGTGCATAATCAGTGTGGACCGCTACTGGGCCATCGCCAGCCCGTTCAAGTATGAGCGGAAGATGACTCACCGGGTGGCGTTTGTCATGATCGGGGTGGCGTGGTCGCTGTCCATCCTGATCTCCTTCATCCCAGTGCAACTCAACTGGCATCAGGTCGGGGAGGAGGAAGAAGAGGTGATGGAGGATGTGATGGAAATGATGGTGGCCAGTGGCAGGAATTTCACAAACAGCAGCAACCTCAACGCCAGCACCGCCGCCAAGAGCTGTGTCGCCAACCTCAACAAGACCTACGCCATCTCCTCCTCCCTCATCAGCTTCTACATCCCAGTGGTGATCATGATCGCCACCTACACCCGGATCTACAGGATCGCTCAGACCCAAATACGCCGGATCACGTCTTTGGAGAGGGCGGCGGAGCAGGCACAGAACCAAGGCCACGGGGTGAACCGGAACCAGCAGCACAGGCCCAACGAGGAAGCCTCACTGAAGTCGTCGTTTAAGAAGGAAACCAAAGTCCTGAAGACGCTCTCCATTATCATGGGGGTGTTCGTCTTCTGCTGGCTGCCGTTCTTTGTCCTCAACTGCACGGTCCCGTTCTGTGACCCGCCCTGCGTTAGCGACACCACCTTCACCGTCTTCGTCTGGTTCGGCTGGGCCAACTCCTCCCTCAACCCGGTCATTTATGCATTCAACGCAGACTTCCGGCGGGCCTTCGCCACCATTCTGGGTTGCAACCAAATGTGCTCCAACAACGTGGTGGAAGCTGTGAACTTCAGCGACGAGCTCGTTTCTTACCACCACGACACGACGCTCCACAAGGAGACGCTGGTCCCCACGCAGCCGCAGCAACATCCACGCACCATTAACGTCGGGTCCGACCACCTGGAGGACATGAGCCCACAGTTTGACGAGGAGTCGATCATCTCCAATGGTTCCCAGAGCCACAATAGACTGCTGCTGCTTCCCGCCACCGTCCAGCTGGAGGATGACCCGGAAATCTCCTTGGAAACGATCACGCCGTTCACCTCAGCGGTGGGGCTTGAGAGTGATGCTTTATTACCAGGACAAGTTCATCAGGATGAATAGGACGGAAAGTGCATTGAGCTGGCAGCCATAACAAAACAGGAACTTATGCTGTGTTGACTTCAAAATAAAAGCATAAACTTGAATTTAACTGGAATCAAACTTTTCTCCCAAATGTTTTCTTTTTATTTCATTTGAAGTAATGGAGGACTTTATAGCCCAGCTACTCCCAAATATCTGATGAAACATACCACAAGAGAGCCTCGACTGTAAAGTCTAAGCTTCAGATGGAATGCCAATATCAGAATTTACAGATTGTTTTCCATGTGACTGCTGCATTGTTTTGTTCAGTTTTTGTGTTTGCACTCGTTTAAATGGAAGCAGATTTAGTTTGATTTAATTAGACCTACTTGACCCAGTGAGATACGAGATTAACGGAGCTGTATTTGATGTTCTGAACATTATATAGCAGCAAACAACTAAAGATAAAGTGGAGTAATGTCTACCTGAGCAGAGAATGAAGTCACTCTCCCTCTGTGTGTGTTGTTATCCAAGCATCTCCTTTCGTTGTTCACATAGCCGGGCCGGCCGTGAGTGCTTCTAGTGCATGTTAGTGCATGATTGTGCATGTGAGCGTGCCCCACTGGTTAGCTCACAGCCACTGCTCTTCACTCATACGGCGGTTACAGCTGATAACACTGTCCCAACCGACAGCACAGTTGAGGAAGCGTAGCGCCCACCGCCTGGTTCCCCCTCAGGTAAACACTGATGGCTCTGTCAGCTCTTTTGTTGTTGTTTGTACTGTTAGTGCTGTTAGCACCGTTAGCTGTGAGCAGGAGACTCGCCTTCACCATGTTGAGAGCCGTTGAGAAGCAATCTAAATGCTCCCAATCTCGTATCTTGCACCTTTAAATAATTTTTTTTTTCTGACAGTAAATCTAAGTTATTCCACTGAAGCACTGAATGTTTCAATTATTCAATTTCTGCACTGTATAATATATGCTATTTTCATGAAATATGAAGGTTAAGCTTTAAGTTTAAGGAGTGAGACATCAAGCTGTGTGGTTTCAGGCTCCACTTCTTCTTAAGGAGGCGTCCGGTGAAGGACGAGCCTCTGGGCCTCTGGGGGACCCCACCTCGAGGGTGGAAACGACCTTGTCAAACGGTGATGAAATGTTCAGTGTTGAAATGCAGAGTGTGGAGAAGGCCTGAACTGCAACAGAGCTGTCAAAGTATGGCAAGAAGCAACTTTTTTTTTCTTGTGTTAATAGAATTAAAAGGAGGAAACTGCAAAGTTCAAAGGCAGCTTTAAAGGACAATACCAGTATTTTGGCTTCTTTGAGCATTTGACTCAAAAGTGCCCATATTTCAAATGACAACTAATCATCTAGAGGTTATCTGCTTTCCAGAGGGAAGGTCACTCAATTAATTCCAACGTGATGACATGCAGGTTTTCCCAGGGTAACCAGATATAATTTCCATATTTAGTATTTAACATTGCTGTCCTGTAGAGTTACAAGCAAGGACAACCCAGTATCTGCGAACTGAGAGATGGCTGCTGCAACAGAGACCTCTTTGACCAAATCCACATCATTCTCTGCACATGTTTATGTCTTCTTTCAGGTTTCTTAGAACACAGTTCATCAGTGCAATCGTTTTGTTTGTTGATTATCATTTCTCAGGTTTTCACTTGAATGTAATGTTTAAATTAAAAGTGACTGACGCTGTGCTTGTCGCTGTAGTGTTTCTGGTATTACACAGTGTTCGGGCATATACTAATACTTGCAAACCACCCCCACCATTGTTTTGCTCATTTATGTGTATCAAAGCCCTCATTCAACAAATAAAAAAAATCTAATTTGCAAATTACTAAGAGGCAATCTGTAAACATGTGGTACAAGATCTTGTCACAGCCAGAACGCGGTGCCAGGTGGAAACCTGTGGCTCCGCAGCGAAAGCTGAACAAGGGAGGCCAGACACACAACCAGCCAACGGTAAAGATCAACTTTAGATAATCCACAGGTATTAGGCGTCATCAACAAACATTTTCATCCTTTAAAATGTCCGGTGTAATCAGTAACACCGCTTTTGGCACAAGTTTATTAACTGGTGGGAAAATGTCTTCACCGTGGCATCGTTTACTGAGGGATGACCTATTTTGAACAAATATCACATCTTATTTTCTTAGTTAGAGGCCATCCAAAGCAAAAGGAAATCAATCTAAAAAAATGGTGGCATTGTTGGTGGTATTTTAATCATATTTGCAATTTGTAGCTATTGGGCTGAAATGCAGAATCATGGCCATGGTCCTTTAAGATGATGATCAGGTTTGCAACAGGTAGTTCATAGTGTTATATTACTGCTGAAGCTGATTAATGTATGAAAGGACTGATGAGGTTGTTAATGAAGATTGGGTCAACAACAGACACATTTACCATGAGGCCGTGTCCAATCTCAGCTGCTCCATCACCTCGCCACCCTCCATTCTTGTTTTTTGCATAAGTCTTGCATACAAAAATTAAAGTAATTATGGAGGAATTACTGTGAAAGACATTTTAATATTAATGCAGAGAACATAATCACTGTTTAACACGCTTCTTACAGACCTCTGAGGAAAAGTGGACGAAGAATTACTGAAGTCATTAGCCAAGTTTGAAGAGTTTGCATTTGTAACAAAGCAGTAAGTGTTTAATCCAGAGCTCAAAATGCAAACCCATTGATTTCATACAGACAAACAAAAACATTACTTTTCAGACAGAACTATTAAAAAACACTGGTCAAAGCGTTGAATACAGCTAAATATTACAGCATTATGTTATATAAGATACAATTCAGGCACTTCGGAGACAAAAAGAAACCGGTTGGCAGTTTTCAGAGGCTCGTCTCAAACTGCAGCAGCAGGACGCTTTATGTTCCTGCAAAGCTCGAGAGGGACAGAGGGGAGATCAAAAAGTCTGTTCTGGTAACCTCTGAGTCACCGATGAACATCCAGCCTCCTGCTGCAGATACATTATGCTGCATTTCTGTTGCATTTCTGTTGTTCTCAGAGGCAGGACACCATCTGACACCCCCACTCTGTTTGATGGTGCAAAGATAAATCCCTTGGAGGAGGGAGGAGGAGCTCTCAACTTTTCCCCTGCAGTCAAGATGTTAATATACATGACATTCTCACCGCGACCTTTCTACTTGAAATATTTCACACGTTTAACAATACAACTACAAAAGATATGCAAATGTTTTTGATATTTATTCCTATCAGTGGAAACATCCGAGGATGTTGAATGAGAGAAAAAGCTGCAATCTGATAATAATACTTAAGTAAAATAAGTCTGCTACAGAAAATAACTTTTGTTTTGGGTCGCAGACACCACAGCTGTAAAGCCTTTTAAACAGCACTTTTAAACACTTAATAATAAATCAATATGAGGTCTTACAGGGAGTTTGACCTCTCTGGGGTCCAAATATAAGTGACGTCACTATAGATAACATACTTTACATTTATTTGTATGTGAATTACTTTTTTGACACACCAAAAAAAATAATCTGTCTATGCATAGGCCTTATATCATGAAACGTGATTTGGTGTGACAACAATGGAAGGGTAACCTCATCAATACTGTTCTGCATACTGGGTTTTAATAAGGTCAGAAGAAAATATTCTTCAAGCAATTCTTATTCTTGCACATAAAGCAGTGCAGTCTGTGACCCAAACAGTGAGGAAGTGTCAACAGCTCTGCTGCTCTCATCTGCTTTTCTCACGAGGACAAAAAGTCCCTCAGCTTGAACCACCCAGGTATTTATTTCTTCTTTTTTTTGTATTTAGGTATTGATGTTATCCTGAGATACAGTGGATTCACCAACAGAATGAGCTTCTAATTCTTACAGACATAACTAACAAGAACCCTTTTTGGAGATTAATGGGCAGGTCATAAGAACCTCTCACAAATGCTTGATGATGAAATAAAAAGAAAATTATAGATGAAAAAAGCACAAAGCCATGTTTTTCTTTTTCCAACATCTCTCTGCGTGCTCCTTTAATCTTCAGTCAGGAGAGGAGTTGAAACAGAGCAGAGGCACCCGGGGGCCGTGAAGGGGACGACACCCTGAACCCCACAGGTGTCTCCCACAGGTTCAGCTGCTCAGAGTACATTTGTATGGATGGATGTGCCTGAGAGAGATGAACATTTCATGTGTTGAAGATTTAGGTTGTGGCTCAGAATTCAGTGGAACTATATATTATATACTTCGGTAAATTCCATAAAAAATAAAGGGTGTGTAGGTCAGGGTGGTGGATGGATGGGAAGTGCGTCCAGTGTTCAAACCAACTATAATATTTTATTTTATATTATTGTTCTATTGTTCTATATTATTGTATTTATATATTATTATTTATTCTGACCATAAGCTGTTCCTAGACTTAACCATGTACAAATGACAAACCAGATAACCAGACCTTAACAGACAAATTTCTACCAGAGTGGACAATAAAGATATATTCTATTGTATTCTATTGCAGGCATGGCAGAATTGGAGCTGCGGTCGATGTTCTTTTTTTTATTAGAAAGGTTCTTTACTGAGTGAAATGACCTTGAAGTATCTAAGTGGCAGCAATGATAATAAGAGTTGGTCAAATTCTCTAAATGCTAGGGATGGGTGCTTCAATGCTTCCTTTCATATCTCCTTTAGCAAAGGATACACTGGACCATCTTTTACCAAAAGAAAGGAGATAATGCTGTCCCACAATTCCTTGAGGCATTCCACCGTTCATGAAAACAAACAATATGCCTATCTCGCATTGATTTAAAAATTATTTTCAAACAGTCATGCACTAATTGGGATTCATGTCAACAAATATGGACAGTAACAACCATATTCTTTAACTTATATTTTATTTATTTATTTCAAACATGTAACAAATAAATATAAAACAAAACGGCCGTGGTTTCTGCTCACAGTCAGGAGATAAAGTTGCCCCTCCCCCTTCATACAGTTGTGTACAGATGAAAAAGAAATCCAAAATAGTAAACACAAACACAGTGGAGTGCTTTCATGTCAGTGCTGCATCACGATCCGCTCTGCTACCCGAAGTCACCTCATGCTTACAGAAGGGATCTGGAAAATTAAAAACACATCTTCACTTGACAAACTTGGCCCATTCTTTAAAAACAGGGCCAAGTCTAATCACAAAAACATCCACTGTGAAAATATCAAGACACACATATAAAGTAGACACTCAAAATACTGTTTTAAATGACACCATTATTCGATGCTTTAAATATAGATATGTGAGACTGTTTTCTTTTCTGTCGTTCTCCCTGCTGTCTTCATCCTTTCCTATTTTGCTTCATGCGGCTCACGTCATTTTTTTTTCCCATGACTGAAATGTTAGAAAGGCCAAAGACTGAAAACTATTACATTGAATTCTCTGGCTGATGCACAGATAATGAGAATATATTTCTCCATAGATCTGCTCCATGACCAGGAAACTGACACTGCTTCATCACTACGAAAGCATCACTCTGCACATGTATCCCTCCCACCAGAACACCAGTGTGCAGCTCCGTTTGGAGGTCGAAATTAAAATCACTCTGTCAGGCAGAAACTGGTGGTAAAGTACCCTGCTTCTATTTGTAAGCTCTATAATTATCATGTATAATGTTTGCAATGTTAATATTTCACAATTCTATGATTATCTTGTAAATCATGTGACATCGCGGTTATAATTAACCAGAACAAACTCATTCTCCTCTCTCGACACCCACACACACGCACCGCCTCCCTGCCTTCCTTTTCCTCTACCGTTAGATCATTTTAAACAGCTACTGATGAAATGCGATCTGCATCAGGCTCTATCCAGACAATAACGGATCAGGTCCCCACCTTGCATTTAAACCTGGTATTTGTCTGCATCCTCCATTCCTCCTCTCTGCCCACACAGTGATTTAATTCGGTTTTTGGTGAAGCATAATTTAATGCTGGTGAGGAAACAAGGGGTGGCCCAAAGTATAATAGGAGGGGAATACACTCAAACATTCTTTTTAGTGCCTAAACCTAACCAAACCTTAACCAGAGTGTTGGCACATCATAAAACAGAAGGAAAGCACAGACTAGTGACGTCGTCCTGCTGATGGGGCGTCAGAAACACTATGTGCCGTTCTAGTGAGCGTGGACAAACAACACCTTTTGTCTTTTAATTTGGAGGACTTGTTGAGACACACGAGCAGTCGTGTTAGTATGCAAGGCAAGATGTCAAGAAGTTGACACTGAAACAGCGAACTGCTCCCAACACTAATCTTTAAATGAGATTCAACCAGTGTCCATTCATTATTTAAGCTATAGTCTATATACTAAAATATGATAAAAAATTAAACAAACAAACATTCTTAATAATGGATTGTACATTTATGGCAGGTAGAATAACACAAGTCTGAATTGTATGATGTGAAAATATACCGTAGTTACATAAATATGAGTTATGCTGAATCTGTTTTTTATGGTCTTTTTTCTCCTCATCTCTGCTCCGCTTCTTGAATGAGTGACATCAATAACGCCTCAATTTGTGTTTTTAGTGTTTCCAAAGTAGAAGATATTTGGGGACAGAGCGGAGATCAGTATCCTGTGTGCTCATCAGCTGTGCAGCGTCTTTCCAAACAGAACGATGGCACTGGGGGATTCTGCAAAACCGTAGTTTATGTTTTTGTGATGTTTTTTTTAAATGTGTCATTCCTCCAATAACCTGCTGCAACATCATAGGGTTGAGGTGTGTTGAAGCTTAGACAGCATACACTTCTCTGTTAAGGTTAAATTGATCACTTGTATCCAATGTGATGGCAACACACATTACAAGACTTTGTGCTTTTATACTGAATACTGTCACTGGATGTAAAATGTGCAGCTGCAGAAGCATTCCTCAGCGACTCGGTTGACACATGTCAAGCTTTCAGAACTTCTCACCCAAATCTGCTGGTTGAATTTTCAGATTTCCACTCATTTACTCACACACAGGCACACACAGCTTCAACTTCAGCATTTAAAACACGTCATTGCCTTTTCAGTGTTGGTGATCGCTGCTTTCCTGCGGTAAATGTTCGGCTACTTTGGCGTAAAACCAGCTGAGATGGTTTTAATGCCACACCTGTCACAGATAACACAAGATCGGATTAAAACCTCAGTTTGTTATTGCTTTGAGCAAACCGTAATGATGATTGATCAGTGGTTTTGCTCACAATCTTTTTTTAAAAGAAGATCATTATGGCACTATTTTTCTCTGCTTCCACCGTGTCCTAGTAACACAGGGAGCTATAAAAGCTTAATTTGATCTGTTTATTTGCAGCACAGCTCCACCAACCTGAGCATTAGTGAAAACGCCTGCTCGAGTGTGCATGGACATCCATGGTCATGTATTTATATTGAGCACACTCCTACACTGCACTTTGTGAAACTGTGGATCGTGAACAAACGTTGTGATTAAACATTCAAAGTTGATTTACATTTTTTAATTGAAAATGAAAATGTATCGGTCTAGTGAAAGGAATGAGTGAAAGCACTTGAGAAACAGTTGAGAATACACTTCAGAATATCTGGCTGCATGTTTGTTCCCTGTAATCACACATCGCCATACCTTCACCCTGGATTTAACATCTAAATAACAGACAGAGTGAACCCATTCATCGGAGATTGGTAAGGCAGTGACGAGGGTCAGTCAGACAGTTGTCATAGAAACACCCATTATGGTCCTCAGGGAGGACAGTTCAAATACATTCAACCAGAGCTTCACATATGAATCTCTAAGCCATTTCTATTTTTGTTGATGTGTCTTTATTTGGGAGTAAGTGAGATTGTATCTAACTCTTTTTAGGCATTTACCATTTGCATACAAAACACCAAAAATGTGAAAAACAAATATTTAAAGCTCAACTAATCCAATGGTTGATACTAATAGTGAATCAAACAACTACTTAAAGGTACCCCGTGGAGTTTTAGACACCTAGTTAGTAGGATTGGAACTGTTTTTTATCTTTGCAAACAAAACAGCAGCAAAATGACCTATATTGTTGTGTCATTCATATGCCAATTGGTGAAACCAGGCTAGTACAGTCTATCTGATATATCCGTCAAGAAAATGCTGTTGCATCATACGTTAACTCCTGAACCGGGTTCAGAAACATCCAATTTTCCTTGAATAATATTTTGGAGGAAACCAAATGACACTTAAGTTACATTTTCAGTTTAATGACAAAATGTTCACATTGATTCTTTCACACTTTCTTCCTTGTGGTACTCATTTTTCTGTTTTATGTGGTTATGTGTAGACAACATACTTAATGTTGAAGAAGGTCTTAACTACTAGTTGAAATATAATTAGTATTGCACACTAAAATGGTAAATGGTAAAATGGTAATTGCTAAGACCAAATAGTTGCATAGCCTATGAGAGCAAATGTGCAAATAAAAGACAGAAAAGAGTCATGAGTTCAAACATCTAAAACTCAGCAATTCTTATTTCAAGCAAGACATGTACCATCCATTAGCAATTTAAACATGCCAACAGAGAAGAGCTCGCACAGCTTTACATGATTTTTTTAAAGATAGGCAGCTCCTTTACAATCCCATCCCATTCTCTTTCCATTTCACCTCCTTTCTATTGCCCTTTTGTCTCATATACACACACACACACACACACACACACACACACACACACACACACACACACACACACACACACACACACACTCAAGATGGTGTTTTTTTGTCATAATCAATGCAGTAATCATGGCAGAGGAGGTGACAGCGGAGATAGAGCGCTGATTGCGGCCACCTCTCAACAACTGTTGAAAACCAGAAAGTGGAGACCTCTGCACACACGCACACGCACACACACACACACACACACACACACAGACACACACACACACACACACTCGTGTAGACAGTTGGAGACAGTGACATTGTCTTATTGCAAAACAGTGACCTTGTACACGCTTTGTCAGGTTTTCAGTCTTGTGGGGGAAATAAAACCGAAATGTGAAAAGGAGAAGACATTGGCAGCAGGTTGGAGGAAACATGCGTTGAAATCAAGCCTCCAACAACACAGGAACAAACCCTGCAGCAAGTATAGAACTTGTGTGTATAAGAATATGACCATATTATTTATATTTAGGAATACTCCTACCACTCCTGTTAAAATGTGTCTGAGGCAGAGTTTGAATTACCATACAGGGATAACGGTATTTAATGATTTTTACTTAACGTATGAAAACCTGGTGTTGCACATGCTTTGTCGAAAAAAACTAATGTGTAGAAGCTCTTCAAAAATATATACGGTGTGCTGTTTGAAAAGGTAATGAAAATGTCTTTGTTTGGAACAACAGAATTTGGCATATTTGTTCTTCACGCCATTTAGGTGTTGCACATCAGACTGTTTGCTCAACCAGATTAAGTGTTTATTTTTCTAATCAGCTCTCTTGATTGAGTATGTTTCTGGAATCCACCAACAGGAGGCAACAGAGTCACAGCTGCAGATCTGTTCTCCAATGAATTTGAACATGTTCTTCTCATACACACACTGACCAGAGGTGTTTTTCTCTTTCTATTGATTCCACTTTTTCTGTCTTGTTTTTTCTGTCAATTTAAATCCACCATTTGATTAAAAATGTTTACCACAGAAAAAAAAAAAAAGTCAACATGAATGGTGTTTAATAAAACTTAGTTCGGGAACGAAGAACACGCCCCGTCCACGTCCTCTTTGACTCAGTTCCGACATCCCTCACCCCAACCCCGTTCTTGTCTTCCTATCTCTCTCTCTCTCTCTTTCTCTCTCTCTCTCTCTCTCTCTCTCCCCCACCCCCCACAGGACTACAACTCAACCCCTTTTTGCTTCTTTAATCCAACCCTCTCGTTCCATCTCGCTATAAACCATCTGAAACTCATATCGCTATTGGCGTGTTCTTTGTTAGTGAATTGAAAGTATTAATTTGCTATTTTGGATTAGTTTGATTGTTCCACTGCCAATGCATTGCTCAGATCAGGTGGAAACACAACTGAACATAATCTATAGACATGTATCACTATTATTTTATCATTTATTTCTTTACTTTCCTTGACCTATACAGCAGCATTCGCTTACAATGCCTATGTCTCGTATACAAGCCAGCTCTGAGCCCATGTATTTGAAGGTCGGCTTGCGGGTCTTAATAAGGGAACAGGTCTGGTTCAGAATGGATCTTAAGATAACTGTGGCATTGGTTCCAGGATTGAAGTGAAAAATCTAACAGCTAAAAAATCAGGTAATTGGTGGAGGTGATGGAGACCAAATAAGAGCTAAATGAAAGTGAATATTGGACATAATTCATCAGGTGGACACGAACACCACTCTACTGGGATGATCATTTTGCTCTGTCAGCTGGATGTTGAAGCAAGTTCACGAACGTGTTAGCCAGAACCCCTTCATAGGGTGACAATATGTCAGTCAACGTATCCTCATACGACAGTTAATATGATATCCAACGAAAAGTTACTCCTCATTGTCCTACGTTTTCCTACGAAAGCCTACAACACGTGTCAACTTCCGTCTTCATAGGAAATTCAGTTAGGTTTAGGGAACAAAATAAGTTAGTTAGGTTTAGCAACAGATCGTCCTTTCGGTTAAAATAACAACAGAAGTTCCGTCGCTGAAGTACACAAGTTATGTGACAAAAATAATCGACATTGACTTTTAGTTTCACATGGAGAACGAACTGGCTGAACGATCACTGTTCGGTGGACCCATCCACCTCCCTTCCCACCCGCCCACTGTTTGATTTAGCCGTCTTGATGCTTCCTCGTTCAAGGTTACGTGGATAACATACAATAACAATTTGTGGGATATCTACGGATTACGGCGCATTCTTTTTTATGGTATTGCTACGAATGAAAATGAATAAATGAGACCAGCCTGAGTCAGACCATGTGTCAGCTTGTTTTGGTGTTCTTCTGCCTGCTGGGGGCCTAAAAACAACGAATGCAGCCTTTAGTAAAAGACTGAATGCACGATTATACTTGCAATCCAGTCATACTACACTGTGATACTGATAATTTGAAAAACATTTATAATTTGTGTTCTATTATTCCACTACTATGTGTTAAAAACCATGAAGTTGAAATTATAAATGACTCTATCTGGTATAAAAACTATACAAAATATAAAGATGGAAAATTGAGAGGGGATGGAAACCATCTCAGTTCTAGACATTATTTATTCCCCCCTCTATGGGTCATACACAAACCCTGACACCACTGATCTGCCTTTGACAAAACTTGCTTCTCATTGCTGCGTTCTGCGTTACCCGGCTCGAGAGCAAAATGTACTGGCAGCTGAAAACAAGGTGACATATTTGTTCCTGATTGGCCCAGACTGGGCGGAACAACATGTTTACCGGTGTCGGCTTGTTTTTAGAACATCCTTCTCTCACCAAGCATATTTTTGGCAGCATGTGTCGGTAAAGGGCCGTGTTCGGATCTCCAGTAACCCCCGAGCTGAATGAGAAGGAGCTGGGCGGCGAAGACACGGTGTCGACGGGGGGTTAAGCTGTGACCCAGATTCCTGCACGATTCTTTGTGCTGGATGAGAGAGAAGATTCTCCTCATTCATCTCGGTGAGGGCCGAGATACTTATTGTTGTAAAAGCAGTGACAGAGAGAGCGAGAGAAAGCGACTCGGGCCAATAGAAAAAGTGACTTTGAGTTTCGATGTTCTTTCATATGACAGGTCATGCATTATGGATTATTTTGGGGATACATGGAAATGAGAAGCTCACTAGTTTTTTTTGTTTGTACTGTATTTGTATATCTCTCATTCTAGAACGAGCAGTAGATTTATGCTGTAAAGGTCACTCGCTCTGCAGGAGCTCATGTCACATTCACATTCAGGAGGAACAGTCAGTTTTGGATCCCTCAGATTCTTTAGTGCTTCAACATATTTATCATAGCCATCTCAACCATCTCACTTTTAATATGTATCGGAGCGGTAAGCTTTGCTTACAGAGGCTTCAATCAAGTTACCCCGGACACAATAACGATATGACTGCATACGTATATGCTGGAATTGTCATATTGTCTTTTACAGGCATAAATTAGACAGAGCATATAACAATCAACAAAGAGAGCAAATAAATCAATATTAGCTTTTTTTAACATGAAAAACAACAGACTTAGAGCATATTATCATGCATTGGGGTCAACCATTCAACTGTATACATGGGGTTAATGTATTAATTATGTTGAGAGAGTCTGGCATATAATCAGCAGCACGTTTTTTTGTCACCTTCTGTGAGGCTTCAGACTGTAAAAAAAAAACGACGAATAAGTTAAAAGATTGAAGTCAAGTATTGTTTCTCTTTCAACGGTGCAAGTGTATTGAATTTGAGAAAAATTATGTATGAGTGCTAAAGATCAGGAACTACAAAGTTTGGAAAGTTATCGGCAGAATTGCTTCACGGCACCTCGATAATCTTCTTTTAGGCACCCTGAGGGATGCAGACTACGATTTTAATAAAAAAAATTAATTGTTTGATCAATTTACAAAATGTTGTGTTATTTTGTTGTCTGTTGTCTCGAAAGTATATATTTTGACATCATTGATGTTGTTTTATTTCACTGTGACTTGGAGTCACAATGAGCTGCTGATGTGGTTGTTGTTGTGGATTTACATGTTTAATGTTTGTTTTGTCCCAGTGCTTCTTTACAGCCGAGTGCTTCCTGCTGGCTTTCAGAACACATGATTGACAATTTTTTACAATCATGAATTTGTTTTACTTGATAGAATGCTCTGACTCTGAAGAGCAGATAGTATTCATTATTTTCTGATCTGGACACTGTCTATTTAAAAAGAAGAAAAAAAACAACAACAATCAGATCCTTCATGTTTACATCAAAATCCTTGCAACTGTAGAAAACTAATTATTTTATCATATTAATTTCAAACTAAATCAAGATGCTGTACTTGAAGTGTTTGTACAGAATCATCTTATTTTGTTATTTTGTTCTTGAGATAAATAAAACTGAAGCATCCAAACCCCTGATATGTCATCAGTGTCCCACAGAGTGCGAAACCTTGGCAAGTGTGTCCATTGTCCTCTTCTCTCTCTCTCACTCACTCACTCTCACTCTCTCACTCACTCACTCACTCACTCACTCACTCACACTCTCTCTCTCTCTCTCTCTCTCTCTCTCTCTCTCTCTCTCTCTCTCTCTCTCTCTCACACACACACACACACACATATATAGGGTTTTGTCAGGAGGGGTGAATGTGGGAGGTGTTTTTGTTTTTTGGGTGGGCAGTTCTTCGTATAGTCCTCCTCATTCCCTTAACCCCCCCTCCTTCCTCCACCCTCTCCTCCTTTATCCTCGTCTTCTCCCCTCTTTTATCCAAGTGTTTGTGGTCCCCACATTCCCACAGCGACTCTGAGCCGTGGAACGTCACATGGTAAGAACACCGGGCCTCTGCTCACACTAAATAACAAACCATGAACACTAAACTACTCTGCATTTCTTTGTCTTCCTAAAGCTGTCAACCCAAATATTAGAGCGCGAGAGACAAAGAAGAAAGATTTGGGTTTTTTGTCATGACTTATTGATGAGGGATGCATTTGGAGGGTTGGGGGGTGTGCATTGAAGGGGGGATTATTTTTGTTTTGGTGCTGTGTGTCTTTGTTTTTCGTCTCCCAGAAATTGGAAAGCTGTTTCATACTGCCTAAGGATATGATTTATTTTTGTTTTGTTTTTTATTCTTATTTCAAAATGAACATGAACTTCTGAAAATAAATCCTAAATATGCTGAAGGAGGATCTGAAAGCCCAAACTAATTTGAGAGAAAAAAAGGGACACTATTATATTATATTAGACACACAGTAACCACAGCTGCTGAAATCAGTAGTGGCCTAACTCTCTTCTTTCATAAGAAGCAACTTGATGTATTTTGTCTGATAGATATTGTCGCAAGAGAATTCACCCCAGGAAACCAAATAAATAATTTCTTTTGCATATTTATTTCGCCAAACTCAATGTTTTTGGCTAACAGCTAACGGAACTACCGCTGCTGAGTACATCGCTGGCTCTCAGCTGCTGCATGCTACGCGGGCAGACAGCTTGGTGAGTTTAATTTTGTTTTAGGCAAAATTGTATGAAATTTCTTATACACAGACTTAACAAACTTATGGCCGACCTACATCGCTACTTGTTTTGAGTTTGAGTGAAGTGCGTTCTACAGCGCATTGCAGCCAATTGGTGTCTAGACGGGGGGTTAGCCAACTGTGTGTTGTATTGATTCAATCACATATTACAGCAGTGGCCGTTGCAGACACAAGAGATCTGCACTCTACCGAGTACAAGATTCTAGTTCAGATCAATTCAGGGTCAGACACAAAATTACATTTTACAAATGATAAAAAACATGTAACAAAAATAATAAAAAATAAAAAGTCGATTTACATTCAGCAACACTTCACTGTTGACTGACATTGATCCCTCTTTGACTAAGATGCACTATGATCCATTATGGAAGGACAATGCACACAATAGATTCTAATGGTTTGCAGTGCGTGTTATGTTTTGTAAACGCACAAGCCAAAGTGGGTTATAATCTCCATACCATAACCACTTATCACCATTCAATTATTAAGTATACCATATTATCGTAGAATTCTCAACTCTGATTGGCTTGCATGTGTCGCTTAATTCTTTTTATTATACAGGTGGTGAAAATCTTGTGGTAAACCTAACATGCTGTTGTAGTGTATTATCTTTTATATTGTGTCTACACAGGAGGTGTTTCAGCCACATCATTCAGTTATCCGTTACGGGAAAAAATACTATTCCATATAAATCAATATAGACACTGAGAAGACGGAGGCTGCTGCTGCGCTCATGTGATGTCAGTGTAATCCATACAAATAGAATAAGAATAGAAAGGGAACTCCAATTTAAATTAAAATAGTCTGGCAATTTTTATTTGTACCTTGTACTGGACACATTTTTGTATAAACTTCTATATATAGCTTTTATAAGTAAGTAAGAAAGTATGAATTGGTCTTAACAGACATTGATTCGGCCCCCTGTGACTACCTCCGCTGCCGACGGTGGAACAACCTTGTGTGAAACTCTTTCTGTCCCGAAAAACGTGTGGTGTCACCATAACAACTAACAACAATCGCTGTGTTCTTTTGAACGGTCAAATGACCACGGCAAACCATTCAATGTCGGTTCTACTCTCACTCTTTTTCTATGGTGTAGACACTCTGTTACACAATGCACAACCTTTCGACAGAGTTGAGTATTCCTGGTGGCATTGGAATATAAAATAACTCACCATTAGATTGTGATCATGCTGCAGGCTTAACAAAAGACAAAAATGTAATTTACAGTTTTGCAATAAGACAATGAGCAGGAAGGTTCTGCGATCAGTATATGTTTTAGTTTTTTCTGTTGTTTTTTTTGCTTTCCAATGTGCAATATAGATAAATAAAATAAAATAATTGTAATTGTGCCTGGTTGGCACATTTGTTCGGAGAGCGCTTCGGCTATAACTGAAACAAAAACACTTCTGAGCTCTGAAGCATAATTTACTATTGATTACATTTTCCAGCTCATTACAACACAAACACAATCCTTATTAATGGGAGTAATTATGGAACCTCACAACTTGTTTTGTTGTTTGCACCGTTTAACATCATTAACGGTTTGCTGGTACAAGGATGCAACCTGTTCAGCGTTTATACACTTACCCAGGGGCACAGTGGTACACGGGATATGAATGCTCATTAATCCAGACTCTAATTGCTTATTGTGCTGATTGCAAAAGCAGTTAATTTAACACACAACACCTAACTTGAGAAATCGACTGCAGGCAGAACTAAGAGACAAAGGATTCGACTTGGATCAGTTTTACATTAGAATTCTAATAAATACGAAACATGTTTTTCATTAACAACATGATCTATTTTTGGCTGTATTTTTCTGTTATTCTTTTTTGCATTTGATACTACTGTTTTTTGTAAAAGAGAAATACATGTGGAAATTAATTATTAATAGGAGTTTAGCTGTAATCCCCTCTTCCACCTTCCCTCCCACCGTGCTGGATGTTTGATAGCTGCATGTCCGGTCTGGGATATCTTGGGGGGGTGTTTCTGACGCTTGGCTGATTTTCAATAAGTCGCTGACAGAGACTCACGCCCCCACTCTGTGTTCTTTGTCCATTTTTTTAAACATTTAACACTCGTGCTGTGTCACTCTATGACATTCTGGACCTCTTGGATACTGATTAGGCAAGAAAAAATCTTTTCAAAGATTAGTAATGCTGAATCCCTTCAGACGTAGGGAATTACTTCAAATTACATGTTCTAGTGTTGAAACTACAAGTGTCTATATATTTTTTTAAATTTTGGCTCTCATTTAAGATCCCGTTTGGATTATTGAAATACAATGCTGATTTATAGAGCTCTCATACTCACATTGGTTTTCTAAACATTTCCTTTGGTCTTCTGTTAAATATGTGGTAAAAAGACTAAGTTACATCAATGGGGACATGTTTTGGGTTAGAGTGGTGTGGAGGTCGGGACATTGACTTTGGACTGGCTGACCTGGTTAGTGAGTCCCATCTTTTAAAAGACTGTGTGCCCCGGGGAGTCCTGTGGTTGGTACTGTGAAAATACAAGCCATCTGGTCCTTGTATAACCAAAGTGAGAGCTGTGTTCGTATACTTGGCACAAAGTCGCATATGTTTCCAGTGCTTGTTGGCCTCCGCCAGGGTTGCTCCTTGTCACCAATAGTGTTTGTGATTTTCATGGACAGGATTTTCTGGCCGCAACAGGGTGGAGGACAGTTTGGGGACCTTGGAATTGCGTCTCTGCTCTTTGCAGATCATGTGGTTGTGTTGGCTCCTTCAGAACGATCCTTGTATCTGATCGTTGTGGTGAAGAGTAGACTGAGCCATAAGGACAAAGCTTTCGATTTACCAGTCTACCATCTATGTTCCGCCCTTCACCTTTGGTCGTGAGCTTGATAGTGGCTGGGTCTAGACTTAGAGACAGGGTGAGGAGCTCAGAAATCCGAAAGGGAGCTCGGAGTAGAGCTACTGCTCCTTTGCATTGAAAGAGGTCAACTGAAGTGGTTCGGGCATCTGATGAGGATGCCAAGAGGCCCTGCGGTAGACCCAGAACACGCTAGAGGGATTATAAATATTTAGTCTGCCCTGGGATTGCCTCAGGGTTCCTGAGGAAGAGCTTGAAAGCTGTGCTGGGGTTAGGGACGTGAGCCTGGATAAGCATTTGATGAATGGATGGCGAAAGATACAATTTTTTCTTATATTTTTGTTTAGTTCAGTGTACATGTAACAGTGAGAAGTATTCAGCCTGTGAAACAATGTTCTCCTTGGCTTTGGGCAGAGATTTCTAAAGACTAAAAACTAAACCTGATGATGGGGTTTTAGTACATGGGCATTTACCAGGCACCAATGACCTAACAAAATAATTGTGGAAAATGTAGGATCCAGTGTTTTGTGTAATAAAAAAATAAGTAATTGTTTCACCTGAAAAAAGTAAGCCCAATATTTCCTTAGTTTTAGCTCTGTTTTTGGTCTCTACCAACTTGTGCGAAAAATATCTGTCTCTTTACCTAATACATTTTCCATTTTCTTCACCAGCTAGGCAGATCTGGTTTTGTGGGTTTTTCTTTGTCACAAAACTAAAACTATGATCAAGTGGATG
Organism: Ophiodon elongatus; assembly: GCA_016806645.1. NCBI lineage: Eukaryota > Metazoa > Chordata > Actinopteri > Perciformes > Hexagrammidae > Ophiodon > Ophiodon elongatus. Next base: position 1,863,764 of record JACSYO010000412.1, read on the forward strand.
ACATTGGCTTTCAAAACAAAAAACAAATTTAAAAAAGCAAAAATATATACTTCCATATTTTTTTCTCCTCTTATCTATTATTTCTGTGTCCAAATTTCTCCAGCCACCATGAGTATCCTACCATGCAGTTTTATCCTTCTCCTCTTCCTCTGCCTTCCCGTCGTCACTGAGGAAAAGCGGCAGCCTGGTGAGGGGAAACCCGAAAAACCCCGCCAGCCTCCATCGTCGGCCCAACCAGTCAAGAGAGCTAGAAATCGCTCAGTGCCAGGCTCTGGAGAGCTGACCACTAAGGAGGGCCATAGCTGCACTTGGCAGACGTCTGGTGAAGGCCTGGTCAGCTTGCTGGTGAACTGCAGCACTGAAACACTGGGAGTCCAGCAGAGGTGAGGGAAGCATTAATACTATTAGCTCATAGTAATAGCTCACCTCTAGGATGTGAGCAACGTTTCATCAATGGACAATAGATAGCATATTACCGTAATACATCTTGAGTGTCTTCTTAAATTCATGTCACCTATAAAACTGACTACATTTTCATTCATTTAAAGAATTCAGGAGTTAACATAGTGAGAATGACACTCGAAACTGGAGCTTAATATTCAAATCATGGCCTAATGGGGAACATTTGATACAAATTTATGATTTATACGGAACAGCTGAGTCGGACTGAGTTGGACAGTCTGTTCGGGTTTGATGCTACCAGGAACATAAAGTGTGTGATGTTTAAAGATTCTACTACTCAGGGCAGTTTTTGTCAGTAATACTAAAACACGTCTGACAAATTCAGCACTTTGACACCGGAGACCAGGGCTCACATCCTAGATTTTAGGTTCAGGTTGCACACCTGGTTATGCAGGGCAATGGGGATAGAAACCAAACAGTCAGGTAGACAGCCAAGCAGTTCCAGATCAACATACAGATAATAGAGGCTTGAACACAAAAGCAACAAGCAGAAAACAACAACAAAGCAACTAAAATGAACAGACAAGGGAGGGGGGAAAAGGGAAATACTGGGAGGACTGAATTGTGGCCTGAAGAATAGGGCCTGTGGCTGGAGAGGAGGGACAGAGAGACTGTGACACAGTTGAAGATCAGGAAAAGTTATGTAGTTGAAAGTTAGTTTTTGTCCATATGCTATCCATCCACCATTTCAGTTTGATTGGGTACCCTTTTTCTCCTTTTTTCTGCATACATTTCAGCATAAAGAAACAATGCAAATATATTAATTGAATTAACATTTTAACCAGTCTTTTCACAGTGCAACCGCACACTGTTAAGTAGCTTGTGTACAGTGATGCCCAAACTTTAGACCTTAGACTGAAACCAGCAAAATAATTCTTGTTAGTATAAATGTGTGCTTTGGCATACATTTTATCTCTCTTGAAACAAGTTTTTTTGTATTTCACTTACAGCATTACACTTACAATTTACAGACAAGTGTACCATAGAATATTTCAAAACAAACTAAGTTTTTATTGTTTCTTTGAATGTTTAGAATGTCGTGAACAAGATCCATTACTCATACCAAACAAAAAAGAAGCTTCTTTAACATAGTGTTTTTGCTAAATTAAAAAGAACATTAATATTAGAGATACACTTTCTTGCATATTATTTTATTATGCAAGAAAGTGATTACTTTTGTGGTTGTCAAGACAGAGATGTGCTCAATGTTAAGAAACATCTAGCACAAAGTTCTGCATGGTTTGTCTGAAGCCATTCAGTTTGAGGGGACGACTATGGCTCAGTGGTGAGCAGGATCGTCCTTCAATCAGAGGATTGGCGCTTCGATCACCGGCTCTGCTAGTCCATGTCGATGTGTCCTTGGGCAAGACACTTGCTCCCGTAGCTGTGCCTACGGTGTGTGAATGTGTATGAATGTTAACTACTCCTGATGGCCAGTTTGCACATTACCCCCTCCCATCAGTGTTTGAATGGGTGAATGATGTTATGTAGTGTTAAAGCGCTTTGAGTAGTCGGAAGACTAGAAATGCGCTATACAAGTACAGGTCCATTTACCATTTACCATAAAAAAACGTACCAAGACGCATCAAGTGGATTGTTTCTTTCATCAAGAAATATAAAAAAAGAGAAATTTCAATTCTTTCAAACTTTATGCACTTTCTTGTCTCCCACGTTGTTGTTGTTCTCCACATGTCTCCCACTCCGGCTTTCTTTTTCTTCGGCTCTGTTCACCTCTACTCACCCTTGTCTTCATCAAAACTCTTTTTTTGTATTTGCCTCACTTCTCCTCTAGGTATTGGTGCCGTTACGCCGGTAAACCAGACCTCTGCCAGGCCTATGGAGTGAAGTCCAGCCAGTACTGGAAGCAACTGGTGGGGAAGCTGAAGAAGAGGCAGAATGCCTGCGAAGGAGAGAAAGTCCTGAAGGCTAAAACCTGCAAGAAGGCTTCCGCCGAGGCCCACATGAAGCTCGCCCAACGCAGTGGAGAGGAGGAGAGGAAGGGAGGGAAGAAGAGAGTACCGCCGGCCAGTAAGAGCTCAGACGGAGGGAAGGTAGAGAGGAGGAAGAAGAAGGAGGAAGAAGAGGAGAACAAGGGGGAGGATTGAACTGGGTTTGACGAGGAAGGAGTGTTGAACGACATGGATCCTGTGCAGAGTTACTGCAGCGAGGGATGGCACTCCGTCTGCTCGTTCTTCGTCAAGTTTTTTGAGGGTTGATAGGAAAATATGAAGGAAATGCCAAGCTCATTTTTGATACATGATGGTGCGAGTTCACAATCTGAAAACAACCCGTAGAAAGAGTTTTTTTTTTATTATACAGGAAACACCAGGCAGCTCATTTGTAAGAAATAATTTTGATTTTGAGAGTAAAACAGAACAGTTTGTTAATATGATCTTTTTATAAATTATGGAAGTTTAAGACCTGGCAATCTGAATCATGCGAAACCATTATATTAAACCTATCAATACTAACTAAAAGCTGCAATCCACTAAATGTCCCTCCGAGCCGTCGCACACACCATCTGCTGATGGAAATCCATAGGGGAGGGAACAGATGAACAATATTAGAATGGAGAAAAAATAACCATTCTGATTATGTTTGACTTCATTTTGAGTTAATTAAGCATATTTAGCTTTGGGGTGTGTTATGTCGTATAAACTTTGTTGTAGTTGAGTTGTATGAACTGTCATTTTGGAACTTTCTGACTAAAAAAAATAAAAATTGTGCTTTTGGTGAACAATCAAGCAATGATCATCAATGATGATGATGGTGATAATAGTAGTGAATACTAGTTTATTTTTGTGATGCGTTTCTAATATTTTCTATAAACTTTGTGTATCTGTTCTGTATAAACAATCTGGTTACTATTGGATGTGATTTGTGGAAATTAGACCCCAGCAGCATTGTTTTCTTTTGTTTTTTACATTTTTTAAAGACATTTTAACATTGTTTCCGGAATTCTTTAATAAAAACAAAATTCTTTAAATAAACAAATGTTTTTTTTCATCTCTACCTTGTCATTTAAAAACACTCAAATTCATGTCAGAGATGCACATTATTATAAATAGATATAAAGGGGTGAATTGTTTGGTTAATACAGGATAACAATGTCAAAATACCATGGAATTTACAGAGGTTATAACCATATAATCTTTTGTTTTCATCAATGAAAACATCTTGGTAACAGCAAGTTTTTTGTAGTAGGATTCCAAAAGGACAAAAAAGGTGAGGGTAATATTGTCTTATTACAGCTCAGCAACACCATGGTAATAATAGCTCTAATCTGATTATATCAATGTGATATTCTTTTAATAAAAAAAGTGACCAGAAAAATTCCAGTAAATCATCAGTAATTACCGTAAGAAAAAGCACAATCTCTGAATTTTATTTAATTTTTTCCTTTTTTGCAACAAGCCTTCCATCAGCCAGACCTGTGCACCTGTCAGGGTTCAGTCTGGTGAGCCTTCAGGGAAACCGTTCACTAGCCACATTTCAGATATTTCATTGTTCTTGCTCATAAAGTTCATGGATGAGGAGCAGTTGTTCAGAGTGACCAAAATGTTCTCTCTCTCTGTTGTTTTTTTCCCTTCCTCTCTTACTATATATCTGTCTATCTCAAATTTATTTATCCTTCCTCATCTTTCTTGTTAATTTCTAGTTTATTGATTTATTACTAGTGAAGCAGTATTGCAGTAGTACGAATGGAGAAAATACAGCAGAAACAGGAGAAAAGTAAAGAAATGAAAATTGGGTAGAGGAATTTTAGAGCACCACTGTTGCAAGCTAGTGATCACTGCAGATGCACCTTTCATATTGTTGGCTCTTCCATTGATCTGTGGCTGTATTCTTCTGCTGCAAACTGCTCTGTTGTGCTCTGGAGTGAAAAGAAACAGCTTGTGAGATTCATGTACTGAACAACTGTAATTTTGAGAAAAACCTCCCACCTTCACAGTGGAGTGGGAGGTCAGTATGTGTTTCTTTAAACATCTACAAAGTCATTTTCTTATAGATGTGGCCACAAAAAGGATCGATTGCAGGTATGTTTTGACTGGGGAGGTTTTAATGCTACCTGGTAGGCCTGTTGGGTTATTTCAGTCAATACTCATGCACCGGTCCAGCCCTAACCAGCAGTCAATGATACTTTCTTTTAGCTATGACCACGGTCTTACCCCAACCATAACCAAGCACATATTATTTTTCCTATGATGTTGAAGGCCACACACTCTGAACTAAGTAGTTATTTTGACCCAAGCCAAGATGTTTTGGGCTTTAACCTTATCGATGCGACATTAGATAATAGATTTGTTTTTGGAAGATTTGCTTTTATTTTAATTGTAAGCATCCATTTACTTTATTAAACATACATTTGTCCATCTCTGACCAATTAGTCTTCCTGCTGATTGTAGCATCAGATTAGTGAATGCTTATATAAATTGTTCTGAAGGGCAATTACAGACAGCAAGGCTGATGGTGTAAAAGACAGCATGATGTAGTTTTTTAAGTCAAATATATGAAATTATGCAAACATGTATGGACTCAAAAGCTTTACATTTGGAAGTACCACTTGGTATTTAAGGTGTGCATGTCCACTCGACCCTTTGTCTATAGAAGGGCTTTAAATATAGAACATCTAACTTTGCAGTAGAATGAGTCGCAAGGACAGAAAAAGAGGAAAGAAGTGAGAATTCGGAAAGCCTGAACAACTTTCAGTTGTTACCATGCCAACACCCCAAAAGGCAGTGTGTGTGTGTGTGTGTGTGTGTGTGTGTGTGTGTGTGTGTGTGTGTGTGTGTGTGTGTGTGTGTGTGTGTGTGTGTGAGTGTGTTGTAGTGGTTTCTGTGGCAATTTGGCAGGATGTATAGCCTAGTGTAGCCTGCAATTTGTTAAAAGGGGTTGTATGACCCTGCGGGCCCAAGTGTGTGTGTGTGTACTTGTTGGGATATACACACACACGCACACACACATACATTTTCAGTGGCCCACCCAAACTAATATAAAGAACTTCAGTGTGAACTGGGAAAACTCTCTGCTCTGCTTGATTAAACCTGGTGATCGTATATTTCTTTGAATTCTGCATCCAGTTATCCATTATAATTTGTTCCTTCATTCATTCATTGGTCATCCTAACAATAAGCTAACTTTATAAAGTTACAACTTTGAGATGCTAATTATTACCAAATCACACTGGCCCTGTAAGACTGATGTTTAGACTTGTTATAGATTTTTTTTTTACTGTGTCTACTGCTTTCATACCTTATTTAAAAGCTATCAATATTAGACTAGGCCATTGGGCATCCACAACAACCACACCAGTCTGTCAGTGCTCAGAGAGGCAGAGCTGACTTAAAGTCTGAGGTCAACAGCTCTGCAGATACTATAGAAAAATGCCCCACCTTTTATGTGGATGTCCAATCAGTTCTGTAAATGTAGCCCATTGAAGAAATAAATTATCCAGTGAGTGACCAAGAATTGACCAAGAAAGCGGATCTCTCCTGCTGACGGCTGTGTCTACATGTATCAGAACACAAAAGCAGAGTACACCCTGGACAGGTTGCCAGACTATCACAGGGCTGACACATAGAGACAGCCATCCATTGACGCTCCATTCACATCTAGGGGCAATTAAGAGTCCTCAATTAACCTCAGCTGCATGTCTTTGGACTGTGGGAGGAAACCCACGCTGACACTGGGAGAACATGCAAGCCAGTTTTGAGTGATATTGCAATATTCCATTCACATAATATAAATAGCAACACTAGTGGCCTCGCAGTGTCCATAATAATAACGTATGCAGACATTTTGACGATCCATATCCAAATTACACACCAAACAGATCTGCAATCAGCAATTCGTTGTGCTCACAGAATGTATAAATTCACGAGACTGCAGCCACTGCCATTGGTTACTTTGTGATTTTGTCCATGAATAGTTGCCAGAGTGCCACCCAAGGTAGGCTAATTGCTGTATGAACTCGCAGGTGCTGGATAGATCACAAATGGCAACAAACGTGAGGTGTCTTATTGAGGTGTTGATGCACCATGAGCCTCAAGGACAGCGTCCACGTCTGTGAACCTCCACTGGAAGGACAGCATGGTTTTCTTCCAAAAAATATTCCATCATTAGGTGTTCAATTGAGCTGAGAGCTGGGGACTGCAGAGGCCTTAGTTTACATCATCTGCATACTAATCAAACAATCTAGTGAAACCTGTACGAAACCATCTGCACTCCTTATGTATGTGTCTCATCTCATGTATTCAGGTTCTTACTATGAATTGTCACACATGTTGGACAAGTCATGTTAAAGTGGAGCACCACACTCAATTTATCAGGCTTTGTGTATTCATGAAGTTGAGACTTTCTACTAGACCACCCCAATGTTAACGCTAGTGTTTTAGATGTAGAAAATCCAACGGTCACATAAGAGCAAAATTGGAACAAAGTAATCAGGTGGATTGCCTATATTGCCCGTTATTACAGGCTTTTCAGATCCGGGACTCAAATAACCACATCATAATCACCTCACACCCACTTCACATCTCCATAGTCGCATGATTGTCCTTGTGCAACACACACGCACACATGCACACACACAGACATGCACACACACACACACACACACACACACACACACACACACACACACACACACACACACACACACACACACACACACACATACACACAGCAGGGAGCAGCATGGGTCAAATCCTCCATAGATTCGGACACTAAGACCCCCCATGTTGGACGCTGGCTGTCTGCCTGTCAGGACTCAGGCACAGTGAGGGTCTGGCAGCTCTCTGCCTCGGCTCAACTCAGCTTTTATTCCTCAGCTTTTCTTTACCATCTTCATTTTTCCTCTCCCCCTTTGGTCATTGTGGGCACTCACCACCATACACACTGTCAAACAAATCCAAGGTTCTGCTGAGCCACAGATGAAGGCACTGAACCTTTCTGGGAAACAGTATTCTCTATCATCTTTCAAGAACCTTAAAGACACAACTTTGTAGTCCAACAGTTACAATTGATTTTGTCTCCTGGTTGGACTGTATATTTTAAGTTATAATACGGGTAGATGAAATTAAGCATTCTGATTGGTTGAGAGTGAGTCACGGGGTGTACTGTATTGAGCCATAATGTACTGTACACCTGTTTACATTTGCATCATCAGAGACGAAGGGGACATGAGAAACGTTTTCCACGGATGCACAATTAATGGAGATATCCAAATCAACATAAACAAACGTTAACAACAGCCTAATGTTAGTCTATCGAGTCCCAAGTCACTCGTAACTTTAGTTTTCTTTTAGCATTTATGATTGATTTCGAATGTTTAGGCCTAATGTTTAAATTAAATATTATTTTATTGAAAGTGTCCCATTGTCAGTTTTGTTATTTTAATGGCAACTTTTATAAAATGAGCAATGTGAATGAATGAAATGGTGCCAGATCTAGCTAGGCTAACAAACGTGATGTTCCCAATGCTGTTTGTCTGTTGCATAGCAACAGCCACACATAGGGGACTATTTTCTCTAGGCTACTGAAATGCGATACACAACATTTGGTGGCTACAACTATTTTGTGCAGAAAGGCAGCTTACTATTTACTTACTATTTATAATGTCGCAGGCAACCGTATTATAAAAGCAATAAGGTACTCGAGGCAGTACTGTATCGTCAATAATGTACTGTTCAAGGGTTTGCCGGCCCTCCGCTACGCATCGGGCCTAACAACACCCTTGAACAGTACATTATTGACGATACAGTACTGCCTCGAGTACCTTATTGCTTAATTGCACACTGGGTTTGAACTAGCAACCTCTCTGCCACCAAACATTCTTCACCAGCTAAACAATCACATCAGCTGATCAGAATGTTCATCACAATCTGTAAAATAAACAAAATGTTAATAATAAACAGCAGTGCCTGTCACTGATGGTTGACTATCAGTGATTCTTATTTAAGACAAATGAATGACTTATGGTGTAATATGTATACATTTGAACTTAAGACATTTAAAATCAGGTATTGCCATTGAGATTAAGATCCTTGCAAGAGAGACCGGACTACAGCAGAAGACATATTACCAAAAGACACAACAGAACACAGCCACACACAAGCACATGCAAGCAGCATCAGAAACAATCACACACATCTCTAAAAAAAAATCAAAAATATTTTTTTAAATTCATCCAATGGGTTGAGAGTTTCGAGTTTTAAATTATTTTGGGAGGTCATTCCATTAACTTGGTACAAAGTATGTTCATATACCCGGCATTAGGTACACTATTTATTATTAACTCAATAAAGAGAGAGTGTAACAGCAATTATGTAAATATCTGACTTATGTCAATTTTAAATTCATAATTTATGTATCAGAGGACAGACATCTGCATTGTTTCTTTCAGCTTAACACAACAGCAACTGATCGCAGATCTGTTTTCTCTCTTCAAAATGTTCAAATTCATCTGTGAGATCTGCTGCTGCTGCTTCCTGTTTGATTGGAAAGACTAAACACCGCAGACTCTTCTAGCTCATGTTTGTTCAAACCCTGGTTTCAATTCCTTGAGTTCGACTCCCGAGTGCAGTATCTCTGCTGCTCTCTGCTGGAAAAGGTTTATAATTGCAAAATTTTGGTCAATATCCAATTCAATAAATCCAAAATAAAGCATTATTATTCATAACAAATTAATGAAGAATGTTCCAACTGTGTCACTACACAATATTGGTATGTTATACCAAACAGATTGATTCCAGCACAAGAGGTAGTACATGACCCATTTCGTGTTTGCTGTGGATATTATTGCGTATTTCATTTGCCAAACAATATGAATGTTATTAACAAGCATTAAGTGATTCTCAAGTGATGTTATTGAACTTTTTGTCAAAATTTTAAAAAAAGTAAAAAAAAATTAAAAATATTTAAAACATTTGCACAGCAACAGACACATGGCCAGTTAAGACCTGCCACCAGAGGTCACCGCTGGATCACGCAGTAAAAACACTATACAGAGAATAAGTGAGTACAAGAGAGTAAGACCTAATGTGTATGAAATATAAAGACTTGAATAGCAAATTATTTACGTGGTAATAGAGATCAGCTTTAAATGTCCTGCAGTCACAGATGGCTGACATGACTCCTCATGATCAAAGCAGCGACTGACAGTAAGAAAAAAAAATACTATCACGCTTTAAGAGGAGCACCACTTGATGTATTTTATTCACAGGAAAAAAAGTTATGTTATATTAAATGTACAGCTTTTAAACATTTACGATCTAAAATGTTGAGAATGTGACTGGCATTCCCCCCCTGTCCTATTGCTGACTAATGGTTTTGTCCTGTAGACCTGTGACAGCTGATGCGTGTCAAAAACTGAAACGTGGGCATTTCACACAGCTGCTGCTTCTTTCATGCTTTCTTCACTCAAAGGTTAAGACACGAGGCAGGTGACTCCTGGCCTAATTCTCATTGTGCATTGTGCAATACATTACTGTGATATCAGCATCCAATCCAAAATGAACTTAAGAAGAATCATACAATGTGTGTCATGTTCACAGCAATATAGGATTGAGATTGGTATATTTAATATATATGTAGTTATGGTCCCACACTTTTGAGTGTATGAAGATGTTGTTGTTAGTCACCTTATATGTCTGGGTTGCATGTATTAATATAGCTCTCGAGCCATGAGGCAAGGAATTTAAACCGACTTACATCAAAAAGCCTTTTCTAATGAGGTGGACTTAAACAAAACAAAGTTGGAGATAATTCATGAGAAAACAAAAGCTTTTAATTAAACAGATACACCGATACACTACCAAAATAATATTTCAAAGCAAATATTGGGACAAAGAGATAATTTCTTGTCATCCTGAATGTTGGTCCCAAAAAAGTTGTTTTGGATGAAACCATATAGCTTACTGTTCGAATGCAATGGGTTTATAGTCAGTTTTCTTTGTTCTCTCACTAAAAACATGTGCACTGTATGTCTGTAGGACCATGGTTGCTTATTGTGATGGGAGAAAAATACGCCTTACATGGAAAATCATTTTCCGTTCCTTAATTTCAAGAGAGACTTGAGAAAAAAAGAAAATCATACCTTTGTGATCAAGGCCTCCATGTGTAAATCATGCTGTCACCGGTCTAACCACTTTACATAATAGCCACCTCATTAACAATGCATGACATTATATGAGCTGCAAAATAACCGGTTACTACAGCTTTAAAAAAAAAAAAAAAAATGTCCCTGTGAAATGCTATTTATTTAATGTGCAACATGTTTGGCAACTATTGAATGTCAACATGCTGCTGTAGGGGGTTGCCATGCTTACGTTAATCATTTTAGCATACTAACATGCATGCAACCTTTTTATAAACAGTACTAGCATTCTATACTGCACAAGAAGGGTATTCTCTGACCTATTTTATGTTGTAGAACAAAACATTAAAATTACTTAAGCTTGTGTTAACCACAAACTTATGTTAGGCATATAACCAATAAAAAACATTGCTGCAGCAATCTATAGTTTTTATTTTTCCACAGTTTTGGAGTGTGGAAATGATCATCCGTTCCATTACAAAGTCACAAAGTAATGTACCTGGATTTCAAAATTGTACGCTTCAGTGAAAATGTTCTTTTTTTTGCTCAACAAGAGGGTTAGGATGATATATATCAGCTTTCTCATCCATGTAATCACAACCAAAAAAAACCTCACACTCCCACTTGATAGGAGTCCAGACTAACTTGTTGACCTTGTGTTGTCCTCCTTGGACTGAAGCGACCCCTGGTTATGGACAGTTTTATGCAATTTCAGAATATTGACACAAGCTACAGCATTAGTCAAACATCAGTCTGATAACTGTCCACGGACGCCTGATATTATTTCAAGACCAGCTGAGCCTGAGGTGACACACTGTGTGTGTGTGTGTGTGTGTGTGTGTGTGTGTGTGTGTGTGTGTGTGCAGCTCACACAAGGACAAGAAAAGGTTTTCAACATACTGTGAGCCTGTAAATAAATGGATGTTAGATAGTGAATACTGCCACACTCCATGTGCTGTTTCAATGTGCAAGTGTGGGAAGGGCTGACCTCATTTCCCCACAATGCTCGGGTGTGCCGGTCTGCAGGGTTAAAGAGGGATACACCCCTTTGCATGCTAAAACTACGTGACTGATAGGGACCCTTTTGGCTTCTAACTTTATTGACTGCAGTAACACAAAAAAGCAAACAAGCAATTTAAAAACACTCTCCTCCACTGAACTCTTGGACGTTGGAATGTCTACCTGCTCCAGATAGAGCACATGGAGAGGAACTGGTTTGTCCTCAATTTTCCACTGCAGGTCACCTGACCTTAGAGTCAATGGTGACCTGAAGTTCCAGATAATCAAGCCATGCACAGGGCTTCAGGTTGCACACCTGATCCTGACACAATAAGAACATTGAGATTGGATGATTCAGCAAAACCTGATTGCATGATGTTTTTCAACGTTTAATTCCATGAGTCATATTTCCTGCTGCAATATTTAGGTATGCCAACCATAGACTACATATAAGAAGTGGCGGTAGTCACCGTGACGTCACCCATTGGTTTGTGGACTATTGTCTTGAAGCTTAGACTTTCACATTTTGGCATAGCCATCTTGGTTTTTGTCCAGTGACACTAGAGGGTGGTGGTAAGTACAACCGAATGCTGAATAAAACATTTTTAGTCGACCAAAATGTTACAATTTAGTTTCATGAACTGAAAAAACACTGTGAAGGGTTATAGTTCTAAGTCAAAAACACTGACAACTTCCAAACCAGACAATGCTGCGGTAGCTACCTATTAATCACAAGGTAGCCCCGCCCTGATGAATTCCCTGGTTTATCGTTTATTTTACTCTAAATAGGACCATTAGTTACTAAATGAACATCATGCTTTATTAAAAAAGACTTGGAACTAGCGATTGAGACCATAAACTCGTAAGAAATAGAACTGACATGATTAAAACCTGCTCACTAACCATTTTTCTAATTAAGATACCCACTGTGATGCATCTTTATTGCAATCTCTCCACCGTTTTTGGATGTGGTTGGAGTCTCTCAGAACCTCTGGCAGAGCTCTCCTTTCTAATATCACATTTCTCGTAGCCTGCAATTACCAAACGCAATCTGCCATTGTTAAAAAGCTGTGTCTCTGTGTCAGACAATCATACTGTATTGTGCTGTACATAATTCTGATTTTCTCTACATGTTGCATTAATACATTTTTTGAAATGACAACGTGCAGTTATCATGATAGCTTGATCTAGAATTTACATAATCATGACAGAAGCTGCGTGTGAGGAGCGGAGTGAAACAGGTGAATGTCATTTCTCCTGAACTATCAACAACTCTTTTTAATTAATTCTGGTTGATTAAACCTTTCGCGACTGACTCCTGAATGATGCTTCTCATGCTTCTCTGCATGGTTGATAGGGCGAGACCGATTACACCTTGATGATTCTTTTGAACCAGAAATTCTCTGAAGCCTTTGTTGCTATTGATCTTGACTTCTCATGTTTATGCCAACACATTTACTTCCCAGCAGCATAAGAACTATTTCAGAGACATGGCTTTTTCTGCTTTTCCTTGCAAAAATAAATCTAAGATATAGCTGCAAGCAGCAATAATTGAAAGCCCATTGCAAGCATTTAGATGCTTGTTTCATCTTTAAATGACAAGAAGCAAAACTCTTTCTTTAAAATAGTTGTGGTCATCGCTACATGCTGATGCTTGATTGAGGTATATAAATCTACTTTCAGAAACATTTGGTGTAGCTTACAGCCTTCGGTGAAGACGTGTTTCACATGATTTGTACCTATTTTAGTTCAAATGTATTTACTGTGTATATGGTAAAGGATTGACTTGACACAAAATTTCTTTGAAAAAGTTAAAATCAGCGAAGTCTGTCAATTGGCCCAGTTATTTCTGACTAGTTTTCGCAAAACAGGGTTTCGAGAGAAATTTGGGAAAATTACGAAACATTTGTCATTTTTGGAGCAGAAGCTTTAAGATGCAGATGAACAGAGACCTAAGCCAAGTCGTTTGAGTTAATTTCGAAAATGTACACTTAATTGTTACACCTCCACTAAAAGATAAATGATTGTCATGGGTGGGTAGAATTTGCAACCCACCAGCCAATTTTGGTCATAACAGCATGTAATAAAACAGGGAAAACACTCACAGCAGGGATTTTACAACTTTTTGACAATATTCTTCACCTTTTTACCACTTCAAAAATGTTAACTCCAGTGACCCAAAGTCAAAGTGAAGGGTGCCTAATATCAAATTCCTTTTTCCCTAAATTTACTCCTCAAGACTCAAAATCTAAAAATCTCTAAAATTAGATTCAGGATTAAGTTCCCATTAAGCAAGAGCTGCGGGCACTACATTTAGCTAATCGTTGTACCAATGACCCCAGGGTCTTAAGAATAGACATGTGTTTAGGGATCAGCTTGCAACTCAGATTCTTGGCAGTCAACTTTCAACTGAATCTGAAGAGACAGATAAACATCTCTAGAGTTCATAAAATATCAGAGAAAATAATTATTGTATGTAGGCTGCATGCAGGATCATGGCAGACAGTCCCACAAATATGTCTCCCCACACAAACATGAAGACAATGAAAAGGTGTTTCATCTGTAATTTATTGCAATTTGATGAGCAATAAACACATAACACTGATAATAAGTTTATTGTCTCAAAGTCCAATGGTGAATAATGCTCACCATTGGACTTCGGGTTCTGACGAGTGAAGCCAATGCTGAAGTATCTTAAACTTGCATTCTTTCTACTGGCCAGCAGGGGTCGACTCCTCTGGTTGCAAAAAGTAGTCGGATTGTATGGAAGTCTATGAGAAAATGACCCTACTTCTCACTTGATTTATTACCTCAGTAAACGTGGTGAACATGAATTTATGGTCTCAATCATTAGTTCCAAGTCTTCTTCAAAACAGCATGATGTTCATTTAGTAAATTACGGTCGCATTTACAGTAAAATAGACCATAAAGTGGAGTCCGCTTTAGGGCTGGCTTACTGTGATTGACAGATCGCTGCCGCTACTAGAACTGTATACAGCGTCACTACGTCACTCAACCGCAGATCAAATATCCTAACTTCCATTCACTGCAAAAAAGCCAATATGGTGACGGCTGTAATCCAAGATGGTGACGGCCAAATCTTCGAACTCAAGACGTCACGATGACTTCGCCCACTTCATATATATACATATATACAGTCTATGGTTTCAGCTTCACTCTGATTTTTTGTTTGGTTTTAATTTTGTTTTACTGATCTATCAAACAGGTGTGACTGTGAAAATGAATTGCTGCATTCTATTTAGGCATCTTCATGAGTGTTATTGGTTCAAAAAGCTGTCTGTTTCTGGTGGGATTGATCCAAAGGTTTCGCAATTACTATTCCTGTCAGGGCTAGGGTTGAGCCAATCAATGTAATTATACAACTGATAATAAGTCTGGTTTGAGTATCAATACTAATATCAATAGCCTCAATCAATACCAAATTAGGGATGGAAACTCTTCTTCGTGCATGCTGCTTCTTTCCTGCTGTTGTGTGCAATCATGACATTAGTTGCGATATTCAAAAGTTGTCTTAACGTGCCTGTGATTAATACATTATCACAGAATAGTAAAAAAGAAATTAGATTGAATGTCTCGGGAAGAGATATTCTACCTGATCTGCCAGCACACATTCTTCTTGACCCCTGCACTGAGTTAACCAGCAAAGAAAGTTGGCATATACTCTTATCAATGTTTGCTATGCGGTTAATTTATCAATAGCATGCTCTACAAGTAGGCTTAACTGCTTCAAGTAACCTTAAACATTTCAAGTAATGAAGTAACTTTCCTTGCTGGTTTATTTCACAGGGAAAGGAAAATGTGCAACACTCCCCTCAACCTGTGGCCTTCACATCCAGGCCTTCAAGAAAGCAAATGGTAAGGGTTTTATATTTGGTTGCCTCACCAAGAAAGCACCGTGCTTAGTGGATTATGAACACAGTACAACACCAACATGACTGAAAACTCAATCCCAGTCATCTCTATTGCTTGATGAACACTTACCTGTCCTATCAACTGTACTGTACAGAGATAAAGAAAAAAAAATTCAAACTCAAACTCCAGATTTAGAAACTAGAATATGAGTATTGCAGATATTTCTTTTGGGCATGATAGACATTGCATACTTATGTTTTGTTTTCTCTTTTCCCCAGCAAAGGCAGATATTTCCAATAAATAAGCTACATGTTTCAAGTTATTTGTTTTTCATGTGTACAACACTTAGGGAGAAGCAATTAACAATGAAAATCTTAGGGGTGACACTTGAAGGACAGATTGGAACCGGCCTTAACAGGCCTGCAGGAATGTTGATGCCAAGTTAATTAGTGAAAGGGTGGCATTTACATTTATTTTTTTTACAACTGACCGTTCTCAACCAGCCATGGAGCACAACTTCTAGCCAGGTTAAAAGAGAACCACCTTCGTGACACTGAAAACTTTGGCTTTAGGGTCACCGTACCCTGGTAACTCACTAACATCTATATTTTAGGTCATATTATTTTGATCTATTTTAATCACCGAGGGCAGCATGTAAATAATTGTTGATTACATTGGTATGCAGATGACACTACAATATATGCAAATGAGGACCCAATTGAATAATACTTTGCAGAACAGTTCTGACATACAAAAAATATTTAGCTTAAAACTGTTTTTTCTAGGAAAAGGAAAAAACCTTAGGTTTCAAAATTGAAGCCACAGAGGATTTGGGGTTTCTTGTTAAAATATGGAAGTAAAATGCAACAGTCAGCTTATGTCTTTTTCAAATAAAGCCTCTGAATTCATGTTAGCTTGTGTACTGAGAAGACTGCAAAGCATTTTAAATGTAATATGTTGATCCTATCAATGACCTATCTATCATCAGTTTGATCTTGACCATTAACTGGATCTCCATTACTCTCCTTGACCCGAATAAATGAAGATGAAATTATGTAGCACATGGAAGGAATCACGACTATTTTTATTCTGGCTATCATACAGGTATGCTTGTTATTACACTTTGTTCTGCTGGACCTCAGTACTTGTGCCAAATAGAGTCAAACATAACTTTAGTGCTGTCAACATCTTAAGAGAAATCCAAGTCACGCAACAGCTGTCAGCCAATATATATATATATATATATATATATGATAGCCTCTCCTGAGCCCTTTTGTCTGCAGGCCATCGAGTGATTGCTACATGAACAGTAACCGTGCCAACTGGCAGCCCAGCTCAAAACAAGGGCCAGCAGTGTCACATGGTCTCTCATTCTATCTCTCTGTCTGTTACAGAGGTGTCACAACCTTCATGTTGCCTTCAGATCTGCCAGGTCTCTGTTGTAATGCTGACAATTCCAAACCGACTGAAAAGGAAAAAGTTTACTGTTACATTTCCACAGGAGTGGTCTTTCCCACAGTGATTCCTGGATTAGATTATTACCAGAACACAACCCTAGTCACACAAAGTGTAAGGTAATAATGATAATACAGAGTTAACAGCAAACATTACAAAAAGAATACAGCATTTAAAATGTTCTACAATAGAGAAGTATTATCAGTAAACGTTATGCAACAACAGTACTAGTACTCATTAAGCAAATTAGTAATCCTAAAATGTAGTATATACATATATATATATATATATATATGTATATATATATATATATATATGTATGTATGTATGTATGTATGTATGTATATATATATATATATATATATATATATGTATGTTTGTATGTATATATATATATATATATATATATATATATATACACTTATTATGTAAACATAGGTGGTCAATTTTTGGAGAAATGCCAAAAGAATGAATATACAAATGTTGATCTTATTACTAATTTTCTTCATTGCCCCCTCTCCATGTTTGTATTTCTGATTTAGCAATGTGTACACATGCAGTAGTGAGCCAGTAAAGGTCACTGAAATCGAATTGCTAAATAGAAAAAGAGAGCACAAAATTGAACCAAATGTTTGTCTTGTGCTTACTGGCTTATACTGTATACAACATAGCCATTGGTAATTTTAGATTTGTTTGTATGATAAATATCAATGATGTCCTTGATGAAATGTCAGTCTATATTATCACAATCAGCATCGTTTTCCTTTCTTGATTTTAGATAATTCCCTTTTTGTACATTCCTTGAGCAACACTGTTTCTGCTAAACAGCCACAACCACAAAACTGCAACAAACTGTGAGGTAACTTATGTTTGTATCTGTGAGGTATCTTAAGAGTTTAATTGTTATTGTAATTTTCTCCCTTTGATAATTCATTTGATTTAACCAACTTGAACATCTGTTGCCTTTATATATATCTATATCTATATCTATATCTATATCTATATCTATATCTATATATCCTTTCTTTAACATCCCAAACTTATAACTTTATATCTGAATTCCTAACTTTGATGACAACTGTAAAGTAACGTCTCTTTATAAACCATGTTTATGAACAATATTGACTTTTTTTCTTATAAACCTGTTATCAGTGTTTAAAAATGTTATTAACTTTGCTTTTTTCCAGCATTTTGGTTCATTGTTGAGTTTACTTGGTTGTAAATGCTGCTATATAGAGAATTATGTTTTCTGATGCAATCCTGAGGCCACGTTGAGATTGATTTTAGTAACCAATAGACAGCCAGACAAGTCTGTTGTCTTTATGATCATGCACAAGTGGCGTGCTTGATACTTTGAGTCTAAAGTCTGTCTGCAGATAATCCAGAGGCACACAGAGGCACGGAAAGACCGTGAAATCATAGAGTTCATATTTAAAGAAAGAAACAAAATCACTGATGAAAACAGATCAACCAGATGTTGGACCTACCTGTGGACATTTATTATTAGATTTGTTAGCATGAGCACAGATGACAACAGAGTCTGTCCCTCAGTTCAAACGTCTTTTTTTCTGGTTGGAAGCAGCACAGCCTCTGGGAGGCACAAACAGGGCTTTTAACTCTCAGCCCTGTTACTAAATGATCAAAGAACTAAAGGCGGTTGGGATGACCTAAGATTTAACGGTGTGAAATTAAATTAAGTTTACCCATTACTGTCAGTTGTGATAAAACATTCCCGGCTGGCCTCCATTCCCCAAATAAAGTCAGTGTTGTACCATTTGATGTTTTTGAGGATAATGTTTAACCCACCACTGAAAAAATCAATGAAGCTTTAAAAATAGCATCCCTGTCAACAAGTATGGAAGTCAAAACTACTTTGACTGAGAGAGGAAATCCAAAACTTTTACTTCTTAAATATAAAGGTTTTAATCTTTGGGCTTGAATATAATATGTTTTACTCAACATCTTAAAAAACTTACATGCATTTTAATCTGAGTATCTAAGATTTCTGACACCACTAGTTAGGAAAAGTGCTTTCTCATATCATGTATTTTGATCAGATCTGCTTTGACACCAAGACTGGGGAAGCAAAGCCTGTTCGTTCACACTGACATTATTAATTATTTAATTCATACCTAATGTATTAAAAACCCATCAGATACATCACATCAGATCAACATAATGACCCTTATTTTTTAACACTGCGAAACCCATTCCAGAAATCACAATGTATCAGTGTCAATGTAGTCTATTTTTCGCATTTTCAAATATCTTTCTTCACTTGAAGGTATCTCACTGTTGACATTTTTTTTCTAAATACATTTTTGGTTTAGGACATTTAAATTTTATTTATTTTTTGGTCTCCAAATGTGCTGAACCACAGAGTTCGACTAGAATGAATTCCGTTTAAAAAGTGAAATTTTGTTTCTTTACTCAATTTTGTTTTGAGGAACGGAACATCAGTCCATGGCTTACAAAGCATCACTTTACCGAAATAGATTTTAGAAGTAAACTGCTTTTCTATTTCTATTTCTATTTTTTGGACAATTAAACAATCCATTGAAAATTATCTGAATATTCCACCATATAAGCTAAAACTGATTTGTTTCAGGAACTAGGACAATCGTTTTTTTCATGCGTCACACTTTGCTTTCAACAAAGTCACTGGGACAGAAATAATCCTGCTGTGAAATGTAGAATCCCAGTCATGAAGAGCTAGAGGGTTAATGCAGCACTCTCTGCAGTGAAGGTCATCTCCAACACCAGCAGGGGTCCATCATGTTTCTCAAATAGCAGCTGAGGCAACAGCCTGAGGCATCCCAACTATGAGGCCCATGCAGGCGACACTCCCCTATCAGCTGGCCAGCAGCAGGGCCAAGTCTGTGCTGATTGGTTGGCGAGGAATTCCACAACCCTTTCATTGGCTGTTTGAAGAACCATATGACAGCATATGCAAATTGGCTCTATGTGGCAGTTGAAATCCCTGAGTGCTGAGCAACCCCCACACTGTGAGGCAGAAAGAGCAAGAGTGAGGCGGAAGAAAAGGAGGCGTGACGACAGTATGACATTTTAGGAAACGCTGCTACCAGTCTAAGGGACAAAAACTTTTAAAAAACGCCTTTCTCCTTGGAACTGTTTATTTCATTATTCCATGAGTGCTGCAAGGTAAGGATCAGAAAGCTTTTGGTTTTGCAAAAGTGACGCATGTTATGCCGAAAAACATAGAGAAGATTGAACATCTTTAAAAGTTTTTTGTGTGCATTAGATTAGATATTCCTTTATCCCGTAAGGGGAAATTTACAGGATCACAGCATCAGAAGTAAAGTGCAGAAGGTAAAGTGCAAACAAGATACATAGTGAAAGAAACAAGAAACAAGATACACACGAGTATTATAAATGAGCATATATGCATCAAAACAGTAGTAAAAAGAATCCACAATAACTGAAATGAAATAATTATATACAGAGAGAAATTATATACAGACAGAATAACTGTTATTGCACAGTGTAATGATTTAGATCCCGAGAAGTCTAGTTTAGATTTAAGCTGCACATTATAAAGAAGCATTATTTGTGAAATGGGCACTCTTCAGAGAAACAGTAATTGCAACGTTTTGGCATTTTGCTGATTGCAGAAGTGACAAGTTACATCAAACCAGAACTTTTTTTTAAGTCAGAAAAGTAAAGCTACTGTTCTAATCCCTCCCCCTGTCTCTTTGTATACCCCTCAAATTACCAACCACCTCCCTCCCTCTCACACAACTTTGCCTCTTCTCTTCCCCTCTCCCTCCCTCAGTTTGCTCAGGTCGTTCAGTCCATCTGCAATGCCTGGCCCAGTAATGCCTATGGACGTGGCTATGAGATTTTACATCAGCCAGTCTCCGCCTCCTCTCCGTGGTTTCCTCAGCTCCTATGAAGAGCTTCAGAGAAACAGGAACCGGGTCAACCAGTCCACCACCCACAGCCACAACCAGAAGCTCTACAAACCACTACGGCCATGTCTCAGCAACCTGCAGAAAGCTGAGGACAATAGCGGCTGCGAGGGCTGGAACAACAGCAAGGCCGGCAAGAAGAAGGTGGTGTTCGCAGACACGAAGGGCATGTCACTCACCGCCATCCATGTCTTCTCCAAGTTCGACGATGAGCCATATCAAAGCAAGCGTTGTAGGGGAATCGGTGAGGATCTGCAGTTTGACATGACAGACCTGGAAACAGCCACAATGGATCTCAAGATTAGCCCAATGCGCAGCCTTGCACTGGACTTTAAACAGCCCTCAGCCGACTACTTGGATTTCCGAAACCGACTGATTCATAATTCAGTCTGTTTGGAGAACTGCTCGCTGCAGGAGCGCTCGTTGACTGGCACCATCAAGGTCCGGAACATGGGGTTTGAGAAGTCGGTGCAGTTGCGCACCACATTCGACTCGTGGGCCAGCTTCACTGACGTCGAATGCAACTTCATGAACAACATCTACAGCTGCCAGGATACTGACACCTTTGCATTTGTGCTGGAACTGCCTGTCCACTTCCCACCGCAGAATCATGTCGAGTTCTGCATCTGCTTCAAATCCCAGGGTCAAACCTTCTGGGACAATAACGACGGCAAGAACTACGTTCTCAAGCATGGTGGCTGTAATGGAGAGGACATTCACAAGCCCCCAACTTCTGTTGAGCAGAGGAAGGCATCAGAGCACAAAAACGGGGGTGTGAAGGTACTGGAGATGGAATTTGATCAGTTCGGCAGCCCACGCACGTGCAGTGGTCTCTTTCCTGGCTGGCAGAGCTGGGGCCAGATTGAGAATGCCGTGCCTTATTGGTGAAACCAGCTGTGCAAAGACTGGCTCTCAGCCAGGAATGAAACTGAAGAAAACAACCTCTGCTTTTCTAGCAGTGGAAATGCACAAACCAGTCAGAAACCTAACTGTAATGTGCTCAACTGACCTGCTCTCTGCTGTAACATGGTCATTTGTCCTGAGAGACCAACCAACCACAAAAGACCAGACAAATAAATGGGAAAAAAATTATCATTTTTCACATACTGCTCTTTTGTAAAATAATAATATGCCTTCTCAGAGTGCCAGCCCACTAAAATACAGACAATTTGTACAGCCCACTAAAAATGTTGAGCCCCTTCTGAGGGCCTGATGTAATGGTTAAATATGCACTGATTGCGATGTCCCTCTCAATGTGATGTCTGTAAACTGAAGACGTGGAAATGGAGCTGATTAAGTCCTTCATATTGAAGGGAAAGTACGGGGAGTGCATGGCGATAAAATGCTTCTCTACTAAAAGAAACACAATTGATTCATTTCTAATGAAAAATGCACACTAAACTTTTACACCTTCAAAGGAAAAAACAATAAAATATGATTCAAAAGGCCTTAATTATTTTAATTTTGGGTCATGCAACCCTTATTTTCCCTCAATGTAAATTGCACATGTCATGTTTGAAAGATGTAATATTAAGGTTTGTTGAGGAACTGAAGAGAGACTTTGCACGTGATTGATTGTCTCTAATGAGGAAGACGTTTGGAAATCTTGGTGGTTCAAGTATGTCAAGAAAGAAAATGATTGAAGATGAATGTTTCTATATGCCTGTTTTAAGAAGTGCAATTATATGATGAGTGTACAGTATGTGTGGCTGGAAGTGAGATTTCTATTTTTTGAAACAATCTATTTTTTCTCAACTTCAAGAAAGGTCTTTTCCTCAGCATTTTGTTTCACTTGAAGGTGTGTGTGATGTATTTCCCTTGCAGAAATAAATTTTTATATTTGTGTGAAGAATTCAAGACTCCTGACCCTTTTGTTCTGAATGTTTTGGTAGTTTTTGCTCAGTATGATGATGAAGATAAACCTACTAGGTGTTTTCATGGTAGTGCTTAAATGTGTAATAACATTTAATATACTAATGTAATAATGATTTAGAAATAAAAGTCAAACGAATAATCATTTTCTTATTTCTATCAGCTCTTTACACATTTTTACAAGTGTCCTATTTCTTTTTTAGATATTACATAAGTGATGTTTGTAAATATACTGTAGGAGCAAACTATAGGCTATAATCTTGTGTTTACAAACATTTGAGTTACATCAATATTTCACGCATACATAATCAGAGGGTGGGGCCTTTATTTACCTAAGCAATGGGGTAAAGCAAGCCTTTATTCGGGAGAGGACTTTATTTATTATTTTATATTTCTTTGTCTGTATTATTGATACAAATATATTATGAATATAAACTGCATCTATTTGTCAAGTGGATGTACTGTTGTTGCCATAAGTTTAGTACAAAAATAAACACACCCTTTATCTCTACCACATTAGAAACCTTACAACTGTTAAGGGAGGAAGTCCAACTTGAGAGTTTTTATTTTGAAACATCGGCAAGTCTCATCTTCTTTACTTTGACAGCCATTGTAGTATTAGGTACCTGCATTCCTTTTATTTGTTCAGATTATACTAACTACACTATGGTTAAAAAACTCATCCACAAATTCAACCTGACAAAACAGTGTGACCAATCATCAGTTGGTCAATTTATATCAACTTACATGATGCACTCCTGCATGCAAGAGCCACCAAAACAACCAGTAACAATACATTAAGTCACACATGTATATACATCTCTCTTAAATGCCCAATTTAAGGGATTTTGCATCCTGTATGTGTACGTCGTCACTCTACCTTATCCATTTTGAATTTGTGACTTGCAAAAATTGAATTTATGACTTGCAAAAATTCCCTATAATTTGCATGACCCTTAAATGAATAATTAAACCTCAAACTCCACAGACTCCATAGTGGAAAACACACTTTAACAGTAAAAACATTGCAAAACCCGTGTTTATTGTATATTTGGAATGAGGATGAAAGCAGAAAAAAGCTTCAATTGCTTGCAGCAGTCTCTTCGCTCTGACTCTTTTCAATTGTCCATGCTGCTGTACATGGATTCAAAGTCAGCAAGAAGAATGCTCACTCCCTTCCTTTGGCATGCACAAAGGAAAGGCCTCAGGCTGGACCAGGATGACCCTCTTAAGCTTGAAAATTCCTCCTTTATTAGTTTTAACTCTTTAACTACAGGCTTAACTTTGCTTTTCTGGATATTTTTTTTATTTGTACAAAATGCATATATAAATCAAAGCAGTTAAGAGTACCATGACATGACATTGTCATGGCTTATAGTGGTGTTTTACACAGTTGCCATGTCAATGATAGTTGGAACTGATACAGACTTGTAGTGTCTATTCAGATATATCTATAATATACAATATATACTTGACGTTTTGAGCCTTGACTTCAGTATTGATGATGTTTCTAAAATAATCACTGCAGCACATCAGACCTATGAAATCACTGAACTAATTGAAGGTACAGGCAGCGATTCAGTGGTCTGGAACCAGAATGAAGATATACATTTGAAAGTATAAAAACTGTACTATTCTTTGGTTCGTAGTCATCAGGTTTCTCATCTAACCCATCCAATACAAGTGGCACAAAAAGGCCTTTCAAAGGCCTATAATAATAAAATAAATGTCAGCAACAAGACAATCAAATCCAACCTGAAAGCAGTCTTTAATGTTATCTTAAATATTGAATAAAACAGCGACAGCTTCAACTTTACATTTGGAATGATTTAAACTGCAAAGGTCTGCAGTCCCCATTGAGCCGCACTGAAGGAGTAATGACCCTGACATATCTTCAGTTTTTTCCTCATACTTTTGTGTCTTTTTGTCAAGTTTATCAGCAACTTGGCTCTTTCACATAAAAAAATCATCCGATCAGAAGTTGACCCTTAAATATCTCAGCAACTATTGGATGAATTGCCATGGTGCAGACATTCATGTATCCCGGAGGATGAGTCATGATACCTTTGGTGATCCTCAACCATGAGGTTGAAATGTATGGCTTTTTGTGAAATATATCAGCAATTATTGAAGGGATTGCCATGCCATTATATACTGAAGTCTATGGTGCCCCAAAAGTCCTAACAACTTTGTTGGTCTCCTGGCTTTTCCTCTGGAACCATCATCAAGTCATTTTCAACTTCTCCAATACTTTGGTTTATAACCAAATACCTGCAAAACTAACGTAAGAGTACCATGACATGACATTGTCATGGCTTATAGTGGTGTTTTACCCAGTTGCAGTGTCAATGATAGTTGGAACTGATACAGACTTGTAGTATCTATTCAGATATATCTATAATATACAATATATACTTGACGTTTTGAGCCTTGACTTCAGTATTGATGATGTTTCTAAAATAATCACTACAGTGTAAAGCATACTGTGGATGCATTACTTATTTTTTGTTTTGTAACAGTTTGTTGGATCTTCAGAGGTGACTCGACCTCCATTTCCCACTATGGGGTTTACTGTGGAAGATGGAAACGCTGATCCAATATCAGCTTCAAAAGGCAGCTTCATCGTGAACTGAACTGGCCTTCAGGCTGCAGCTCATCTCCAACTGCTGGCTGATAGATTCCGTTAATACCTGTAATTTCCTGATGAATTACCGCAACCAGCCGCTTTCTCTCCAACCCTCCATCTTTCTGTTTTTCATTCCCTTTGCATACGTATGTCGTAGCATTCACTGTCTTTATAGGCGTGGCCTACTCTCATTTCCTTTTCTCTGTTTTGTTTTCCTGTTTACATTCCTTGAGTGAATTCAAAAGTCGTTTTACCAATGATCCAGCAAAGAAATGTGCAACTGGAGTTATGTGTAGCTCACAGTCCGACCACAGTCAAACATTAATGTAGGCCGGGCTGCATCCACAGAATGACTGGACCGAAATTATGTAATGAGGATGAAAAGAGACAGAAACCTCCAATGCAGTGATAGTAAGGTCACAAAAACCAACCCAGGTATGTGAGATGTAAGTTACTCAAAGTCATTTTAGGGCAATTTGCCTTTTTTATTTACTAAAATATGCTGCTGTTTTAAAGCTACAGACGTGATTTTATATAAGAACTAGGAGTACAATGAGGATCATTAAAAAGGGGAAATAAAGTTGGAAGACAAAAACAGGCCATCACAAAAAGCTTTCCAGAACAAAAATAAATAAATAAATGCAAAAGCAAAATGTAGAAAAGGTTTTGTGTTTACTGGGCAAGACTCAGAGAGGAGTTATGGAGTTTAAGAGTCTGTGAAAACACAAACACATATTTTTGACCCTTGCAGTGATTGAAATGTAAAGTATGTGCACAGAAAGGAAAATTTTGTGTGTGCCTGTGCGAGGAAGAGAGCAGGAAACTGAAGAAGGAAGAAAAATTTGAAATGGAAGAAAAAGTCCAAGAAAACCAGTGCTAATTATGGCTAATCTGCTTAGATAAGGCCAGCGAGCAGTTCATTTCCAGCAAGAGGTGAATACCATGTCTGAATGGTTTCCCAAAAATGTTAAACGGATAAACTGTTTGTTTATATTTCATGCCGACCAAAACTGAAAAGCAACAGTTTGTTTAGTTTAACTGTCCTCCAGGCGAGTTACTTGTCAACTAATAGTAAGAAAAAGTGCTATATACTGCTGAATGAATAATTATTGATCTTCAAATGTATAACAAGTCTACTGAGGTGCATATTTTAAATAACCAAAGTTCAGTTACATAGTTGAAATTAGAGGCAATAAATGGTAGCTAATAAGTTATCTGACTCAGATATGTAACAAATAGCCCATCAACATGTAGGCATGTGTATGTCACACAGCTGATACAACCTAATCTTCTTGATTATTCGTATTTAATCAATCAATCAAACTTTATTTCAGACTCAGGGTCCAGATAAGACAAAACATTACACAGAATAAAAAACATACAAAACCACAATTAAAATACATAGGACTACCAATGCCTTATAAAGAGACAGCTGTACCAATGTCTCCACAGCTGGGACTGGTAGCATGTAGTGCTAAACTTTATGTTTAGCACTACTCAAGATTATTTAATTTTCAGAATCATTAACCTGGCAAATAAATTTATACATAAGATTTCTTAAAACACTTTGGAAAGTATCGACTCCTGCAGCCACATACATTTCACTGGCACTACACCGTCTCAGTCTCTTGAGTAATATTCTCATGGCATCATTATAAGCTATTTGAAGTCTCTGTAGGCTTACTTTTTTAGAATTAGACCACAAGTGTGCAGTGTAGAGTGGTGTACAATATGCTCTAAACAGAGACATTTTCACTCCATCTGTACACATACCAAATTTGCGTGAGAGAATGTTTGCTTGTGCATACATCCTACGACATTGCCTGTAAATATCATCATCATCAGTCATCTTTTCTGTAATAACATGACCAAGAAATGTTACCTTATCACAGACACCAAGGTAGTTATCAGACAATTTGAGGTCAGGGAATTTTAGACTTTTATCCTCTTTAGTTCTACAGATCAAGATAGCACTCTTACTGGCATTGTATTTGATATCATGAGCCACACCATAGACAGTACGTACAGTAAGGAGCTGCTGGAGACCAGCACTACACGGACTAAAAATCATAAGATCATCTGCATACATAATATGGTTAACCAGACTATTACCAATCATGCACCGAGTATTGCAAGCTTTCAACTGCTTGGACAGATCATCAATATATAGATTAAAAAGAACTGGGGACAAAATTCCCCCTTGTCGAACACCATTGCTGATCCCAAGTAGGCCGGAGACACTTTGGGCCCATTTTACGTGCATAGTCTGGTGGGCCAAAATATCCATATTAATTTACCCCCATTTATACTTCCTATAAATAAAGTAAATTATAAATCCATAGTTATATTTAAATAAACACAGCAACACATATCTTCACTTCCCCCTACCCGCTTCCTCCAGTTGATATTTCCCGGGAACTATAAATGGGTGCTCGGGCCCCTGGGGAAGTATTTTGCCCGAACACTCTGGGAAGAGGAAACAGGTAAGTTGTTGCAATCAATATTAATAATAATCAATCAATCAATCAAAATATATATATATATATATACATATATATATATATGTATATATATATATATATATATATACATATATATATATATGTATATATATATATATTTATACATAAACTTGTGTCCTCCTTGGGTACTTCTTCACCCCCCATCTCACCCACTATCCGTGGTCTAGGTAACGGTGGTGTGTCGTTACACATACCAGTAGGCCAGAATTCTCACTATATATTTGGGGACAACTCTTTGACTCAGTTTTACAAACAACTTTATATGATTAACACGATCAAAAGCTTTAAAAGCATCAATGACACACATAAGAACTGATGAGTTTTGACCTCTATATTTGTTGACAATTACCTTTAAAGGCATATATACACAAGTTAGTGCCATGTTTGGCTTTAAAGCCAAACTGGTTATCTGTGGAGTTAATAAACTCATATAATCTGTTCAGCAGGATTCTTTCTAGGACTTTTGACATTATGCTGGCCAAAGCAATGGGGCTGTAATTATCTAGGCTACATACTTTACCAGCTCTTTCTTTAATGACGGGCACTAACTGGAGCCTGAGGCACAGAGGCATCTCACAGAAACAGAGTTGTCTGAAAGTTGGGTCAATGGGGCTGCTGTAGCGTTTTTGCAGTACTCGTTTATTCGTCCCAAACAGCCAATACATCGTTATCAGAAATAAGACAAATATTAAATATTATTGGTAAAGTCTCTAAATTAATGTGGTAATAAATTATCGATGTAAAATACACACAGAGGGGCAAATTCAGAAAGGTATTTCATATAATTTGCAATATCTTACTGCCCTGTGTCTGATTCACAAAAGATATTTCAGAAATGATAACATAGCGCAAACACACCCGTAAAGATTTGCATCTGAGTGCAATTTCCCTTTTTTTTTTTTAGTCCATCTAGACCGGGTTGGGCCATATAGAATTCACCTTTTGCAGGTGCACATTTTTTATCCTTTTCTCATTTGCACAGGTTTAGTCTTAACTCTGGCTGAATAAACAGGTTGACACAGGTAAGAATAAATGTTTATACATAGTTACTGTCGTGTTCAGTAACATTAAGGGAAAACAAGGCTCAGCAGAGACACTGCATGCAGGTTTGCACGAACTCACTACATCAAACTAGTGTGACGTTCCCTCCCCCAAAAACAAATAAAACCAACTCCTCCTTTGAAAAAAAAGGAAAAGAAAACTAGGCGACCAGGTGGATGTTGTGTACATGTTCCTGTTTGTTTTGACCGGAGATTAAATAATAAGCTTAACCCTTCTGTTGTGTTCTGGTCTAATTTGACCAATTTAAAAGTTTTATCTCTGAAAAATATATTTAATTTAATCTGATTGTCATAAGGTTTGATACGTTTGAATTTATCAACACAGAGTATCTGAACACACTAATGTTTTATTTAACTTTTGGTGTAAAAAATGACCGGCTATTAGAAATGAATGGGTGACACTACAATTAGTGAATAAAATTGAGTTCAGACACATGGATGTAGTCTGTCAAAGTGCAACAAGAAACCAATGAGAGAAATAAAAGGATCTGAGAGTTGTTGCAATTTATATTTCTCTCTTTCTTTCTGTCTTTGGCACTCCCTGCAGGTTTGGTGCACACTTGTCTGAACAAGCTCACAAATACTGTACAAAATACCTATTTTCTCTTTTATGTGACATGAAACTTGAAAGGGTTTTGATGAAAAAAAAATGTTTTGCCCTTCATATAATAAAATACAGATTTTTTTCAACTTGGCCGAAAGACAAACCTGGCTTAATTTTCCTTTTGTAATTTCTTTCCCCTCAAAACTGTGGATATAATCCTCACGACAGTAGGATGGAAACATATACAGAATTATCAATCGACAATCACAGAAGGAAGGCATCTAAATGGTTTTTAGTGTAACAGGATGGTTGTGGTATCAGTGGTTAGAAATTTGTGTTATTTTGTCCTGGAGTGAGTTAGACACTGATAACCTTTGCTCACACGTGTGACAAACAAGCACAGATACATGACTTAACAGAGAATACAATCTAAGGAATAAATGAAGGTAGCAATATGTTTTCCTGCTTTGCTTTTCAATATTCACAGGCATGATTTAATTTTATTCATTGTATTCTGAATGACAGTGGACGAGGCTCTGATTGTTTCTTTCCACAGTTGTGTGCAACTCCACAGTTTTCACGATAAAACAACTAGCTAGTTATGGAGCAATAAGCAAAACATAGGAGAAAAAGTCCAACTTTTATGATTCCAGCAATGCACGCATCTCTTTTTAAGATGTTGATTGTTATTAAAATAAAATCTGTAAAAGTTTATAAAAGCTGAGCATATTTTATAATACAAAACCAGTGTAATTTCATAGGAAATTTGTACTTTCTTGTAGAAAACTAAATGTTACATTTTGTCTAATTTAAGTACATAAAAAAGGAGTGGACCCAGGCAGAAGAAACTACACTCTCTCTAAAATCTCCAAAATAAATGTTCTTAAACTTACAGTAAACTTACCCAGAAAACTGAAGTGGCACTGATAAAAAGAAGAGCGGGATTGATCTCAACACTTTAGGCGTTGCTGAGTAACCACAAATCTATTTGAGAATATAATTTATGTTAGGAAATACAGGAGGCACAAGGAGCTTCACTTTACTGGTCCTGCTCGAGCTGTATATGTTGTTCATACATAAAACACAAAATATAGATTTGTCCAGGAGAGAGTCCACCAGCAGAGATGAATTTAGAATTTTAGAGATGATTTTTTTAAAGGCTCACAGGTTTGAGGACACGTCTCTCTTTGCACAAACATTCTGTTCTGTCTTGAGAAGGAGGAGTGTAGCGGTGGTTAACCAGGATGGGAATAGCTGGAGAGCTGCTTGATGCAACAGACTGTCTGTCTTACCAGCTGGAAGATGGCCATGAGGGCTGTCTGTGAATGAAAGAGACATGTAGGCGTGTAAGAAGGCATCCATCCATCCATCCATTATCCGAACCGCTTATCCTTTTTAAGGTCGCGGGGCGCTGGAGCCGATCCCAGCTGACATCGGGCGAAGGCAGGGTACACCCTGAACAGGTTGCCAGTTCATCGCAGGGCAGACATATAGAGACAGACAACCATTCACGCCCACATTCACACCTACGGGGAATTTAGAGCCCAATTAACCTGAGCTGCATGTCTTTGGACTGTGGGAGGAAGCCAGAGAACCCAGAGGGAACCCACGCTGCCACGGGGAGAACATGCAAACTCCACACAGAAGGACCGCCTAGACCGGGAGACGAACCCAGACCCCTCTTGCTGTGAGGTGACAGTGCTAGCCACTACACCACCGTGCAGCCCCGTAAGAAGGCATGTGAGCCAGAAATACACAGACATGCACTAGAAAAAACTATAATTAGCATGAAGACATGACTCATGTTATTGAGAGCGCGTCTAGGTTCCCTCAGATAAGTACCTCTGCTGGTACCATGCCATTGGTCCATTATTTCGAAACTACAATAATCAAAAAATTGTCCCACTGGACTGAAAGACCAAACTGCCATTGTTGCTGAGGTCCATTGGTCCGATAAAGCAACAAACAGAAGCACATGGCTAATTAGAAAGGTGCACTCAGTAGAGTGCAGATCTCCAACAGGTTTCCAAAAAGATCAGTGCGGTAATGTTTGAGTGAATATTATTTGTTTGAATGAATACAACCCACAGTTGGCTAACCCATGTCGAGACTACAAGTGTCAGCTTGTCAGGAAATCGCAGACACAAGATTGATGAATGTTCACAGTAAGATTAATGGAAATAAGACCAAAAGTGTTTAAGCTATCTTGCAATGGATGATTCATTTAAGAGCAAATGTTTACTTGATGCCAAAAAAAAAGTCAGAGTTAACAGACTTATTGGGAGTTGTCATCTGGGGACCATGATTCATACAAAATTACATAGCAACTTGGCCATTAGTTGTTTGTGTTATCGTTCAGTATGACCAGGTTTGGACTCAAAAGCATGACTTAGAGAACAAACAGGTAAAGATACAAGTTTTGTTTTACTTGTGGTCAGAAACAGACAAAAGTTAATACCAGAAGGCCAAGGAAGGTAAGGGAAACACATTCAGGTCAAGATCACGCAAAGGAACAGTAGAACAAGAAGCAGACAGGCAGAACTGAACACTGAACACAGAAAACAATCCGCTGGAGAATGAATGGAAGTGGGCAGGTATATATACTGCAAGGCTAATGGGGAAGTGGTAACAGGTGTGTGTTATATGTGGCAGGAGATAGGAAATATGGAGCTATAATCAGGTTCGAGATGTTTTGACAAACAATCCTTTTACCATTTTGTGGTGATATTTTTCGATACATTTTCTGTTTTCTCATTTAATTTGCTGAGAATTGGTTTTGCAAATGTTTTTTTAAGCCATTAATAAATCCCAGGGTTTCTCCAACATTGCAGCTGTGTTGAGTCTCTGTCTAAAAGATCACTTCAGTTTTAATTGCTGAGGTCTTAATAGAGAGCTTCAGTCTCCAAGGATATATAAATACTCATTCAGAAGTGTGTATATATTGGTGAACTCTTTAAAACCCTGTGAGACAAAGCAAAAACACTTGAGTACACAACCGACCATGCACAGATACAGTAGCGTCTCTATGGTTTTCAGGTGGGACTAAAAAAAAACACTCACCAACAACAAAGACCTTCTTGTTTCCATGTTCCACTGCTTACGTGGTCACAGAACCTGCATGGCTTTTTCTGTGGCTGAACTTCACGTATCAGGACCTTAACAACTTTTGAGAGAGTCATGCACAATTTGGAGATGGCAGACAGGCAGAGAAGGCCTTGAAACAGGTTTCAGGTCGGGATCTTATGGCACATTAGCAGGCTCCATGTGGTTTGTGGTCTTGGCCACGACATCAAATTTGGGTACAAAGTGCTGTTTCAGGTACCAGATTAGCTCCACGGTACTAAATGTTCCGCAGCTGCTGCAGAAAAGAACATATTTTAAAGTAGCATTAAAGATGGCCTATGTCAGAGTTTTAACTGTGCTGGGAGTTTCATACTGGGAACTTTCCTGGCTCAGGAACTGTAGTAAATCACATGATATACAGAACGTGCTCTGTATGTGGTTCTGGCTTTAACAAGGACTAGAGGAAACCTCACACCTTTGTTTTGCCAAAACAACTTTGCTTGTTGCTGCAAGTATGAATATAGTGTCATGTGTTTATGCATAACCCTACTTTATTAACCTTCACATGTGATACAAACCTTTAAGCTCAGTTGGTTTGTGCACCAGATGAAAGCAGACTGGATGACTGCTGCCCACCAGCAAGCTGCTCCTCTAAGAGCTTCTTTATAAAAGTCCAGTTACATAATATAGTAAAAAGAATGTTTAATGGCATATTGTGTTAAATAAAACTCGCTGCTCCAAGACCTGACGTCAGCAGCACTCTATTTAATGGAATAAATGGGCTTCCTGGGAGACATAGAAATGCGTACCATTTATTCATAAACCTCCGTGCATTAGTCTGAGGTGTACTTGTTAATTATTATGCACTTTTATTCAAGTCCACAAGCTCATATTGCTCTGTCATGCAAAGTCGATGCACTGCTGTTAAACCTATTTTGGATGTAAACTAGAATTATTGAGAGTTGAGGAAGAAATCATGAACACCATTATTGTGCTTTCTGAATATATATTGACCACTTTATAGGGTTGTTTTTGGAGTAATGTCTACCTGAGCAGAGAATGAGGTTGCTCTACCTCCACAACAAGAGCTTAAGAGTTGAGTCCAGAAAGAGTTGACATCGCCATGCAGACCGGGCGTGCTTTTAGTGCAAGTGAGCGTGCCCTGCTGGTTAGCTCACAGCCACTGTCCTGCTCTGCTCTCATACGCTGGTTACGGCTGATAACGCCATCCCAACCGACAGTGTTGTCGCGAAAGCGTAGCGTGCACCCTCCGGTCCCTCCTCAGGTAAACACTGTCAGCTCTGTCAGCACTTTCGCTGTTGTTCGGACTGTTAGAGCTGTTAGCGCTGTTAGCTATGTGTCACCGGCTCACCTTCAATATGTTGAAAGCCAAACAAAATGCTTCCAATTTCGGGTGAATGGACGGATGAGGAGGTTGAGGTCTTTTCTTCATCCTTCCTCTGTCCAGTTGTTGTTTGCATGCTGCGTTGTTTGATGTTAAACACTGGGAGCTGTGAAGACTGCTCAGTTTATAAGGTCATAAGTATGTTTTACCATAGACAGAATTGTAGCTGTGTGTGTGTTTATGTTTGTGTCATGTGAGCAGTTTGTGCGTCAGTGTGTGTATTTTTGTCTGATTCTGGCTCAGCTTTAAAGGTCAAACAGCATAGAAATATTTAGTCTTCTGAACTCAAAAAACATAAGATCACATTCCTCTGTGGCAGAAATATGTCCCAGCTACACCTGACCTCATATTTCAAGAACCATATCAGTATTTTTCCCATGTTGAAGTCCAGTTACTAAACATCACTGTGACATCACACTCACACAATGAACTTTACATTAACTCTTTACTTCAAAAGCAGGATACACATATATATGGTGGATTCTCTTTCTCAATCACGTGACAAGTCTCTTTAAAAGTAAACTTTTTCAAACACATAGTAACCAACAGCTGAGAATGAGAAGCTTCATAATCTTCAGTCTGTCATTGATTTTCAGTGGTTACCAATCAATAACATATTGCTTATTCCATCAACGGGATTTTCAGTTGACACAAACTCTGTGGAAGTGGTTGATAGGAGCAATTAACTTGTTGTTTATGTCCATTAAATACATATGTTGATGAAAGAGTTGTTATTTCTGTTGGTCTACTGACTGACAGCTGTGCAGCTGTATCTCATCCACTCATTTCTGGTTTGGGTGAATTCTGGCTCTGCTACTGGAAGACCACGTCCCCATTCTTAACCTTGTCTCTGGTTTGGTCGACTATCTCTAGAACTGGGGAAGAAGTCATGAACCAGCACATCAGACCTATGAAATCATTGAACTAATTGAAGGTACAGGCAGCGATTCAGTGGTCTGGAACCAGAATGAAGATATACATTTGAAAGTATAAAAACTGTACTATTCTTTGGTTCGTAGTCATCAGGCTTCACATCTAAGCCATCCAATACAAGTGGCACAAAAAGGCCTTTCAAAGGCCTGTAATAATCACATTTTTTTCAGTAACAAGACCATCAAATCCAACCTGAAATATCTTAAATATTTAAATAAAAAGACAGCCACAGCGACAGCTTCAACTTTACATTTGGAATGATTTAAACTGCAAAGGTCTGCAGTCCCCATTGAGCCGCACTGAAGGAGTAATGACCCTGACATATATTTTATGTCAGGGTCGTTGTTTATCAGTAACATGGCTCTTTCACTTCAACAATCATCTGATCAGAAGTTGACACTTAAATATTTCAGCAACTATTGGATGGATTACCATGGTGCAGACATTCATCTATCCCGGAGGATGAGTCATGATACCCTTGGTGATCCTCTGACTTTTTTTCTCTTGGACAACCATGAGATTGAAATTCATGGCTTTTTGTGAAATATATCAGCAATTATTGAAGGGATTGCCATGCCATTATATACTGAAGTCTATGATGTCCAAAAAGTCCTAACAACTCTGTCGGTCTCCTGGCTTTTCCTCTGGAACCATCATCAAGTCATTTTCAACTTCTCCAATACTTTGGTTTATAACCAAATACCTGCAAAACTAACGTAAGAGTACCATGACAATCGGTATTTGTTGAGTTAAGAACAGGTTGACGAACATGGGAAACATTATACCTAACATCAGCATGTTAGCATGCCAATTGTAAGCATTGAGTTCAGACTCTTGGGCCAGGTCAAATTCTTTTTTTGGCATGCCCAGATTATATGCAGGATAATTTTAGAAAGTCTGAACAGCAAAAAAATCAGATCCAAACCACATTTGGAGGTGGTTTGAAATGCAATTCCAATAGGATTTCTACAGACGCTCAGCACAGACAATCAGATTTCAAAGTGTGGAAGTGCTGAGCAGAATCCATGCTGCTACTAGCAGAGTGCTACGGTGGACATCATGGAAGAGAAAAAACTCAGTTCTACACTCAAACAAATCTGATCACTTGCAATAAGGATCTGATTTTAGAAACAAATCGTGTTTTCCTGCAGTCTACTGTAGCCTTAGGCTTGTGCTATTTTTGTCCACAACGTGGTTAAAGTCAGCTGTTAAGAGATGATAAGAGCTAAAGAGATGGTCAATGGGTGGTCGATAAGCAAAGCTTAGGAGATAACGTAGCTCTGAGAGAAAATTGGTCGAGTGTTGAGCTAATGATAATTTTCCAGCTCAGTTTTCTCAAAATCATAGCTAACTAGAGTTCAAAGTTCTAAATTTATTTTAAGTGTTATCTGTTCGAGGTTAACATATTCATACGAGCTGCTGGGGTTAAACACCGACTTTAGAAGCCACAGGTTCAAGTTATTTTCTGTTAGGTAGACCAGTAATTGTAAATGCAGATAGATTTTCTTTTTTTACAGGGAATCTGAATTCCGGAGTTAGTGCTCATTACATGTAATCTATAAAATCAAGTTTGTCAGGTCTGTTTCTGAACTGCTTGCACGGACTCCTTCCTGCACCTATTGCTTTTAGTAATTATGTCTATGTTTAAATTGCAAACATTTTCGAGATCCAATAAAAGGTAACCGACAGCAGCAGTGAAAGTCTTGCACATCCTCATGTGTGTACAGCATTAAATAATTTTTAGCATAATGGACCGTCTTCTCCTCAACATGTCAGCTCGAGTCACAGTTAAGAACGATGAGTAGCTATTCCTGTAGAGTGGTGGCAGCTGATAGGGTTTGCCGCAGAAGTGTGCAGCTGTAACGCGATGCCATGCTAGTGCCGCCACGCCAGCTCCATGCTGTGAGCGCGTGATCAGCTGGAGAGGGGGAGGGGATTATTTAGGAGGGTGGTGAAGGCTGAGGTGAGCAGAGGACGGGGGAAGGGAATTTAAGGAGAGTTGGAGAGACAAGGAGAGAGAGATGGTGAGGCAGAACTAAAGAGCCTTTCAGAGTCCTGACCTCAACTAGACCTTGTCAACACAGGGCTCAGTCTGGAATTTAACAAGGTCTAGTGTTCTAGGGCTCAGACACACAATTCCCATCATTTTCCATGTAGAGTAAAGCTGGAGTTCACAATTTGTCACCGATCGATTCTCATTAAGAATTTGGGACCCTTTCATTATCTGATTTTGTCCATTTGAGATGATCATTATGATGAATAATGGGTTCATGGGGGTTTATTACAAGAACTTAAAAGAGCATCGAAATGTGTTCAACATGCCTTTCCTGCATGAAAAAAAGCACTGATTTGCAATAAATGCTGAAATGAACGGAAAGAAAAATCATTGAATAGCCTCAGACTATGTAACATCAGAATTAAAAAAACATCCATTAGCACCGGTAATGCACATGCAGGAAGGGCAGCGCTGTCGTTTGTTTTCTGAGAGAGAATTTTAATGGGGTCTTGTTATGTCTGCTGTCAGAGAAATGTGACGAGGAGATTCTGAAAAGAACCAGCATCCACGTGAGTCTTTCTGAATAGACAAAGGGACAAAGAGAGCAGAAACCTCATCGAGCCACACTCACACACACACAACCTTCCCTAACAAGCTATAAAAATGTTGCATCCACACATGTAAACACACACATGAATAAACGCTACGTAGTCTCATGAATGCAAACAAACAACAGTTGTCACCCGTGATCTTTACTTCCACTTGACAAACATAGGAACACACATGCTTATTGTATCTGAGGATACTATGTGTGTGTATGCCATTCATGTCACCACACAAAATTGTTCTGCTATTTATTTAAAATCACAGATTCAGAGGTCTAATGGCAAATGGGTCACAGTGGAGGAACAGGGAGATTCAATGTCACTTTGACTTTGTACTGAGCTAAAGAGGCTGCTGACCTATTGGTACAGTTAACCCTCTAATGAGGCTCTTTTACTGTCGCTGCTGTCAGTGATGATCAGCATCTGCAAAATTAAACTTCAAAGATATTGCAACTAGGACACATGGGGGATTGTTAAAAGATCACATACAGATTTAACACATTGTTAGATAGGTGAACATATAATGTTGGAGGGCATTTACTTCATTGTGGTTTCTATTCACCAAGGACAACAGGTGCAGAATGAGGTTGATGTGATTAAGGGGTGTTGAAAGTCACACGACACAGTGCTGACACACAAGTCTCGGACAAAATGTAACAGGAAGCGTCACTGCAGTGAGGGAGACTATGACGGGGGAAAAAAAGCTATTTCAATCAGTTTCAGCAAACAAAATAGGTTTAGTCAATTTAAGATCTCAATTAATAGTATTGTTTCCAGTTACCACACACACATTTTATTCTGGTTGTCATTATCGTATTATTCAAGTCTCTGGCAAAATCTAGTACAAACTGAAAATTATACGGAGACAAACTGTAAAATAAGGCCAAAAATATACAACGTGACATGTATTTTTAACAAATCGTTTTTTATAGATATCAAGGGTGATTAACTTCATGAAGCACCTAAAATGATAACAATATTGGCCATTGGGACTATGGGCCATGCTAACTTTGCAAACAGAGCAAGTATCCTCAAACCTTCCAAATATACTTACATAAAACATAAATCATTTCAAAGACTGAGTCTGTCCAAAGTAAACAGAACACAAGAACAGCTCCCAGAATTAGCTATTCTTTAAAAGCTTTGGTTTCTTTATCTTCTTACTTTGAGGAGGTGAAACAGCCTCCAGCATGAGAGCTGCAAATATGGGGACATTTTGTGCATTTCTTCCTCAAAAAAAGTTGCGTTTTGTTCTCAAACTGCGTTTTGTCCTTCCAAACAAATGTGGTGACCACATTCTAAATATTCCATTCATATTCATGTCCAGATATGCAACTTATACTGTACATGAAATTCAATAATTTTTTCCATGTAGTTGTACTGAATGTATTTACTGTCAAGACGTGACACGAGTTCAGCCAGTTCAAACAGGTGGACATGAGATATGGATGGAGGCTTTGACAAAACATGTGAGCTGGAATTAGGCCATGTGGGGTAAAGGTCAAATACTGTATATACCATTGCAAAGAGGGGGAAGGTAAAGAGAGAAACAGGGAGATTAGGTGACAAAGAGCTGGAGAGAAGATGAGTGTCCAAAGAGGTGAAAGAAAATTGGAAAGAAATAATGGGTGGGAGATGGGTAAAAGAAAAGATGAAATAGGTTAAACAAAGGTAAAAGACAATACAATGTGTCAGGGAAATTGTAGATAAAGAAGTGAGAGAAAAGATAAAGGTTTGGATTGAGAAAGGTATAGAGTGAAAGAGCTAGGAGAGGTCAGGGCTGAAGCCAAGTACTCTGTTGACCCTGAATTAGAGGCCAGAGAGAAAGAGGGGGCCAACAGGAGGCCAACCTAACCTCTGGTTCAAAACCTATAATATAACTTCAGAGTTTTTTAGAACACACTCCTTATCCAAAATGTTAAATGAAACACAAAGCTTCGAACACCATATTTGGGAACCCTTATGGATTAACAGAGTTATGAGATATACAAAGAAGATGTGGATCCAACTAAAAGTAAATATTTTAGACCGATAATTTTCTAAATAAACTTGTGTCTTCACAGGAAGTTAGGTTCAGGCAACAATACCACAAAGTTAGGAAAAGAGCTTGGTTGACCATTGGTCAATAAAGGCCACTGGTGGCAACCACCACCCATGTTGAGTAGTTTTGTCATCTCAACAGTTTAAACAAGAATTTTGATGACGTGACACAATAAACATGCCATTGTAGTTTGTAAGCAACGTTCCCACAGCTGGTGCCATGAAACCACCAACGGTTGAACGTACCAAACTACACCCAGTCAGTCA
Organism: Ophiodon elongatus; assembly: GCA_016806645.1. Taxonomy (NCBI): domain Eukaryota; kingdom Metazoa; phylum Chordata; class Actinopteri; order Perciformes; family Hexagrammidae; genus Ophiodon; species Ophiodon elongatus. The sequence continues at coordinate 1,903,512 of JACSYO010000412.1, forward strand.
TGTGTCACCAAACCAAAACCAGTGATTCATGAACACGTTACTGCTAGGAGCGGGTGCAGTTCAGGGTCCGTTGAGATCAGGAGCCCTAACTTTAAATATATCTGGGGTCACGCTTCGATCGATAAATGTTGCAATGTTTGCAGAAACTAGTATCTGTCTATTTGGTACCAATAGTTTGTTACCTGTAACACATCCAACCTAATTGATTTCTGTGGGGAAGTGGGTTGATTTTCCCTAACCAGTCACCAGAGACCAACGTATCGGCCTGAATTTAACCTAATTTTAACATTGATGCGTAGATATGCCAAATATTGGTTTTGCAAAAGGGTTTTAGTGGAGTGGAGCGAAGTAAAAACAAACTCTATGTTGGGCGAGATTGGGAAGACATCGTGAGATGCTTGACAACCTTTCTGCTGGACAACGTCGTTAGTCCCGACCGAGGCACTGACTGACTTTGATTTAGAAAATGAAAACTCCACCTTAAAATTCAATAAATTCTTCCTATCCATCTTCCATATTTAGAAGGTCTCTATTATTCACTAAGTGTTACATTCAGTGCGGCTTTATTGGCAGGAAAGTTTCCCAAAAAAATTTAATGTTGCCAAAGCATCAAAAATACAAATGTCACAATAATATTAATATTGATATCAACACAATCTGCCCCAACATCCACCGTAAATACCAGTTCCAGAAGATATGCAGCTTTGTAATGTCTAATAGAGCCGATGTGTTCTACTGTACAGATTACTGTCAGTTCAGTAGGTCTGTTACGCAAGAAACTCGATGAATCCAGTTTCACAAAAGAGAAACACACGCACAAACACACATTCACTGTGTGTGATTCCAGTTTACTCAACTCAGTCAGCGACTGACTGGAGGAAAATAAACCCATCTTCACTTTTTAAAGTCATATCACAGTCATTAGTGATACAGTGATTTCCTGACATCACAGTGATGAAATTGATCAAAGTTTGTCAACATACTAGAAATGTATTTTTGAAGTCTTTATTAAGGACACTTCTTTATGCATGTTGCAATTAACGTGTTCTTGCACATTACAATATGCTTAATTTATTGTTTTAGATGTGTTTGATGATAACTGAAGAGTAGAAATGTAGCTGGTCTAAAAGAACAAGAAAGTCAATTTTTAATCGTACCTAAACCAACCCGTTCTCCCTCGCAACTCGTTAAATGGCGACGTTTTTGCCCCTTTAAGTTTCTGTATGCAACGCACCAGGCTTTCAGCTAAAACCTATGTAAACCGTCTAATCTCTACCTTCAATTTGGATCTACTGAGTCTTTTGGCTTTTGAATACGTCCAAGTTCAAGGGTTGATCTGTGTGGTAACTAATTATGCTTTCTGTGTTAAGTGCGTTGCTTATTTTTGATTATCATCTTGTCATGTATGCGCAACTCTAACTATACCAAATAGTTGGAAGCTTGGAGGTGTCATTTAAAATGTTCAAATTCAAAATTTAAATACTTTTTTGAATGCTGCTCAGTTGCATATTATATTAATTTTAGATTTAGATTCTAGGGGTGGCTGCACATTGTTTACGACTCGTGTGATCCAAGCATTTCCAATAACTCCAGATCATTGGTAAAACCGAAATTCAAGATTTACTGAAAAAAAACAGAGGTAATTTCCAAAACTAACATGTTTTTATCCAACAAAATATTCTGCTTCAATCCATATTTGTTGGCGTTTAGCCTTTCAAAAACAAAATTTTGGCTTCTCCAATTAGCCACACCTGCCATTATATCATTGCTTTTAAATTGTATGGTAGATAATTGTTTTAATTTATGTTAGGCCCAAAACCCACTTATGATTAATTAGGAGACTAAATACAACCACCTTACTTTGTGCTCAAATTACACACCTTTTAACTAGCAAAAGTGGACATGGAAACGCTCTAATGCACTTGTGCCATACACGAAAGATCATTTAAATAGGGCCCAATGTGTTACAGTACAAAGTGGGAAGAACAAAAAATCATTGAAAAGAGAGAAAAAAGAGACAATATGAACGTGAAAAGGTAAAATAAAGATAGATATTTATTTGACATAGTACTAACAGGAAATACATTTCCAGTTTTTCTGAAGGAGGCTCTTAACATCTCCCTTGAACAGTTTGAAGTGAAGTATGTCTCCAAAAGACACAAGAGCGTCAGGGACAGATACAAATTCTGAAAAATTACTTGATGTACATGGAACGATGACTCTCCAAAGAAAATTTATTTTAAAATCAATATATCATTTTCAAACAGCACTCGATTCTCCAGCAGAGAGAAAGCTTAAACAACCTTGTAGAATGAGTATGTGCGTGACGACACTGTGCAGGTACCTCAAACTGTGAAGATATTTTTCTATTTTCACAAACTCAAATTGTGTCACAGAAAGAAAATACCATACAACAAACATTTATGTTTTTTTATGTTGATTGTTCTTCACCTCTTAGCAGCAGCACCATTCCTAAAGAACAAATAATACAATCTAATTTATTAATATTAATAAGTATTCTAGTCTTATTACGGATGGTGATGCTCTGCGGATCACAGATTCAAAGTAGAAGCATGGACCTTAAATGGGATATTAATATATTTTAATACCCAAAGTAACCAGCCGTGTAACAACTGGCAGTTTGTGTGTATGCTGCACTGCTGCCAAGGATATTGGTTTGTATTAAGTTCTCACCTGATTTGAATGTGTCACGTCCTGCTCATCTACCAACAGTAAGTTTCTTTGGGTGATGCAATGTTAAATTGGCAGTTAAAGGGTGGTGACAACAGTATCACGCGGCATCAAGAGAAAAGAGTGAAAGAGCACGTACACACTTTGCTTTGTAATTACAAAAGAAACAATAAAATACAAACATCGTCCTGGTATTGGTGGAAACAAAGAAACAAACCATTGTGACCATGTGTGAAGTCAAGTAAAGTGTCTCCCTTGATGACTGTGGCAAAAATACAGAAAACAAGAGAAAGTAATTGAGCATGATGGTGACTTGCAGGGTAAAATGTCAGCCTTAAGGTTCTGACCTTAAACAGGATTCTTGGCCTGGGTTTGAGTTTCACTTGTCGCTTTCCTGAAAGAGAATTATGGAGGTTGAGTCACGTTTCGACTGCTAATCACTTAGGTCACTTTAGTGATTAGGTCTAATCACTGAAGTCCTTCTCTGTTGTTAACCCCAATAAACGTTACACTTCCAATATCAGGCACACAATTACTTTCAACCTCCACATATGACCACCTCCAGTAATTCGTTATTATAGCTAACTTGCCCCTTTCTCAATACACTGTTCAGCTTTGGAAGAATTTCTAAAATACTGCAGCTACTTTAAAGAATAGTAGAAGTGATGCAACGTATACAATATTGTGAATGAGCTAAACCATAGAAAACACAGGTATGGTCCATTACACTAATGAGAGACTATATATGATGCTATGGGTTTCTCTGGGTTCTCTAGGTTTATTTTAGCTCGGCGCATGTCTCAGTAGTTGTCTGTAAAATGTTGAGGTGATAGATATATCGACTGTCAGAGAGAGAGGTCACTCCTACAGGGAATGCTCACGTCCGCATGTCCAACAAGGAATGTAGTACATATAGATACACACTGAACTGGAACCTGATCTAGTTTAAGTAGCAATTTAAGATCAAACTGAAGGGAAAGCATTAATCCTGTCTGTCTTGTGTAGTAGTGGTTTCTCATGTGGGTTTATGGTTTTTATGTTTTTTTTATCAATTTTCAGGTCCAAGGTATCAAGGAAACCAATCAAATTCAATGAAAACTCCTGATCTCTAAATTAACTCATAGGTTTCATATAGCATAATTACGAAACTTAGGAAATGGAAAGAATGTGCAATGTTTTATTCTCTTAAATGACGAGGTGAGAAGAGTGAAGGGAAGTGATGCAAGTTTTAAAGAAAATGTTTGTCTTTATGGATGTCATGGTTTATCCTGCCTTATGTGCTGGATCAGTTCAGGCTTTTGATATTCATCGCTGCATTTTTAATGTTTATTTATTTATTTATTTGAGTCAAGTCCGAGACTGGATGCTTATTATCTTTCCTACATGCATTGCAATGTGAATATAAAGCAAACAAAACAATAAACAGTAAATAGGTGTGATAGGTAGGTCTCGGGTGCACAGAGTGCATTGGGCGTCTCTACCTGTTGTTCTCTTTTCATGCGAGTGCAGCAGTGCAAAGTGCATAAGGGCTTGTTGAAGTTGACTATAGATCGGAGAGTGTGGTGGTTAATAAATATGCTCTCAGACATTTATATCATTCAAGTCATCGCTCTGAAACACCAGATTCAATCAGTTTAGTACAATAACAACAAACCAAAAATAAGGAATTGGCTTCTCTGGAAAATCGAATTGTTCATAAAGTTCAGAAATCAAAAGTCATTATTTTATTGGATGGTTCAGTTTGATGAAACCAACAGTGTTGGCACTGTAATGCATTCAAAGAATAATACATGAAAAAACTGCATAGAAAGTTAGAGGCAATGTCTTGGGCTTGTTAATCACGTTGAAGGTACGGCCCTTGGTAAGCACAAAGATGGCTGAAGCGCTTGGTAAACAACATTTATCACCCTCCCAAACGCCAACGCCTGGCAAGAAACCATTTTCAGCAGCAGAAGTGATACGAAGAGAAGCAAAAGAAGAGTAAACATTGGTGTGGCTTTCCACTGCTGGAGATGGCTCTTGGCAAATAAAGAGGTTTGATGTTTAAACTTTAAACTGGTAAGTAACCTTTACGACCGGCTAGTTAGGGAAACGTAATCTTTACAGCAACTAATGACAACACAAACCATAACGAAAATCCAAATGGCATAAGTATATGGTTTTGATGTGGCTGTTTTCTTGCTACTAAGGTCTTCGCTAAAACTGAGCCAAGCCAGCTATAAAAAATCTTTAGGCCAATGACACACGTGAATATAATAAGATAGCAATGTTATTTTGACCGGCAGTTTGGTTGAATTTTGCATATTTTTGCCCTGCTGTTATGTAGTAGTTTTTTTTTTATAACTCATGACTGTAAATGTAGGTTGTATGGACCCAGGAGAAAGACGGAAATGAAATGTTTGAAAATGTTTGTTTGTTCTGTCATGTTGTAACCACTTGGCATTACTGTTATGAGATGAGGCAAGGTTGGACGTTTGGAAACTTTTTGAGGACATCGGAAGGTTATTACGATAGGAGGGTTGGAGGAGGTGAAATGCTTCCCCCTATTTGTTTGTAGTATGTGGCCAGGCATTACACATTGCACCTTTAAGGTTATGGCCATGGTTAAAAGAAACCAATGCTGAAGGAAATGGGAAACAAACAGTGTTCCGATGCTTTGTTGTCCCATTAATGCACCCCACCCTCTTCCTTCAGACTCTGTTCGCTCTTTGTCACTCGACTTCCTCCTTTGCTCCCATCAATTACCACGGCTGCCCTGTCACTTAAACACAAACATATGTCATTATGCTGAAATGACTGATTGCATTTTTCTAAGGAGGACAGTCTTCCAGTCTAGGGCCCAAATGTGTTCCTAATCATTATGCTGCATGCAGAGGTGGGCTTTTTTTTAATACACCCCCTGCCACTAGAGAGCCTGGCACGCCACTGTAGGTCAGGTTATGTTTAGTGCTGAATACTTGGCATACGCTTAATGTTGTTTACAAGCAGGGAAATGGTCCGATGACATTTCAATGGCATCAGATGGACATAATTAAGATACTGGTATCCACTTATGAACAGACAGAGAGTATTTGGTGGACAGGAAAGGAGTTTGGGTGGAGCGATTGAGAGGAAAGAGAATTTGGGGGAAAAGAATAATCAGCCTAAGCTCTGTCGTCTGCTTCAAATGCTTCCAGGCGTTTGGCATCAGTGGCAGAGATCTGTTCAAAGAGTTGATTATTTTCTTCATGGTGTAGAATGTAACAGGTTTACATAACAAGAGCCCGGGCAAAGTACTGAGCATTGTCACCAATTTTAGCATGACTTATGAGCTAGCTGAGGCTTTGATGCTACCAGTCCTTATGGCTTGGACTATTGTTTTAGCTGATGATTGATCTTGGGAACTGATAATACCGAACCCTCTGTGTGCTGTAAAAGTGGAACCTTTACTAATGTGGGAAACGACTTTGGTTGGGAGCTCTGTGACCTCTGTGTCTATCAGAAACCTCTCCAGCATAATCTTCTCCTGACTCACTCAGCTAAATGAGTATGGATGACGATATGGGAAAGTGGAGGAACAGAGCAGACTTTTGCATTACTCTCCCCTTGTGTGATGAGGAAGATATGACGAAGCTAAAAAAGCTGCTTGTGTAACTGTTCTTGCTCTCTGCCAAGTTTTTTTCTCACCCAAACCAGGTTGTTAAAGTGTATAAATCTCAGAGTCAAGCTCTGAAACTCCTCCAGACCGCCGACTGGCTCAGAGTCTGCTGCAAACAAAGACTGCTTCTTCACATCTGGAGCAGAAACAACAAGAGCTCGTAAGACTGGCTTTGTGTGTGTGTGTGTGTGTGTGTGTGCGTTCAAAATACTTGCTATCTTTGTGAGGACCAATTTGAGTTTTAGGACTTCAGAGTGAAAACATTTTTGGAAAGTGAGGACATTTTGGGCAGTGAAAAGCCTGCTTGAGGGTTCAGATATGGGTTTAAGGTTCAGTTGGAAATAGGTTTCGGTTAGGGTCGAGGTAAATGTTAGATATCTGACAATTAGTTGTGATGGTAAAGGGGCTAGGGAATGCATTATGTCAAAGGGAAAGTACAGGGATGTTACTGTGGCTGTGTGTGTTTGAAAGAGTGAAGTTAACATGAGGAAAAGAAAACCATATTGGGACTTTTTTTTTACATTCCGAAAACAAGACAAAAAAAGTAGTTGTTCAACTATCCTAAAAAAGAAATCTAAATATGCAAAAAGTCAACATTGAGCTTTTTAGAATCTCAAAAGAGTCTCTGTTCTATCACGGTACTATAAAGTTATTTTCTTAAATATGTCTTTTTTTTTCAATATAAATATTTTGAATTCCCTTCTCTAGCTTTTATTTTGATGTATAGTACAAAACGGTAATTTACTGTACATGTATATGCTAATGTCAATTGTCTTTTGTTTTATCATATATTAATAGCAATATCATACGTGTGTGGTTGTATGCACATATATCTATGATGCAAGTGCACACAGGTTGTGTCAGTGCATGCATTATGAAGAGACCTGCAGAGAATGAAACTAACTAAACTTGTCCGACACACCTGCTGTATGGAGAACAGTCTCAGGGGTCAACTGAGGACAGCAGCCTGCACGATGATTTAACCACAGTCGGGAAACTTTACAGACAGGAGGATCAGTGGTGTTTGGATCACAGTTTAATATGGGCCCTAGAAGGAAACGTGCTTCATTTTTAGGTCAAAGCCATTGGCCCTTTGTGCAAGACCAACAGATTTGTGTGCAACTCGGAATATGAAAGCGATGGGAATAAGATACATTTCCAGTTTTTGTCCCTGTAGTTTGTATCACAAATCAAGTTAAAACTTTGATCACTCAATTTACAACATTATCACTTGTGGTTGTAATCAGTGAACAGATACTAATATATGTAGCCTATTAAATGCATAATAATTATTAAAAGGTAAACTGACAAATGTGTATTATTCGGGAAAATTATGTGAAAAAAAGTAGCCTCAATATAGCTCTCAGTCTCAAAAAGGTTAGTGAGCCCTGTTATAATAAGTTGAATGAGTAAAACTTTGTTTAAAAATAAACCATTGCTATGTCTAAATCAATAACAAATGAACATCTGACGTGACAACGATCAGGTTACCTTGACAGCGAGTGTTGTTATACCTGCTTATCGGGTATGAGGTAGGTCACACAGGACAAAAATAGGACTGGCCGAGAGGTAGAACAATAAATAACAATTATAAAATCAGACTTTTTCAATTCATGTCAGGTTATGTTTAGAGCTGGATGTTAGGCATACACTTAGAGCTGTATTTAATATTCAGAACATTAATATAGCAGCAAAAAAAAGTTTAGATATGTAAAGATATAGTGGAGCGACCTGTGGAGAGAATGAAGTGGCTCTCCCTCTGTGTGTGTTGGTATCAGAGCTTCTCTTTGCTTTGTTGACATAGCCGGGCGGGCCATCTGTGCTCTTAGTCTAGGTTAGTGCATGTGTGCAGCATGAACGTACTGAAGGTAGCGAGACAATCATATTTAAAAAGAGACGGCAGGATAGGCTGATGATGTAATTGTTTCGTTGTGCTATTGGATAGAGGAAACCAGCTGATCTGAATGGCTGATATCATACTTGACGGCCTCGAGCCAAGACAGAAAGGAACTTATGAGTGAGTATGCGTGAGGAGTGAATGGCAGATGTATGATCAATAAACTACAAGCCTAAGCACACAAGATAATGGTCTTCTTTCCTGAACGCATGTGAGAGCTTCAGACTGCGGTTGCAGACGATAATGCCGTCCCCAAATGTCATCATGGAAGCATATAGTGCCCACCGTCCGGTTCCCCCTCAAGTAGACACTGTTAGCTCTGTCAGCATGTTAGCGCTGTGAGCGCCGTTAGCTATGAGCTGTCGACTAGCGGCACCATGTTGAGCGCCGTTGAGAGGCAATCGAAACGCTCTTAATCTTGCAATCGTGCACCTTTTTAATGCCGTTTACAAGCATGGACATGGTCAGATGACTTTTCTCAGATGGACATATTAAAGATACCAGTATCCCCCAGTGAACAGAGAGAGAGAGAGAGTTTCGTGGTCAGGAAGAGGGTTTGGGTAGAGTGAAGGAGGAGAAAGAGAATTGTGGGAAAGGATAATCAGCTCATGTTCTGTCTTCTGCTGTGAATGTTTCCAGGCTATTGGCATCTGTTTAACGATTTGTTTCATGGTGTTGAAAAAAGAGAAAGTCAGTGAGTGGAAGTGTAGTGGAGCAATATTAACTAAACCAAACCAAAGAAAAGAAAACATGAAGTCAGAGCCAGCGAGGGTCTTGGTCATTAACCTGAGCTTCAAACAATGAAGCTCTAGCATCAGTTTTGGACGTGTCAGGGGCGACTTGTATGACTATGATAATTCTAAGTAAGGTACTATGTCACCCTCCCTCCTGATACCTCAGTGAAAGTAATTAATCATCTGTGTGACAGTCCTGGGTTTGTTTGACCCATCCACCACCTGTCCCACCCTCCCTATGCAGATCGCTGTTTTATTGCATCATGTTATAACATTCAGGCTACACGTCAATATGAATGTTGACCAGATATGTAATACTTTATAAACATATACTGTATATCAACTATGGACACATCTATCGATTAGAAATGACAATTTAAATAAACTACAGGAAATTCAGCAGATCAGGCGGGAAAAACAAATATGATAAAACAGGGCCCACAATCATGTAAGCCCGGCTGAGACCCAGCAATGAACCCATGCACTTTATTACACACATATCTTTGTTCAAATGAATGGTGACAGGAGAATGTGGAAGCTCATCATGACTCTTTGTTTTTTAAAAACACCACACATAAAAGGCTTTTGTATATTATATTATCAGAGATGTGGTTTTAAGAAGGAAGCTCACCTGGGATTCCATCATGCATTCATATCTGCAACACTCAGTGAAGCCTACCGCTTTGATCAACGTTTGAAGGCGTTAAAGAATACTGGCATAACAGGATCATAACACACTTGTGAAGTTAATAGAACTGCTGATCACTACTAATATATATATAACTAACCCCGGGTTCTGCATTTGATTGATTTATGTTTCTGACATCACTGTGTTCATTTCTGTGATTTTCTCAAATATAAAAAATACATTTTCTGTTGCCATGACTTAAGATATGGATGACGTGTTAAAGTGAAAGGAGGCTTTCTTGTAAGTCAAACTTACTGCTAAGGGTTGTTACCAATATGGCACCCGAGTGAACCAATGAAAGTTCTCAAAGACTCCGAGGTTTAATTCTTATAGTAACTACAGCGTGTAGTCGATGATTGGTGTGCATCAGAAAAACAGTAGAAGAGTCAGCAAGATGTTTGCACCGATACACAACAGACTCAAACCGTATGCTGTGTGAAATTAATCAACATTTGAATGTTGATTAATGTCTGCTGAATCGGATATGTGGCTGTAGAAATTTATTTGTACATAAAATATAATTGAAGAAATAGTTATTTCAAGTTTCAGTGAAAACTGCCATTGCCACTGTCATTCAGAAGTGAAATATCCTTTCTAATCTAAGCTGAATCAATACTCAAGCTTGGTGGGTAACATTGGAGAAACCAGCAAAGGTAAGCTTGGTTGTAACCAACCTAAGATCCCAGATCCTTTTCCAATGAAAGTGGCTAGCAGCACTATAGCTCCAAGTCAGCAATGCTGACAGCCGTCCCTTCAGGCCTCTCTCCAAAGCCACTCCACCAAAATGATCATTATGCCACGCTTTGAATCACAGTATATTGTACCAATACAAATTATATTAGCATTCTTTTAGTTCATGGATCATCTTCCAACAAACATAATTGGCCGGAATCGTCGTCACATATGGACCATATTAAAGAAGAAGTAGCTGATGACACACTGTGTTGTGGCGACGAAAGGTTTCAGTCTGCAGTCCTCCAGTTTCCACAATACAGCACAGAGGACACGAACTGCACACATCCCCTCCCCCACAGACCCCAAAACAAAGACAAAAAAGAGACTTTGACTTAAGTGAAAGTGAGTTTGTGGACATGTATTAACTGTCAATAACAAACCACCAATGACAACAGTATCACCTCCATTCCTCCCCTGGTGCTCCTGTTATGTGTACACAATTATAAAAGTGACAGATTAATATGTGGATGAGCTGTATTTGATTGAATGAAGGGATTTTAAAAAGGCCCCTGTAATAAATCACACTGAAACTGAAAACAACAATTAAAAAAAGTAACATTTTAAGGGCATTGTAAGGTCACTTGGCGTGTGATTATTTTTAGAGAATTAATAGGATGGAATTTGCTTAGTGAGCCAGACTTCTCTCCTATTTAAAAAAAAGATAATGGTGAACTGTTGGCGGGTTACTGAGTGACCAGGAGGCGCTGGCCATGGCCTAGATATTTGTTTGTTTAATAAACGATAGGATCCCTTGTTCCCGGCGTTAAAGTAGGCCAACTCACCACCACAGAGAGAGAGAGACAGACAGAGGAAGAAAAAATAAGCAAGCCTGAGAAAAGCTATCATTGAGCATTAACTAGTGTTAACATCAAAAGGAGAAAGAAACACAAAGAATGTGTTTTTGTGTCAAGCGGCAACCTCCGGCACTAAGAAATGAAGCCAACATGGAAGTGCCAAAAACAGTTGCAGTTCTTCAAATGGCCACTTGAGGCTTCAAAAGCAAGTCAATCGTGTTAAAATGCCCAAACTTTAAAGCAGCGATTAACATTTACCTGTATAGCCTGGTACAAAAAAAAAGGTTTTGGTCTCTAAAGCCAACATCCGTTCACAACTCTGACTTCTAAAAAACACCCTCACAGCATGATGCTGCAGCCACCACCGAGCTTCCACGTCGGGTTGGTAAAGACCATTTTCACGGCAGCTATAATGACGTGAAATTGCAGGTAAACACAGGTTTCTGTTCCATTTTAAGATAGCAGAGCCTTACCAGTGAGCCAACATGCACAATAGCAGCACCCTGACTCTGTTTGACCTTAAGGAACAGAAATATTATTATCATTGGTAACACCTGTGATTACCCTATTTCATGTCAAAATGGCTGCTGTGAAAAAGATCTCTTATGCAGGTAATGAGCGGTGTCAGGTTTCCTCTAGACATGACAGTTGGGAGCTTTTTTTGCAAAAGCCAAGCAGGCTTCCATGTGTCTTCAAACTTTAGGAAGAGTCGTCATTGTTCCAAACTTCTACCATTTAAGGATTATGGAGGCCACTGTGCTCTCAGGAACTTCTAATACAGCAGACATTATTTGTGTAGCCTTCAATAGGACTGTGACACTCTGCACGTAGTGGCTTCCACCTCACCGCTTGGTTTCCACTCTGATGTGCACCATCAGCTGTGATACCTTATATGGACAGGTATGTGCTTTTCCAAATCATGACTAATCAGTCCACCGGTGGGGAAACACCTCTCAGATGATCAAGAGAAATTGTACATACCTGAGCTAAATTTCGATTGGTAAAGAGTCTAAATCCTTGTTTCAATGTGATCTTTCAGTTTTTTTTCTTTCTATTAAAATAACTAAATTATTCTAAAATCCTGTTTTTGCTGATGAGGGGAAATTAATTGAACATAAAATGTAAAAACAAGTGGATGCACTATGTATATAACCTATTCCCACTTATGTCTGAACCAGTACCATTCAACTGCCCAGTGATGAACAGAGGACTGGTTGTTCTGTGCAGCTCCCAGTGTGAATGTGAGGATGTGCATGAATTTGGAGGGAGGTGTCTCTAACAAAAAACAAGCATAGTCAGCAAATCTTTTCGTAGAGAGTAATGACCCCATATCCACTTTTTACTGTACATACTTGTGGAAATGCTGCACTACATACAGACATTATATAAGACTTGGGCAACAGAGGAAGCATATGTACAGTATGGTGATTCGATAAGGACAGAGAGGCATTACAAACTGCTGTGAATCATGGTAAAACCTAACAGAACTAAGTGTACGCACCATATTCAACAGATACTGATAAACCTTCAGGTTTATATTTGTTAAATAATAATAATAATAATAATAAAAAAAAAAACACATCAGAAATACATGACCTTTCTCTACTTTCACGTGCTTTCATACATCTGACAAGTGAAAATAATTACATCTCAACAAATTCTTTAAATCAGTTTGAACTATTTTCAAACTGCCATCCCACTGTATAACCTGACACAGTTTGGTCCCATTTACAAACAACAGACCTGGGTCAGATTAACATCTCAAAAAAACAACTTTACTGACGTCACATTATCCCGCTTGACCAAGTTCTTCCAACAACATCTCCCATTTCGTGGCCAAAGAATGTGTCCTTTTAGTATTCGGCACAAGGATGATGACATTTCCTTCCAGTCAGCTGCTCGTTTTCACAATAAGTCCGGCGTGGTGTGAATATGGTATGAGGTCCTTTTCAAACCCTCTCCTGCTGTTGCACTGGACTTAATAGAAAGGATCCATTATTGTATAAGGAGAGGGACCCTGATTAGACTGATGTGAGCTGCTTGACTGTTGCTTGGTAACTTCTGGGTTCTTTGTCAGTTAGTCGTTAGGACTTCAGACATCTTGCCATGGCAACCCTACATAGGCCAGTGCTGAGTATTTAAAACCAGCTCTACTCAGCTCCAGACGAGAGGCACGAAAGCCGAAAACGTTAAAGAAAGCTACACTTGAGGCAGAGTCTCCATTTAATCGGATCTTCAATGCATTTTCTCAACCACAAATGATCCAATAGAAGCAAATCCTCAGTGATTTACTTACGATTCTATCAAAGTTTTTGTTGACATCCAATGCTGTTTAAGCAACTGAAGCCGATTCACATTAAACTTGTTTACATGCCATTAGTACCATGCCACAGCCCACTTTCTCCTATCAGCATATTGTTTTTAACGAGAAACCTGGTTTGGTTCAGAGCACAGAACACCAGAAATAGGTGCTTAACTGAAGATGCTCTGCAGGACTGTGATCATAGTATGATGCAATACCCAGTAAGTAATTAGCTGCAATCATACTCGAATAACCAGTCTGACTATTCACCCACAGTACATTCTAATAACAGAACAGGACACACAGAAGATGGCTTCTTTTTCCATCCTGCTTCATCCTTTGTACTCAACTAACAGTCAACATCTACCAGCTTCTGGCCGCAGGTTGCTGGTCATCTCTCAGCCTGATTGCAGCCACGATACAACTTAACAACATAAGAGAACCGAAACAAACACAGAGTTGTCAATCAACAGTTCTGGTTCAACTGTATCATAATATTACAACATTTAAAACAAAATTCAAATATTTCTGCTGCTGCCTTTTGTTCAATAAAACAGGCAGCAATGTCAAAAAAACAACAATAACAAAACTTCACAAGACAATCTATATCTCATGAAAAACCATAGCATTCTTCTCCCAGCAAAGCTTTATATCCTGACAGTGTGCTGCAAACAAAGCTAAATGATATAAAACATATTTCCTATGCCTTCATAAAAATATATTTGAAAAGTCACCAAAGCAGTGAAGTCAGAATGAACACAAAACAGGAAAATATTATCTCAAATCTTGAGTGACCACAATAGTTTCTTTTACTCATTGCTGTGTCATAAAAATACTTCCCTCTCTTTTAATTATTTACCTCACAATCATTGAATCCCTGTAATTTGAGCATTTTGTCTTTTGAAGCCTGATTTTCTGTTCAAATCAATTTAACCGGCTTAATGGAAATGTTCTCTCAGTTTGCTCTAGACCATAAAATAGAGGCTCATTGGACAAACTGTCACAAAAGTAAATGCTAATGGTGGGCGAATACCTGTAAATCTGTTTAAAAAAATAGTAACATAACAATTACCTGAGCAAATCAGCATCCTATTACAATTCAAGAGAAGTTTACTGTTTTGTTGACACAAGGTTTCTAGAGCATATGATTATGTTTTCAATAGTATGGGACCAGAAATATTTAAAACTCAATTCATGTGACACTGTAAGTTATGTTCATTTAAATGACATTACTGATGTAAAATATCATTGTCTCAATCAGGCTTGTCTTAAATTAGAGCGAACACGGTCCATGTGCAAAGAAAAGGATTTCTAGTGTTTCTCTGTAGCTGTTGTGGGGAGAAGCTCCCACCGATTTTGCTGCAAATGAACAAAGCACAACATTGGCAAACTGATGAGTCCAACAAAACAACAATACAAACACTATTTCAGTCAATACAATTTTTTTTACATCAGAACTCAATTTGTTTGACGATCCAGTTTCCTCCAAAGTCTAATCCACAACCACATTGTGTGTGTGTGTGTGTGTGTGTGTGTGTGTGTACAGGCTGGTCACTCCAGGCCAAAGCCTTCAGCGTTGGAGATGGCGATGGTGAGTTTGTGCTTGAGCTCCTTCCTGGTTCGATAAGGAGGCAGGCAGATCTGATTAAAACAGGTGTGAGAGATTGGCAACCTGCAGAGAGAAAAAAAGAGAGAGGGAAATGAGTTATGAAAATCATAACGTTGATATATCTTGAAACATATATATTGGTTCCAATATATCTAATTAATAAAAGATTAAATAGATTAGAGCAGGCAGAGTTTAAACTACGGGGATCCTATTGAGCCGTAGCAGCGTCTGGCAGTCTGAGGTTAGTTGTTGTATAGTCTAAGCTACTGCAAGCTATTTTATTGAGTTTCCTTTCAGCAAAAGTGAGCTTAGGTTCCCTCTGGTAAACAGCTACGCAGAGTATAGGGCTTTTATTGTGAAAGGTAAGAACAGAGGGGGTGGATCTGGTCTGCGCTGCCTCTGTCAAGGTTTAAAGGAGTAATAAAGTTGGTCATCTAATGTGGGACCACCGAGCCTCAGTGTTGTTGTAAACTATAGTGTACGGTTTGAATATGTCTGTTCCACAAAACGTGATTGGTTGATGCCTTTATTGGTAGTGTGAAAGCTCTCAAAAATAACTTTGTAACCGCGTAATATTCATGTTCTGTGTGAAAGTATTCATGAGAAAAACTCCCTCGTTTGTTCTCAGTGTAAGCACATTGTTATATAAAAACACAGATACATTTCCAGTTTTCTTTCAGGGCCAGTGTCAACCGAATTTTTTTTTAACGTACATTCAAAGTTGTCATTGACCAAACTGCGTTCTGGTCTAAATTTCTGGAACCGTACCAGTCTGTTGGAACGTCGATCTTGGAGATTTTGAAGTTTAGGTCGGCCATTCCTCCGACTGGAACGCGGTCACTTCCTGTGGCGAAGTGGAGGAGCTTCTTCTGCAGCTCCAGAGGGAAGGCCAACACCACATCCCAGAAACACCTGGTGCAGAACAAAGAATGTGCATTGCATTGGCTGATAGGAGGCCTCGGTGGGACCGGGATGAGACCTGCAGGTAGTGACTGTAATGCGCATCGCTTTTTGACCTCCAGTGTGATCTTGAGCTGGAGTTTCTCATTTTCAAACAAATGTGCTTTTTTTGAAAACAGTAAAATTGAGGATTGTACTGCAAACAAGGAAAACAAAACCTTTCCACAACCAGGATGTTTGCATGCAAATACTTATAACAAAATAACAAACAGGCGACAGCAAGACACACACACAAACTATTTAAGTTGTGTAACAGGCCTGCAGCTGCTTGTTGCACCGTGCTGATTAATATCATCCAAGGCTGACAAGTGTTGGCTTGTATTCCTCCCCTACTGAAACAAAAGGACATATCTGTGTGTGTGTGTGTGTGTGTGTGTGTGTGTGTGTGTGTGTGTGTGTGTGAGAGAGAGAGAGAGAGAGAGCTATTTCCTGTTACAAAATGAATGCCTTGCATGCAAACATTTGCAGCTTAAACAAAAGACTTTCACTTGAGCTGAAAAATGGGCCACAATTATATTTTCCAGTCTCAAGCAGCAATGTAAGACAGTGGAGCTGATCATCACCAATATTTTGATTTGCATACTTTGTTTGAATACAATTAGCTCAAATTCATGATACCTGAGCCACCTTTCTTAAAACTTAAAAAAATAAAAATAAATTTGGAGTGGTGACCCCTTGTTTGTGAATGCACTAATTTAATTCAAGAAAAACTATTTCAAAACAAAATAATACAATAAAGTAAATGTGTGATGTAAGATGTAATACAATTTGCCATTTGTAGTAAGCAGACTGTCCTTACTACCAAATATTTGTTTTTAGACAGCACAGTGTAGACGGTCTGTCTAATAGAAGAAAACGTTGAGTAAATGTGTGTATTGGAGTCCATCTAAAGGAAGTGAGAGGTGTTTTGACTCACTGTACAAGCAGTGAGCGGGTTGTGAGCTGCCTGCTGTCAGTAAATAGGAAGCACAGGCCTCTTACCGTACGGTGGTCTCGGTCTTGCCGTATCCTTCATACTGAGCAGCTTTCTGCAGAGCGCTCATGTCGAGTTCTGGACTCCCGCACACCAACATCTCCACCTCTTCTGGCCGCAGCAACTGTGTGTAATACAGATTTGGTGGACAACTCAATTTAGAATGAATTTTTGAGATTGAGATTTTATTTAGATTTTGAAAAATGTACAACAGCAAACACCTCACAAGCCTTTTCACACGTCATTAAAGAAAAAGAAAATAAAAAATACTGCAATAACAAATATTGTGACTAGCCGCGACGCAGAATGGGGCCAGGTGCTTAAAGTGGAGCGGCACTTTACCCACTTCCTAACCCCTACTTCCTGCGCCCTTGCTGGGAACACACACACACATCTTCAAGTGTTGTCATTATCTCATGTAACAATAATCAAAATAACAACAGAAAGATTTACAGAACATATGAAGCAACCTAATACACTGCAAAATAAATAAACATAATGTAATGTTGTGTAAAATAACATAAAATAAGTGCATGTGTCGTTGTATAAGGCAGTGTGCGTCTTTGGCTCAAGCCAACGAGCTGCAGCGGCCACGTTGAAGCATGTCATGAAATCAGCTGGGCAGACGCAACATCAGACTA
This sequence comes from Ophiodon elongatus, assembly GCA_016806645.1. Classification (NCBI taxonomy): domain Eukaryota; kingdom Metazoa; phylum Chordata; class Actinopteri; order Perciformes; family Hexagrammidae; genus Ophiodon; species Ophiodon elongatus. Next base: position 1,921,173 of record JACSYO010000412.1, read on the forward strand.
TAGAGCAGAATTTCCGATCACAACCGCAGTCTAAAGCAACAATAGACTAGTGTAAGAAAATATGACGCAAGAGTGACACAACCAGTAAGAGCAAGGCGGCAGGAAGTTACACTTCGTCATAGCAGCTGATAAATGAGAATGCCAAAAAGTCAACTTCATGTTTTATTTTCAGTCGTGACAGTTTCTTATTTATGACCATTAAGAAGTGAAACTGCATTATAGATTTTGTGAGCCGCACAATTTACAACTTAATGTCTAATTTGTTGGTCAAGTCTGCACACAGGAGGAATTAGCTAAACATAAAAGTAGAGGGGAAAAGTTTTTAAAAGCAAATAACACATGTAAAATACACTGATGATCATAAAGTTCTATATTTAGTGATACATATAGTATGTTCACTAGTTCAGTAGAGGCTCTGACAGAACTGAGTGATGAAATATCTGAGACCAGCTGCACCTTTCATCATCGTAACATTTAAAATACCAACACATCTTGGTACAAAGATGAAACTTTATGTCTTCTGGAAGTTCAAAGTCATAGGGAAGGACATGAGCTGGACCTGAGACCATCTTCAGGGCCTGTCTAGTGAACCGTATTACAGTAGTCTCTCACCCATGAAGCATTCTTCCGTGGGAAAAACAGAAGACACACCTCGTATGACCTTGACATTGCTGCCTGACAAAGATCATTCGATATGACAGCCAAAAAGTCCACAGCTGTGTGTCACAACCACAGCCGAAAATTAACAACCGCACCTTCTTCAAACCACACTCACAAACAAACGACAGGCCTGCCTCATCACATCCTGTCAGAGAATGTGGACGTGACTAAATGATCGGATGTAAACTGAAGTGTCACCCAGGCACAGAAAATAAAAAACAGTGGCATGTAAGCCAAAGAGCGGACACACACACACACACACACACACACACACACACACACACACACACACACACACACACACACACACACACACACACACACACACACACACGTCATGATCAACTTCAAACGTAAACATGATTTAGGAAAGTTGGTTTTCAAACTGTGGGGGGAAGGGAAGGCAGGTCAAAGCAGGTTAGTTATTATCTGACCTGCTGAGAGTGACACTTGTCCTCTCTGTTTCAGTCTCAGCTGTTTAGATCAGCATGTCTCTTCTCTGACCCAGATTCAGGCTCTTGGCTTATAAACTAAGGTCAAGCTGTCCATTTGTCAGTCTTATCTGCATTCAGACATTATTTCACTGTGTTCCCTCTGCTGCCGAGCAGATCAGAGGTGTGACTCTGGATAAAACCCTTGACAAACAACGTGCACACTGTCCTGCATGGATCAACATGACTTGACTGTTCAACCTTCAACCATAAACTATGTGGGCCAGGACGCAAAATAACTCTTTGGTCTTTTTTAGCAGTCTTTTGTTGTGTTAAATGTGTACCAATAATAGTAATCCATAGTTATAATTTGTATTTTTCACATTTAACTTACATATAAAAAAATCTTTAAAAGGTACTACTCCAAAATATAAAATGTATATAATAATATAATATGAAATATTTAACACATTTTATTTCTAGTCTTTTAAGAGATTATAGATACCAGAAACATTTAAAATACAATACACTATCAAGAAAAATATGTAGCCCTTATCATAACGTTTTGGAAAAATTAGAAACTGTGAAAAATAGCAAACAAAACAAACAACAGCAGTGCAAAAAACAAGCAAAACCAGTCAAGCCATGTGAAAACTCTGTGACCACTGATAAGGAATGACACAGTTACATTATATTTGTGGACTGGATGCATGTTGTGGATTTTTATACCATCTCTCTGGGATCTTTGACCCTCATCAGGATGCCACAGTACAATAAACAACATGATCAAATCTGAGCCACGGATGAAGACAAACAGAGTTTACTGCCTGAGCTCTTGCCTGAGACTTACTAAAACCAAACAGTGACTCAATGAATGAACATTCTCACTGTTGCTAAACAGGAAAAGATAAGTGTCATTACCAGCATGGTTAAAATGTTGTTCCAGGAAATTTATGTTCACAGGAAATCTTGTACAAGTCAGACTGAGGAAGGCCACTGAATTCATTTGAGTTCAGTACAAATCTATATCTCCTGTTTTTAGGAAAGATGCAATGACGTCTGTTTATCTAGAAATTGATAAAATCATCAGACCTAAAAATGACTTAACCACATATTTAATATTTTTAACTGATGCCACATCACTGTTTTAGAGAGGGTTGATACATTCTGATATACTGTACATTATGTGAGGGAGTAAAGCAGCAATATCAAATCCTCCCCTGTACTCACAGCCAGTGTGTGACCATCTCTGTGCATTCTGACTTGAATTTAAATTATACTGGATTTCTGAAGTCAATAACGGTACTTCAGAATTAATAATGTGTCTTAGATGTATTGAGCATGAAATAGTTTACAGTTGGAAAACACACTTCTCACTCAAAAAAAGAATACTCGCATACACTGGGAAGCATTTTTCGGCTGGAATGAGAAACTGGAGGGACTGACTAATGGAAAGTTTACGTGTAATATTTGTGGAACAAACAAGCATGTCTCTACTGTTTCGTTAACCCTCAGCAAACACAGACACACACACACACACAGACACACACACACACACACACACATACACACACACACACACACACACACACACACACACACACACGTTTTTTCATTGCTCTAAGTGATAATGGTAAAGATGAGGAGTCTAGTGTGAAACATTCTACTGATATCATTCTTTGTGGGGGACTTATAAGGACCCCAGCTACAGACTCTTAGTCTCATCGTGTTCTCATTTATTGTACCAATGATTACAAATCACACCTAAAATTAGTCTGAATCAAACATGGGTCGGTGTTTAAAGCACAGTCTCACAGATGGCCCAACACACACACACACACACACACACACACACACACACACACACACACACACACACAGGACATCAACATTAAAGCAGTTTGATGTGTGTGATTGATTAGATCATATTCCTACAGCAGCAGGAGGCTGTAAATAGGTGGTAATATGAGGCAGTAAATGTCTGAGGGATAGACAGAGACACTAAAAAGAACACAAACACACACATTGAACTCACCATGAGCGCGTCAGAGGCACACACACTGTGGAAGCCGTGGTAGAAGGCAGCAAACTGTTTACAGATGGATTTATTCAGCAGGAAGTCGATGTAGAGCTGGACATACTCTGTGGAGACAGAAGGAACACAACAGCGTGATTTTCAATATTCCATTACAAAATTTTACCCATTCACCCTCCAATCTTGGCCCTTCACACAGAGGGACACCGGGCACAGAGCTGGACCTGGAAAATGAGCTTTAATGAGAGAAATAAAGTTGACGTTCTCAGCTCAACTCCATCCTCTTAAAAATAACAAAGAAGCGTTTGAGCTGAGCTAGGTTTCTGCGTTCTGTGAAGTCAAACAGCATATGAGGAGGATTAAAACAGTTACTGTGGATTACAGTGTACTGGAACACTGTACAGACAAAGTGGCATCAAGAAGAGAGGGGGCGTCTGCCACTGCCGTGAACAAGCGAGGGCATCATTTTGACTGGGGATGAAGTTTTTTTCGAAATCATATTTTTTGCCCCCCTCACTTTTGTAGTTTCAGGTTGATTTTCCACAGAAGAATACTTCATGGGTGAGAGACTACTGTAATACAGTTTACCAGACAGGCTATGAAGATAGTCTAAGGTCACCGTCATTTTGTATTGAGATGTGTTGAGATTTTAAACTTGAAGAAGATAAAAGGTGCAGTTGGTCTTGGATTTGAGCAATTGCCATGTTTGTCAGTTCTACTTTGTGTCTGTTTGGACCATCTGCTCTTTATTGCATTGTGGAGCCGATGGTCTGTGTGCCAATGAGCAAGAAACATGCTCATTGCTGAGAACCTCAGTGTGGACTCACCCTTCCTGTTTTGCTTGGTGACGGGGATTTTGTCTCCTCCAGGCTTCAGGTTGTGGGATTTAACCACACCCATTTCCTCCTGGAAAACCTGCAACACGCACACGCATACACAAAAAGTATGTCATATAGGGGATTAGGAACTCATTAACACACTAATCAATGGCAGCAACTATGAAAAGGTTAAAGTTGCAAGTTGAAAACACAGACAAATCCCAGATCGGATAACGCCGTGGTAGCAAGCTGTCAATCACAAGGTAGCCCCGCCCTAAAGCATACCATGCTTTATCATCTATTTTACTCTAAACGGGACCATTATTTACTAAATGAACAAAGACTAGAAACTAGCGATTGAGACCATAAACTCATGTTCACAATGTTTACTGAGGTGATAAATCACGTGAGAAGTCGGGTCATTTTCTCATAGACTTCTATTCAATCTGACTTCTTTTTGCAACCAGAGGAGTCGCGCCCTTGTTGGCCATTAGAAAGAATGCAAGTTTAAGGAATTAAGGCATTAGCTTCATTTTTTCAGACCCGGAGGTTGATGCCTGGTTTTTGCAGAATTATTAATGTAGGTAAACAAACAAGATATGATGTGTTTGAGCTTTAAATGTTCCCTAGCTTCATATTTAGAATTGATTGTAGGTTTCTAGCTATAATTTTGTCATGCTGATTGCACGTCTGTCCGTCCAGGGAGAGGGATCTCTCCTCTGTTGCTCTTCCTGAGGTTTCTCATTTTTTCCCTTTTTATAGGTTCAACAGCGCGGATCTATGGGCAGAGTGTGTCGCATGCTGTACAGATTGTAAAGCCCCTTGAGGAAAATGTGTGATATTGGGCTATACAAATATAACTTGAATATAACTTGAGATAACTTGTGGTATATACAATAAATAAAGTTTGGGTTTTGGGTTATAATTAGGTTAAGGTTAGGGTGAGCAGCTAAAGGGAATACATTATCTAAGTGAGGGCTTTTGCAAGTACAGCAGTACAAACTAATGTGTGTGCAAAAAATAGAGGGGTATATATACAGCAAAAGAGACACACATTGACAAACAAACATCCCAAAAAAATAAGGAGACACAGTGAGTGAGAGAAGTGACAGAGAGAGTGATCCAGTGTACTGCAGGTCAGTGGGTTTCACAGTCTGTTCCACAGTCGTGCGACTGTGACCAGCCTAAAGCTCAGTCAGCTCACACTGTGGGCAAAAATAACACCTCCATTCAAGCTTTAACATAATGTTTCTTCTCACACATATGTTCCAGCTTCATGTATAACCCCAGCTGCACCATAAAGTGTTCCATTGTATCTGGTTACGATGCTCAGTGGCAGAAAGCGGCCTGGTCTGACAAGCCTGCTTCATAAAACATGCTGATGTCATGTAATGTAAAACCTAGTGTGAGGAACTTTTAAAGGTCCAGTGTGTAGGATTTAGCAGTGAAGTTGCATATTGCAACCAACGGAAACTTCTCGTGTGTGCCAAGCGTGTAGTAGAGCTACGGAGGCCAACGCAATAAGACGAATGGCCCTATCTAGAGCCAGTGTGCGGTTTGTCCGTTCTGGGCTACTGTAGAAACATCGCGGTGCAGCATATCGGACTCCGTGAAGAGGAGCCGCTCCCACAGGTGAGCAGTTGGTCAGCATTCCTACTAGTCTGTAGCGGATAATAAGTACACATGTCTAACCAGGAAGTTGAACATGTTTGGGCACTTTTTGCTGTCAATTCAGTCTGAAGTGCTTGTTTACAATAAGATTTGAGTTTGAGGTTCAGCCTAGGTGAAATAATAAAGATGGCTTGTACAGATGTAACTTATATTATCGTCATAATCATAATCATAATCCGAAGGTCGTTTATACAAAACCTAAACAATGCTAAGTTTTCACTTTGTTTAAAATCGGTGGTCATCCATTATCCATATAGGAACATAATTAGGTCCGGGTATTATAAAAAAAAAAATCACTATCAGTATGCATAAAAAAATCACTGTTTCTGATAGTCATTTGAGTATTATAAATTATTAAATAATTATGATTTTCTACTAACAATATCATGATTTAAATCAAGAACTACAGTATTAGATCAAAGAGTAAATTAACAAGATTATGAATCTGACCCATTAGTCAATGCCAGATTTGAAGGCGCTCAATACGGAGATTCAGATCATATCTATTGCCTCCACTCGGCTCTCAACATTAGCTCGCAGCTAACAGCGCAAACAGCGCTAACAGTGCTGACAGAGCTAACAGAGCTAACAGAGCTAACAGTGCTAACAGTGCTGACAGAGCTGACAGTGTTTACGTGAGAGGGAATCGGAGGCTGGGTGCTACACTTCCGCAAAGACGGCATTGCTCGGGGATGGTGTTATCCACTGTAACAGCACTGAGTGCAGTGAAGAGCGGCGCCCGTTAGCTAGCTCGTGTACGTTCACGCGCACTAACATGCACTAAAAGGCACGCACCTCCAGCCAGGCTATTACAGCAAAGCAAGGAGATGCTCCTATAAGGACACACACAGAGAGTGACTTCATTCTCTGCTCAGGTAGACATTTCTCCACTATATCTGCACATGGAAAATCGTTGTCTGCTGCTATATTAATGCTCTGAAAAGTAATTTTTTTCGCTAGAATAAGTATAATATTTGGATCCAAACAGTTCATGCTTACCGAAAACCTTCATTTTTATGATTCAATAAATCTGCTCTATGATGTAACTGGGACTGATCCAGATTACCTTCTGGTCTAGAATGAACTTTATTAATATCACGCAGCAGTGACAGCAGTCACAGCAGTCTGTCAGCACCGTCAGACGTGGCGAGACACTGTAATTGTGACATCTGTGGTGTGTGCGCGTGCGCCATAACTTTTAACAAAGTCCCTTTAAGATTACTCAGACTTTTCACACATCAGTAGCAACAGTGATAATAAAATAAAAATTAGTAATGATTCGTTAAACAGCTTATCAAGCATACTGGTAATGCAAAACATAAACCTTGATGAGTGCTTTTATGCATTGAAAATGAGTAAAAATGCATTGTACAGACAAACTCTTTGTCTTGCTATTGCCAAATTCAAATGGCCCGTGCATCATGAACCTCCTACCCAAGCGTTAATCGTATCTTGATACCTGGAACGTGAGGTAGAAGTCTTCCTCCACGTTTCCCTCGTAGCTCAGCAGCTCTCCCAAACCATGAGCCAGCTCCTGCAAAGTGACACAAGAGTTCAAGATCAGGAGAAATCTTTTGGAACAACAAAATACAGTGAAGGGATTAACAGGTTACTAGATTCAATCCCGAAAGAACTGAGCGCATGAGAATAAGTTACCATTCTCAAAAACACAAGACCATGTTTTCAGTGTATAGTCTTTGTCATGTTCCATTATCCAAACTGCTTATCCTATTTAGGGTTGTGGGGTCGCTGGAGCTGCTCCCAGCTGACATTGGGCGAGGGCAGGGTTCACCCTGGACAAGTCGCCAGTTTATAGCAGGGCACATATAGAGACAGACAACCATTCATACTCACATTCACACCTACGGGCAATTTAGAGCCTCAAATTAACCTAAACTGCATGTTTGGACTGTGGGAGGAAGCCTGAGAACCCGGAGGGAACCCACGCTGCCACGGGGAGAACGTGCAAACTCCACACAGAAGGGCCGCCTGGGATCGGGGATCGAACCCGGGCCCCTCTTGTGAGGTGACAGTGCTAGCCACTACACCACCGTGCAGCCCTCTTTGTCATGTTTTCAGTGTATATTTTTATACCAATGAAGAGCTGAAAAGATTCCTGGTAGCCACTGCATGTATGAAACAGCTTTTCAAACACACGCTGTTCTGACAGAACACCAAACTAAGAACACGCTGTGAGAAATGCTGCAGCATTGCCTGAGGTCTGGGCTCATACCTAACACCTATTTATGTCACTATTTCAAAAGAGTAAATATCAGGACAAACCTTTAGCAAGAAAGCCAAGCTGCATTTGGTTGTTCAGATTAATGTATTTGAAGTATGTTTAAGTACTATGCTTCTCTTGGGTCATGCTGACACCAACTGCAGGCCTAATGTTTTATATCCTGTGTGTGCGTGTGTGTGTGTGTGTGTGTGTGTGTGTGTGTGTGTGTGTGTGTGTGCGTGTGTGGTGTTGTCGACCTTCGCAGTGAGGAAGGTTCTGGATCTGAAACAGCTTGAGGATCAAGTGTCAAGAGAAAGTTCAGCATATTTCCCTTGCTGTTGCTCCCTTGTGCAATGCAGGAGAAGCATTCCCTCCGTCACACAGCGAGCCTCCGTTACAAAGTGAGGACGAAAAGTGAAAACGCTATTTTCACTCAGTTGCAGACTAAGACTGTCGGACCCTGCAGCAGGTGTGTGGGGTTAGAATGCCTCGCCCCAATGCACCAGTCGCACCAGTCTTTGTTAGCAGGTGCATGCAGAGCATAGTTTTCAGTCAGAAAATACTCGAATCATTGCACATTGCAGCATCAAAACACGTTTTTCTTTGGCAAAAGGTTTTCTTCAAACTGCATATCCCCTAACTGTCTGTCCGTACGTCCTTCGCATATCTCGAGAACCGTTTATCTGATCGACTTCACACTTGGCAGGTGTCATGACCTAAGGAATGAATCAGAATCGAATGTGGTACAATTTGACCAGATGGTGGCGCTGTAACAATTAACTTTACGTTTTGGCCTGTAACTTTTGAGCTGCAAGTCTCCTGGATACTGTGGGTCCAGACAAATCTATCCATATAAGCAATACCCAGATTCGTCTACATTTTCTGCCATTTTCAATTGTGTTCAAATACATTTTTTTTCTTTCCTACTCCTCCTAAATATATTAAACCATTGTCACTACATTTGGTACAGAATATACAAAGTAACCGCTTTGGATTTAGCAATAAATGGCTCTCATAGTTTGCTCAAATGCCAGAGGCAGCGCATTTAACAAAAAATGTCACATCAGCAACACTTTGTGTTATTGTGACCATATTTGGCAGACATATGTAGATATGATGTCTGAGTATTCATGACAAATTCTGTGCCATTTGGCCAATAGGTGGCACTGTAGCAGCATCATCTTACAATAATGGAAGGAATCTCTGTCTGTCTGTGTGTGCGTGAACATGCGTGTACACTTCTGTTCCAGATGTGCAACTGGACTAGGATAATCCAAAAAGTGTCCACAAACGTCTTGTTCAGATGCACATTTTGCTTAACAATTGAATCAAAATGAGAAGCACTCTGCCAGTGTCTGTGTCCCAGAGACGCACACGATGTGAGTACAGTGTGTACAACTGGGATGTAGACATTGGCGCACATGAGTGTGATTGAAAATGGATGTGTAGAGAGAAACGGGGGGAAGTGAGTCGTAGTGGTGGAATACGCTTCACATCTGGGAACACTCGGCAATTCAAACAAAACTTTCTAACTCTTTGTTACATCAATATAGTGTTATATGTGATCTTTACCGAAATAAGTACTCTGTGAAAAGAAATAAAGTGATTGCGTGTTTAACTCAAGATTTGGAGCTAATTTCATCAAAGAGAACACTATGAAGTAAAAAGAAAAACTAAAATATGAGATTGTATAGCTGAAGGTGAGCACACTAGTTCGAGAAAAATACATTCATGTATTCTTTTATATAATCTCATAAACTTCAAAAAGGCATGCTTAAAAATACTCAACAGAATGTACAATTGAAAAAGTACTGTCAAGGTTTATTCAAGGTGAACAAAACTGAATATATTATCTGGTGGGAGAGTTGACTTCATTCTGACAGCAATATGTGAAGTTAAAGTTAAACTTTATAAAGATAATCATTAAGGGATTAGGGAGGTAAGCGTGAACATAGAGGGATCAAAAGTTGAACACTGGCTCCCTCTAGTGACATCATAGAGAAATGCAAGAAGTAGATAAAGAAATGTGCAGGTAAATGTGATGTGGGTGATTTTTCTTTTTAAAGTTTTGGGGTTTCTACTGCCCCAATAAAATATGCATCAACAAGCAAAAAATAAATACAGCATTGATGCTGATTCGTAGCAAAGGAACCCTCCACTTCAACCTTATAGTCTTACGTTTAAGATCATATCTCATCATCGTCATAAAACATTTTTGAACACTGTCTGGGATTCAAGCTGAGACACATACCGGCATGATCTGCTGCAGGTCGTCCAGGGTGGCAGTTGCCATGCCGACTAGGGCATTTTGGTCACATGGTACAGTGGGTGGAGTCAGGAGCTTCCTATAAGGGGACACAAAGATTTCTAAAATAGCTATATCTTTAATATTTTTCAACATTTAGACTATTTGTCTTTTATTTATATATATATATTTTTTTACTTTTGCTATACTTGTCAAGGTATGACAGATGGAAACACACAGACACACACACACTTACCTGTAACAGTAGAGGGGGAAGTGGATGTCCAGAGCGATGCTGTTGTAAACTGCTAAGCCCATCAGCTGATAACACAGCAGGTTAAGGAGGAAGTAACTATTGACAGAGCAAGCACACACACACACACACACACACACACACACACACACACACACACACACACACACACACACACACACACACACACACACACATCCACCATCAATCTACTGGGGTGATGATGCTGCTTGTTGGTTTGTAAATATATTTTAGTTTCTATGTCAACCCAGCAGCTTAAATATACAGTGAGGGCAAATCATTACCACTTTCATTTTCACACATTAGTATGATTATTCTAAACAGACAAAACTAGAGGTCATCGTGCGATGGGATCACAGCAGCCACGAAGTCAAATCGGGCCCGATGCGTGTAATTTCCCTCCCCTGTACTTCGGTGCCCTTGCTTGGACCACACCCCGTCATTTTGATGTCAACTACACACTCGTAAAGTTTCTTGACTGCGCCTTGCACTGTCCACAGACATCTGGCAATGTACTCAAAACCGCTACTGTGGTAGTTCCCGCTGCGGAAGGTGTCTCACGGACCACATTACGCCATGATGACAATCACACACAACTCACAAGATGAAAACAGTACCAGCCACACGCTTGCGCGGCTGGTAACAATCACCAGGCCCGGCGTCGTGGCCCGTAGCAGCCCCATGAAATATCCTTCATTGCATGAGCTCAGTTTTCATTATGAGTTTGGAAAACAAACAATCAGTTACATAATGTTATTCTGACAGCAACTTGAGTCAACACCTCTTAAAACAACAATGTCCTTTGATCGATAATCAAAACTAGATGTTAAAGAGCTGGACCGTTTCGGAGAACTTTCATTTCATCCCTAGAACAGCCACCCTCTTTTATTGTTGTTTTGTTTTTAGAAAATCTTAAGCAATGACCAAAGACAGTATCATCCTCTACCTGATAAGTCAGATGAGGTTCTGATCTGATCTGATCTGACCTCTGGCTCGAGAGTAGCACATTTATTTTGTTTTTATCTGTGTTTCAATTCTAACAAATCAAGTTCAGATATTACCTTCCAGTTCAGCAGTCGATGGTGTTCAGTCTGAAACTCGCAGTGTAAAATCTGAACTCACGGTTAATTTGAGAGAAAAATGTGTGTGAAAAAAGACCAGTCAGTCTTTAAGTCTTTAGCCAGTTTAATGTCGGCGAAACGACTTCAATGTGTAACTTCAGTGTGTGTGTTGAGTTTGTGTCCTGAGCATCCCTTCCACCTGCAGTATTTTGTATTTTTTTTTATGTCCATGGGGTGGTGGCCTCACACCGCACACACACTCTCGCACACACAGCTGCCACATGTGGTGACCATATGTGGTGTAATTGTGTGTGTAGGTTGAGTGTGTGCGTCTGTGAACTGAACACTACTAATTACAGGTAGGTCACACGCACACGCACACACCTACACACCTACACATCGACATGAAAATAAACATCCACTGTGCTATTACCACAAGGTCATTGTGAAGTCAAACACACACACACAGATATCAAAGAGTGTAACAGAAAAGCATTTAGAGGCCCTCTTTCATATATCTCCACTTTATGGGACAGGCATGAATAAATCTCTCTTACTCTCTGCCTGCTCTGTTTCACATTATCTCTCTGTCTGTTTTTCTGTGAAATTCTGCAGCAATGTTCTGCAAATATGAAGGTTACAAAAACTCAGGAAATAAAGAACAATCTTCTTATCAAGCAAATTTCCTACAAAATTGCTAACTGAGCCCGAATAAGCCGGGAGCTTCCCTAATGTTGAAGTATGTTGAAGTTTCCCACTGTGGCCACTTGGTAATACAGACTTAGTGACAAAACAAACCTGCATGCATGTCGGTCTCCTTACACAGCGCTGTATAGAAACTCACTTTTAGTCTACAAATTAAGAGAAGCTGTGTGGTTCACAGTTAGCGAGACATGATGACCTGGTGGTTTTATGGACAGATTTGTCTGGACACATAGTATCCAGGAGTCTGGTCTGCTTTGCAGCTATATTTCTATCAAAATATCAGGGCTGAATATTCAATATTTTCTATGTCAAAAATGCTGTTTAATACAGTAAGTTTAAGGTTGTTAAAATCATTAAGGCTTGTGCACAGAACCATGTGTAGGCCTGTGCCTGGACCTTATCAATCTGATAAATACAGTGTGCATATGGATATATATTTGAGTTTTAGACCTCAATCTACAGAGCATTTCATGCATCTGGTCCGAGGTTACCCAGCCTCAACAAATTGACCGCTACCAATTCCCATCACCTGCTCCTCCCGTTTGTTATTCAAAGCTGGATTGCCAAACTTCCCTGTGTCCGCCAAAAGCCTCAGGCTCACACACCGCAATTGATTTGTACTAATGGAATTCAAGAAAATGCTTTTCTTGTTGTTATTACGTTCATGAGTTAGCTTACCTTCTTTTAGTGCCGTTTCTTTTTGTCTGATGCTTTCTAATGTTGAGACCCTGTTCTTCGTTATTTAAGATGCTATTGTGCCTACCTATTGCATATTCCCAAATGAAGTTGATCAGTCAAAGTGCCACACAAGCAGACCTGTGACTTTGTAATATTGCAGCATAGGAATAATGCACACGTTGCACAAAGAGCAGGGAAACAGGGCAGCTGCAATGCTTCAGTCTCATCTCTCGCTTCATGTTTTCATCAATGTTTGTTCCTTTTTGTTTACATCTGTTTAAAGTCCATCTTTCCATCTTTCTTTCTGCGTTCTCTCTCCGTTATACATTTTCTCTCCAACACCCCCTCTTCATCTTCACAATGACGCAACGCTACCATGACGACCAAACAGGAACTATGGCGATTGATGAATTAGCTCTTAGTGTGCGCACACATATGGAACACGCATGGAACACCCAGGAGCACACACATACACACACACGTAGACACACACTCCCACACCTACACACACATACACAAGAACCTGGCGAGGAACAGGCAGCTATTAGGTTATATAACCTTTTGACAGTTCCCAGCTGGCCAGTAACTAAGGCTGAAGTGCTGGATCGTTCTCTATACACATACACAAATATATACTGTACATTATAGATACACACACACACACACACACACGGACAAAGTCCTGAAAGTACATTTTACAAATAGCAGGAACAACAGCAGAGCTACCCTGCAGTATTTTAAACTACAAAAGCGAAAGTCATATGCGAATGAAAGAACATATCCTTCTATTTCTGTCCACCTGACAACCATTTGTAATTAGTCAGTACTGTAAGTTTCTAATGAATGCAGGTACACATGGAGTAGTTATCGTAACTGTCGGGCAAAATAGGCTCATTTCCTGTTAAAACAAGCTGCAAGTGGAGGGAACAATGTGCAGCTGTCTGAGGTATTATGTGGACACAACCCTGTCTCTAAGAAATTACAAATTAATATTATTATGAAACAGCAAATACTGTTGAAAGGAAAATAATGCCACCACATTATGTGTTTTACTAACATAATAAGGAAACGGTGCTAATTAACATATCTGGCAAATCACCCTGTGTTGACACAGGGCGTATCAATAAACTCTTCACTGACAGTGTTTCATTTATTTCTTCCTACAATATCCACTCTTACAAAAAAAACAGCTTGTTGCAATAAAAGCATTAATAAACTTGTTTTTCTCACTGAATAAGCCAAGTGACTTGAAACAAAAGACATGATGTGTTTACTTTAATAACATTTAACTGAAACCAAGCTTAACCATGCAGAACTGAAGACATCGTCTCTCGTCTCTAGTGTCTAAGACCTCACTACATTACTAGCATTGCTAGTCTGAAGCATCTGAAGACCTTAAAAAAAAAAAAAACACATAAAAATAAATTGCAAATGTCTTCTACAATACTCCGTTTGCTTTCAAAATGTTTTGACGTAATTCTTATGTAAGAGTTTGTGGGCGTGAAATCACTGAGGCCGTCTTGTTGTGGAGAAATGTTTCAAACCTTATCTGTTTCACTTCATATTTTCTGCTGAAAAAAAGACGTATATAGTTTGAGATATGTCTGTTTTGTGTGCAGATTTACAGCCTGAAAACACACATTAAAGTATCTCTTTCTCCCGTGTGGTTTGAAATAGAGGAGTTTTATACTACAGTTTGTGAGATTTGGGGAGGGAGTATAAGAGTAGAATACGTATGTAGGTGTGTATGTGTGTGTGTGTGTGTGTGTTTGTGCGTGTGGCTGGGTGTGTGTGTGTGTGTGTGTGTGTGTGTGTGTCTGAACATCCCAAAAACACTGCCGTTTTGTCTGGGAGACATAAACGCTACAACTAGAAGCTGTGAAACCACTGGAGAGCAATGAATATAATGGAGGAACATTAAAATGCTAATGTGGTCTGTTTGTGCAGACGCTAAACAAGCTACTCTTGATGGGAAAAAACTCAAAAAGGTACAAACAAACAAATTGTAAAGCCTAAACATACAACCATGGCTAAAAAAAACACACTCTCCCACTTTATTTTACGAAGAATATACAACCCACAGTCCCCGTAAAGACAGTGTGTCAATAATCGATTGTGTTTTGTTTCTTGAACAAAGGATACAGTCCCGACCAACTGGAACTCAGAATAGTTGTCACACTTCCAACTGCTGAACCAATGGCAGTCCGAGTCCTTCATGTAGGTGAACATTCCTGAAAAAAGTTAAATAGGTTTAGCACATTTCTGGTGGTTAATAAATAAATAAAGCCGACAAGGGAAGGAGAGGAGGAAAGATGGAGGCAAGGTAGGAAAGAGGAAGGAAAAAAGTGGACGAGATGAGATGCAAGATGGACGATAGCCTTGAAGGACAGATGGAAAGATCAACTGAACGTATAGAGCAAAATTAAATTTTTTATTGTTATTTTCTATTTGAATGTGTTTTCAATTTCACTTTTATTGACAAGAGATGTGTATTTCTTGCTAGGCTGAGCAGCTCATCACTTGTGGCGAGTGTCCGAGCGATTTAAAAAAAAAAAAAAAAAAAAAAAGAGCAGGTAGTTGAGTAGAATAAACTCGCCAGGATCGTGAAGCGCCGCTGAAGCTTTCCAGCTCGGACTGAGAGAAACAGCAGCAGTCTGTTCTGAGCGGAGACACACATCTGGACCGCTCACATCTCTGAACACCAGAAACTGACACCACATCACGCATAAAAGAGCCTGTGTGTGTGTGTGTACACCTGCATGTGTGCAGCTTAGTGAGTGAGTGTGTGTGTGTGTGTGTGTGTGTGTGTGTGTGTGTGTGTGTGTGTGTGTGTGTGTGCGTGTGTGTGTGTGTGTGTGGGTGTGTGTGTGTGTGTGTGTGTGTGTGTGTGGCAGAGTCGGGGCTTTCCCTGTGCTGCTAATGAGGGGAACACAGCTTTCATTGAGTGTGTTGCTTTGGGCCGACGTCCCCTGGCACCAAAAACACAGACGACCGCGGAAAGACGGAAAGACGATGGAAAGAACAACTCGACGAGAGGAGAGAGAGACACAGATAAAAAGTAGGAGGGAGAGAGAGAGAGAGAGAGAGAGAGAGAGAGAGAAGAGGCAGATACAGTTTCCATTCAAGTATTTTTTATGCAGACTTCAATGTACTGGAGGAGAAAGGCTGAATTGAAACAGCAAATCTTGGAGAGAATTCTATATCAATATTGTGAAAGGGCTTTTCATCCTGACATGACGTGAGAGTGTTTCTTGTGGTTAAAGGACATATTGGAACAAGAGTGATGGAAACACACTTGTTGAATAAAAAAAAGGGAGAAAGTTGTTCCCTCACATTTCATATAAATTCAATTTGGATTTGGATTCAAATAATGTCTCTGATTCCCAGTCATCTATGCAGTGTGACTCCACCAAATCACACACCACCACATCACCATATTCCGTTCTCAACGTCAGGCCTACTTTTCAAAATTTTATAAAAATGTCGTACTACTCTTCACGTCGGCATCAAACATCCCGCCCCAATTGTGTGCTCCCGCAGTATTTTTGTTTGTTTCTTTAAAATATCAGGATTGGAGTGGGCTCAAAGACAAGCGGGTTAAAGGACAAAAGAAGAAGACAGGAAATGAAAAGAGACAATGGCACACAAACACTGACACAGATATGGAGATAATTAGAGTCAGGCAGTCTGTAAAGACAAGAGCGTAAACTGAAAAGAGAAACAGACGGCGAGAAGACAGTCATAACAGGAGCTGCTCCGGTTTCCAAAACCAACACTGACCGCTTTTTCTCAGCCATCTGACACTTATTCCTGCTGCAGTTTCCCCAACCTGAACACTCACAGAGCTTGTCCACAGAGACCTCCATCTAATACAAATATATTTCCATTTTTGTCGAGTAAAGATCAGATTTTCTTTCCGCTTGTTTACGGAAAATTACGGCTTCACTTTCCACTGCCTTTGCATCGAACTGGATTTCCCACCAGAATCTTGTCGTTATCTGTTGTTCTCTGTTGTTAGATCTCAGCTTTTCAATTGTCTTTATTCACACTTCATTGATTAAGGCCGTTTCATGGACACAGTTCATAGTGAGGTGTGCAATGTCAGCTGAAGGCCCTCTGTGCTGCCCTCTAGACAGCCCGATGGAAGTGCGTCTCACCGTAGTCTGTGTGGAAGATCTGTCGGACCAGCAGCAGGAACCACTCCTTCGTCAGGCCGCCCATGTCGAGCCCCGCCTCCCCGACAAACGTCACCCGCAGCTTCTTTTTCAGGTCACACCGCTTCCTCGTCAACTACAGACGGAGGAGGAGACACAGCATAAGATGAATCGAAAAAGAACACGTTTTGAAACCAATATTTTCTCCTTCAACTCTAATTCATAACATAGCCGTTTCATTGAAACCTCATAGTATACTTTTTTTTTTTATGATCCTTTATTCCTAAACTTGTCCAGGCCAAAGAAGACAGAACCACGAGGACGTTCTTAAAACTGAAGATATTTGGGCTGAATCTTACTTCTTGAAGAAACTGACATTTAACATAATTTAGACTTAGATTTGAGGGTTGACATTAGATTAACAGTTAGGTTTAGGTCAAACTGAGCGTCTGTTGACACATGAGTGTGGAACATTAAAGGCTCGCTACTTGCCAATCCTCATGAATGGTTCTGTATTTTCACCGCCCTCTCCGTGGTCCCAGACCACACATTTTGCCTGCTTTTTCTGTCATACCATCAATTTATGGAAAAATATATTTTTGATTGTCATCAAAACCTCTTAAGGCCCTACAATTTCGAGTTGCCACCCAAGACCTTTGATTACATCTGTGAGATGAAGTGCTTTCTTCTTTCTTTGCCTAGTGCTTCAGTAAACACACTACTTACAGGCAGATGTGTCGATAAAGCATCATGTGATAATCTTAGTCCCGTGGGAATCGCTAGTGTTTCTGCCTCTTTCCTCATGGATGGAGGCTGTGTGGTCAATTATAAATGAGAGCTTTGCCAGCAGTGTGACGCAAATTCAGGACGCTCATCTCGCTACACAGCATGCAGACCCATTCACACCGGTGCAAGAGGTCTTTGTGAGTCTCACACAAAAAGGTCTATGTAATATAGTAATATTGATCACATTCAATATAAATATCATATAGTATACTATTTTGTATATAAAGGCAGAGACTTATACATCACACCTGGGAGATAATAGCAGTAAATCTGAATAAAATATAGACTTCCTGTGTTGATGCGCCGCACAAAGGTAATACAAGTCCTGTGCGAATAGGGCTTTAAACTGCAATTAAAGTAGATTTGTTTAATAAGCTGATTGGCTGTGAGGCCTCAAACATGTTCAACAAAAAAACCATTGTTCTACATTATCTCAAAACATGTCTGTGAACAGTATAAGTATTTAAACAGTATTTAAAATCTCAAACCAGCTAAGTGGTTGCTCCAGCTTCCTGTCGGGAGGCAAATTTGAAATGGAAAACATTTGTTCATGTAGAACTTAAAAACGTAATCACCATGCATCACTTGAACACCTGTGCACATGTTTGCCTCGAGAGACAGAATTAACTTCTCACGCATGAAATAATTCATTCCCGGCGGAGGAAACATGACTCTTTTTGTTCATTATTATTTACCATATACATAGGGAGTCCTTGTTATGTCGTACAGCTTTAATGAGTACCTTGTATTATATATTAGTGTGTGTGTTTGTACTTACCTCATCCAGTGAGTCACTGAGGAGTTGTGCTCGTCGTACTTTAATGTTGAGGAACAGAAGGTTCATGTCCACTCTCTGCCTGCGAGAAACCTTACTGACCAGGCTTTGCTGTGAAACACACACACGCACAATTAAAGAGTGTGGACACATGCATGTGTTGCTTGCGTACATCGTTGCACATTTTGCCTGCTTTCTAGGTTTATTGCGTCAATGTTACTGTACTTCTAAGGGCCTTGCAAATAAGGAACAACGGAAAGTGAGGTCCTCCCTTCTTCAAAATGCAGTTCAAGAGTTAAGATTGGCTTTAGATTAAATGTTAGGGGCTTATATGTACTATTTAAATGAGGTACAAAACAGTTTGCACGTGTGTGTGAGGGTGTGTGTGTCGTGTGTCTCACCCTGGCCTGACTGATCATCTGTTGCTCAGAGTCTTTCTGGATGATGGCTTTCTTCACCACTGTCGAAAGGATGAAGGGGAACTGACAGAAGGAAAACCTGAGAAAGGACGAGAAGAAATATGAAAAGTTAATAAACCTGAAAAACACTTCATTCTTGACCAACTCTCAAGTGTTTTTTTTTTTTTAAATCATAGACTTTACCCAAATGAGCAGGCTCTGAAATCTACACCTTCCAAGCCTGAAATGAGCAGAATTCCCCACCACACCAGCCAAGGACTTTTAGAGCCGATCGTTTGAACTGTAAACTCTGGCTCCATTTCCTTTATCAGACGTTAACGAGCCGTGACGCAGCGTGAAACAGACTTTGCGGCTTCTGGGAGTGTTTCCACCATTCTGGATAAACTGCAGCTGTTATGAGAACGTTACTTCGTCCCTGCGCAGGCGGAGATACTCCGTCTGACTTCCAGGAATCTTCAGAAGGAGCTAACATCACTCTTAGTCATTTGGGTAGAGAGTCAAGCTAATGTGTTGACACATCTGTTAGCATTTCTGGTCCTTATTAGCAGGCGAGAGCAGGGACACTTTCCCTGGGAAAAGTCACTAGTCACCGTCTATTCCACTGCTCTATTATTTAATATCCATCTATGTAGAAAAAAGCTCTGTCTCCTTGAACATTTCACACAAGCGACACATCTATTATACAGGTAGGGTGACTTTTCGATCGACAATCAAACAATATTTCAGCCAACGAAGCGTAAATTGGTTTTAGTTTGGTATTAGAGACATTCTGAATGCATTCAGTCATTTTAATAAAAGTCAGTAGATGGAAAAGCCTGTTGACAAAGAGACAGACACACTTCATCTGACCTATTTGAGTTGCCGTAGTTCTGCCAGGTCCTGTACTCCTCCATGAAGTCAATGTGCTCCAGAGTGATGTTGTAGAAGTCGGTGAAAGGCATGATGGGAGTTGAGGAGACACTGTTAGCTGCATCTGAGGACAGGAATAGAAGAAGGAAAGTCAAATGGGACAAAATTATCTTTTGTGCATGCATGTGTGTGTGAGACTCACTGAACAGGCCGAGCACTTTGGTAGCTGAGGGAATCCACCAGGAGCACTTGGCCAGAGGTGGAAGTTCGTCTGGTTCTGCAGGAAACAGTCGGGTGGAGATGAACTGCAGGAGGCGCTCTACCGGCTGCCTGAAACGCCTCGCTGACAGCCTGACACACACACACACACACACACACACACACACACACACACACACACACACACACACACACACACACACACAGTTATTGGTTAACATCAGCAGCTTGGCAGAGGCAAAACTGCACAAACTGCACATATCCTGAAATACACACACATGCACAGAAATAGACAGTTATAGAGAACAGAATAGCGGCGTTGGATGGAGCGATTTGGGTTTTTGGATCCGAGAATAACTTGTAATTTAAAGCAGCTCGTTTGTAAATCATCACCACATAGAGGATGCATTCTTCAGGGCTCCTTCTTAAGGCTGAGAGAGACACATAAACGATGGCTTTCATTTGTAATTGTAGGCTGTGTGTCAAGTTTTAAAAGCATTAAGGTTTGATAAAACTGGCTGGCAGTGGATAACCTTTTCCAAAATACAGAAATGTTACAGTTTTTCTTCCAGGCTGGGTAGCGATGCCACACACACATGCCATCCAACTTTCGCAGGGTTGGACAGTAATATGGTAATGTGCAGGGGTGTCACGATTCTCCAAATCCACGATTTGATTTTCTATTCAAACAGTTCTACAAACAGTTTTTTAACACTGCCATCGTTAGGCTACGGAGTCTTGATTCGTAAAGATCAAAGGACGCCCTGACAACTGTCATTTACATTTTCAATTTCGTATTTCAAAAGATAGGCTACATTGGTGTCAAGCATTTTGGAAATGTACCACACTAAGGCCCTGTGGTCAAAGTTTAACTTCAACTTCAACAGGGTTACAGCAAGTTGCTGGAGTGGAGAGAAGAAAAATGCTGGAAAAAAAACAATCCTGCTTTTGACATTGAACGTGGAAATCAAAAGCTCATTTCCGCTATTAATGGTTTAGAATCAAAATCATGACACCCACGTGTACTGTATATGCAGCATATATGGAAATGGCAAAAAAATTATTTCCATAACTGTTGCATGACCCTCCCCCACACCTCAGATTATAGAGGGAAAACAAAGATGATGATGATGGGTGAAAAAAAAGTTGGTTGCGTAAAAGAAAAAGCAACTGCGCCAGTTTGTCAGAATTTGGGGTTTTTACCTGATGATTCCTCAGCAATCGAAGCTACAGGTAAGTGTGAAATATGCAGAAGCAAACTGAGCGAGAGCAAAATCTTTCTCGTTAGAGATGGAAACACTTTAAATCTAGGTTCCCATCACACAATCAATCACCAGCTAACCCTGCTGCAAAGACCAGATGACAAGACCCAATCCGCCTACACGTCAAAAAAGTTATTTACAGTACAGAGACTCAAATCACATATTTCCCTTAAAAGAGTTTACAATCTGTTCGACCTACTACAGCCTCGGTCCTTCGACTCAGTTTGGACGGGGAGAAAATGTGAAAGATAATACAGCAACGATGCAAATACCCTCCAAAAATATGCCTTTGCTTTAATCCCACTGCTGGAAACACAGTAAAGACAGGAAGAGGATGACAGGTTGATAGAGAGTAAGACAAATAGAGACAAAAAAAAAAGAAAAAAGACAAGAGAAAGCCGTGGTAACTTGGCTGCAAGCAAACATCAAAGGTTAACACACACACACACACACACACACACACACACACACACTTACTTTTTTAGCCAATGAACCAGGAAGTGGTGGTCGGCCTCGGAGAGAGCTGCGATCTGCCTCAGCAGGTGAGCGTAGATCACATAGGTGCTGGTGCTCGAATACTGGGGGTTCTACACACACAAACACACACACACACACACACACACACACACACACACACACACACACACACACACACACACACACACACACACACACCAATATGTCACACTCCTTGGTTTTCAGTCTGCATGCTCGCATGAATAAAAAAATCATATGGGTAGTTAATTACATCATTTCTATCAAGTTGATACTTCAGCTCTTGGAATGTGGTGACATCGCTGCAAAGAAATCTGAGGGGTCACAAAAACTATCAGACTATAAACCGCTCGACAAACTCCTTTGAACAAAATAAAAGCAAATGGTAAAAGAAATTTAGAATGGGACAACTGGAACACAGTGAAGGTCAGCTTTTCAAATAATGTTGTCAGCACCTGGTTTACGACTATCGAATCAAAAGGAGTCACTTGTCCTTTAAAAGGAAATGGAGACGGATTCAACTCTGGTTGGGTTCTTCAGGTCAGACTCAAGCTGGACTTATATGGTGGTTGTTTTTATCTCAAAGAAATGACTCACTTTAGACGTAAGAATACAAAGTTATGTCTGTTAACTCACTGTTTGGACGCTAAACGAAAAAAAAAAATGGCATAAGTGAGAAAAACCTGAAGAGGTCCCTTCAGTTTTCCCTGGGTTTTATCATACAGATGAAGAGTGAAAGAGGAGAGTTGAATGTGTAGCTTGCAGAGCCGTTAAATGACGGACAGTCGTCATCAGATAGGAAACCAGCAGTCCTCAACTCCAACATGACCTCACCCCAGTCCCAGTGTGTGTGTGTGTGTGTGTGCGTGTGAGTGTATGTGTGTGTGTGTGTGTGTGTGTGTGTGTGTGTGTGTGTGTGGTTGTGTTCTCATGAGAGTTGGAAGACGAGGCGAGTCAAATGGGACAGAATCAGACATTTGGTGTGTGTTGATGGAGCGTGGAACCACAGTGGAACTACTGTAAATTCCTCTCTTTATCTGATTCTAATCCCCAAAACCATATACGGAAATCAGACGAGAGAGAGAGAGAGAGAGAGAGAGAGAGAGAGAGAGAGAGAGAGAGTCAAACAGGATAAAAAAGGATTGAAGAAAAGATCCCACAAACAGAAAAAGACAGAGAGAGGTGCAAGTGAAAGATTTCTGTCCATCATCACTGATGAGAAGAGAGACAAAACATGGGAGAGAAGAAAAAGGGTGTGTGAGGAAAAATAAAAAAATAAAGAAGAAAAACATGCTCAAAAATCCCTGTTAATAAGGATAAAAGCATAAAAATAAGGGTGAGGACAGATCATGTTTATGGATCAGAGTCAGCTTTACAAATCTAATCCACTGTTTATTGTAACCCTGTGTGTTCCCCAGCTGACACATAGCATGGAGATCCAGTGACCCACAGCAGCCGACTGTTACAATAACGATATTGAATATTGACAGCATGCATCTGTGAGCAACACGGTCCGTGTACGTTCTGGCAGTTAGTTTTTTTATTTGAAACCAAAAGCGAAAAAAAGGCAAATACCAGGAGACCGTTTGACTCGGACTGCCTTTTCTATCTCTACAGGACTTTCAGTCTCACCTGAACAAGAATGAAATAAGCTCGAAGGTCATCTTTTGTCCGAGGCCTGAAAACAGAACACACACAAACCAGAACCTGTCACACAAGAGAAATACTGCACAACAAAACCCTTTTTTCTGCGATTGTTTGAATGACCAAATACTCTTGATTTGTATTTGTATTATGTTGAAATACAAAATAAAAATAAAAATAAGCAAATGGATCACAAAAATGCAGATTGTGTCAGAAGTGTTCTCACCCTTTCCACTCCCTCAGCAGGCTGTTGATGATCCCTTTCAACACTGACTTCTGGATGTCCTGAGGCTACACACACACACACACACACACACACACACACACACAGACACACGCACACACACCAAAACAAATTCAAGAACAAATCAGAAGGTTGAATCAACATTCCTGAATGTCAGAGACCCACAAAGTGAAGTGGAAACACTGGCCTCCCTATTTATCTAACCTTTTTTGTAACCAGAGAGGTCACAGAACACAGAAGTGTTTACAAGGACAACTTGAAGCGTTTCATGTTTGAAAACGTTTCTTTTTACATTCATTAAGTGTGTTTTCGGATGTCGTTAATAGTCATCGCCTGACAGCTCATCAAGCCAGCGGGTATGTTAAGTTTTATGGAACGTATCTAAACTTAAATAGATGCTATAAACTCTGTTACAGACTTAATGTCATTATGAAAAAAGACATTATCCGTTTGCAAATGTCCTTGTTGGTGGGGGCGGTTCAAATCCCCAATCTGAAATGTGCCATCGAGCTCAACATTGAGGTTCCACAAGTGAAATCCACATTCATATTCTGAACCGAGGATGACTCATCGCGAGCTATGAGATTGTGAGATGACGGTATATGTTCCTGTGAGGGCAATATGATATCAACCTTGTTCAAAGGTTCAACAGGTTTTATTTGCAATGTCATTGCGAAGTACTAAATTACCCACAATGCTAAACTGTAACAGCAACATATTTATAGATGTAGTTCCTTCCCTCTTAAAATAATTATATGAAGTCTTGTACCTTTGCCTTTTTCAGTTTTTATTTGCTCTTTATTCAGTGTTTTATGGTCATGTAGTTTGTTGGTTTGTTCCAGGGTCAAAACTCTTTACATGAGGATTTTCTGAATTAATAATGGACCAAAGCCGTTCAAAAAGTGAGCTCATAAAAGGTGAATAGATCGAGAAACAGTTTGATGAGGAGCTCGTATGTGTTTTGGTCTCGTGCTTACTGTGCTGAGCAGCGCGTCGTAAACAGCGTTGACAAACTTGGCGTTGACTCCCGAGTCGTCGATGGTGTTAAAGGATCCGTTCGCCTCTCGCTGGGAAAGGACAGAGGAGGGAGGACAGAAAATGAGGAAAGAAGCGAAGGAGAAAGCATGAGGTGAAAGGAGGAAAACAGCAGAGGAAAAAAAAATGATGCTTTCCCATAGTAAAACTGTCCAGGCGTCTGGGGAGATTTTAACAGCATCGAAAACAGTTTTCTCACAACAGGCATTCTGCTGAGAGCCAGACTGTGTGTGTGTGTGTGTGTGTGTGTGTGTGTGTGTGTGTGTGTGTGTGTGTGTGTGTGTGTGTGTGTTCTACCTTGAAGGCAGCGTTGATTTCTATGAAGGAGTCAAAGGTGGTCAGGTAAAACTCTCGGACCTCCCTCCAGTCACCTGATTGGACGGCACGCTCCATGTCCTCCCTGGCAACACAAACACACACACATACACACAGTGCTTAAAAAGACAAACCAGACTCGGCTCCAAAATGACAGTCTTTAATGTTTTGGGTCCCAGTTCAGGGACTAAAAACTCACTGAAACTCCTTGGTGGTCTTGGTACGCAGGGGGATGACGGGGTCGGAGGGGAACGGAGCTTTGGCCTCTGGGGGAAGAGTGTCAATGGAGAGCCGCTGCTTTTGACGAACATCGCTGCAGATCGGAGGCAGCTCTCTCCCTGGGTGAGAAAAACAGACAATAAACCACTTAATAACTGATTTTTGTGTTGATAATAATATATGTATAAGAAATAAAAGTGTTCATCACTAGGCACCCAAAATCTCTCTGTTACTAAACCCTCACCGTAACCATCTGAGCTATTCTGAACTGAGCCACAGTAGCTCTCTCACACAGAGAATAAAAGCTATGGAGTTCAAATGAAAACACTTTCTACAATTAAATAAACACGATCGACTGTGATACAGACTGTTTAAAATGCATGCTCCGTTCATAAAAAACTCTGCTGCATATCAAAGCGCTTCGTAAACCAACAGGCAGGAGGTGATCGAGGTGTTCTGACTCGGCTGTCATGTCCGCCTGTGAAAAACTCCCGAATGTCGCGGCTGCAGTTCAGACTAGAAGAGTCATGAGCTTGTTTTGCTTTAATGCGGGAAAAAAAAAAAACGCACTGAATTCAGGTGAAGAAGAACCTTATTTTAAGTCTTAACAACATAGAAGTGACATCAGTGCTCTGTTAATTCAAATGTTAAAGTGCCGTGAAAATATTTTAAAATGGATGAATAGTCGTGATAAATAACCGTGATCTCAATATAGAGCTCAGATGAGAACATCCAACTGGATCAGCACGTTCATGAGCATCATGATATATTAATTATGGAGGCCTGACTCTCAACTTTTTATTATTTCAATCTGCAGGCTTCAAGTCTAGCTGCACATTTAGTCATTTTGCTAGTGAGAACATGCTCGACAATCACTAGATTTATGGAGGATGAAAAAATCGATTCAGCAATCCATTAATAAATCAATCAAACTACCAAAGCAGGGAGCACTTTCGTAGACGCATCAAACTGCTGATGCAAAATAACTTTCAATCAAAGACGGAGGGAAAAGTGACAAATTACAGCAAGCAAAACCGAGGAATTGTTTTTACTGTACCTATCTGCAATTTCTATTTGAGTTGTAGAAGTTATATATATATATATACATATATACACACAGCAAGACAAATAGAGACAGAAGGACAGACGACGAAATATATTCAGGCTGAGAGAGCGATGCCATTGATGATAATGCTTCCACACACTCCTCACCATCCATTCATTCTGTTTATAATTAGACCCCCTTTGTCTCCGTCTCCACAGTAACACTAGTCACCAGCCATCCTGTCCAGGTGCATTGTGGGTGCTCATTTTGAAGGCATGGACAGATTGCACGAGCAGATAAAAGGGACACAGGTACAGAGGCAGGCAGATGGATATGACAATGAGAGCAGGTGTTACATCACAGGAACCCCCGTGGTTCTTTTTGTGTGGACAGTGGAGGCGCTTTAGACTGAGGGTGGCGCTAGAGAAAAGGTCATGGGGTCATTAGAATCAAACGAGTTCATCCTTTGGGGAGCAGAAATGGAAATTTCACATGAATCTAAAGCGGTTTGAAAAACATCTTAAAAATATGTTAGATAGATTTTAAAATCCCTGATTCATATTTTTGATATGTATTCAATATATTACGTTTTTAACAATCCTATTACTCTATGTCCAAGGAAATTGCTCCAAAAAGAAGTCCATGGTTGTGACTTTTATCCGTCCATGGGTTTACAAAAATTATAAGATTTATCCTCTGGTGACCATGACAAAAATCTAGCTTTTACCTTTTGATATACCCCGTCCTGAATCAAAGTGCTGTTTGCCGAAACAAATCAAAATGACTGTGAATCATCCTCTGGGCAGCATGAATATCCAGCTTGTTTCATAGCAACTTGGCCATGAAATGTATTCATCAGTTTAGTTGATGGAAACAGATGGAAAAGTGGCGTTGCCATAGTCAGGCCTCCGAGAGGACACAAAGAGAGACAAATAGAGCTAATGAGGAGAACAAGGAGCAGAAAATGCTATTAACTCCCCTCCTCCCATTTTTGCACCCTTATCCTCTCTCCTCCTCCATCACTGCTTCATAATTAGCTTTGCTTTGTCAGCTCGTGCGTCACCAAATTTAGTCCTGACAGCAACAAGTATCCGTCGCCATGACACCCTTTTATTTAGAATTTTCACCTTCAAGACCTTTGAGGACGTCCTCCTCCCTTCGCTCTCCTCCGTCTTTCATTAAAGTTTACTTCAACAAAGCCTTTGATGTCTTTTGACGTGGGATGAGAGGAACACCTTGTATTCTTCCCTCAAGTGTTGTCATCAAGTACTGTCCATTAATTATTTTTCCAGCTGATGCCTAATGAATGAAGCGGTCCACAAACATCAGGCTGAAGATGGGCTGATAACCAAGTACAGTATGATACGAAACCAAATCAGGACTTTCTCTTCTAAAATGCAACTACTTCATTTTAAGAAAACCAGTTAATTAAGGGACAATTCACAGTTACAGTCAAACACTCACTAAAAGAGTGGTCATTTTAATGGGGCTATTTGTTCACTTAAATAACAGCAGCAGATAAAACTCCGGAGCCGTTGACTGAGTGATACGAAGTTGTTCGAGGTGGTAACGAGGCCACGCAATGTGTATTCTGAGAATGTTACCCCATTTACTTACACCTGGCATTAAAATGATGTGAACTGTATCTGGATGCCAGGTGTGAACGCATGCAAAGAGTTTTCTTCTTTCTAACCTTCAGAAATCCTCCAGAAAAAGAAAGTCAGAGCTTCTGTGGACCTGAATGCAACTGGATCAGCCAGACCAGTTGGAGGTGGTCGGCTCGCTTTGTTATCAGATATCAGTCATTCTACGAACCTCAAATGTCTAATTATTTTTTCTCTGAGCATCGGGGAAGTTGGGGATGTTTAGGACAACCAAACCGAGAGCATGGTGGTAGATGACCTTTGAATGTGCCAGAAACTTTTAAGGAACAAGAGAGAAAATATATGTATTTATGCAAACCAATCCTGCTATTTTCTTCTCTGTCTGCAGTCACTTTGTCCTGCTGCAGTCCCCCAGTTCTCCTGCTGACATCAATAAATATTTTACCATAACAAGCTGGACTTTGATGACAGTGTTTCTAGAAAAGGTGTCATTGTTTTTTGATCTTGAAATGAAAGTCATACAGATCTCTACTCAGCTCAGCCTCAGCACACAAAACCAAATTTGACAATATTAAAAGGAATTACAAACCTCCTGTAATACTTTACAGATGAAATAGCAAATTGTGGTGATTATCCAGCAGGCCGGATGGCTGTAACAGGCCCGAGGAATGCTACTCTATCTTATGTGTGTGTGTGTGTGTGTGTGTGTGTGTGTGTGTGTGTGTGTGTGTGTGTGTGTGTGTGTGTGTGTGTGTGTGTGTGTGTGTGTGTGTGTGTGTGTGTGTGTGTGTGTGTGTGTGTGTGTGTGTGTGTGTGTGTGTGTGTGTTGAGTGTTTTTACTTTCATATGGTTTTCATTTGGGGCGGAGGTTTGCATAATTATTCTGGCATCAGTAGCCGTGGTGACAAAGCGGGCTGGTGAGCACTCCGCTGGGTCTGCGTTCTCACGGCAGTCAGAAATAAACTCGCCTTTTAACAGGAAGCAATATTCACTTTTATATCAAAATAAAATAGAACCTCATGACATGTTTTTCATCTTGATTTCTTTCCCCCTCAATCTCTTTTTTTCTGTTGCAGTGACAGTTTCATAACAGATATTTTTTATTTTCGAATTTCCTTTGCAGTTTTTCTGAGAACTCAGTGAAACTGAATTCTATCACACACGAGTACACTTTCATTTTTCATGAAACACACCGAGCAGGGAGATAACCCAAACACCTTAAACAGAGACATTTCTTCTTGAACCATGATGTTGAAATGGCAGAAAATAAAAAAAGAAGCTTAATTTCAGCTGAAACCTGAATCGCCCCATAAAAACGCGTCTTACTTCCTAATTAGAAGAGTGATCCTGTCATTTTCTGCGCACTGCGAGACTCTTTAAATGCACCGTCACCAACTGGAAACCATGGACAGCTTTTCTTCTTCTTCTTCTTCTCTTTTTTCTGAAAACCTTCCATTTTGGAGGCACGAAGTTGCTGCGCTGATGTCGTTGCTAGCAGCTCAACATAAACAGTTTGAGCACATACATCAAGCATACTGTAAATAGAGGAAGTAACACATCATTACCTCCTAGACGAGACAGAGAGCACGGTGGGAACAAAGACAGTGAACACACCACACTGACATTCAAACTGCAGTTTGGGGACATTGAGCTGCTTTACTGACTAACGTTTGCTTTGAAATTAACTTATATGGAGGCAAATAAGAAAGTACTGACATAGCTTGTTGCACAACTTGAAGAAAAAGTTCATTTGGTATGAGAATTTGCAAACATATACTTCTTTTCCTCCAAACGTGGAAAAACATACTAAAATTAGGCGATGGACTCCTTTCCCACTGCCAGTAGATGAGTTTGCCTTTCTGTTTCTCTTTTTTTTTTTTCTGGCGTATCACGTTTGATGTCACCAACACACCGGAAAACACTATTAAAAAGTAGAAAACCGCATGGAGGCCAGTAAGAATGTCACAATGGTCAGCTCTTTCTCATTTGTTGATATTATTATTGATGTTCGAGCGCTGCTCGGACAGAAGAGGGGCAGAATTTGTTGCTGAAATGACAAAGAAAGAGCTGGAAAAAGGGCCCGAAATTAGTGCGTCCACCGGGGTGTCACGTTTCCATCACTACCGAATGAAGCTGTAGCCGATAAATACCCGTGACTTCTGCAGAGTCACTTGTCCCGGGAATGAATGCCGATTGTAACCTTTCCCGCTGAAGATAAAAGCCAGATGTCAGTTGGTGTTGCTGTTTGTTTTTTGTCCAGTGGGAAAGGGGCTATACAGCGTAGCCGTGCTTCCTTTTTTTTATATACAGATTACTAGTGATAAAAGCGGCATTTCCAAAAATCACCTTAAATTAATCATATTAGTGGTTTCATTTGCAACTAATGGACAGAAAAAGCTGCTGATGTGTTGCAGCATGACGCCTTCATCAGAGCACAGTTGAGATGCACAAGACCAAAAGCTACAGAAAGAAAAACGAATGAAACCAGTAAAAAGGATTGTGACACTTTTTTACATTTGCCTTTAGAATGCTAGTTTTTTTTTGTCTTAAATCTGATTTTGTGGAATATAAAACTATGAACTGAGGTGCACTTGTTTCCTCTCATGTCTTCCTTTCACAGCTGAAGCCACACCAATACACACAATATGGGTCCAGGCAAGTTCCAAATATGAGAGAAGGAGAAGGATAAAACCTCTCGTCTGGTCTCATATTTTCCTTGAACAGGCAAAACATTTGCCAATGTGATTATTGTGTGTGTTTTTTACATTAGTCATAGTGGTTCAGGAAATTTTCTAGACTTTTGTTGAACAGCCAACAACAGTGTTTAAAGCTGAATGTTAATAAAGACATTTTGTGGGTTGGTTTTTAATAAACGAGGTCCAAGTATAGCAAACGAACCAGAAGGGATGAGAAAATGAAAATGAGCTCATTTATTTAAAAAATAAAATAAAATAAATAATGAACTGCTCCGTTTAATGAAATAGAATACTTGTGAGCTCACCATGTCTGAGCCACTGGGTGCTGGTCAGGGTGCCCGTCATGCCGCCAGCAAAACCCCGCCCCCCTGCGTCCCTCCTCTGGCTCAGTGTGGAGATGAAGGTGCCCAGAGACGGAAACGGCTGCTTAGTTCCTCGCCCGAAACCCTGCCGCAGGAAGATGACATCATCACCACGAGAGCAGAGAAGGAGAATTTCATCAGATGTATCGTATACTATGTGGGAGACATTCTGAGGGACACGAACACTGAACATGTCATGAAAAGAAATCTGAAAATGTTGATGATTAAGCAGTTAATCACGCTAGGGAAAGTAAAACTACAGCAAAACTTACAACTGTATAACATTTTTTCATATGTATATATATATATATATGTATATATATATATATAGAAAAAAGTATTTAAAATATATAAAAATATTTCCTATGTATGTATATATATATATATATATATATATATATATATATATATATATATACATACATACATGGACAAACCTTTTGGCATGGATCCCTAAATGTAGTTTTTCAAAGAGTTGTTTTCATTGACATATACTTTGAAGTGCTTTCCGGGTTGGAATAAATGGCTGAATATCATTTTACAGCTTAATAACGTTACCTTCAATATCAAAGATGAAAATAGTAACACTACTTTATTAAACTTGAATGATGAAAAATTAAATCAAATATACATAAAAACACAATTTAAAATGTAAATGTACTGCAATTTACTGCACAGCAATCTATTTTTACTAATCTTCCAAGATATACACTAATTTATATGTGATAAGCCAACAATAAACAACATTGACACAAAATACCTGCCAATAATGTGGATAAAAGCTACTTTAAAGGGTAGCGACAGCGACTGAAGCTCCGTGTAAAGCTCATATACAATTCTAGAAATTCTCAGAAAACGCAACATTTTGCATTTTATTTATAACAATAAATGAGGCATGATATGGCCAAAAACGTAATAAGTACGAACAGCATTGCTGATTGAAACATCTTTTATAATATTGTTTTCTGAAAAATATTATAAACAAACACCAAGTAACTAGCATTTCTAATAGATTCACTAAAGCGACCAGAGGATACACTCATACACTAAACCTTCTCAGAGGTTGAGGTTTCTCACCACAATGGAAAACTCCTTAAATAAATCCAGACTTTCAGCTGCATGAACAGACAATGAAAATATAATAATTAAAAGCTGCAAGCAGCATTGAACGGGTCCTAATAACTGAAGCGATCTATCTAACATAATATTTACGGCATGTTCCCTGGGATTAATCACCTTCTGGTCTCGTGAAGGGGAGAGGAAATAGGGATTTAGAGGAAGGAGGAGAAAATGGAAATCATATGACAAAAGGAAGATGAGCGAATGAGGTAAAGTGAGTGAGGCATGGAAAGGGAGATATGAGGGTGAAAGAAAGACAAGAAAAAGGGCGGGGGGAGAAACGGGAAGAGAATGAGACGAAGGAGGAGAAAGACGGAAGGAAGGGAGGGAGAATTCAGAGAGGGAAAAGAAGGGAAATTAATGTAGATAAGACAGGAAGAAAATAACGATGAGGAATAAAAGGGGGAAGACGGAGAAAAACATAAAGGACTGAAGGAGAAGAGAGCGCGAAGGAGGGGAAGTCAAAATAATGTACAAATGGATGGAGAGTAGAGAGCAGGAAGAGAAGAGGAGGAGGGATGAGAGGTGGAGGATGAGGAGGTGGAGAGATCAACAGATGCACAGCAGCCGCTCCTGACAGCAGCAAAGACACACACACACACACACATAATAAGCGCACAAACACACACACTCCAGCAGCGATGTGTTCAGGGACTGCAGAACAGAAGGAGCAGGAAGACGGTTAATCTGCAGTTCAAAATGAATCAGTTTCCAAAGAAACGAGACCTCAAGGAAGAATCTGAACAAAATCACAGTCTTGGCATCAGCAACCACACACACACACACACACACACACACACACACACACACACACACACACACACACACACACACACACACAACAACAAACACATACCTTCTACTGTTTCCATGACATTATATTATTTTCTCCCTTGTGCACGGCAACACAGAGAGGGAAAACAAAGGACGGTTTGTCTCAGAAGAAACAACCTCAGACAGTAACAGGTTGTGTTTTTCAGAGTTATGACACAACAAACAAAGAGACATAAGATACACTGCACAAACACACATGCATCTCGTGTCTTTGAACAGAAGCTCCATCTGTCTGCAGAGCACCAATGAGATGCAATAGTGAATGCATGAACACGTGCAGGTTTCAGTAAACAGATCCACGGAAATCAGTGAAAAGAACAACACAGAGCCGGGTGGATCTGAAGACAATGAATGAGGAGTTCAGAAAAAGAGCAACATTTACAACTGAGCCAACTGTGCAGTGGTCCATTTATCATGATCTAAATTTACAAGAAGCTTCTTATTTCTTTCATTTAAATGTGAAACGACTCATTGCAACGGCTCTACGGAAATGTAGGTTGGTCGGTCCACCACCTTTCTTGCAAACATTTGTCCTTGATTAATCCCCTGACTTTTCTCCTCGCCACGCCATGAGGCTGACATTTTATGGTTTAAGTGTATTGGATGAACTGCCAGGTGATTTGTTACAGATATCAATGTTACCCTCAGGATGAATCGTCTTTTCATCGAGCGCCATCATCAGATCCAATTTTCAATGTGTCCAATACTTTGTTTCATGAGCGAATGTCATTGCGAGCATGTTAACATTTTGCTTTAAGTCCCTCTGTGCCGAAATACAGCCTCACAGGGCTGCTAAGCACTCTGCAGACTTCTAGTCACGTTCGTCTCATCCTTGCACCTATAAGGGACGTGTGCAGAATTACACTCCTGTCTCGGTGAAGCCCCAAAGCAGCCACATCACACTCTTCTCTCACACAAAACTTTCATCAGCAACACAGCCCCGCCCACACCGGCTGATTGACAGGTGACCTCAGGGAGCGGTGGAGCAGCGACACCACAGCGATGACAACTGAGCAACAAACACAGAGACTCCATCCAAATCAGTCACAGTTTGGTTTTCATTAAGGAAAAATTGGTTGTGGACAAATATTTCTCGCAGTTTTTCCTCGATGAAATAAACACAGACCACGTCCTGGTTCACATCTGACAACTATTAACTAATTTAGCAGCAGTTATTTTTTTATGTCAGTGAGTCTTGTGATGTCCAATCAGTCATTCAGTCGGAGAGGAAATGCTGTCATCCAGAGAGAAACCACACCTGAGGAGCTCCACATCTGACTCTCTCTTTCTAACATACACACTTTTCAGTGCCTCTCTCTCAGAACTGCAGCTGATGAGCAGGTCTACGAGAACATGACGACCAGGTATTTACTGAGACCAGCGGTCAGTTAAACACGTGTGTTAATAGGGGACCAGCTATGAGCCGACTCTGGCTCGTGCGCGGCTGCCAGATTTGACTAGATTTGGTTCGGGTCTGTTGATTTAGGCTGAGAACTGAGCCCGGGTTAGCAGCACTCGGGCCAGAGACGACTCATAGAATTGATCTACGTAGACTCTGGTGAGTCATTCATCACAAGTCTGGGATGAGTCTGGCAACTGTGTTGTGACAGATTTAGGCCACAGTTGGTGCCTTTGGATCTCTGGGTGTGAAAGTGCTGTGCGAGAACAATACCAGGAATAATAACAGAACCAGACTGAGCAAAATAATCAAGACTGAAGTCAAAATATTGGAGGTCTGGAGAAAAACTTGTTTAGAAAGTTATTGAGATTCTTTTTAAACCCTGTGGCAGCCTCTTGAAACAGCAGCTCTGTTTAATATATGTTCAGGTGAAAACAAACTTCTATTTTTCTGTTTGTATCGGTAACCCTTGAGCCTGAATCTCCTCAGACCAGCTCACGGGACCCGAAGACTTCTGAGGAGGAATTAGAGAATCAGTCTGACCGAAGTCTCAGAGAAAGGAGCTGCAGAGGGAGAACGCATGCAGCCACTTTATTGCATTTCCAGACACAACCGGAGTCGGTCTGAGCATTGACAGACTGTTTATTGGTCAAAACCGTCTGATCTGCACATTCCTGCTCCCTGACACTATGGAGATGACATCAACCAACCAGCCTGTAACCCCGCCAGTCTGCGCCGAAGTGACACCGAGAGCCAAACTTAAAAACGCACAGATAAACAGTCCAACACTCAGCTCCCTGCTATGCATTTAAAAAACACCGCTGGAGAGCTGAATGTCAGGAGTCATTATGTTAGACAGCAGCATCACTTTTTCCACAGGGAGAAAACTACCATTTTTCTTCAGTTTGCTGTCACTTTAAGTGCAATGCATGTTGAAGTTGACAATCCAAATAGCAGATCGGTTATTATAGAAAGATTTGGGATCGAGTGAGGGACTTACATTTGATTATAAATGTGTATTAAAATGCATATAGATATGACCATGTAGGACTGTTGTGCCCTACTCCCTAATTATGTGTTGTTTGTATCATGTTTAAATAAAACAAATAAAGTATCATGAAGACTTGAGAAAATACAGGATAATTATCACAGTAAAAGTTAAGCATCATTCATTCAGACGTAATGCCGCTGGTATGACACAACGCTAATAAATACATTTACCTATTATGGTGCTTTCCTTCTTTTTTTTAAATCATGAGTTTTTTCAAAGAATTGTGGTTTATAATCTGTTTTATCAATTCTATTTTTTTAAAAGGAGCAATAAGTTTCCTTCGGTACCATGAACCATTTCTATAATCTTTAACAATATTTGGACTGATATTCTTATTGTTATTCCTAGTTTGAAATAAAGAAAAAATAAGAAGTTGCACATTGGATGCCAAGTTAAAAAGATGTCCCCACTGTAAAGTGTACTACTACATTTTCAACACAGACAGAAAACATGTTTTCTGCACAACAGAGAGAGCAATTAAGATGAAATGCGTTTGTTTTGTTTTCAATAAATAAAAAAGAAATGCAGTTTTCTTACAGCAGGAGCGGAGCTGTTGTAAATTGGTGGAAGCCTCTCTCTTTCCCTCTCAACTCCAGACAGCGCAAAATGTTCTCCATCCATCCTCCTCTCGGTGTAGAAGAGAGGAACAAAGTTGTTGTTTTTTCCCCCTGGAAAGACTCAGTCCTCTCCAGCCTCTGTGTTTCTGCTCCTCACAGGG
Source organism: Ophiodon elongatus (assembly GCA_016806645.1). Lineage (NCBI taxonomy): Eukaryota > Metazoa > Chordata > Actinopteri > Perciformes > Hexagrammidae > Ophiodon > Ophiodon elongatus. The sequence goes on from JACSYO010000412.1 coordinate 1,957,216, forward strand.
CCGCACATGTTTCCACCAGGGCCAGTCTGCTGACCCCGAGCTACCCGTCTGCCTGCTCAGTCTGCCCCGCTATTTGATATAAATCAGGGAGATTCACATCCTTGAACAAACGGAGTGAAGTCTACCTTCGTCGGACAGGTGGGCTCTCTGTTACGCGCACAGTCTGGCGCGTAAACGTCTCCAAAAGCTGCACGTAAAGTCTCCGGTGGAAACCTTGAAGAGCGTGGAGTTTTGTTCGTTTCAAAAGAGTTTGTGAAACACGTTCAGGATGAGCCGCTACCCGCTTCTTCTTCTCCTCCTCCTGTCCCTCTCTGCGTCGTCTGTCGGGGAAGCTGCAACGCTGCGGGCCGGCGCCATGTTTGGAGGAGGAGGAGGCGCCTGGAGAGCAGAGCCTGGAGACGGCAGCGCCACACACACACGCACGCACACACACACACACACGCACACACACGCACGCACACACACACACACATACACACACACACACACACACACACACAGAGAAAGAGAGCGAGATAGAGAGGGGGGTTGGCGGGGATAACGGGAAATGGGAGCTTTGGATTCACAATAAAAGTTGGTACTGAACGAAAAATAAATAAGTGCAAGAATAAACATTTCTAAAGGATAAAAGCCCATTCCGCCAAGAAAGAAATATATGCAATGTTAGGAATTATAAAAAACAAATGAAATAAAATATCATGTGGTCTATCAAATATTTTTTTGTCAAATATTTCAGTTATTAAATGTCAAATATTTCAGTTATTAAATGTTAGAGACGTTCATCTTTTAATTTTTACAATCTTTGAATAACTTTCAAAATCAAGAAATCAAAATCTGAATGTAGGCTTCTATCTCTGCCAAGTGGCAAAGCATAACAAGTATGGATGAGATGACGTTAACTATCTTGTATTTTTTACTTAAACAGTAAAAACATAATTAATGCCTTAATAATTGTTGGCTTAATGACATAATTTTGACTTTAAAAGTTGATAAATGACAATAAATTTACTTTTTCAACATTGTTTGAACATTTTCTCCAACTGAGAGTATAGCCCTAGGTGATCAGGAAATAAGCCGAGCAACCCGTTAGAGAAACAGACAGGAGCAAAGCAAGGTACTGCTCTGGATGAAGGCGGCAACAATATGTATTTTAGCCACCTAAAAGAAAGGCTCAAAAAGGCAAAAAAAATAAAACATACAGACATACAGACATACATCCAGGCCAATTAAATGATTCGGCCGGCCTTAATACAGTCTTGTGACAGCCACAGTTATCGATATTTATTTTTAAAGTTTTGTCAGAGCATTTGATTAATTGATTGCTGTCAGGAAGTAATGAGAATTTCAACAAAAATATGAAAAATGTCATATTATTTGTCCTATGCATCACCGACACTGCAAACAGAGTCGTGGGGTTAAGTTCAGTAATTAGCTGCTGTGACACCTGGCAGACAGCTAGCGGCTGGCACAGCACTAACCTGTCACCCAAAGTGGCCACGCCCTTAATTACGCATTACTTTAAGCCTTAATATCATTTAAACAGGTGAGTTAAAAATTCACCCTTCGTACAGTTGTCATGAACGGCGATATTGGCTATCTAGAACAAACCCGTTGTTAATACAGGGCTGTAAACATGTTTACGTCTGCTTTAAAGGTGGGCAATCTTAACACGCGCTGGCTTCATTTTTCAGCCTCGGAAGTTGGCAGTCACAAATGGAGTCCTGCCGCTTACAACTGAGTAATACATTGACTACGGATAAGAACATCATACGACCCCATTTCAAACCACAGAACTATCCCTTTAAACATTCAAGGTTCTTTCTTCAGTCAGAAAATGAAATGTATTCCCTGTACAAGTGATCTGAAAATAATCAGTATTTATTATTGAGTTTCTGAAATCCCATCTGAGTTATAATTTAGATTTATTGACTTGCAACTCTATAAATCTTTTTCATCTTCCCCCAATCCTTCCTCTTTTTTTTTTTATTTTACCACCGTTATACTGTTACGCTGTTATACCACCTCCCTCGGTAGGACTTTTATTTTGACAGTTGTGTGAGGAAGTGATGAGCTGCGATTCATTCTGCCTTGACTGTGCCCCTGCAGACTCTGCGTCACCACTACAATTTAACTTCTGTCCATAATTAGTGAGCAACAGGATCTGGGCTGCTGGCCAACTCTCACTGAACATTAAGAAACTGAAGGGCTCCTGATGTCGCAGATGTGTGTGTGTGTGTGTGTGTGTGTGTGTGTGTGTGTGTGTGTGTGTGTGTGTGTGTGTGTGTGTGTGTGTGTGTGTGTGTGTGTGTGTGGGGTTTCTCGGTAAAGTTGAGATCATCTGAACTCTCTCGTCTGGTTTCCTAAAATCAGCTTCACTGTTTCTGCAGGTCCTGGAAAAGCCTTGAGGACCGATTTAGATTTGACATTCTTGTAATGACAGCTTTCCTTTTTTGTTGTTCAGTTTTATTTTAAGGCCAATAGAAAGTTTAACCTCTCTGCCTTGTTTGATACAAGGAGACACAGCGTTAGAAAGGCCTCAGCAACTTGCCTTAATGAACTAGAATGGCTTTTTTCTGTACAATAAGGAGCACAATGGAAACATTTTGTCTTTGTCAAAAGTGACTTTTTTTGTGACAAGCAGATTTCCACAGAGGGAAAACGCTGTTTTTTTTGTAACAAAAACGGACTCTCATTTATTCTCTTTTGAAAAATCTTAAGCGTCAGCTTTTCTAAAAGTGGTCCAGTGCAGCCGTCAGGTTGAGCTCTGTTTGTTTTTGCAGCTCAGGCTGTTCTGCAGCAGTCGGTCCGTGTGGTGTGTTACTGTAACAGCAGATGTGTTTTGCTTCACTTTTTAATGCCGTCTGGGCCTCAAACTGTCAGTCCAGCCTCTCTGCAGTCATGTGCACCTGATGTGGAAACAAAAAGCCTGCTGGGACTTTTGGCACGTCGTTTAATATACAGCACCAGCATTCTCAACGGTGTCCGTAGTAAACACGCTTCTTGTGTTGATCTTTTATAGTTCGTATATTTTTTCCGACATGAAAAGACAGCTGGGATCCAAACCTACGTGTTCATCGTTTAATCCCGGAGGATCGTGGCACCAGGCACTATTGCATTATGGGCGTCTTATGTAAGAACAGATGGGCTGTGGCGGACTCATGGATTTATGGGCTGTGGGCTTCTTCTGCAAACACGTCCAGGATACGTCACAGGAGCTGGAGAACTAATGCATGAGTCAGGAGGTGAATAAATAAATAGGTTGAATGAATGAACGAGTGAATGAATGACTAAGTGGCCGAGAGGCCAACCGAAGAATGGCTTATTTGATTTTCGGCTTTGACACATGTACAGTATGTATTTGATGTATTCCAACTGAGAACATTTCAGCAAACCTCCCAACAGAGACTGGAAGGTTGCTGGTTAACTTAATCCACAAGCCCTCCAGGGGCACAATATTGGGGTTGACCTTTGACCTCTATGAAGGAAAAGCAAATTGTAGCTCTGTCCGATATTAGGGACAAAATGTGTTTCCCTGAGAAGACAAAGGATCTCTTCCCCAAACAAAACGATCTTCAAACAATCCATTCTAGTTTTCCGAACCCCGAGCCTTCTGCTGCGTTCCAGACAACTTGAAGGTCGGAATTCTCCCAGTTGAAATTTCCAATTTCCAACCTCCGAGCGTTCCAGGTGCACGACAGTAAACACAAACACAAACCATGAATGAGCGTGAGTTTCTTTGGTAAGTGTACACGCAATTGATCTCTCAGCGGAGCAGCCTCCACGTATTTGGGGTGTTTTTTAATACATTTCCCGAATACCTTTTCTGCAGAGAAGATAACTTTCAGAGATTGTCTATTTTGACATCAGTTTACGAGCAGGAACTCTGACTTTGAGTGGCATTACAATTGTACTTTTTCGAGGAGGAAATCTGAAATTGTCTGGAGCACAGCGTTACACTAGTGCATTGAGCTGCTCCTCAGTAATTTATGATAGTGCTCAATGCTTTTGTATTAAGGACAGAAATAGGGCTGCAACTAACAATTATTTCCATTGGCAATTAATCAGTCGATTATTTTCTTCTTTGAGCGTTTAGTTGTTGGTGAAAATTGTTGACCAGTGTTTCGCAAAGCCCAAGATGACGTCCTCAAATGTCTTGAATTGTCCACAACTCAAAGATATTCAGCACACCGTCACAGAGGAGTAACAAAACCATAAAATTAATATTTAAGGAGCTGGAATCATGTTGCTCTTTAAAAGAACGAGAAATGTTATCGATAAAAAAACGTGATGGAAAAGTTGAGAATGCAGATAGATAACGTCCACTGATACATTTTGATGCCATTTTCTCCTCATGCATGAGACAGTGAGTGTTCCTAAAATGAACTGAACAGTAGTTGGGAAGACTATAAAACCAGTTGGCAAAGAGGAAACTCTGCAGTATTTTTAACCCACACAAGCATCAAAGCTGCTGACCTACACAACTTTTTTAAAGTCTGGGCACTCCTGGAGAAAATTGCCATAAAGAAAAAAGAAAAGAAAAACACAACCCTGCCTCCGGGTTTTCCACCCAGATCCTAAAGAAGGTCCTGTACAAGAAAAGTTAGATTTAATCCTCGTAAACGGACGGACACTGAACCTCTGCCTCTTCTCTCACTGGAGATTATAAAGAAAACACATTTATCTGTCAAAGGGATCGGGATGAAAACATAATAAAGACAAAAGCTATATTTCCATTTTGGTCCTCTGTGGAAAGGTCACGATCAATTTTCAGTTTCTGTGAAAAAATAATTAATAATAACAGACGTAATTAATTACTTTAAGGAATAAAATTGAGTTTCATCTCTTCTGACGCCAGGAAGAAGTCTAGATGTCAAGATTAAAACTGGCGTGAATTTATAAGAAAAGTGAAATAAAAGTAATTTAGGTTAGATATAACTTAACAAAGATGTCAAAACAGCTTTTGACCTACAAACCACCTGATAAGATGATAAGGGAATGAACTCAGCGGGTTCTTGTTTTTAACTACATGTGAGACCTTCAGTCACTTTATTTGAATCCTTTTTTTTTTTTACCATAACAAAATTTGTGATTTTGAAAATGTGTCAAGTACAGATGCATGCAGGGAGATCCTCTGTGTGAGAGAGCTTGATGCAGAAAACACAAGCAAATTAATGAAACATACTGTGTGTCACATTTAGAGGGAGACAAAAAAAAAGCTGAATAGAACATGAGCAAAGTGAGTAACACATTTAACTTTTACCACATTTGTGTGGTCTGTTTATCCACTGTGATCACTGTCCGTTTGCACTGATGGGTGAACACAGAGGGAGAGGCATCAGTTGTCAGGAGGAATATTTGGTTTGATTCATAGCAACGCCTCAAACTGTGGGAGAGAGAGAGAGAGAGAGAGAGAGAGAGAGAGAGAGAGAGAGAGAGAGAGAGAGAGAGAGAGCAGAACATCTGGGAGAGAGAAGTAGAATCTTCTTTTCAGACCGCTTGGCAGCAATACACACACGCCTTTTCTCAAGAACCAGAGTGGAGAGGGAGAGAGGTTACTTTAGTTCAATGTGTGTGTGTGTGTGTGTGTGTGTGTGTGTGTGTGTGTGTGTGTGTGTGTGTGTGTGTGAGAGCGAGAGAGAGCGAGAGAGAGAAAGAGAGGAGGAGGAGGAGGGTGAATGGTGCACACATTTCCTGCACTTGAGGGTGTGTTTCTGTATCCGTTCAGAACATTTCGGTACACAAGCGTCTGAGCAGCACTTAAGGAATGAAGAGAGGGAAAAAGTGGAAGTAAAACAAGGGAAACATATTTACAAAATGTATGTATGAAAAGAAGAAGAAAAAAACAAGCAACACACAACAAGCAAGTAAATGTAAAGCGATAGGATGAAGGCTGCTTGAATAGGAGGGACATGTGTGGGAAAACAATTAGGAAAGGAAACAAAGAATAAACAAAGAAAAACAAAGAAAATCTTTTGCATGATTTTTTCTCTTGTAAATGTCAATTATTTTTTCTATTCTTCTCGTCAGATTTGAATGAAGGTGACAGGTCTTTATTTGTCTAAGTAATCAAACTTTAATTCAAATCACTTGTCATGTCTTTTCTCACCACAAGAGGCCGCCGTTTACCCATGATTCACAGGGTCTCTATTCTTTACAGTTATCACAGTAATTATCATACAGTTGTTCTCACTGGGATCACAAGCTGCAATGTTGGTCAAAGAGACTATTCTCAGTCCATCCCAGTGGTTCTAAACCATTTTTGTGTCAAGGAGCCCGGAATTAATACACATAAACTTGATAAGATCGTGCTTCAGGGACCTCCAGTTGAAATGTATTTGTCTGTCAGATATAACTGTTTAAGAAGTTTCAATGTTGTTTATTGTGAAGTATTCAAAAGATCAAAGTCTCCAGTGCTCCCTGTTTGGGTGGGTAAAGTTCATTTTAAGATTGTAACCAAATTCAATTGTATGTGTTTTTCAGTGTAGCTGCTGTTTGTTTGACAGAAGTGAGCGTTATGAGCCTTGAGGATTTTTATTTTGGATAAAGGTTTTCACTAATTCAATGTAATGTCCCCAAAAGTCATGAAAACGTGAATATGTGTCCGTAAAGGTATGATTTCATGACTTGTGTGGACAGATATCTGTTTACAGTGACATTGTGGGGACTCGCCTTCCTTATGAGGACTAAATGTGCATCCCCGTGAAGTAAATGATTAAATTAAAGGGTGAAGACTTTGTTCTGAGGTTAGGTTTAGGTTTAGGTCATGGGTAAGGATTAGGATTAGAAATAAACTGGTTGCGGTTATGATTCGAGTACATCTTTAGGAAATAAATACAAGTCAATGTAATGTCCCCCAAAAGTAATTACAACACGAATGTGTGTGTGCTCTTGTCTTAATGAGAACCAGTTTGAGTTTTGACTTTGAGGTGTTTTAGAAATAGGAAATGAAGATATTTCTTTCCCGGGTTAAGATTAGTGTGTCATCTATGATCCTCCCAAGTCTGGTAGAACACAGTGTGTTTGTGTGTGTGTGTGTGTGTGTGTGTGTGTGTGTGTGTGTGTGTGTGTGTGTCTGTTTATGTGTGTGTTTGTGTTCTTCTTAGTGTCCCTGTCTATCCCTCAGACATTTACTGCCTCACATTACCACCTATTTACAGCCTCCTGCTGCTGTAAAAATATGATCTAATTAATCACACACATCACACTGCTCTAATGTTGGAGTCCAATGTCTGTGTGTGTGTGTGTGTGTGTGTGTGTGTGTGTGTGTGTGTGTGTGTGTGTGTTTGTGTGTGTGTGTGTGTGTGTGTGTGTGTGTGTGTGTGTGTGTGTGTGTGTGTGTGTGTGTGTATCTGTGTGTGATGCACCTGCTGGGCCAACACCGACCCATGTTTGATTCAGACTAATTTTAGGTGTGATTTGTAATCATTGGTACCATAAATGAGAACACGATGAGACTAAGAGTCTGTAGCTGGGGTCCTTATAAGTCCCCCACAAAGAATGAGAAAAACAAAAGTTTTGATTACAATTTCCCTTTGCCTCAAAAACTCAAATCAGTAACCGTTAAACTTTTAACTGTATCGCTGCACTTTGTGAATTACAAACTTCTTGAGTGATGTGAGCTGAAGTTGTACGTGAACACAGTTCCATGCATCACTGTGAGGTTACATCATTCTGACAATTGAACCTTATTATTGGCTATGTTTGGAATCAAGTACCATTCATACTAAGTATCACTTCAAATTGAGTATGTAGTGCGTTCGCATTGCATGGTATATAAATTTAGTATACGCAAGAAATGCCCGGTTGTATACTGGATTATCAAGAATTTCTAAGTATGAGACATGAGTTTACCGGACGTACTCAACTGCCCCACAATGCATTGTGTCTCTTTAGATTGAGCAATGGCGCAGATTTTGAGCCAGGCTGAAAGCTGGTAGTCACGTTATTAAGTTTTGATATATTTTTTAGGCAAGAAAGTAACAATTTGGATTCCAAATATTTGGTCAGGTTTGTTAATTTTCCGCAGTGTTTTCGGAGATGTGAGGGAGTCAATCGCGTCATACGGATGTCTTGCTTGAGTATCCTTCAGTGTGTACTAGGACCTACACACGTGGACAAAATTGTTGGTACCCTTCAGTTAAAGAAAGAAAAACCCACAATGCTCACTGAAATAACCTGAAACTGACAAAAGTAATAATAAATGAAAATTCACTGAAAATTAACAAATGAAAATTAGACATTGCTTTTGTATTGTGGTTCAACAGAATCATTTAAAAAAAAAAAAACTAATAAAAATGGCCTGGACAAAAATGATGGTACCCTTAACTTAAGATTTTGTTGCACAACCTTTTGAGTCAATAACTGCAATCAAGAGATTTCTGTAACTCTCAATGAGACTTCTGCACCTGTCAACAGGTATTTTGGCTCCTCACTCCTCGTGAGCAAACTGCTCCAACTGTCTCAGGTTTGAAGGGTGCCCTCTCCAGACTGCATGTTTCAGCTCCTTCCACAGATGTTCAATAGGATTTAAATCAGGGCTCACAGAAGGTCACTCCAGAATAGTCCAATGTTTTGCTCTTAGCCATTCTTGGGTGTTTTTAGCTGTGCTTTGGGTCATTATCCTGTTGGAGGACCCATGACCTGCGACTGAGACCAAGCTTTCTGACACTGAGCAGCACATTTCGCCCCAGAATGCCTTGATAGTCTTGAGATTTCATTGTACCTGCACATATTCAAGACACCCTGTGCCAGATGCAGCAAAGCAGCCCCAGAACATAACCGAGCCTCCTCCATGTTTCACAGGAGGTACAGTGTTCTTTTCTTTGGATGCTTCATTTTTGCGTCTGTGAACATAGAGCTGATGTGACTTACCAAAAAGCTCCAGTTTTGTCTCATCTGTGCAAAGGACATTCTCCCAGAAGCTTTGTGGCTTGTCAATAAGCCTTTTGGCAAATTCTAGTCTCGCTTCTTTATGATTTGCTTTGAACAGTGGTGTCCTCCTCGGTCGTCCACTTTGGCTCAATGGTGCGATCTGACACTGATGGACCTTGACCTTGGAGTTCACCTCTAATCTATTTGGAAGTTGTTCTGGGTTCTTTGGTTATCATTCATATTATCCGTCTCTTCAATTTGTCACCAATTTTCCTCTTGCGGGAGGTTGGCTACAGTCCCGTGGACCTTAAACTTCTGAATAATATGTGCAACTGTAGTCACAGGAGCATCAAGCTGCTTGGAGATGGTCTCATAGCCTTTACCTTTAACATGCTTGTCTATTATTTTCTTTCTAATCTCCTGAGACGACTCTCTCCTCAGCTTTCTGTGGTCCATGTTCAGTGTGGTACACACCATGATACCAAGCAGCACAGTGACTACTTTTCACCCTTTAAAATAGGCAGACTGACTGATTACAGTTCAAAGACACCTGTGATGCTAATTAGATGACACATCTTAGTTTAACATGTCATTTAACATAATTATTTTCAATCTTTTCGAAGGGTACCAACAATTTTGTCCATGTGTGTATAATTAATCTACTACTTAAAAGATCGAACTTGCAAACCTTCTTCCTGAAAAGTTGAAACATGATTTTCATGAAAGAAGTTTAACAAACAAAATACACAAACTTTAACACAACTAACAGCCACAGAAAGTTTGTTATGGTTTAAAATACAAAGGTAAATAGAATTGAGGCACTACAATAAAAAAAGAAGAACTATTTTTCCTCCTAATTTAACTTTTGACATCGAACATTTGATTTAGCTAATCACCATGAGCTTCAAGGAGATGAAAACTGTGACCGAGGCGACTCATTTCAAACTGCACCATCTAAAATACAACAGAGGTCCAGATCACATATGAAAAGGCAGGAGACGAGCAGAGAGCTGTACAAGTTTCAAAGGTTTGCAGAATTGGTGCTGGAACACTTTTGTCCCTCTATTTCTTCTATCTAAGAGATGCATAAACACATTTCTTTTTTTCCTGACTTGACCTGCCCAAAGCCACACATTTCTAAATTGTTGATTCAGTTAAATAAAGCTTGACCTTCTATTAAGTTTTACTGTTGTACATTCAGATGTAATCATGGTGGATCTCTGAAGTTGCTCATGTGATCAAAACACATGCGGGTGACCATAAAATTACATGACTTTTTCCAGTATGTTGAAGGTGTATTTATAGTGTGATATGTATACTGTTTATAGATGTCTTGCCCTGTACTTTAGATGTATCATGTCAGCAGGCGCTGAGTGACTCTATGTCATCCATACGTCTCTTCACCATGTTTCACATTCTGATGCGTTGGTGTGTTAACGGCTTACAATTCACGTGTTGTTATTACCCAAGAGTGGACTAAATGAACTCTGACTAAAAACACGTCTAAAAAGTAGAAATATAATGGAAGAAAACTCATGAACTTGTTTTCTTAAATTCCTACAGCTATTATCTGAACTTATTACAAAGCTACATTGTGGCCAAATATACTGTAAGTCAGCACCTCCTTATTTGGGATGAAACATTTTTAAAGAAATACCTTGACTTGATTCATGTGAATAGAACAGGGTGGGCAGATATACTGTGATGTACTACATTTAAACATTTTGAAATACATTTAGTCTATTGAAAAGTCCTTAAAATCAGCAGATTGTTCAACAATAAGGTTGTCTCAGTAAAATACAGTGAAAAATGTAAATCAAATGTAAATCAAATGTAAATCAAATGTAAATCCTAAAAAAACTAAAAACATACAGACAACAACAACAATAATAAGAGGAGAGAAACGATGCTGGTGTATCGCCCTTTGCTCTACGTTGGTTCATATGTTACAATAAGCAGCTATTGATTCCTTTGCCTGTGGGTGGCAACATCTCAGCTTGGTCTCACTCCTAGGATGTCAAATACCAACAGTTAGTGAGTGGCCCTCTGTGTCCTGATAACGAGGTACAAAGCACCTTTTAGTGTCCGTATGAGACGCACCTGTCTTTCAACTAAGTCCAATGTAAACTCATCTGTGTCATTATTAGACACTCACAGCATTGGACGTATTAATTGCGAGAAGGCCTCTCAGGGCAGATGGAAGGTCTGGTGGATGGGCCAAAAAGACACAGGACTTTTTCTCAGGCACCAGCGCTCGTGTCCTTTGTGAAACCAGAAGTTAATTGACTTTTGATGATGACATGTCAAAGAAAGCTACGTACATGGTTCACATGGCGTAATTTCTGTAGCTTAATTGACGTTAAAAGCGTACTTATTTGAAGCCAAACCCTTTTTTTTCTCGACTAAGTGGTTTTGTTGCCTGAACCCTAATCTAATTTGTCTCATCAGACGTTAGTCACGTGACTCGGTAGTCATTTGTTAGACACTTGAGTCGTAAGTCAGTGAACTAGAATGTACTCGCACGCCGTCCCGGACACGTCCAATACTAATGCTCGATGAAGATCGTCATAGGTTGAAGTCAAGGCCATGGACCAAGCCTTGGTTTGATGAGGAGTGGGGCTGAGAATGTGTTGGAAGCTATGCAAAAGGCTTCTGCCAAAGCGGTACAATAAGACGAGTATGGAGGAGATCACGTTGAACATCTCTACTTCTGCCAGTCTAAACTTGTCTTGCTATTAAAATGATTCCCTTATAGCTGGCACAGGTTTGCAGCATTGACGTATCAAGGAGAACTGGAACTCAATGTTCCTATGCCACCACATTTTGTTCCTGTAACGGACGTAAATACCAGAAAAGTCTTTGCAGGTATCCACGTTTTGGGCCTAGAGATCAGGTATTTGTGAATCCCAGTAAAAAAAGTATCCACTGTTTTAAAGCTGCTCCTTTGAAAAATATGCTTGGCCAGTGCACATCACATTATGCTGACGGAAGTTAAAATATCGAGTGTGGCCACTACCATACATTTATTTTATATTATTTAAAAAGCCCCAGGATTAAAATATTACATGCAAAAATCGTGACAGTGAAATCTCACACCTGAAAATAATGAACACAGTTTGCAAAGAGGGGTCTGAGAGGATCCTGAACCAATACACTGATTCTGACATTACACATGGCTGTTTCTTTTTCTTTTTCTTTTTCAATGCTGTGAGTGCCACAAGCTTAATTCTACTCAGCTCCATTCTACTGGGAGGCAGAAATGTCACAGACAAAAACATCTCTAAACCTGGGGGAAACCAAAAAAATCTGCATGCCGAGACAAAAGACAAGTAGAAAATGAATTTGATGAACAGACGAACTTGTTGTATTCTGTCATGAGAGGAGAATATATATCATTCAACTCTTCGATCGGTATTTTTCCTTTCAGTCTGGAGATGAGATGCAGTCACAAGTGTTGATGTCACGGATTTGTTGAGCTGTGAATGTTCACGATGGCGATGATTCACAGCTACAGTGACCTGAGGGAGGCATAGTGTGTGCAGATATGTCCGGATGAAATGTTCAGATCTTGTAAAGTGATCCAGTTATAGACGATTATGTGAAGACAGATATCTCTCGCTGAAACCTGATAACGCAGCAGGCATATGTCAAGGCAAACACTCAATGTGTGGAGAGGACTGTAAAAGATGCAGCATACACACTCACTCAAAGTCCTTCAGTACTACAGGTTACACAACCACTAGTCAGCATATGAATAAAAATCCACACATCTCTTTCAATTCTCTTTGATATTTTTTCGGGTATTTTAAATGGTGTTTTTTGGATGCCCATTTGAAAATGATGTATTATGATTCCTCCAACTTCCCAAAAATGTACAAACCTTTGTTGTGAAAACTCGTTGTCATGAGCAATACTAATTTGTACCAATGAGATGAAATCATAGAAACAATTTTTTGTATCAGGTGACGATGTTTTCAACTGCTTTAGAGCACTTTTCAATCTCACCCTTTTCACACCTTTAATTGGCCCACTTTATTTCCTCTAACTTTATTTATTATTATTTATTTTTGGGTTGAGTTCAGGTATTTTGGTTAAGGTTCGGATGAGGTATTTGGCATAATCTACATATAAAAGATTTTCTCATGACATTAACATTTACGTCTAAAAGAACATAGCTGCCTTTTGGGTTTAACCAGAGAAAAAAGTTGCTTTTCAGCCCAATTCTTTATTGCAGAACTCAGCAGATTCGCTCTAATATTGTCTTGGTATATAGCACATATACAGCCCTGCGCCAAAGACGTCTCATGGATACTATTTGTAATTCACATTTCTCCAAACAAGACCAAGGATTTAATTATTTACAATTTCCATCTCAGAATAGTTATTATGTTATTAACTCTCTACTTTTGATTATTTGATCAAAAACATGTGAGATTCTGAGGTGTTGATGACATTAAAAGAAACAAAAGATCAATTCAGGTCTGATATGAGGTCACTATGTTGCACACTAGCTGCTGACTACCAAAAGTACAATATCAGTCCCTATCGGAACAGTAAATAGAATATTATTAAATCATCAGACGAGAGCACAAAATAATTATTCTGTGATCATGATTAAACAATTTTTTTTTTTTACAACTGTTTGTGAATTTTAGCTGCCATTTCAAACAGGTTGGATATTTAAGCACATGCATTTAGTGTAGAGAGACAAACAGCAGCAGTGAATTACAGCTCTGCTCAGCGGCGAGGTAGATTTGTATCTGTGTCTTTGAGTCTGATGGGTTTTACAGGCAGCACAAAGTGCAACAAAAGGCTAAAGTGCTTAAATCTTCAATAATATAAATCCCCAATCACACACAAGTGCACGCACATACACACACACACACACACACACACACACACGCACACACACACACGCACACACACACACACACACACACACACACAATGGCCTGCTCAGACAAAGTTACATGGGCGTGGAAGTAACAGCATATTTCACATATATACTACATGCTGTCACACACCTGCTGCCATAAAACAGAGTCACACCCACCCACATACACATATACACATAAACACACACGCACAAGGCACCACACATCTCACATATAGAACACCCACGCCTTCCTTTCACACTTTCCCTCATCTCCCTCTCCTTTTTCAGTCACAAAATCTTTGTTTTCTCACACACACGCACGCACACGCACACGCACACACACACACACACACACACACACACACACACACACACACACACACACACACACACACTTTATCATCAGGCTGCCAGTCAGAGCATTATGTCATCTTTCTATTCCAAAAAAACACGTGTGGCTCAGTGACACACACACACACACACACACCACATGCTTCTCAGCATCTCAGATGATGGGATGTTATAGCTATTTTGGCTCGTAGCCATTTTTATATCTAAATTACATGTATGTTTTTATTTCTGTGGCTACTTTGGTCACAATCGTTTTCTTACATTAAAACATATCCATTTGTTGAAATATTTGAGTTGTATTTAACAGTCTTACAGATAAGCTCTCTTTAATGGCTGCTTCTTCTTGTATTGTAAACTGCATGTGCAGTACATCACTACTCGTAATGATGCACCTAAAAAAAAAAAAATCATCTAAAAGGCAGCATTTGCATCTCTTTGCCTTGGAAAACCAGGCTAAACAAATCATCAAAACTGTGGGTAAAAGTCACATGAAACAAAACAAAAGTAAATTCATGAAGAATAACTAATATGCTTGATTAAAAGTTGGGTAAAAAGGTAAACAAAGTAATTCCCTTGAAGGCCCAGTATAAAAAATCAGCAGGTTCACAGGCCAGACTCATTTACATTTTGCAAGGACAGCTCCTTATTGAATCTGCCACAAGGTCCTTTATTCACAATTCAAACTCGCCAGGAGAGTGCGAGAGCACCTCTTTCAACTTCAAATAATCCTGCTGCTGCTGCTGCTGCTCACATTAGGTTGGAGCAGAATATAGGGAAGCACTTTTGCATAATTCATTTCGGACTCTCAGGACAGATAGTGACTCCTCTGAGACAGTAAACAACAACAACTTATACAGTTGTGAGAGGAAAAATAGTTAGCGAGCACATGTAAATGGTTTCCAGGTATTTGTTTCAATTTACAGCAAGCAACCGAGAACCCATTAGACGGTGGAACAAACTGTTCTGATGAGGAGTGTGTAATGGTGCAACTGCTTTCCGTCTGCATCTTTTCTTCACCTTTCTCTATGAAAATGAGAGATGGTCACGTACACAGTTAACAGCTGAACATAGGTGCCAATTTTTTACTTTTTTATTTATTTTTCTTTCAAGGGCACCTAATTATAGTTTTAAGGCGGACTTGTGAGCTCATGCTTACGGTTAATGTTCTCATAGATGTGCTCCACACACTCCATCAGTCACACATGCACTTAACAGTATCAAAAATCACACACATGGCAGGCTCTCTCATGCACTGTATCATCCGCCTCCTGAGACCTCACACCCTGTTAAATCTGAAAGACCTCTGACCTGCAGTCAGTCTGCAGCCATGCAGTCACTCCTCTGGCATCCTGACCGCCAGCTACAAGTAGCTGGCTCAGTACACCGACAGGACATTCCCACAAATGGCTGCCGTTGTTGAGCCATGTGCTGAGTCGACCGCCCTGCTTGTCATCATGATCGTCGCTAACACACTCCTAGTATGTCCTCACATACGGGAATAGGCAGCATGACATCATGTCAGTTCGATGTAACAAACTAAAGCTGTCAGAAATGCAATTGAGTCAATATTTCTACCAGACACAAACTTAATTAAAAACACCTTAAATTATTCTTAAGAATAGTACTTTAGTCATGAGGAATGTACTTAGTTACTCTTCACCTCAGGTGTGTTGTGACATCAGAGAACCAAATGTGAGCCTCTTCTGGGCTGATTTCGGTATCGAAATCAATTCTAGTTAGCCAGTTAGCTGCAGCGCTGGGTATGCTCGAGCCGATTCTGGTGCATCATCCGTCACGGGCCTGACATGTCTCTGGCAACCACTAGTGTCAGATATAGGCCATTTTTGTATTGGGCCATTTCGGCCATCAACGATGTATAACAAGGCATGTTATACATGCAAAAGATTGGTAAGTGAGTTTTTATTTTCTTCCTTCAACCTGTTGAGCTCACTAGAAGCCTGGAGTTTACCCAATGGCGACATTGCAGAAGCTAACACTGTTAGCGCTATCAGCACTGCTAGCTGCTAACCACCTGCTCAGCCGTCGCCATGTTGAGAACCTTTTGGAGGCAATCCCACAATCATAGATGTGATCTGAAATTGTAATTTAGCACCTTTAAACACACACACACGCACCTGCATGTCTCACATACAATATGTTCCCACATAAACTGAAGCAGATGCTTTGACCTTAACTTACAGTCACAGATCCGCTAACACATTCATCAGATACATACTGCAGCACTGTCACACAGAATTATACATGACCACATACACATCAAACACAAATGTCCAATGCTAATCCTCAACACACACCACGCCTAAAAATGTCCTCACGTTCCAAAAATGTCCTCATCCTCTTTTTAAAAGTAAAATTGGTCCTTAAATAGACAGAAGTACAAGACACACACATACACACACACATCTACACACCATCTCCTGTAATGTCACTGGGAAAAAATAACTTACATGTTCATCTTATAAATAGCACATACCTCATCCCACCAGTATCATATAGTCATCTTTTGTTTGACCTTCAATCAGAATCCACTTAGACTCATGTTTCATCATTCATTCAGATTAATTCATTATAGAAATGATTTGAAATAAGAGTAGATAAAAATGTATGACCTTTGGTGGCATACATTTTGTCCGTCACAAGTGCTACTGCAGAAGTCAAAGGCAAATATTTATAACACTCCCACTTAGGGATCAGCAGGTCTAGCCCAAGAATACACACTTGCCGCTTGCGTTGTCGCCTGTTACAGCTACCGTTACTGTTTGTTGGCATAAAACTAGAGGTCACTAAACGTTTAAGTTAGAGTCGGGTAGTCTGCAGAGACTTCCTGTGTTCTTTTTTCTTGATGGCTTTTTGGACTTACAGGAAGAGAAAAGAGAACATTTTGATATAAACCCCTCAACAATTTTAAGACACATATTTAAAATGAAATAAAAAAAACAAATGACTAATCAACACAGGGGCACTCGATTAAATGTACTTTCCATTTCACTTTGTCCTTAATATACTGTATTTTGCAGTGATCCAATAAACACAGTGTGAACATGCACTCGTGATGCCTCAGTGTCACACATGTAGGTCCTCACAGCAGGATTCTGCTGGCTGCTGTTTGTCTAAGCAGACTCAGTGTCAGCTCCGCTGCAGGACGTCCCGTGCCATCTGTTGTTTAACTTGGCCCAACCTTTGACACACTGATATCTGTGTCGAGTGTTCATACCCAGTGGTAGGATGGTCTCAGGGTGAGGTAGCATCATGAAGTTGCAACCATGACACATACTTCCTCTGATGTCACAGTGTGGCAAATTCCCGACAATTCCTCTCAGGTTTTCTAATGCGCTGAATGTAAATGTGCTTTAAATCAGTTGGGTTGAAGGCCCGGTCAGAATTTTGTTGCCGACTTTAATTATTCCAAGTGCAGTGATTAGTGGATTTGTTTTGGTGGGCGAAGTGACACATTTGTTTTCCAAGTTGAGTTCAACTTTGGTGAGCCTCAAATATGAACTGGTGAACAATAGACCCTTTTACAGTGGACGTCATCAAAAACATGCGTGTGCATGTTGGCAGCTGATGTGGCGTTCTTGCCCAAGCCAACCAGACGAGTTGGCGAGCATTAAACATTGAGCTAAAACTGTGAACAGCATCAGAATGTCCAGAATGTTTTTTCACGCTCAGAATGATCGCGATCGCTTCAGAGCAGCAGGTGTTTCAGTTTAACGAGTGACTGTGTTGGCTGGTGACTTTCAGCCAAATGTGTCTGTGGATGCTCTTCGTAGTTTACCTAAATGGTCGGTGTGGATAATAAACACTGATGAGTATGTATTTGAAATCGATTGAAGGCTCTTACGAGGACGCCTATATGTTCTGTTGTGTGTGTTGTGTTGGTGTTTTCTTCAGCTTTCGTCAGTATGAGTCAACAGTGTTAAGGTTGCATTCGCGACCTTTAGTGGTTAATGCCTTTGCATCAACCTTGCTCGACAAGCTATTGTTGTACTTCCAAAGCTAACACATTTGCTTACCAAACTCGTTATAAAATCAATATGACTCTTACAAGTAACTCGTGATTCTGTGTGCACACAGCCACTCTTTCTCAACCTATTATCTTTGTCAACACTCTTAGAGATTATGCTAAGGAGTGTATCCAAGGTCAAGAACAAACTGTAAATCTCACTGACAAATGTGTTATTCAGCCTTACATTTATGGTAGAATCACACTGAGGATAATATATTCATAAAAAAAAGGACACGGCAGAATCCAAGGTTGAAGCTCAAATGTGGCTGCTGCTGCTGCTGCCGGTCCGCCTGAGCTGCAGGGATGAGACAAAGTCGTATCTCGTGCCAGACGCTGTTTGCCTTCAATATCACTGATGTCACTGCATTGTTTCTCTCTGTCCGACAGACTGGCAAGAGTCCAGAGCTGAAGGACTCAAAGGAGGCTTCAGCCTCCAGTGTGATGTGACAAAGGACGTCTTTAGAAACTGGACTGATTTCAGTCTGAATTATTTCTTTATCAGAACAGATCGATGAGGTTGTGGTGGTGACTCTTGGTCCCATATTGTTTAGAAATACCATCTTAGTCTTGATTGAAGACATTTGCATTATCTTCTGTTGCCTCCTACATTTAATGTAAGAAAATGACTAATGTAGTGTCCTTTACTATGGTTGCTTTTTTTGTGCTCTGATATTTTAAATACATGACATGAATGACTTGAATTTGCCAATGTACAGTAGAGTAATGGTTCAACCTGCTGCATAATCATGAACATTTAAACATGACTCTATGTTTATAGTAATTTATAGTAATACAAACAAATATAAAGGATATACTGTATTGTCGGCTGCACGGTGGTGTAGTGGCCATCACTGTCATCTCACAGCAAGAGGGGGGGGTCCTTCTGTGTGGAGTTTGCATGTTCTCCCCGTGGCAGCGTGGGTTCCCTCCGGGTTCTCTGGCTTCCTCCCACAGTCCAAAGACATGCAGCTCAGGTTAATTGGAGGCTCTAAATTGCCCGTAGGTGTGAATGTGGGCGTGAATGGTTATCTCTCTCTCTCTATATGTGCCCTGTGATAAACTGGCGACCTGTCCAGGGTGAACCCTGCCTTCGCCCAATGTCAGCTGGGATTGGCTCCAGCGCCCCGCGACCCTAAATAGGATAAGCAGTTTGGATAATGGAATAGACAAACTGTATTGTTGTATATAATTTAAAACATAGAATATGGGTGATGTGAAATTAGATATATTGTGACAAACACATCTTAACTCAAGGTCTACTTACTGGTTTTGTCTCACGGTCTTCATTAGTTATTTGATTCAGTTGCATCTCATTATCACTAAGTAAGGAACTTCAATGTTGATAACTGAGAAAAATTAATCTGCTGATAAAGACCATGATATCTGGTTAAAAGCTCTGGAAAAAGCTTGTGAATGAACCTTGAGTTAAGTTATGTTACAAAGTGTTTTTTCTGCTCTTTTTGAAGTGAGGTGGATTCCCAAAGATATATCTGTTTGTACATTAATAATTCAATGAATCAATTTATTTATTCATGGCTGTGTAATTTGTTTTGTTTTGTGTTGATGTTGAACTACTGTTCGGCTTATGGCTGAGTAATCGTGTGAGCTGTCATTTATCTATTCATTTGTTGCCCTTTTTTGGTCTGGTTTGTCAGTGATTTGTTAGAAAGTGGAGGCAGACCCTGATACTATGTCATTGATACAGAGTGTCCGTTTCAGTTTTTCACCCAATCCTTTGTTTTATTTAAGTTGGGGAACCTGTAATGAATCAAACAAGAAGAAGTGAAACTCATCTGCCTTCATACAGCAGCTTCACTGAACCAGAGTGCAGGTTGTGTTCTGAGTACAGAGGCAGATACTCATCCACTCTCTCTTTCACTTCTTCACAGACGGAAAAACTATTGCTTTCATGTTGTTACTTTCTGTATTGATGAAGCTCATTATCACTCTCCACACACACACACACACACATAACAAAACCCCAGCAGAAAGAGAGAAGTTCACACCCCCACAGAAGGTTGATGAATTGCATTCAGGGAAATATAGGACTTGATTCACACAAAGCAGACAGATTTTAAAATAAAACATTTATTTGTTTAAACATCATTCATTAGTCATTCAGTAATTATAATTTTGACCACAAATTCTGTTTTGACTTTTGACGTGAGACCCAGCAATTTGTTGCATTTCATTGTTTTAGTACTTCACATGTACTGTGCAATGGAAAGTTTAATTTGATATTTTCTTTTAAAAAATGTAAAAAAAATGTTTGACATATTGTCTCAGTTCAGCTTGCCTTCTCTTCTGCCATTCTGTCTCTCACCCACCTCGTCAGTTTATTCTGTGCACCTGTTAGTCACACCCACCTCGTCAGTTTATTCTGTGCATATGTTAGTGTTGTGGAAGATTTGTACGTTAATCAGGAGAAGAACCCGAAGTTAAGAAATCGATAAAGTCTTTAGAAAATCAAGTTTGTCTTTGTCCTCTTTTATTCTTGCAAGGGAGAGATTCACAACGACTGCACGCTCTGCAGTCTGTAGCAAATGTCTCAACATTCCACAGGTCACAACCTACTTTATACAGCTTTGAGATGTAAGCAACGGTCTTGTCCTTTGATCTTTGAACTGTAATTTAACCCAAATTAACAGCTTAGGGAGGACACTGTGTTATTTTACATTCCAGAAGATTACCGGAGCACAGGTCTTCAGTTTCAAGGTTTAACAGTTACGCACACACATCTTATTAACAAAGTCCTTAATTAATAGACTCTCATATCATTTTCTATCAGTCACACACATATTTTCCCATCACATTAGTCACACCCACCGTGTCAGTTTATTTGTGCACATGTTAGTCACACCCACCTCGTCAGTTTATTCAGTGCACCAGTTAGTCACACCCACCTCGTCAGTTTATTCAGTGCACCTGTTAGTCACACCCACCTCGTCAGTTTATTCAGTGCACCTGTTAGTCACACCCACCTCGTCAGCTCAATCACTCTCACCTGTCCAATCTGCTGTACCTACTCCCTCTGGTATATATATATATATATTCACTGACAGATAGTTCTCTGTGTATTGCAAGACAATCCAGCACTTTTCCCTCGGACTGGTTTCCCCTTACCTCTGGCCCCGGTACAACGCACCCGTTTGGACTTCTCCACCTTGCTTCTGCCCTGGTAACCGCCATAGTCTTATGTCCCCGACCCCGAGATTCCTGCCTTCTTCCCTGACTGTTTCCTGTGGTGTGTTCTGCCTGAATAAAGCTTTGCTCTTCACTCACTATTCCGTCTCTGTCGTATTGTGTCTGGGTCCTTACCACCACCCGTTGCACATATTTCTTCATTTGCTTTGGTATATGAAAAAAATATATAAACAAATAAATGATAAATAAGATTGTAGAGCGATTTTATAGATAAAGATAAGGTATTTATACCGAAGCACATGCCGTTTTTGTTAGAATTTAAGAAACCTTGCGTAGCCTTACGGTACGGAAAGTGATCAATTCCATTATCAGTATCATGTATATTCTACATCACCCTCTTCCTTAAGTTTTAATGGGAGTGAGATATAAAACTAAAGACTGCACCATTCTATCTAATGGAAATACTGAAGACGTCTTGTGCTTCATTTTATACATTTTGGCAAAATTCAGCCTGACATATTCTATATTGTGGGTTAACTGTAAAGTTTAAGATAAAGTTCTGTGGGATGAAGCTCTAGCGTGAGTTCAGTCGGAAGACCATACTCTTGTATACCTAAGCCCGTAATTTATTTCTCATACATCTGCCAATAACTTCTCACGCATGCTCACTCATTATATACTTGCTGTCATTTCTCTGGGCTGTCAATCATGACATCAGCTGTTTAGATCAGCGGGTCTCCTCCATTCAATAAGCACAATGAAACAATTACATGGTTAGCCTCTCATCTTGCTACTGTCTCTTTTAAATATGACTGTCTCTCTACCTTCAGTTCATTCATGTTGCCGTTACGCTCCCCTCCACCTCCCCATCTCCGCCCAGTCTTTACAGATCCATCAGCTTCATCATCCTATCAGCCTCATCAGCCACCACCACCACCACCACCACCAGGTCTGGACTCCACAGGGGATCTATTTTGTTGCAGATCGGGGCAGACGGCCCTCGATTACAAATCTCCCTGTAGAGTCCAAGCGCCAAAGACTCTGTCAAGACTTCATCATCACATATGATCTGTTAATAATAAACAATTATCTTTTCTTCACCTGACTGGTCTCTCCTGATTGAACTACATTCGGCTGCACAGCTGGAGTCTGGACTAATTGACCCACTGGTGGGTCAGTGTGGATTAAGTGTTTCAGAAGGGGAGCTGGTGACTTCTCATATCAATCAAGATTTTTTCTACTTTTGCCTTCAATTCAACTTTCATATAACCCCAGCAGGTATTACAATATTGAGGATCAATGAGTCCTGTAAAGAACCACGGGGACCTGTGGGCGACATAACTGACATGAAATAACAACCGCAAGCGCAAGACCAACAGCTGGAGTGTGTGTGTTTGAGGAAAGCTTAGATATGAGCCTGTGAAGGTGTGTACAGGATGCATGCGTGTTGAGTGTGCATTCACACAATTGTAGGTGTCGGTGTGGAACGGATGCTATGATCTACTGCAGTGTATATATAGATCGTCTTGAGGTGTGTGTGTGTGTGTGTGTGTGTGTGCGCGTTTGCACTTAGATTCCTGTTCTCTTCATTTAGAAAATTCTGCCACCAACATATTTCACCTTGTGACTTTTTTAGTGAGCAGACACAGTCTGTCTAACCCTGCCCACTTAACACATTTTGTATGTGTGTGTGTGTGTCTGTGAGTGTGTGTGCATTTTCATTCATTCCAAGGTAAAAAGAGTATTATTTTACTCTTTAACAAAATGACCTTAATCGATAAATGGTTGCATGTAATTGCTGATAATCATTGTCAGTCACCTCTCTGCAGGTGGCAGAGCAGCACCCAGTTTTCCCTGTTATTGCCCTCATGACTCCCTCAGCTTTGAGTCACCAAAACCAAAATGAGTGGTGAGAGCAGTGACGGCGGAAAATAGGGATTGGAAATGATTTTGGCCTTTTCAATGGAAAGAGATGCACTGTCTGTAACTAAATAAATAAGGTTGTTACAGCATCTGTATAAGGAAATTGAAAAAAACTATATGTGCACCTTTTATTTGGACTTACTTTTTCTTAAAGTCTTCCTCAAGACACATTTTAAATCGTGAAAAAATACTCTGCTCTGATTAATATCACATTTGACATGGTTTTCCCACTTTAAAAGTACAAAAGAACTCTTTCAAGAAAACACTTGGAGCGACAAATTTTGGCCTCTTGAATATTTTCTCTGCGAGAGGAAACATCGGAGAGATTCGGCCTTACATGTTTGACTCAGAGACTAGCTGACATATCAGAATGGTAAGTGTAGTTAGCATCTTTTATTTGTTATTGTCCTTTTTTCTTTTTTTTAATTGGCAGTGGGGGTTGTGAAACATACAATACCTCCTATGAGGTTACAGTGTGTTCACATTTGCCATCGTTTTGAAACGATATACGGTATAGGTATTGCAAAATACCTATTCCTACACCTGGCTTACCCTCTGATATCCCTCATTTTGCCGTAGCGTATGATATGATATCAAAAGCCCCACCCTCAAGTTGACTGGATTGGTTTCTTAGGTACTGTATGTGACTCATGAAATCCTGGCTGTCTGACTGTGCTTCTAAGACTCATTGGTAAACTGCAGGGTGGAAATGCACAGCCATGGGGTCGACTGCTTATTTTCCTCATAATGTGTATATAAAAAAAAAACACCATGTGGACATATCAACAAGGTTAAAAACTTGATTTTCATTGGAGGGGGTCTCTCAGAAAAGATTTTTGGATTGATATGATGTATCAGATCCAGATAAACCCTTTACGTTTATAGGCTGACTGTTAGTTCTATGAGCCACACCTTCAGATAGTGAGAGTGAACGCGATAAAATCCAACAGCAGAGGCAAACATAAAAACAGCCATCAACAGTAGAAAATCAACATTTAATCTACAGAGTTAGACAGGCAAAGTGAAGATATGGTCATACTTCATTTGATCTCAACAAGTTTTTAGGCACAGGGACAAACATTTAAAAATATCATATATAATAGCATATATTATTCTATGTAGCATAAAACCTCTTTACCATGACAACGTATGCACTTCATCATTGGCTGTACAAAAATACATTTAAATCTCTCTTTCTCTGCACATTGTGGGCATGTTTGTATTTGTGTTTGTCAATGTGCAAATGTAGGTGCTCCTAATATTTTCTATACTTGTTATGTATGTCTGCATATGTCTGTGTGTGTACATATATGTGTGTGTGTGTGTGTGTGTGTGGTCCTCTTCTTGCAGCTGTGGTTCAGCCAAAGTCGATTCGTGGGCGGTACTCAAGAACCATGGGATACGTCTGAGGGAGAGACAGAAAAACATGAAACTGTTTCAGAGAAGAGAATCTGTCTTTTGGTCTTTACACCATAAACGTTCACCACATGGCTGCTGGAACACCGAGGGGAATAATTAAAGGCTGAAACACTAAAGCTAGAACATCCTGTGGTCCGGTTATCGTTTATTGAACAGGCTTTTTGGAAAGGTGCAAAAACAGTTGTTACATCAACAACATGTATGTTCAACCCAATTCCACATGACATGCTGAAACACACACACACACACACACACACACACACACACACACACACACACACACACACAGCCATAAGAAGTCAGACTGACAGAGCGAAAGACAGACCGGGTGACTCCTATTTCATCTGACGTCAAACTGCAGGTTTTCATGAATTCAGAGCCAAAGAAGAATGTGAACCCAGTTCCATTAAACTGCCCGGGATCGACCTGGCTCTGCTCTGCAGGGAGAGAAGCCAAGCGTCTGATGCAGAAGAGCCATACATGAAAAAAAGAAAAAAAAGTAATAAAGGCCGCTGCTGCTCGCTCTGCTGAAGCTCAATTGAAAAGTTTGTCATTCGATACCTGTGGAATACAGAGGGCTGTGTAACAAGCCGCTCTTTCTATTAGCTTTATTGGAGAATCTTTTCAAATCTGAATCCAGAAGCACGTCTGCACAATGTATTTAGGTTTAGCTTTTGATTTTAGACAAAAATAAAATAAATGGTACAGTCTAACTACATGTTTGCACATTAGTGCTTTCATAACAATAAATAGTCTCAGATTTCTTAAGCGATTTAAAAGGGTCTGGTGTTGTGCTCAGTGACAGCTGTTTCTGTCAGTGGAAACAAAACGTTTGACCAATCAGAGCCCTGAGAGGGATTTAAAATGCTCCGCCAGATTCAGAAAAACAGACAAACTGTGACCAGCTTGGATGTGATCAATGCAGCTGTCCAGTTTGATGTTATTCAACTTACAGGAAAAAAAACATTTTAATTGACACATTTCATCAATATGAAAACTATATATTGTTTCCTTGAATCAAAATCAGTCTAAAAACTCTAGCCACCTGTGTTCACACAAAGGTCTTGTTGTCAACATCATGAGGAAACCTTGCTCATTTACGTATTTGGCAAGTTGAGAAATGTTACCGATACTGAACATATCATTAAAATGTTCACGAAAATATTATTATTATTATTATGATTGACGACAGGTTCTTCTTGGATAGAAAACATGTCCTAGTGTTTTGGATTGTAAAATATTGGAATACTGATTGGTGATTGATGTCAAATACAGAGTACTACAGAGTACTACAGGCCAAACAAAACCCTTTGTGGTATTGATCATCTGTCATGTAGCATCCTCATGGTAAAGGTGTAAGTTGTACCTTCAGTTTTTTAAAAGTTAACACTGTCTTCATATACAGATGGCTTGGCCCAGGGGACCCTTAACCTCGCAGTAATCCATCCATTATTCTGGAGAACGAATAGAAATGTCAATGAGGACTACTTGTACATCTTGCCTCCTTTGGTTGTAAAGCACACTTGAAAGAGTCAAAGGATGTGAGCTACCCTTTTCATAAAAATTTCAAAAAGAAAAAAAGTGGATGTTTGTCATAGCAGCTGCAAAGTGAAGGCTCTGTCTCCTGTTCTTGGAGCCTGTCTACTATTTCTGGCAGCTCGAGGCTGCCGGTGCAGCAGAGTACAGCTGCTGTCATCTCCTCTGGCTTTCTGCATTTTGCTGCATCATGCCTCGGAAATAAAGAACAACACTGAATCCAACCTAAGCAGACTCTCACTGTGCCTTTGTATCTGCATCTCTGACACTCTTTCACTCAGCATTTTGCTCTCCAAACACTTGAATTCTACTGCAGTAACACATTTTATCCTCAGCTGTCAGCTACTTTTAAGGGATTTTGTTCTAGTGTCAAATGTCAAATGTAGAATCATCCAAACCTGCAGCACGAGCAAAACTCCAGGAAGGTGAAAATACTAAAAACTACATTTGCTGTCAAATATTGTTTGGTGCAGCCAGAAATTACGGAATGAACTTACATGTACTTTTCCATTGACTATTTCCTACAGGAATATGTGGTTATTAAACCTAATGCAAATATATTCTACTTTAATGTGTCCCCTCTGGAGTCACACTTAAGCTCATTAAATGTCCAAAATGTAAAAGGTTCTTCCACTGGGGACCCTGACTATTCACAACAAATCTGTCTTTGTAATCGTTTGTAATGAAACAAAATGTCAGGGTCAATGCTGAAAGAAAGGGGGTCAACAAAATCATTAGTAATCATCCTTTAGAGTTCTGAAGCGTAGCTCTCACCCTCCTGTAAGTTCAACATGGACATACTGTCAGATAAAGCAATGATTCACCTAGTTGATGTAAGACTGATCTTATTTATCCTCTGTTCTTGGGAAGACAAGGGACATGATTCATGAGAAGGTTCTCATTCCAGTGAGGTGGCCTGTCGAGATGGTTTAACCTGAGTAGATACAATGTAGGGTTAAGGCCGGGTCACTCCGCTGAGTATCTGCTCTTTGCCTGGGTGAGTGCAGGAATATAAGGCTGCTTAAAGGTACATTATTCAAGAGTTAGAGGATGATGTCACCTGTCAGAGGGCTCAGTAGATTTATGACGACAAAGCCCCATACCTATTGCAGGACTGAGCGAATGCTCATCCAACTTTCTGAACATTATAATAATAAAGTAATCATTCTACAAAGTGCCTGTCGGAAAACAAAACAAAAACGACAACGGTATCGGTCATTTCATTTCAAAATGCCTCAAGACATAAACATATGTTTTACTCACAAAGACCTCTAGTATGAATGATAACTCAATTTCTACAATTACGGGTATTTTGTTGTTTAAGTTGAAAGACTTTTTGTAGAAAGAAGCATGATAATCTGTAAAAAAAAAATACATTTCTTAGATTTTTATTTCAGATTAGGATATCTGATATGAAAAGAATTGTTTTAGTTGAAACTAACAAACTTGCCTTAAATGTATTGTATCTCTAATACAAACACGGCTGTAAATTGGAAATAATACAGATACTTTACAAGTAATACACCTTTGTACTAATTTCTTTCTCAGGGAAATTATGTCCTCTTACAATTAAACACATCTGTGGCTTTCTCTGTCTCAGTGGGAGGACCTGAGCATCAACTTTCCAAGAGTTGCTTTCTTTACTAATTTTATATGGATTGTTTAGATTTTTCCCTATAAAAAAATGCCTTATTTGAAACCCCACATCTTGAAAGTGCGCTGTGTTTGAGGTGGTGAAGAGGTTCAGCTTTCTTTGGATGGAGCATTTGCTTAGAGGTGTTTAGGAAAGAGTTTTGTGTTTCATAAGTAAGTTAGGCTCCATCATTCAGACAGAAAACTTTCCTGCTTCTGAACAAACGGCGCCAACACATGAAACTGATTTGTGCTAACGAGGTGAGTCCACTGCTTCTCAATAACAGGAGGGGTGGAACGACTGGCGCAGCTGCAATAAGTGACTTTATCTGATCTCAGAAACACTGTTTGAGGTCAAAAACAATGTGAGTGCTCTTTCTAATCTAATCTGAGAGGGATTTGACCTTCGTCTGAACAGAGTAAACATAGAGGGACTATCCGGGACGGCTCTGTCCATCCAGCATGACCATCTGACATTTAGAATGCGAGTATGTTGTTTAGGGCACTTTATCTGGACAACAGTCCGGTTCAGGTCAGTAGTCAAATGTATTTTAGGACATTTTGTGTAATTCTGTACTCCACAGATGAGCATCTTAGCCACTTATTGCGCAGTCCAATATAATTTTAATCCAGAGGCCTTAACACACCGGGGGTGTGATGAATGAACGACACAAAAATGTGAAATACTCGCTTGTGAATATTACATGTCTGGGGCTTAGAATAGGAGTGGAATATGGTCTCTGCTGCCTTTGTCAAGTTAGAAAGTTTCAAAGGAATAATAAAGAATCCTAACTTGGTTTGGACTATGGTGCTTCCGTGATGTTGTTTCATAAAAAAAGGTGCAACTCAACCCTCTTCGCACAACGTGATTGGTTGATACCTTTATTTGGGTGCGAAAGCTCTGAAAAATCTGCCTTGTTCTGACAAAAAGTATGTTTCTCTTTCTCTGCATAGCATTCACGCTCTGTGTGAAAGTATTGATAACTTGATCGCTTGAAAAGAAATGCCATACATGCGAGTGTTAAATAGATTCATATGTAATAGAACATGAATTTTAATAATAACTACATTCTCTAGGCATAATATTCTCTAATAATGAAAATAACTTTTCTCATATTTTATTTTCTCTTTTTCCCTTTAATATATCGGTGATGTTATCACAGCCTGTTTATACACTCAGTGGCCACTTGTACATGTTCAGGTTTGGTTGACACTGTGATATAGATGTTAATCAAATTATGATTAAGAATTTAACTTGTAGTTTAGAAATTAAATTAGAAACCGCTCAATTTAATGCAGTCGCGTCTACAACACATCCTTTAAACTCAAGAGTGTCAGGCTGTGAGGCTAATTTTACATAGTGGTCAAACAATGTAATTTCAATAGTGGTTATTTAAATCAATAGATCCTAAAAGTTATAAAATGCACTAATAGCTGAATCCAGAGTTATTTTCATTCCTGTTCATGTGAATGAGCCTGAGAACAAAGTTGGACTATAGGCGGGGTTAAAGGAAATAATAATGCACTTGCTCTGTGGGCCCTTGGATGCAGAAGATCACTGGATGAAAGAATTCTGTCTCTTGCTGATTGAAACAGCATGGCTGATCCACTCGTTATTTCAGCTTTAATGTCTACTAGCTGTCATGGAGACGGATGACAAACACGAATAAGCTGTGCACTTTTGTTGCATCTAACATCATAGAGATAACTTTGACGGTTTGTCCTTTAGAACTATAATAACGGTTGCTCGTTGCCACAGCTGCTAATATTAGCATTGCTAATTTGCTATCATCTGTGCTCTCCTAGTCAGACCTCTGCTTCCTGACCCTTCACCTGCAAGTTACAATACACACAGAGCACTTGCATCATGATCAGCGCTGTCTTCTTGGATCCACTCGGGCATTAGGATGTTAAACAGACCAGGGACCCGCAGTAACAGAGCGGGACCAAATAAAACATGGATTTGCGACTGTGGCTCTGTAGTAGAGCAGGCTCGTCCTTCAACCTTCAATCAGAGGATCGATGGTTCAATCCCCGGCTCTGCTAGTCCATGTCGAGGTGTCCCTTGGGCAAGACACATAACCCGAAATTGCTCTCGCAAGCGGTGTATGAATGGTTAGTTAGAGTCCTGACGGGCAGGTGGCACCTTGCATGGTATCAGTGTATTACATTACATTTAGACTTACAATGAGTGCATTCATCATGCACTGATGACGGGGGCTACCATGCAAGGTGCCACCTACCCATCAGGATTCTAACTAAGACCAGCTGCACAGCTACAGGAACAATTTGGGGTTAAGTGTCTTGCCCAAGGACACATCGACATGGGCTAGCGGAGCCGGGGATCGAACCGCTGATCCTCTGATTGAACACTGAGTGTATGAATGTGAATGGGTGAGTGACGACATGTAGTGTTGAAGCGCTTTGAGTGGAATCCTGTAAGGGTCTCGGGTCTGGCCTTGAATCATAGGGTAAAGACCTCTAAACCAGATAGCAATTACATTTTTACCCAAAACATATTTGCGTTAGGGTTGCTAGGGCAAATGATTTAATGGTCGAACGTCTTGGTGATGCAATTTTTAAATTAGTGACAATTTAGTTATCGAATAAAATATTTAGGGACAAATGATGACAGTTAATTTAAACAGAAATCAAAGTGAACAAACGTCTCAACTGCTCAACGATATGATTAACTGCCAGTCAACAATAACAGGCATCAGAATGTGTTCATTACCCAGTCAGCACAGACAACAGTACTTCCCAGATACATTTTGAGCGAGTGTTCATGTTTTTTCTACTCATCACCATCAAGGCAATCAGAATGCAGTGTCCTGTTCTGACTAAATGACATCCCGAGTCGCTGAGTGGTAACAGATGGATTTTTCTCGTTCCCATGTGAGCGCAGCCATCCTGACCGGCCTCCGTGTGCCTCAGCGTCGGAGGGAGGAAATCAAGTCAAACTGCGTAGTTGTTAGTAGGATGAGACTGATGAACGACTCGTATCTTCTTTCTCTCCCTCTTCTGTCTCTATTCCTGACTTTCATGCTTCGAATCCGTCTCTCTCACCCTCTCAGTCACTCCTCTCTTTACCTTATCCTGAACCGGACAGGAGTTCTTCCTTCTGACTCACCGGGAGGGACATAAATAATTCCGACAGACTGATTTCTCTCTTTTGTTTTGGAGCATGCGAG
The DNA here is from genome assembly GCA_016806645.1 of Ophiodon elongatus. Lineage (NCBI taxonomy): Eukaryota > Metazoa > Chordata > Actinopteri > Perciformes > Hexagrammidae > Ophiodon > Ophiodon elongatus. The sequence continues at coordinate 1,988,186 of JACSYO010000412.1, forward strand.
TTGTGGGCAAAGTGGGGGTGGAGGAAATACTGCAAAGGAAAGATTGTGCTCATAAAGAAGCTAGATGAACAACTTCAAACAAGCCATCTTCTCACGTATTTAAATTCAGTACTTCAAATACATTCAAATTCAGAGCCTTCACCTCGAGTGAATGTGATTTCTGCACAGCGTCTGCCATTGTATATAAAACCATCGGGAGTTTCAGAGGTGCAGAGCCTCACCTGTCATCATGAAAAGTAAAAAACACATACTGATAAAATAAATATGAATATGTCTCTACTGATCTGTGCTATAAATGTAATTTCTTAATGATTCCAATCATTAAAAAAAAGTATACTAAAAAAATTACTGAATGTGCGCATGTCCTGTTCAAACAGAGAGGAGACAGCGAGGTGAGGCAGCCACGAGCTGTGCCTCATCTCAGATTGTGCAATCCCTCACAAACTGGGTTGAGTGCATGCCTTTTGCTTTATCATTGTTTGTCACCACTGTAATATTTATAGACACTTTTATTATATGTCCTTTCTTTCCATAGAATAGGTAGTGTGTTTCACGTATGTGTTGAACATATTTAGTCTTGCTGATTGACATAAAACCGCAGTGAAAAATCCCCGAGGGGAGGCAGACAGTACCTCTGCCTCAATGAAGGGGGCGTGAGAGAGCCCACGGGTTCATGCTTGTTCTGCCGTTGCTTTTCTTCTACACTCTTAAAACTAAAAGAAGATAAGGAGGTCTTCTACAACAAAGTCACGGAGATTTTTGTCCAGAAGGATAGACGACTGGACTTAATTTACAAGTAAAGGTCAGACCATGCACACACTGCAGTAGGCTATACAGCCTATTGTTATTTGTGTTGACTGAGTATGAATTGTGGAATTGCGATGGCAAATAAAAAGCACACGGAGGGTGCAGAGGAAATGTGCTCTTTCTCTGAGCCGCCAGACATTGGTGGAATCAAATATGTACCGTACCTATGGGTATGTAAAGAATGCTGATATGAAAAATGAAAAACAACCAGGAGTCAATGTGCAAGCTGGCAACTGAATGGTGATTTAAGCTACTCCATTGGGTTCATATATTTGTAAATCTGACTCTGAAAGAGTCAGTGCCTCATCAGCCACGAACCTCACCGCACGTCCCTGTACACATTAGGCCTGTTTGGACCCTGATGATTAGATGGGTTTTAATAATTCTTACATGGGGGACATTTTAGTTTTTACCATCTAAGAATCAGGTTGTAAAAAAAAGAAACAACCCCTTGTGTGGAAAAACGTGCTCACCTAAACAAGTTCTTGAGTTCAAGTGCTGAGCAGGACTGACAACTGTAGGACTGAAGAGGTCTGAATAAGTTGCCCTGCTCTGTGGCTTGGATGCTCAGCAGCCCTTTTCTGCTGCGTTTCTATTTCACAATAGTCACTGTTGTCACACAATGTTTACATAATGTGTGTCCACAACTTTCCATATGGGATAAAGGTCCAGATGGAAAATGACATGACCTACAATTCTGAAAATCTGTGTACACTAAAGAGACAAATAGCGATTTAAAGTAATGTTGACTTTTGTTCCAATGTTTAGATTTCACAACCTAAATTCGTTTTTGCCCTACAATTATATAATGATTGACAATATAAGGATTTGGAATAATAAACAGAGGTTTTTTTTGTTTTTATAGGATATAGATATATGCTTAAATAAATAATAAATTAATAGGAATAAGTGGCAAGAAATTGCTGAACCAGTCGATGCACACACCAACATTAAGATTAAGGGGGGTACTAGCACTTGTTTTTTTTCACATCAAGCATTGTACTGACTTATTTCCCCTCCTCGTGTCCCTGCTCCTCCTCCTTCCATCCTCCTCCTCTCCTTGTCCTGACCTGGTGTATGATGCCACATGTGGTGCCAGCTGTCTGCGCTTCTCAGTCGCCGTCCACAAGTGGACGGGACCTTTCATTAGCTAATCGTTCATATGAATATATACACACACACACACACACACACAGATAAACAAGTCCCCATATACAGGAATGAATGCACTCTTCCCAAGCAAGCACATAGTATACTGTGAATCCAGATGACGGTCATGACCCCCCCACTCCCCCTACACACACACACACACACACACACACACACACACACACACACACACACACACACACAGATAAACAGAAGGAGTTGTCTATTCTCAGACTTTTGCGTCCACTCTGTGGTTCAGTGGACGTGTGTGTGTGTGTGTGTGTGTGAGTTCTTGTGCTTTTATCTTTGTGAGAACCAATTAACATTTTAGACGTAGGACATTTCCTGAGCAAGAGTTTGTCTGTTTTGATGGTGAAAGTTAAGATTCACACAAGAGTTAGTACAAGCTAGTGTTTTTTTTTGTATCTGTCTGTGAATGTTGTTTGATGTTCATTCCCAGAAGAACACCCCCATACATCGAAGTGTGTGCCTCTATCTCCAGCACTCAGTTAATCCTTATCAGCAAAGAATTTCATTGACTCTCACTGCTATGAATCTGTTCATATCTAGTCAATATTGACTTTTATAATCAGGAAAAGTTATTCATTCCTGGGATGGTATTCAAAGGAACCTTTATGATGATGAATATTGTGTCCCCTGGATTGAATAGGAAGCTCATATAGATTTTTTTTTAAGGTCTACAAAAATATTTACAACACTTAAGATAACGTGGGAGTCAAACCAAATTATGGTCAACTGGAATTTACTTCAGTTTTCAATGTGACTCTCTGAGTTTACAGTGTTCACAGTGATGTGGAAACCAAACAGAATGTAAGCCTGTGGCACTTGAATATACAGCGTATAGTCAGAATTCTCTCTTTTACAGAATCTGAGTAATGAGAGATTATTTGAATAAAACTTTCTTCCTTCCGGCATAAACTATTTAGAATAGAGAAGTAATTTAACCAGTAACATGCGCACGCACGCACGCACGCACACACACACACACACACACACACACACACACACACACACACACACACACACACAGTTGTTGTACTACCACACTGTAACACTGATCTGTACTTGAGCCTAATTCTAAACCTTAACTTTGAGCAAAGTCTTAACCATAATATAAAAGTTTAACTTTGCTTTTAGTCCCTCTTTGTGGAGGTGAGTCCCAACAATGTGAATAAATGCATAACGCACACACATACACGCACACATACACACAAAAAATGCTTTCCTGCACAAGTGCATCTACACATGAGCATGCAAACATGTACACATAAACAGGAAGTGAGTGTGAGAGCCTTACATTCTCTCCATGTAGCCTCCATCGGGTCATGTAGATGAACTCCAGAGTGTGATCTCTTCCCATGATCTCTCCGTTACACAGAACATCCAGCTGGACACAGCAGAAAAAAATAGGATCAGAAATAAGTTCAATTTAATTTTTTTTTTTATTTAATTCAATAAAAGGATCAAAATGACAATGCGGTGCCAAAACCTCAAAGGAGGATATGACACATAAATTGACAAAGGAAATGAAAATAAAAAAAAATGTATGTCCAAATGCACATAATGAAAGAAGAGGGGAAGTTCACTGCGGTCATGAGTGGGAGGCTGCACCGAATGTGTCACAGACTGTTTGAGATTCAGTATAAACTCAGTCTGAAGCAAATGTAGAAGCCATCAGTTTTTAATCCAAGCTGACAGATTTTTTTAAGAATTGTCCAAGTTTCACTCTTTTGTTTATTTTCTTAAAGTGGGAAATGTGTTGGTTATTTTACTTTAATTGTATTTTTTTGTTATCTTTTAATTGGAATGTATACTTATTGGATTTGCTGTTTCATTTTTCTGTGTGACAGCTTCATACCTTTTTGGGTCTTATGGGTTTTCGAGTCCGTAGCTATCAAAACCATTGCACTAGCTAATAATAAAACATTTGACAATAGTTGCTTTGATAAATGTTTCTTATTTTGCTTTAAACTCACTTTTTTTTGGTAATGTTGCTTGTGGTCAAGTCACCTAGCCAGTTAGCCATGTCTGACAATAATTGTCAAGACATTGTAGGCTGTATTAGACCAGTTCAATCATAACGTCATAGTATTTGATTAACAAATTCTGTGCATTGTGGAGAGGAGTAAATCAATTTGCATCAGCCCTGTGACTACATCACCAGCACGACTTCACTAAACTGCAGTCAGCAAAACAACATGACAACATGCTTTCTTCATAATGAACTTAGCAACTTTACATAGATGTTAATCACAATATGGAATTAATGTGGATCCTTCTTTGTAAAAGATTGAAGGTATTATTTTCAAGGTTTTGAGGAAAGTTGCTATTTGGTCCATTTGATATCCAGCAATTGACATCAGCTATTCTCACAGATCAACATAACATGTAGACACATAAAGATGACTATGAAAGGTGTCTCAGAAATTTTCTGAGAACGGGCAAATAAAACAAAATTAGAAAACTCTTCTTACTCTGCTGTCCTTCAAACTCTGCTTTCCCTTTAACTGTAGTTTCTGAACTAAAGGATTAAATCTGTTCTTGACCAGAAAGAAATCAAATGAACTTGACACCAGTAAATACATTGAAGGGGCTCGAAGTAAACATTGGTACAATTTAAATACAGACCCTTCACTGAAAGGATGTTTTAAGAACCCTCCTTGTGACACTGACTCTCTGCTCCTGAGAATAAAACTATGTTGGATTGAACACTGTGTACTCTAACACCAGGAGGTCTGAATGAGGACTTCAGTATCGAACCATTTTTGTGATGACAATACGTAAAAGGGAATATAAGACATTAAATGGACTTGATCAGATCATTAGGATGTGATGAGAATAGTGATGTGGGTTGATTTGGATGTTTTTGTCTATGGTGAGCCGGGCGACTCCGTGTGAGTGGTGCTGTGGTCTTTTTCTAAACATGAACTTTGGTGACACTAGATGAAGATGTTGTTCCCTTCCTCTACCATTATCCATGGGCTCAGTATTGTAGATTCCTCTCCCTGTATGTTTAATTCTAGAGGTGCCTCTATTTAACTCTAACCATATAGAAGGTATGATTTATATATATATATATATATATATTTTTTTTTTTTTTTGTATATCACATATGAGCTTTTCTAAATAAACATGTAACATAACTGTGTTTTGTGTGGGTTGTATGATTCACTGGTAATATCATGTGATTATCACGTGACCAGAGTGTATGTATTGTTGATATTTTAAGTGGGAAGAAGAGCATTAGCTCGAAATGTCAGTTGTTTATGTGCTAGTAAATTGCACTTAAGGGAGCTACAGTGTGCTGACCTTAATTTAAATTGTCATTGAATCTGTTCCTTACCTCATAAGTGCTAGGCAGCTTTAGTTTAAGACTGAGAAACTTCTTAATTGTTCCCACTGTGACTCTACTGGAGCAGCGGATGAACCTCTTCATCAAATCCTAAATGGGCGAAAGACAAATTCCATTACACTCATATCTAACGAGAAAGGTAACGAAAAGATTGTTGTCCATTTTTCCAGGTAAAGACCTCAAAACACATTCAAACATTTGCAAGAGATTAAATACCGACTGCTTGGAGGCATTTACAACAAACAAGATGTTTTTAAGGCTTATTGGTTATCAAAACACTTCTTATAATATCTCATATATAAAACACACACCGTGACAGTACTCTCCCCTGACTGTCCCGTGTTGCGTAGGCAGTCCAGACAGATTGCTATCTGAGGGTCACTCCTGTGGTAATCTTCATCACCGCCATCGTCATCATCACCACCACCGCCACCACCATCATAATCGCCTCCAACATCAGGCAGCCCAATCCGCTGACACCTCACAGTTTCTGCTATGGTATGAGACAAGCATTCACACACACACACACACACACACACACACACACACACACACACACACACACACACACACACACACACACAATTTAATTTAGACAAACTCTAAATTACTAAAGTATCAAAATGTCATCATAATGATGTGATTGAAAGTTGATAAATGACAATATTGAATTATTGCCCTCTAAAAAGCTTGTGTGGGGTGTATATGAGCAGGACATTCCCTGATGTCCCACATGTTGATGAATAAAAACTTCCCTCATCTATTGAGTTTACTTCTGCTGACTCCAACAATGATAGGAAGAAGATAAAAACTGTGACATGATTTACACACACAATATCTGACATTGCTACACATCGCAGGGTTTCTCCCAGTACTAAGAGCCAGACAAATAGTAACTGTATTAGTCAAAATAAAGATCATTAGATTCAATTATATTCGAGGTCTCAGTGACAGACAGCTTACCTTGGCCATTTTCTCTGTTTCTCGGTTGGTTCTTCTTCCAGAATTCCACTTCCTGCTGTTCCTCTTCTGGTTCACATAAACAGATAAAAAGAACGACAGGTAAAAAGACAGTGTTAAAAAGCAGCATATTAAGAAGGAAGGGTGATTCTGATATTGCATTAGCTAGTGCACTGATTGCAATCCTGTCCAGATAGAGACCATGGGTTTAAAGTATTTGTGTTCGAAATAGCTGAATTTCTCTGAATTGAACTTAGTGTTCAATTCATGTTCTTTGTGGTGCAATAGAAGAATTTGGGACGGTTTATCTTAATTATCGATGCATACAAGTTCCTTTGAATACAGTTCTAGAGAAAGAGACCCCATTATGAAGACTAACACAGGCATACAATAATGGCCTCCAGTATGGAGTCTGTCCAGACAATAGGCTGCCTTGCCATAACTGATTTATAGACTGTGGAATTTGTTGTCTTATATGAGCTACCTTCACTCATTTGACAATTGTTATCAAAATATAAAGCACTTTCTAGGTACCCAGAAGCATATGGCTAATATATTTTTTACAACAGACCCATATAGAACTATAGTACAACCTAGACAACCATTTGTGTTGTTGTTTCTGTCTCTTGTGGTCAGTCACATGTAAACGTTGTGTTCTTAGTGATTTCTGTGAATACAATTAGTTGTATTCCACACTCTGTATGAAGTATGTCCTAGCCTCTAATGAACAATGAAAAGAAAAATTGTATTAATGCCAAATAAGGTAAAGATAGCCACAGGTTAGCTTGATTTGAATGTGGAGTGCAAAGAAATCCTCTGCATGGATGTGACATGTGTCAGGTACAGAAAAAACAACAAGTCTGCTCTTAAAAAAACATAAATCAGAATTTATATGATACAAATTTTTACACCACTTGGCCTAACGACACAAGCCCAACTAAAATATAATACGTCTGTTCCATCAAGCGACTGCCAGAGCACTCCGTCACCGGAGGTGAAGTTATGGAGTCATAAAATTATAGCACCATCACAGCTTTAGTTAGACATTTTGGCTTGGCTTCTTGGATCAAAACTGCAGAGCAGTGCCCAGCAGCTTGTAGGGATTTTGTTTTGCTCAACAGCACTTCAACAGGGTGTATGCTTTTCAGCCATGCAGGTTTGAACCCAGGTCTACCATTTGAGGCTATTGGGTCTGACAAATTAGCTTCTATACTCAGTGTGGATAGAAAATGAGAACAGGCATGTGTGTCACTGTAATGTAATCCGGATGTTGCTTAGCACAGTATGTGAGTACAGTATACGTAGTGGTGTCCAGTACAGTTCCTGCCTTTTTATGGACGTAGAAAAAATCTGTTTACGTTTTAAACATAGAATGATGACACCAAAAGAAAAAAGAATATACCCAATATGATTTGTGTTTGCGCTAAGTTGGCAAAACTCACTTGACAATTGCTAGGTTTTTGCCAAGTGGTTGGTGGGGCATCACTTAGGTGGTAGCTGGGTTCAGTTTGAGATTGTTGATAAGGCATTGCTTGGTTACAATGTGTTTTTGGGTGATTATTAGGTCATTATGTGGTTGCTAAGGTGTCTAAGTTGGTTGCTAGGGTCTTACTAAATTATTGCTAAGGCATTCTTGGTGACAGTGTTGCCAAGTGGTTGCTAAGATGTTCTTGGTGATTACTAAGGTGTTGCTAGGTGGTTGCTACAGTGTATATGTATTTTGCATGCCTGATCGGAGTGCTGTTGTTTCCTGAAAAAATGTCTACCCACCCATGAATAGTCATATAATTAAACATGGACTGCAAACTGAGAAGACAGATAGATGAAACCATCTGGCAAACTCACTTTCTCTGAGTCCAGGCACCAGCTTGAAAATTATCTCCTCCAGGGTGTTGTCCAACCTGAGAATATGGAGAGAGAAGAGTGTGAGAAGGAGGTGGAGGGAGAGAATGAGGAGGAGGAGGTGAAAAGGAAGTTGCATGATGATTTAAAGTGACAGGAGTTTTCAGAGGGGGAGCAGTAGTGGGGTAGAGGAGAGAGGGATCAGGTGGGCGGAAAGTAAAGACAAGAAGTCAAGAAGGAATACAAGTTAAAGAGAAAAAAGTAAGATAAAATAGAGGAAATGAGTTGGTGCAACAGATGAGTAGTTGTAGTATATAAGACAAAGCAGATGACAAATCCGAGTGAAACCTGAACGAAGAATAGGTAGTAAATAAGAGACAAACCGAAGGATAGTGAGACTGAGATATGTTAATAAGGGAAGGATGAGATGATCAAAAAGTAGAAAGACCAGAACATAGCAGGTGAACCAAGGGGACACTAATGAAATGGAGATAAATGGAATTAAATGTGTGGTACTTTAAGCGTTGAAACCCCCATTTTGAAAACTTGGCCACAGAATCTCTTTTAAGATGAAGAGAAAGAGCCTAAAAGAAGGATGAAGACAGCTAAGGCTGGCAAACTACGAATGAAAAAATAAGAAATAAGCTCATTCAAATAAAAGAGGATGAGGTAAGTAGACAAATGACATCTTACCTGAGCATCTCCAGTGGGTTGGTCTCATGGACCTGAATGCCACATTTAGGACAGTCATTACTGTCCTCAAAGTGCTGCACAATACAGCTCTTACAGACTGCAGAAGAAACAACATAAACATGATTTATTGAAGTTAAATTACTATATCTGATAGCTACTCTTTCTCAAGACAGTTTGACGTCATCCCGTTTAAGGATTCCAAAGAAATAAAAGAAATATACCTGCCTTTAGCAGTTAAAAATCACACGCTAGTTAGCTTGCTCATTAGCAGGTTAGCTAACTTATAGATAGTTTGCTCACTCACAAGCTTGTTTGCCGGTAGGTTTGCTTGCTCGGTAATAATGTGTTCACACAATGCACTGTGGGACAATTCTAAACAAACCACATAATGTCAAACTGTCTTGATGAACTTCTGCCATTTATTTCCAATCATTGAAATGTGTAGTGTCACAGAGAAACAGTGTCTGTTGTTTCACTCACAGGTGTGCAGGCACTCGGTGACCGTGGTCGGTTTTATCAGGTAACCTCGACACAGGTAACAGGTGATGAAATGGTTAAAGTCCCTCACCATGTGCTTCCTTCCTGTGGCAGCCATGTTTGGGGTCCTTTTTTAGCAACGCTACAGCAAGATACTGACCAGGAGTCAGAGTTACAGTTTAAAGCTGAAGGGAAAGGTCACCTTCTAGCTTTAGAAGAGTCAGACGTCCATTCACAACAATAAGGAATGGAAAAGATTACAGTTACAGGTGAATATTGGGTGTCGAGGTTAGGTATCTTCACCAACACTGGCTAATGTTAGTCCAGGCTAGTGCATACAATGTTCACTATCCACAATTTATGAGAGAAATGAGAGAGCCTACTGTGTAAAATCCTGCTCCATCCTTGACCCAATTTCTATTTTGTAATCACTTTTTCTTGAGCAACATCTCCCACACAGATCTTATTCCATCTTCACTGAACCATGTTAGGCCCATTGAAACGAAAACGACACCAGGTGACCAGTCTGTGCAATCCTGTTTCAAACAACCACGTTTCTTAAATTCCCAGAATTCCTGGAGAGTAAGATGTCATGCTCCCCTCCCCGTCTCAGCCAAAGTGACATTTTGAATCCATGAGGGGTCAGAGGTCAGCTGACGACAGAGAGGCAAAAAGACTTCCGCGTAGTCGGCCTCATCCCAGTCAGTTCATTCATCATTATGCTGCTGCTGCTGCTGCTGACGTCTTCGCTCTTCTAGTGGCACATAGTGACATGGGATCGTCTGATGACCTTTTAACCTCAAACTCAAGTTACCTAAAGACAACAATAAACAAGCATAAGGAAGTGTGCCATGTGCTGAGTACAGATAAAAAACAAGATTTTACAAAACAGGAATTGAAAGATATATTCATGAAGATATTCAGACATATGCACAACTTTAGACACAATAAAAGAAACATTTTGAAATGTCTATTAAGTCCCTTATGACTGAATAACACTGACACAATTAAATATAACTATCTTTATGGGAATTTGTGAGGAATGACTGTTCGCTCTCATACTGCATTTGATCAAATTCTAAGTAGATAAAAAAGACATTCAACATTCAATAAGATCAGAAAGTTGTGTCCATGACATGTAATACTGCCTTCAATACCAGGAATATTATCAACAACCAGAAAAGCTTCATATGACGATCTCAGGCTGTGAACTGGCTCACAGTCAGTTTAAAGGGCAGTGATTAAATCTAGACACTTATCAAAGTCACCTTACTGACTTTCTGAGTCGTGAGGACTCTTAAAAAGATGGATTTAATAATTCCTCGCTCACCCCTCACCACAAGAAGTTACATGTCGGTCAAACATAAACACAGGTCATTTTAAGTCTTTGGACAAATGAGCAATGTTGCCGTTTTTCTGGTCACTCTCTTATTGTTCTCTATTATTATGACCCTTGGATGCTGCGGTTTATAATTTTGGGGTTTTAAGACTGTAACTTGCAGGTTTTTCAGACTATTTTTCTATATCTATGTAGACCTGTAGGGTGTAAAAAATCATCAAGTTGACACAAATATATACAAATTTTTCTGTAATGCTTATTCTTTCCCCCACTTTTTGGTTTGTTCTCTTCCTACCTCTTTTGTTGTATAATCAATGTATTTATCATCAACTAACAATGAAATGAACATTCACTAGAGTGTTGCAGTTCTGACCTACATGCATCAGTCTCTGGATTACCATTACTATGAATAGCTAAAGTCTCCAACTTGGATCTATTCCATCCCCATTTTGATGGATTTGAATGAATTTTGGTTGCCCTAGTTCAAATATATTAATATATAATATTAAGCTTCATAGTGGTGGCTGCTATTCCATTCAGAAGTGTCATCCCTTTTATTCAGTCGGTATCGTGTCAGTGCTGCTGTTAGAGTAAATGAAGTGAGAAAGCCAGTAAATGTTTCTGGATGTGGGATTAGTCACTGTTCTCAGGTCTGATTCATTTTCTTTAGAAACACACACAGCAGTCAATCCATTACCTGATAACGGATTACTATCAAATACAGATCATCATGCAGATTACTGTAATAACAGTTACAGAATAAATTGTTTGGCAGGCAGGTTGTATTTATTGACCTCATCCAACACCTCATTTGAGTTTGGCTCTTCTTACTCGATTTTTCCGATGAATGCAGCCAATATGTAATTAATGTCAGAGTCTAAATGAGTTTTGGTGGGTTTAACTTCATTATATATGACCATCATTTCAATTCAATGTATTTTGTATAGCCCAAAACCACAAATCAGCCTTGTTTCTTAATGGTAGGGGGATACCACAATATATGGTTGTGCCAGAAGTCAACACAATGAAGCAGGAACCACTAACCACTGCTCATTACAGACAAACTATACGTTACTGTAGGAATATTATACAAAATAAAGTTTGTCTGTATAGGGCTCAAATTGCTGATGTAAATACCATAGAACATTATGGTAGAACAAAACCAATATGTCTGCCAATGTGTTCTGTCTGCTTCTTTGACAACTTTCTTTAGATATTTGCACACCATGAAGAGACCAAGCAATAAAGTCAATAAGTTGTATGTTATGTTAGTGTTATATTTCAATATTAAATAACATACTTCTCTGTACTAGAGAATTTCTTAACGTGAATTAAGTCATATGTTCAAGAATTGCGTAATTACTAAGTCTAAGATACAAAGTAGTATTTTGACTATATATGCAATAACTTTTAAATTGTCAATTTATATTTATGGAAAATATGCACTTGAAATTGAAACATAGTGCCAAACTTTGCACAAATATTTCCAATAAGCTCAATTCTAGTAACTGCTTAAACTCTAACGAGGCTGACTCTAAATACAATTATGGGATACATGTGCCAAATTTCTTTTTGTAAAGTGAAGAAATACTTTTAAAGTTCCTGCAACCCCAACTAAAACTAGCTCACCTGTCCCTTAATCCGTGGTAAAACGTTCTAAAATCTGTCAAAACAGGCAAACAAACGATTATTTCCTGGTACAGCGCTGCGTATTGAGATGAGGCTGGGAAAACAGAACTGCATGGCTACATAAATGACTTACTCAGGCCAAAGTTATCATTATCAATAACTAAGTCATAATATTGACTCAATGTCAGATTTGTGAGATATAAATAACATTTTATATATTTTTAAATAATATTTTAATTTGACTAATCATCTCAACTGAATAAAAGCTGGTCATGAAGGTGTGAGTCCTTATTTGAGCCGTTGGTTTGTTGTTGTAAATTGGAGCTTATTGTATATCCACCTGCCATATGCTGCAAACATAATAGGTCCCAACAGTAGTATGTCTAGAACTGGCTACTTTTAATTAAGGATGCACTTTATTCTCATGTGCAACTTCCGTCATTATGGAACGACGTCACATAAATCGCATGTTGACTTGCTGCGTCTACGTCAGGTGTGTAAACAGTGTTGGACACATGCAGAGCTTCAGGCAGCTTACTCACTGCAGAAACAAACTACAGACAGAGGAAATGTTGTGTACTTCACTCCAGACGCTTGCTTCTTTTCCGCGCGTGGTGCTTTTTTTTTTTTTTGCTAGAAAAATCTCGAAGTGCGCAGCTCTGAAATCCCCCTCAGTGTCCGTCAATGAGGCACAGTCGCGCGCGCACATGCGTGCTATTTATTCACACGCAGTGGATCTGCTTATCTCATCGTTAAGGCGCGTCACGGTCTACGTCACCTGTGTCAAAACAACATCAATGGACGACACGCGCACATTACAGTGACATACGACTAAACATAATAGCCTACATGTTCAAACGCGCGCGCAAGCATAATACGCGCGTGTCGCAGCTCTACCCATCTATCTACACACTCGAGCACACGCGTAGACACGCGCGCACGCGAGCACGTATCGACAGTAAAAGTTGCAAAGCTTTCATGCCACGGCCTTTTAACGACACCGACGGGAAGCGCACCGCACGCGGGTTATGCGCCGTCTGCGTGAACATACCGTAATCCCGCATGTGAGTGTGCACGGCGACGCACTTTGCGTTTCAGGAGAGGGAGAGAGAGCGAGAGAGAGAGAGAGGGGGAGGGAGGGGTGTAGAGAGAGAGAGAGAGGGAGAGAGAGAGAGGAGGTCCAGCCAGCAGCGTCAAAGTTTGTCTGTAACGTATCGCGACCGACGTCGACTGATGAATTCGTCATCCGCGCAGAAATAACGAGAAATAATAACACATTCCTCACCTCCGTCCACACTTTCGCTCTGCCCCCGGAGTTATGGATGCCGCGGCTGGGCAGGAATGTCCACCATGACACTGCCCGGCTCTCCTGCTCACTCTGGTCCGTGCACTGGGTGAGGAGAGAACGCGGAACTGGTCGGCTCAGGTCTGCCCCAGTCCGCCCAGCAGCCAGGCAGTCGGGTAGGCAGGCAGGCAAGCAGGCAGGCAGGCAGGCAGGCAGGCAGGCAGGCAGCAGAGAGCAGCGGTGGGCGGGGAGCCACTAGGCAGGCAGGGCTCGGAAACTGAAAGCGGTTGTGTAACTGAGTGACTATTGGCCTACAACACACATACACACACTCACACACACACACATGTGTGTAGTGATGAACAGGGATGGAGTGCAGGCAGCTCAAACAAGTTTGGTTTGGTTTTAGTTTCAGGCAACGTACAAAATACAAACTACAAAAGCAGATCGAGTTCAAAAACAACATTTTGCATGTGTTACAATACTGTATATGTACCATAAAATACACATCATTCTCATAAATAAAAATATATATTCAAGTGTTATTTTTGCCACCTGTCCTCATCTGTGATAATAGTCAAGTTTATGAGAAAAGTATTAATGCTCCCAAAAAAAAAACACAATTTCTTGCGACCAAAACTTAGAGAGATTAAGATTGCATTTTTGTAATTATTTTGTCATATTATCATGTTTACTAGTCGTTTTGTCATATTCAAGATTACAGCATGGCATTTTTGTAATCTTGATGGTTCTGACACTTTTTTTGTGTTTTGAACGGCTTATGTTGGTTGTTGTGACCAAAATAGACATTTTACTTATCAAATGCTGATCTAGCTGAAGGTCTCAGCTGTACAGTCTGTGGGAGCTCAGGTTGCATCTGATAGCTCAGCTGGTTCGGAAAGTTTGTGTGGTTGAATCTAGTTGGGGACTTTTAATGAATGACTCATCTCCTGTTCTCAAGTAAATAAACATGTCAACAGTATATCACACATTTCCTTGTTGCACACTTTATGCTCTTATTGAACTTTTTCCTCAGGAAAAAGCCTGAATTGTGTCTCTCTTAGAAAAAGACGTTAAAAAGAAAACAAGAAGTTTCTCTCTTTTCACGTTCCTCCTCTCTTTGCTTCAGCTGACTTAAGGTAGAGAAAGAGCCGAGGAAAATCAAAAGGAAAGAAGGACGTTGATGTTGCAGGAAAGTGAGAAACAGGCAAAGAGATGCAGTATTAAGTTTGATTTATTCTTCATCGCTCCCAACACTTGTCTCTCACCAATGTAATGCTTTTAAAAATCTTGTTAACAGGTTTAATTAGAAAGACAGAAGCAGCGAATGATTCAACTGTCATCCCACGCTGTGATCCTTAACCCTTAAGTGTACCCCATGTTAATGCTCACACGTATGCCCGCGCGTACACACGTTCCACAGGATTCATCTGGGTGGGAAACGATTATTTCAACGTTTCGCAAACCTGCACGCCTCTCAACACATGGACAAACGTCTCAGCGGACGGAAAATTACGTTTTTCTCCCAAAATCCACCAAAATATAGTTTATTTTAGAACTGTATAATAACACCAGTAAACACAAAACACAAGGATTGCATTGGGGTAATATGCCATGTATACTGATTGTCCGATACCTTTAGAATCTAAACACAAAATATTTGTCAGTGTGCACAAGCGCCCGACTGACACATCCTCTTGCCAGCTATTGCATATTGCTATCTGGCCGTCTTAATATTATCTTATGTACCGGCATATACATTTGCGCAACCAAACATGTACTCTTGCAGTGTGTGCAGAATGCAACACTTTCATTGATGGGTACTTTACGAAGGAATGAGTAAGCCTCCTGGAGTGCTTTAGAAAAATATGACTTTCTCTTCGGCATTAAAGCTAACAGAAAGCGCTACAAGCGCCATAGCAACAGCCGTGACAACGACACATTGACTGACTGACAGACAAAAGACCTAACCCTGTTATCACCTAACAGGCAACATGATGAACATTTATGTAAGCTCTGACAACGAGTATATTATCATTATTATTATCCAAAAAATATTTTCACCATGTAAACCGGTACAATTTTGGTAGTAAATGTTTGAGTATCTTACAGATATTTGTCGGGACTCGGGACACCGAGCTTGAGATCGGGACAATTACTGACAAACCGGAACGAGACATAGAGTCTGCTGCCATGTCGGCTCTGTGAGGCCGTGCTTACATTTAGCAGTGCTTTAAACTAAAGGCCAATGGCAGCATACCACACTTACAATGACAATGCTCGCATGCTGATACTAAGCATGAGTATTGTTGATGTTAGCATATAGCTCAAAGCACTGCTGCACACGCTCACGGAGCTGGTATGTGGCTGTAGATTCTTATTTTGCACGTGAGGAGTCTCTTCCAGTTTTTTCGTCAATCCGCAGGCCTTTCATCTATATGTCAGGGCTGTTAGCCATGGCTACATGAACCTGATACCACTTCATGTTGGCCTGGAATCAAGAGCACAAACCTCTACTCCTCCTTCTTGTGTGAGTTTGAATACATATTTTTCTTTTAGAGATGCCTCTTACTTTGCTTTTAGCAAGAGTTGTCGGTGCAGCACTGACACACATACAGTGAGGGGCCACTGGAGGGATAACAAAGTCTTCAGTGACATCACCCTGTGGGATATGACCTCTTGTTTTGGGAAGTGGAATGTATCGCCACGGCAACACAGTTACCAGTCACACAGTTGGACAATTCTTGAGATTGTAAATTCCAAAATGAAATTTCTTCCCTACAACAACTTCAGTGAAGAAATGTGGGTGTTTTTCTCTTGAGGGCCAACGATCCGTATTGTTGAATGAATCCGTTCCCACCATCTCCTGAGGTGCACATAGTTCTCATTAAATTTGGCCCAGATGTCATGCATTATTTCTTACCTGCCAGATGAGTTGACAAAATGGAAACAACGGCTGTTTTCAACTAACAGAGTGACTCACAAGTCATTATGAATAATGCTGAACGATAGTTTAATCATGAATATGAGACTGAGAGTGTGAGTGTGACAGTTTTTTTTAAGTTTCAAATGTTGACTGTTAAATGCACTGCTTCCACTTGTTACAGACTCATGTCGGACTCAAACGCACGACACAGACAGTGGTGTTGGTAATGGGAGAGCTGTTTTTTGCGGATGATGGAGACGGGTCTGCATGGCGAGCAGAGGTAGCTTAGAAGCTTGGTGGTTACTGGCAGACAAGCAGGGAAGCAGTCAGGTATATATATATATATATATTTATATATATATATATATATATATTCAGGGGACACAGTCAGAGCTGTAACACCAATGGCACACAATAGCAATTCATTGTTTGAAACAAAAAAGTAAATTTAGGGCAGCGGGTTTCACTAGGAAGTAAATGTATGTAAATGTCAAAATTGTATTTGATTTTAAATGTGTGTTCGTGTTTGCAGTGTGAACACAGAAGTAAAAAAAATAATAATAATAGCAAAACTTTTTGTAATAATAATTAAATAACTCAAATATATTAGTTTGATCCACATCATTTAATGTTTAGCTACTGTGACTGACAAGTGATGTTGGTGCTCTCATTAGAGCAATTAGTACCAACTGTAAGGATTGGTGTAGCGAGGCTCATGTCCGTCCGAATTAGGAGAAATTTTAGAAGACAGCGAGAAAATAGAGAGACGAGAGGTTACAACTGACAGAGCAAGACATACAGATATAAATGAATCATAAAGCCCGGGAATGAGAGAGCTGGAAAGGGAACAGAGAGACAATGCAAGTGAAAGTGACAGGAGAGAAATGTTATACTGTATATTTAAGATAACGACAAAAAGGAACCAGACAGAGGCGGAGAAATATGGTGAAAGAATCAAGGGCAGATCTGAGACGAAGCGGGACAAACAGAGAGAGATAAAGAAAGACAGACGGTGACAGGACACAGATACAGTAGGTGGATATCACAGGAAGACAGCTGCAAAGAAAGAGAAGATTCAAAAAGACCGACAGAAAAGAGGAGAGAGAATGTGTGTGTGTGTGTGTGAGAGAGAGAGACTCAGCTGTCTACTTAGGATGCTTTATGACATGGCAACAGTTTCACCAGTTTGTTATTTTTATCTGTTTATTTAAATCACACAGCGTCATACTGTATTGTACAAAGTGCAAGCTAGTCTACATAGATACAGAGGCTAAATACATGTATTTTTTTTATAGCTGTGTGTGTGTGTGTGTGTGTGTGTGTATGTGTCTTAGAGAGAGAGACAGTGCGTGTGTGTGTAAATATTATTTATTATACATTTACTATACATATACAATAGTTGATGAGAAATTGCACTTGAAACCATAAATGTCAACCTCATGGTGGCGCTAGAGGAAAAGTCTGGGGGATCACCAAAGACTGTAGGATTCATTGTAAGGGGATCATAAATCATATTTTTATATGATTTAATGACAATCCATCTCATGACTGTTGAGATATTTCCGTCTGAACCAAATTGGTGGAGCGAGCGTCCAACAGACCCACATTGCCGTCCCTGGAGACATGTCACTAACATGGCTAAAATAAATAATGCAGTTTGACTCGTTTAATTTAGTTTCATTGATTGATTTAGTTTCATTTGTGAGGATGAGTTAGGATAAAAGTAGGCTGATAACTGATAGATTGAAGAAAAGGCGGACTAACTGAGACATACCAATCTTCCTTAAAAGCAAATGTAAATGATACGAAAAGGTTACTAAGGGGAGAAGCATCTGTCCTCCTCATCTTGAACAGGATATCATGGTCTCTGTGCCCTACATACACTGCTGGCAGCCATTGCTCTATATCCTCACTCTACAGGAATGTGGACCGACTTCTGAACCCCCCAATTACTGACCACTGTTTCATGAATCCCCCTCTCCTTTCTTTCTTTCCCTCCGTTCTGATGTGCTCTGCTCTCCTCATTTTTCTCTTTTAGCCCATTTAGCCCTTAACTATTTTTTCCCCTCATTCTCTCTGCTATCTTTTCCTCTATTGTCTCAGTCCTTGTGCTTCTTTTCCAATATTTTCTTCTTCTTTTCAAATCTTAACCTCCAGTTTCAAATAATTCCCCTCTGTTCATTTCCATTTCTTTAATCACCTCTCTTTATCCATCCTCCTCCCATCTTTATTTTCTGTCTCTCGTTCAGCAGGTTCCCGACTGACTGACTGACTCATCCTCATTACACTTTGAATGACTCATTATTCTCTGTGCATGATTTACACCAGTCACTTTCAGAGAAACACTTCCATATTTACAAGCAGTGTGTTAAACACACGTTGATTTTACAGCAGATTGCTGCAGAGCTGCAGTTACACGACAAGCATTGGTTTAGACTCAAAACCACATGTTCCGTTGTAACTCATTTACTTCTATTCTGAGTTTTTTATTTTGTATTTTCATGTTGATTTGTCTTTAGATGGTGTGGTTAAAAAAGTTGTACTGCAGTCTGCTAAAAGATTAATTATGATCTGCACTAAAATGTCCACATGTCTGCATCCAAGGTGTGGTCAGACGCTCGCGAACATGGGCAGATAACAAAATATGTCACTATCACACTTGTGGCTACGTGGATACATATAGTATAATTCAAGAATAAGTCCAGTTGCTTTTGACTAAGTACTTCTATAAGCTACAGTATGACCTGGATGAATTGGATCCTTCAGAGATATTTCTCTTATTTATTCAATTTGAATGTGATTGTCATATGTGCATTCACTACAAATATAGTTTTACAATATGTTCACCCTAGCCAAGTGTGAAGACTGGAAACAGCCACTTGAAGACATTAACAAAATTAAGACATTGTACGCTGGAACCTTGGATCAAACCAACAACTTTTACATCTTCAGCCTAACTCTCTCTCACCGGATATATTTCCGCATAAAGTAGAAATAATGTACGATTAAACCCTGAACAGTTTAGAAAATGGATAGATGAGTTTTGAGAGCACTGCTGTCGAGACCTGGACTTTTTAACGTACCTTATAGGTTCTGATTAATGACATTACATTTGTAGCTTCTAGCCCCGCTTCATGGTTCACTGAGCAGCAGGTTTTCAGACAAACATTTGCCAGTGAATATGTTTCTACTTCGGGAGGACACAGCTGGGACACATCAAAGTCTGTGGTTTCCTGCTGTGGCTGATTGCATCAAA
Organism: Ophiodon elongatus; assembly: GCA_016806645.1. NCBI lineage: Eukaryota > Metazoa > Chordata > Actinopteri > Perciformes > Hexagrammidae > Ophiodon > Ophiodon elongatus. The sequence continues at coordinate 2,007,922 of JACSYO010000412.1, forward strand.
CTTGCGAGACATTTCTTTACTAGCTATTTGTCAGAATCCATGATTTGCCTAACTTTTCTGACAATCATTACAGTTCAGTCCAGCCGAGCTTTGGAGTTGACATGCACCAGCACATTTCTGCTCTCAATACAGAAACAGGATTGAAAGGTCATAAAAGAAGTAACACAGGTAAGCACAGAGAAGTTCTACATGTATTGGTCCTCACTGAATGTCTGTCACCAATGTGCATAGATCAAATGAACAGGGACTTAAACCCCTGACCCTCAGACTTAAAGTTTAATCAGCTGAGTTACTCAGGTGTTTTTACCAAAAACACCAGCGGTCACACTCTGGACTCCACTTGCAGTCTGCATTATTGATGTTATTAAAGCCGAAGTCTACGGTCACTTCCTGCGTCCGCGAGGGACGTACAGTACATTTCATCATAAGAGGGAGTCGGCTCTGTGCCGTCGTCCAACCAAGCTGTTTTTCAACAACAAACTCCAGTCAAATAGCAACGAAGATTTTAGAAATAGAAATATCCTTACAAGTAACTTTTAAGTCACTCCTTTTGCCCCACGGATTTATCGTGGTCATTTTGTCCCCAGCGCATTTAAATCAAACTCTGATTGGTATCAAATATTGCCAAATGTTCAGGTTGAGTGCCCAACCCTCTAAATGAAGCGAGCGGCAGCTGAACAGCAGCTGGGTCAGAAAATAAAAAAAACTGGGATTATTTCCAGGGTGTGATGGGCACCAGTGCATGGAGTTCCCTCAACACTGCAGCTCTGACCACAGAAAGGCTCCTGGGTTGAATACTCCCAAAATGTTATCCTTTACGATTTCACTGTGTGGGTTTTGTAAGAAGAAACAATTCAATCTTGCTGATACAAATCACAAATTGAACTCCTTAGTGATAAAAAAAAAAAACACCTTTGTTCACTTGAACATATGAAACTGGTTTTGAAGCTATGCAGTCTGACATTATCTGGTATCACTGGTGGCGTATCACTGAGTATGTTTTCTGATATTCTCTGTTTATTTATTTTCTGTTACACTACTTTTTTTGCATCACATACATACACTTTTCAACAGTTTTATCACAGTAGTAAAACAAGAATAAAACCTCTCCAGGAGGAGCCGCCTCACTCTCAGTCACGTCGCATAATGATAATGTCTTCAAGGCAGCTGACTCAACAGGATTTTGGGAAAATTGAAGGTGTTCTGTGGAGTTTTCTCATAAACAAACAAAAGTTATGTTTGCATTCAGTGTTTTCTCAGAAAAGCTCACTGTGTGGATCCTTGAGGCCTTGACGCTGAGTGCATTTCCTTCCTCGTGAATTATTTGCTTATCCGATACTTTGAAAAGTTTGAAAACTGAATTGTTTGTATCTGTGTTTTGCTGTAATACAAATGACATACAAAACAAAACAATGTAAATACACAAAAGTTTGAATGGACCAGAGTTACTCTTCAGCTGGTATGGCACTCCGCTGCAGAGGCGTGTCACATGACACCGTGGCAGTGTATTACATTATTAATCTGATCATTAGCTCTCCCCTCCGTCCCTCTTGTCTTTAACCTTGAACCTGGGGATCAGCGCTGATCCCTCTGAAGCTGCCGTTTGGTGGTGGCGAGCCTTTCTTCACCACACGGCCTCTGACGCCGCGTTACTGCGCCCGTTCCACCTGTTCATGGTGAGCAGTTGGCATTCTATGAAAACACACATACACACACACACACACACACACACACAAATACATGCCACAGGATTGTTGCCTCTATGTCTGGCTTAGCATTGGTGTCTGTTCACAGCATGTAGAGCCACAACTTCTGTGTTTGTGGATAGTTGCTAAAAAAATAAATATTATGCCCTTTTTAAAAGAGAGTTTCACATTCTATCATATCGATCTAAATACAATCCTCACATGCACAAATATAGATTGAAAAAGTCCACAGCTCTCATTATGTGTACAAATACAGACCAGACACAACCATCTGATATGCAGCCATGTACTGTGTGGGTAAGGGGGGCTCCTACTGAGCCTCTCAGTGCTCGCCTGGTGTAAAATAATAATAATAATAATAATAATAATGTATAAAAGATAATAGGAGGTTTGGGGGATGCCCCCCCCCCCTGCCTCCCCCACACACACACAAAAATTTTGACTAAGCAATTTCACATCATTTTGAACCATTGTTATTTCTATAGCTAACGACCAAAAAGCTTGAAGACTAAACTTCCTCAATACAAAACTCAGAGCATATCTATTGCCTCCACATGGCCCTCAACATGGCGACAGCTGAGCCAGCCGCTTGCAGCTAACGGTGCAAACAACGGCAGCAGTGCTGACAGAGCTAACTGTGTTTACCTAAGGGGGAACCGGAGTGTGGGTACTACACCTCTGCGACGACGCCGTGTCTTGAGGGGTTATCTGCCAAAAAACGCAGTATTAGAGCCAGTGGGGCACACTCACGTGCACTAACATGCACTAAAAGCATGTGTGGCTATGTCAACAAAGCACAGAGGGAGAGTGACCTCATTCTCTGCTCAGGTAGACTTTACTCCACTATATGTTTACATAGCAAATAGTTAATACTCTGAATATTGTATGAAAAACTTTAAGCAGTTGGGCAATATATTTGTTTTGGTTTTTTTCCAAACATTGCCGGCAACCATATTTATATATTGTAACGGACCGAGTGACATGTAATGTTAACCTGTTATGTTATTGTGTTTTTAGGAAGAAGTTGTTCTAGATAAAAGTGGTTATTGCATTTACTGAGTTCAGGAGGTCAGTGAAGGTCTCATGCCCTGTGAAGATGTAACACCTGTCAATCATCCCAGCTACCTATGGGGTGGGTGGCACACATGAGCGTACCTGGGATTGGCAGAGCGAGTGAGGTGGGATGTTGTTGTTTGTGCTGGTAGCCTGTTGAGACTGAGTGTATGACCGGGAGCAGATGGTTAAGCCTGTTAAGAGAACGTTTAGTGGTGTTGACTGTTGTGTTGACGTAGGCTACGGCCCACAGTAGCCTGCGTACTGTCCGCTAATAAAACGCAACAAGCAATATCACGTCTCGTAGCTTTGCTTACCAAGGGTCGCTACAATATATATACAGTACCAGTCAAAAGTTTGGAGTCACCTGGTACGTTGATGTTTTTTCTTTCCTTCAATGATGACTATTTTAGACACAAAAATAGTATAATTCAGACACTAAATTTATTATTTACATTTTTAATAGTTTTGGCCCCAAAAGAAGAAGAAGAATTACTTGAATAAATATTTTGTTTAGTCAGAGTCCCCATAGTGTTAAATGCCAGGGGAGAATACTGTTGCAACTATTTCCCCCCAAATACCCTTCGTTTTTTAATTTGCATAAATGACCCAAGCTCATTCTTGAAACACAACGGTGCATTTGGGCTCTAACTATTTTGGGCCCTCTGCAGTCGACTCAATGGTGGGATTAAATAGTTTTACACTGTGATTTGTTTGTCCATATTTTGTCCATCTGATATTCATTGATCCAATTGCAATAGTGTTAACCCTATACTAACCTTCTATTTCTATTGTGATGTTTTAAGAATAGCTGTTAATATTAACACACCTGTTAATATTCCATCTTTTTCAGGCATTTTTGTGCACTTGACACAGAAACCGGAACTTATTCCTTTTTAAATCCGCACTTTTTCATGCTAAGCTTCCAATTAATTTGACCAATGACTGGAGATTCCTTCTATTCTTATTTAACTGTTGCTAAGAGGCATATTTTTCTTTCTGCCCTTTCACTTGTCACTGATCTAACCGTTGTGCAGCAGTTTGTTCTCCATGTACAAAACACAACTTTTTTTTAAAAACCCTTTCATACAAAATAACATATATTTATGAAGAGGACTCTCTACAACCTAAAAGCATGACAAATGACAAATACAGAAAAAAATACAGAGCAGTCCTCTCAGCAATCCTGTAGTGGCTGAGAGCAGAACAAGGCTGTAGTGGATCACGCTTTTGTGGCGGGTGACTTCAAACCTTTGACCAGTAGTGTCATACAGTATATATACTAAATAAGGATTCATATACAGATTTCATCTTATTTGATTCTTTCTTTTAGTCGTGACCAACAATTGATGAACTGGCATGTATTTTCCTTCACAGCTGGACTTCCCTTTGTTAATCTGCTCTGTGTTGTTGCAGAATGGAACTTTGCTTGAGGAGTGAAGGAGATTAGAGGAGGATTATGGATTGTTTATCATCAGAGGTGTTCAACAGAAATAGCTTGTATAGGATGTTGTGTAGCTGTATGTGTGTGTGTGTGTGTGTGTGTGTGTGTGTGTGTGTGTGTGTGTTTGTGTGTGAGAGAGAGTGTGTGTGTGTGTCTGGTTACAGCAGGTGCTGGTTTGTTGCACTTGACCTTTGCCCCCACTTTTATGAGGATGATCACACGTACACACGTGAAACCACACACACACACACACGCACACACAGACACAGTTACCCTGTGACCTTCAGCAGTGAATCTTTCTAATAGGAAGTTGTATGTGTCCATATATGCTGATATGTGCATGCGTACATGTGTGTGTGTGTGTGTGTTTGTGTATAGTGCATGTCTAATCTCAACACATTCTCACCATCTTAAATACCCTCATTACTGACATCAAGCTCTCTGTGTCTATTATTACACACCAAGATGCTCCACTCTTAAGCTCTATTAGAGCTCAAAGAAGAAGTGTGTGTGTGTGTGTGTGTGTGTGTGTGTGTGTGTGTGTTTCTTTCTTTCCTTTTTCGGGGGGTATCATCCTCGTTCTCACACTCGTAAACTGTAGCATCAATACAGTCTGTGTCCGATACACAGTCTACCCACTCACAAACACACCAACATGGACCTGTTTATGATAGAGGATACAATACCGAGATGTTTCTACTATATAAGTCCTTATCTTGTTACTCTGGGAGTATGACACTGAAGTGTTTTAGTGCATTAAACGAATCTTTCAGATAAAACCTGAACACAAATGGCTGCACATGTTCTCAATGATTCACAAATGGTAGGATAACTATAGTGGCTTATGGAAGCTGACGATACGGAAAAGGGAACACGGAGTGATGAAGCAGATGATGTTTACTATACCGCATCTGTACCTCGCATTACAAGAAGACAAATGGAAACTGTGTTCAAGGTATTTGTCAGCAGGTAAGAAACCTAACCATACCAAAGCGTTCAAATGGGAATAATGTTGCACACTTTCAAACAGTCTCTCCTCATTCATGATGTTGCACTCGGCTGTAAACACTAAAAGTGACAGTATTTGCTGTGTGAAGAATGAAAAAAAGAGAGCTCAGGAAGTTAAAAAAAGGCCCTACTTTCACACCTCTGCACAATAGGCGTAAAATAGGCGTAAATAACAGACCATCTTGTTTGATGCAGAGCCTCTCGGTTCCACTGTCAGTAAGGGGGTTTGAGATGCTGCTAAATGATCCGACAAGCGCTATTTTAAATCATACTGAGGTCTTTAAAGTCGAAAAGAACAGAAGTGCTCGAAGGTCGTAATGAAGCTGCTCTTTGGTGGGGAAAAAATTGAAAAAGCCTCTCTGTCTCCGCGGCTTCTACTCTATCAGCTGATTGTAGCCTAACCAGCCAGATCCTGCACCCGTTCACCGGAAACTGCTCTTCTCTCTTCTGCTGTCAGTTGTCATTGCAGTATGAACCGATGGAACCTTCCTCCACCCCATTCACCTCCAGTCCTGCTCCTCATCCCATTATTGGATCTTCAGCAACTCCTTTCATTACCACCACCACCAGTGTCTAGACTCCATTGGGAGGGGGGGGGGGGTCCGGGGGGGGCATATTCCTGATCTAACCACAGCTTCACTGCCCCATTTTTAATATACTACGTCACAATGGAGTCCAATCGCCAAAGAACCGTCACTAATCATTTCATCATAGATGTGTAATAAATTATTGTTTCACTCTCATGATGTCTCTCCTGATTGAAATAGTCTGAGTAGCAACATAAGATGCACAAATTGTATTCGAGAGACCACTTCAACAACACATGTTTCACAAGTAGCCAGTTTACAAGCAAATTTTGAAGGCCAATTTAGAAAGGTAGTAAAAAGCCAAATCATAGTTAGCGTTAGCCGATGGGTTCCGAGAAAGCATTTCGGCCAACGCATTCATATTCAGAATCTGTTTATGGACATTACCATTTCAGTTGATATGGCAAACCTATTAGCAAACAGTTGTTTATTTAAACATGCAGCAGTTACGGAGCAACTGTATCATTCATTTTGAGTCAGATTTGGGGGTCACCTGTTGAATGTAACTCCAAGTTTCCCTCTCTTTTAGCTCGGTGTCTTTTAGCTCTACCAACTCCTCAGGGACATTTCTTGTTCTTCTGCTGCTAAATGCTCCACTATGCAGCTCACCACAGATATTATTTTTGCATTTTTTTCTTAAAAGTCAGCTACCTGCTGCGGGCCAAAAGCAACAGAAGTATGACATAAATGTGACTGTTTTTTCTACTCTGACACTGTAGCTCTTCTGTGGCACAATCAACCCTCTGATGAATATGTTAATAAGCATGAGTCATCCAGGTTGAGAGAGAGGAGGAACAGTGTGGTGAGGTTGTTGACAAAAAAAAAAGCACAAGTGTGAATGTTTAAACAACGTTGGTAAATTATCAAATCATTCTTTGCATTGTGGTTACGAGTTTTTGACTATTTTCCTTCACACCAATAAGCAATAATCAGAAATTGAAACGTGATACCCACACAAAAGACTTCAGTATTTTCCAACACATCCAATGAGATAATGTTGCTTGGCAACAAATAAGTTATTTTCCATTAATCCAGGTTTTGTCCGGTGCTGCTTAGCAACAAACTTTGTTTCCTGGAGAGTTTTGCCCTGAGGGAACAAACGGGTCCTGCAGCATCATCAGTGTTGTCATTTAAAGATTCATGCTGCTCTCAAAAGGTAATAATAAGAAAGAAATATTAAATAGGTTATTTATTTAGACATATGGAGTGAACCACAAAACAAAAGGAGAGAGCAGTGCCTGGCAGCTACCTCGCTGCTGAGGCTCGCACTCAGACACAGACAACGATGCTGCTGCCGCACTGCTACTGCCAGCCCCCAACGTTTACTTTTCATAATGCCCATTTAATTATGACTGTCATTTAAATGTATTTTAGACATACTTTAGAAATACTTAAGAAGCGTGTGCTCACTCAAAAACGGGTGAGATTTCGAATTTCTTGAAGATACGCAACCGTCAAGAAGTCGACACGCCGCTCGCACAACTTGTTTTGCTGTTCGTCCTCTGATTTTGACCGCGGAGACTGTAAGAGTGGAGGATGGTAGGACATTTGGAGTTACACAACTCGCAAGACAGATGACGATGACAGTCTTTGCTCATGCGGCCAACAGATTAAACACCCAAAACAAACACTTGGTGAAATTTCTTCTCAATGTCTAGGCACAACACTCTGTGACCGTCTCTTCACACCGCAGACAAGATGTCTTTGTCGGCTTGTCAGGTAAGTTTTCCTAATTTTACACTTGCATTAACAGCTACTGCGATGGTGTCAAAACTGTTTCCTTCTCCCTTAATTAGAACATGTGAGACTTTGTTTCCACCTTCATATTTGAGACAGATGTGTTCCTGAATGTTTCCAAAGAGTGGTTTAGAAACAATAGACACAATGACAGTGACACTGAATGGGTTTCAGTGTGAAATGCGTGCCAGAGTCCTGAGTGTGATGTGTGGCGTGATAAGTTTGCTGAGATCTTTGAGGGATGCTTGGTTTGGGATTCAGAGGATGAGCTTTTTGGTCCCACTTGTTGTGAAATGGTTTCCTTGGGTCGTGCGGCCATTGGCATTGCAGCTCTGCTGCTTCCTATTGGTGGATGACTGAGCTGATTTATTTGAATCTTATAGAACAAATTCCATAGCTGGGAATCTGAGAGAAAATGTGTATTTTGAACTTTCCGGATTCAGTCCATCTGAATGAGCTCTGGAGCTCTGTACATCAGAACCTCAGCTTAAGCACAGTAACTTGCAATTTGACTTTGTCTTTCAAGCAACTCCTTTTTTGTCTGATTTTCTCATGTTTTTTGTTAAAGACAGCTGCCAGAGCAGCGAGAGGAGCCCTTTGTATTATTTCTTTGTTGCTGTGCATTCAGGTTTCAAACCACTCATGTTTTTTAAATTTTTCCATTTCATCCTTGGGTGTTAAGGGTTTCAACGATTTAGGCCAAAGGTTTTCAAAGTAGAAGCGAGCCACAGTCTCAGACACTCAGAACGTACCTATGAACTCAGGTCTGCAGATGAAATAGCAACAGCAATATTTACTCTGGTCACACACAATATATAGCACACAACAATTTTTGTTGCCTTAACTCAACCAAGTAGTTCAGTTTCACAACGTGTTTCAAGCTGCGACCGTTTCACAATGTTAAATAGAACGGTCATATGTGTCGTCGTGGGAATCATTGGCCGACGGAGGATTCTATGGTTTAGGTATGAGGACGTGTTGCACTGAACGGTGGCATTGGGCGCAAATCATGAGGAGTGAAATTGTCCAATACAAACATTATTCCTTGGAATAATCATATATATAATTTAAAAGCTGCCTGATACATATGCTACAACGCTGTATGCAAAGCACCCTACATGAAGACTGAGCACTATCTTTCTACCAACATAAGTTTCATGTCACATTTATTTTTTTATTTTTTTTTATCTCATCTCGTTTTTCCCTGTCATTTGCCCTCATGTCTGCTCTGAGAAAACGCGGCAGCAGCGTGACAAATCACCTTTAAATTTCATCCCTGTCAGAATTACAGCTCTTTCAGACAGATGGATGGAGGACGGTCGGGGGGCTGCGCAGCCTGCAGGCGCTTGTCAGAAGGCAAACAGTGATGTGAATTACGACCGGACGGTTTGTCTCTCTCAGTGAAGGATTATCTTCATACGGTGACACACTCATAAACAGTGCTGAGGTGCTGCAATCGGTCTCACAGATGCAGTGCCTCCTCAAATGAGGATACTGGGTGAGAGGAGGATTTACGCGGCTAATAATAGAGTAAACTAGATATATTTCCAGAGAAGGAATTCTGCATGTGGACTATTTATAATTACCGAACCCTATGATGTATCTCTCGTGGTTTAAAGCCAAACCAATCTTGGACTACCGGTCAGGCTGCAAAGGAACTCATCACACACACACACACACCACACACACACATACACACACACACACACACACACACACATATATAAAGATAGTGTCATCTTGACACTCTCATCTAGACTGCTGACAAACATGAGAAAAGGATATGAGGCGTGTGTGTGTTCGAGAAGAAGGAGTGGCAGCTGAAATAGGCACAAGGGACTTTATTTTGATGACCTGCAACTTTTTTATTTAGTCTCACTGTTAGTGCCAAGCTCATTGCCACCACGCGATATTTCTGTTCATGATCATGCTGTGAAGCTGTCAGCAAAGGAATCACAGACTTTATGACAGCACTCACAAAATTGAATAAAAATGTGTTGCTCCTCACGCCAGTTCATAACTTCAGGGTCAGGGTGCTACTGCTGGCAGAGAATAGACCTTAACATATACGGAGTTGCTGTGATGTTGTTTTCCAGTCAAATAAAAATGACACATGCATGCTATGTTTTAATGTCTAACATGTTTTTCAATGTAAAAATAAACTATGAACGATCAGGTTAATATTTAGTGCAATAACTTTTCCATGTTTGTAGGTAGAAAGAGAGGGTCTCAGCACGTCACAACTAATCCCAAACTGGGATTTAATGCAGTCATATTGGCAACGTTGTTCTCATTTTGTCAGTCAACATAACAAGTTTGAAATTTGGTCACAGCGTGTTACCAAGCTGCTGCGCTGTGAATCCAATTATTTTGTATGATCACAACATCATCAGACACACAGAAAAAAACTGGCAGTGATCGCGTAAAATGAGTGATCACAGAGAAAGTGAGTTTAAGGTTGTCATATTAAAGGTTTGCTAAACGGCTGCTAAAGAACAGAAGCCCCACACGTAAAACATTTCCTGCGAATACTGGAACTGTGACAAAATGCATCCAGAACACACCAATGAACATGTAGGTGTCAGCAGGCCGGATCTGAAAACGCTGTTCTTGTGTGTGTCAGATCTCTTTTCCACACTAAAACACATACACAGAAAAAAATGTCATCTTTGTCCTCTTTCGGTTGACAAGCGACGTCTACTTTACAAGACAGCCAACATCTAATGAGCAGTGGGACGGTTACTCCGTTGGGCAGGTTACGCCTCTGTTCTGTCCCTTTCTGGAGAGCATGGCAGCAGAGGTGAGGTTTGGTGAGCTCTCTTCTTTCTAAATCCACACCTCCAGATATTTCTACTTCTTTAAACTTGTCTTTAGACTCAACCGACGCTGACTCAAGTGACGTCACAGTAATTGTTGCCGTACGAACTGCTTCCCTGAGTACCTTCACTAAAACTTGTTGTCTCAATTCATAAACTGCACGACAAATGTGACAGCGTCTGCTGTGACATTTAATTCCTTTAATTGTGTCACAGCTGCAGGGTCAATTCAAGACACCCTGCCCTTCCTGCTCTAGTACACTTGAGCAGGACGCTGCCGATACATATACAGCTCGATGTGAAAGTATTGTGCAGTAACTTTCAAGGTCTCCATCAGTTTCCCCTTTTACCATCTATTTCAGTCACAAGGTCAGTTTCAAATATAGCTCGAAGCTATAAATTAACTTTAGGAAGTGGACAACATATGGCTGCTAACATCTGAGTGGCGGCTGAGTTTTAAAGAAAAGCCAACCACTGTTATATTCTAAATCCTTGTTCTTAACCTTTTTTATTTTTATACACTGATACTCTGGATAGGCCTTGAACTTCTTGACTCGCAAATTTACTTTTGTCAAATTAACTTTATTGTTCATTATGTGTCTATGACTAGTTTAAGACCCCTTTAAACGGGTTGAGCTTTTAAATAGTTTATATTTAGGTTTGTGAAGTAGAAGTTGCTTGTCATGCATTACACCTGACATCGTCACTCTCTGGCTCCTGATTGGTGAGCGGTGAGCTCACGCAGCTTGTGACCGTCACATGCCGTCATGTGTCATCACTGCGTGTGGGCATCGCTATGAGATGTGCAATATGCATTTTGACCATATTTTACAGCAGGACAAACGGCTTCTGACATGACGTTACCCGCTGCGAGCTGTCAATCAAACGCTCAGGCATCCAGCTGACCTCTGACCTTGAGCTGTGATTGACCGCAGTGCAGTGAGAGGATGTTTTGGAAGGGTGACTATTTATTTCTCAACCACCATGAACCTGTCTCCTCACGGTGATATCACTGCATTTTTGTGGCCACATGCCCTGCATGACGGGACGCTGCAGAGGACTGTCTATGTTTGAGAAGATGAATCACTCTGCAGTTAATTGAAAACAATTTTTTTTTTTTTTACTTAAAATGGACATTAACTTTAATACACATTCTTTTAATTAGAGTCAAATGCTCTAGTTGAGACAGTTTATTTTAGTTCTAGTGATAATAATAATAATAATACATTTTATTTCTATAGCACTTTTCAAAATTCTCAAAAACGCTTTACAAACATTAAAATCATCATAAAAGAGCTGTACTCTAAAAACGTGAAACACACATTAGTCACGATGAACACAATGCTGATTTGTGTCAGCATATCAGACAATCTGAAACAAATTCCCACGTTAATAAAACTGTCCATTGGTATTGAACGGTTGCCTGTGTGTATAACTGTGGCAGGTTTAAGTTAAAACCAGATGAAGCTTTGCAAAATATTATGAGCATTTACATCACAGAGTTTCAGTGACACTTTAAATGTTTAATTTACACTGCTAAATAAGTGGCTTAGAGCTTTTTTTAAAACATGTCTGCTGGCTCATGTTGTACATCTAATTGTCTAACAGCCCGCAAATGTGAGGCAGAGTGACCCCTCTTACCTCACCTCCGTCTTTGCATGGTGACAGAAGCCAGCAGCAGAGCTGGTGGTGGGAGGGACTGGGTACAGAGATGGAGATGGTGGAGGGTGGGGGGTGGGGGGGAGGGAGGGGGAGATGTTGGTAGCACTGAGCGTGCCAAATGAGTACATGAAGACAGTAATGTGATCTGAGTTGAGTGACAGGACCCCTATTTATTATTTTTTTTTACAGAGGTTTGACAGAGCTATATAAGAGACAGAGGCTCCGGCTGCAGTCAGAAGAGACAGACAGAGACACTCTGACCATCACAGCAGAAGACCAGTGGACTTAACTCTACCTTCAGTTACCCACAGTGCTATTAAACTACATATCAAGGAGAAGAATGGGACTGCACAGTGTTGAAGAACTGGTAAGGCCGCCTGTGTAAATGTAAATTATAGCAACTATAAGAGGAACTAGGAAGCAGATTAGGACCAAAAATAATCTGTAGTAGTTATACTCCAGGAAATGTGCAATTATTTAAAATAAGGAGAAAATACATATGAAAACTATAAGTTAAAGAGGTTTTTTTTAATTGAAAAAGATAATTTTTCTCTGGTTAGAGTTCTTAAAGGATTCTAAAAGATTTTTTTTTTAGAAAAGTTCTTCACATGCTCTTTACATGCTATAAAATATTGTTTGATAGTGACACGCTGCTGGAAACTGATTGTGCTCAGAGTAAGTCGACTACTCATCTTTTAGACAGATTTGTTTTTAATCGTTTTGCCATTTACTTGTAAAGTGTGTATCATTTCCCTTGATTGTCTTGATTTGTCTTACTATCACTTAACATCATGGAAAACAAAAACATAGTGTTGCATATGATATGAGGTAAAACAAGAAGAAGACAACCTACTTCTGTCAGAAAAGGAAACAAACATGATTTCAGCACTGATGTGAAAATTGTACATGTGACATCAGAACACCGGAAAAAGAAAACCAGCCAATCAGGACCAACAATCCTTAAAAGCAACACAGAATTACTTCAATTATCTGTTCTTATCTAAACTCAGGGTTCCTTAAATCACCTCATTTCATTGCTTAATTACCCCTTACTCTGGAAGCTTAGGGGATGAGCTGCTTAATTACAACTTAACTTCGATAACGATAAGAATCTCTTGGAAGTCCTTTACCCTTCATTGTTGTTACCCCACATTTAATCTTCACATTTATTTTTGTCTTTATATCTGAACTGAGGGGTTCTCTTCCTTAAGGACTAAGCGTTAAATAGAAAGCGTCACAGACCATAAGCAGTTTGAATGATTACATGAGCACATCAATAACTGGACATACAAACCGTTGAAACTCGTTAAAGAGTTGAAGTGTGTGTGTGTGTGTGTGTTAATGTGTTGGAGACGTGGTGTTAGCGGCTGAATGTAAGAGCTGCTCATGTGTTTAACTCTGGACCAACACAAAACAAAAATCAAGCTCAGATTAAGACAGTAGTGTGGGAACCTTTTTTCTCCTACTCCTTTTCGAATTGTGGTGGCTTTTCCTACTCAAAATGCAAAGAAGTTCACTGAACTTTCAGATAAACATGCTCATATTTGTAAAGTTATGGACAGAGATTCAGATTTTTTTAATTTTCCATGAAAACACAGAGCACTGACTTCAGTGTAACACATTTTATGTCTGGTTTCATTCATGTCTCCTGTCTACCCGCGCGATGACTCAGGCTCGCAGTGTACAACATCTCCATCTCTTCTCTCCCTCAGGTGTCCGGTAAGAGGTCAGAGGGCAAAGAGGCGGCCGACTTCCAAGGGGGCGTGTACGAGGCGGCTGTCAATCAAGAGAAGCAAGATGACCGCAGGTCCCACAGGGAGCAGGTGGACGGAGGTCTGTCAGAGGAGAGCGACAGTGGCGGCGAACAGGAGCAAGTCAGTGTTGCAGCTCTCAATGTAAGAACACACACACACGCACGCACGCACGCACACACACGCACACACAAAAACACACGAAAACACACGAACATACAGTTCCTTTTATACAGTTATTAAAGATACTTATCTTTTCCCCCTTCTTTTCTGGGAAGTACTGTAAGGGGTCACACAGATAAAGAGTCGAAAAACAAGTTCTGAATTAACAATTGTACCTAGTAAGTAATATTAAATAAGTATTATCAGCTAAATGTACTCAAAGTACAAAATATAAGGATGCATATTGTTACACTATTGGATCCATAGTATTGGTGCATTAGCAAGTAAGAAGTAGTACTATTTTACAAAGTCCGCTGTAGAGGGAGGAGGGAAGAGTTGTAGCATTAAATAACATTGAGTTCTCAAGTAAAGTACAAGTACTTCAACATTTTGCATTAATGTACTTAGTTACATTTCACCACTGGTAGTTAGTCAGTTACATTGCATGGAATACCCGCCCCACGTGGACTAACAGGCTGACGTTGGTCTTAGAAAGTCTACGGTTCCCTCTTATGAGTTTGTCTCTTGGTCCATGCTGCCACCTGAAGGCGTTGGGAGTATAGCACATCTTGATAGCAATTTACTCAGGAGTACATAGGTTATGAACCTCAGCATTGTGGTATTGACCTTCGTTTTTTGCATTGAAAGTTTAGTGGAGTGAAAATAAATCGAATCGTGTAATTTTCCAGTATTTGCAGTATATGAATCCAAACACCATGTTCATTGCATATCCATACTGTATCATTAATCTTCAATGATCCTGTTTTTACAAAGGATTTGTTTAAAACAAAGAGTAGTATTTTAAGTACAATTGTGAGGCTTCTACTTATAATTTACTTTATTTCAGCGGGAAATATTATACTTTACTCAAAGCCATTAATCGGATTTACAGAATATTATTTTACCTGCAGGTCAAATTACATGTTTTATATAAAACCTAACTGAATCATTACCTGGAAAAGCTTCTAAATCAAATACTGTTCACAAGTTAACATAAACAGTATCATTAATTCACACTCTGATATCTCTACCTATGTGTAGGGCGACCGTGGATCTAGTGGTAGAGCAGAGGATCAGCGGTTCGATCCCCGGCTCCCGTAACTGTGCATCGGTGTTAGTTAGAATCCTGATAGGCAGGCGGCTCCTTGCATGGTAGCCCCGTCATCAGTGTATGATGAATGCACTCATTATAAGTCGCTTTGGATAAAAGCGTCAGCTAAATTAAATGTGTATAACTTTTGTTATTTCAGCACATTTTACTGCATAGTACTTGCTATGCAATAAAGCAGGGAAGTGTTCTGTGATATTTCACTTGATTATTATTCAGTGAACATGTAGCACATATAAACTCAAGGCCCGCGGGCCGAATCCGGCCCGCCACGTCATTTTATGTGGCCCGCGAGAGCTCAAAAAGGAATATATGACTGTCTTAAAATTAAATGTACAATGTACAGTGACCATAAACTACATCTCCCACAATGCATGTTGATTTTGTGACCCGCGAATGAATGGCTTCCTGCCACTAGAAAGCAGTGTTTCCATATCGACGTTTAACTAAAGCGATTTGAGTTGAAAAAGATCAACAAATAATCCCAAAATATCCAAGAAGAGAAAGATTGATGCAGAGGGAAAGCGAATACATGTTTGTGCTTCAAGGAGAAGAACCGGTCTGTGTTATGAGGCGTGTCGATGATGAAGGAATACAATGTACGTTGGCATTTTGACACCAAACACGGAGTCAAGTATGCTAAATTTAGCCTCCAAGAAAAACATAAAGTTGTCCAAGAATTCGTGCTAGACGCGCCGGAGAGGGGGCGTGGCCTATCTCCGTGGAAATAGTTCATTTCCGCCATCCACCATTGAAGAAATAACCACTATTTCTGCTTTGTACGTGTTGTGGAAGTCCCACAAACGTCGGAACATCAAACGCCCTCATGTCTGGGTTCATAATATTATATATTATATCTATATATAAAATATAATATTATCCGTCGCCGCACATAGCTTCTCCAGGAGCTGCGTCTGGAGGACTGCCGCTTCCAGACTATCAACTTCTCCTCTATAGTTTCTGATTCAACAGCGGCATGACGTCAGTGATGACGGGCGGAGCTTCTCAACGCTGATTGGCTCTACAGACACAACGTAATGCCAATTGCTCGCGTCGCGCCATTCGCTTCCTTCTCGCTGCCCGGCGAAAATTTGCGTTATTCACATCCATTCGCGTCTGTGCATTGATTTTGTTTGTAATATACTATATATATTATGAGAACAGGTATGTCATATAAAGGTGTGAGAGCAGGTGAGCCATGTAAAGGTGAGAGCAGGTGAGCCATGTAAAGGTGTGTGAGCAGGTGAGCCATGTAAAGGTGAGAGCAGGTGAGCCATGTAAAGGTGTGAGAACAGGTATGTCATATAAAGGTATGAGAACAGGTATGCCATGTAAAGGTGAGAGCAGGTGAGCCATGTAAAGGTGAGAACAGGTATGCCATGTAAAGGTGTGTGAGCAGGTGAGCCGGGTTGTTTGGTTGGGGTTGTGTGGTGGGGGTGGTGTGGTGGGGTTGTGTAAAGGTGTGTGAGCAGGTGAGCCCCAGACCACATCTGTCAAACATGTTTTTAGCAGCTCACAATTATTTGTTGTACCAGAGTTATGTCCCTCTCAACTGTGACAAAAAAAGCTTTGAACAAAGTTAATGTAATGTTGTCTGCTATTTTCTTTAAAAGTTTGATCTTTGATAGATTAATGTGGGTTTCTTAAACCTAAATTAAAAGGATTTATGTTATAATAGAAAAGAAATTTGCTTAGATACATTTATATAAATGCATGTACTACATTTGTACACTTGAATAAACAATAATCAAATGCAGAGACAGTTATTTAACAATATGTTAGGGAGTAGTTACATTTATACAGTCTTACAGTTACAACCGGCCCTTTGAGGGCAACCATAATGCTGATGTGGCCCAGGGTGAAAATGAGTTTGACACCCCTGATGTAGCAGAATAAAAGCTGCTTTTAAAATAAAAGTTCCTCCTTTCTCTGTCCTTGTGTGCTGAAAACCTCTGCCTTGTCTCTGCCCCTCAGACGGATAAAAGCGGCAGGCTGAAGTTGGAGACGGTGGATGACCTGTTCAACATCCTGCAGCTGAGGAAGAAGAGAAGGGAGAGGAAGGCTCCCGTCCATAAGAAACAGCAGCCAGAGCCTGAGATCGTGGTGAGATGATGTTCTTCATTTCTCTGTTATATTGACCTGACTCCACAAACCAATATTTTCCTCCCCATAAGAGGAACATACATTTATGCCTATCATAATATTATTACTTTGTTGAGAGTGTTTTTCCTGAATTTCTTTCTTTCTTTCTTTTTTTTTATCCCTCAAATGATTCAGTTTTATATTGTAACTCTGAGGATGACATCTGATGAATGAAGAGAAAGTTAGAGCCAACTGGCAGAACTGTAGATTTAACAGTTACATGTAAATTGGGTACAAATATAATTTTTCTGCATTTCTTTCCATAAAAAACCCCTACTAAAATATGTAGTTCAATGTTCTGACAAAAACATCGAGTAATTTAAGGCTGTTCCTGAAGCTTCACACTACCAGAGAGCGAACGCTCTGTGTGAATGCTCCCTGAGGTTTTAACTGACCCATACGCTGTCCCTTTACCTTCAGTTTACATGTTTCTTTTTGATTTTCCAGCCAGAGATTGTGGATGATCAGCTGTTTCTGACAGCAGCCATGGAGAACAAACTGCCTGTGGTGGAGAAGTACCTGACTGATGGAGGAAGCCCCAATGCAGCCGACAACGTGAGTGTCACACAGTAATGTCAGGTAGAAACATGGCAACTTGTCGGAATCTCATTAAAACATGCTAATCAACACGTAAAAGAAATGTTCATATGTTATCATACTTTCACCTCAAAAAATACTTGAGGCAACTGAGGCTAATGATAATAATAGCAGGCTTTAAAATACTGCAATTATTAGACACATGAAGCTCTTTTAAGTGGAGTATTAATTATTAATTAAATACTTTTTATGTTTCATCAATTGAATGTAAAGTTCCAGAGAACAGCTCTGCACAAAGCCTCGTTCAAAGGACACGTGGAGATCATGAAAAGACTCCTGGAGGCCGGAGCTTCCATCGATAAAAAAGACAAGGTGAGGGATTTGAAACACTCGTTTGCTGCACACACACACACACACACACACACACACACACACACACACACACACACACACAAACAGGTTTCATAAGCATTGTCTCAAGCTCTGTTGAGTTTTGTACAGGGAAAGCATATCCATTGGACTGCAAATTTATGTGAAAAATAGCAGTTTTTGGATTACTTTCAGTGAGCCAAGATAGTTTTTGCCAATAAAATAAAATAAAACACTACTGCAACTACAACTGGTGATTAAAGGATAGAGGTACATTAAATATGACCCAATTGTTAAATTGCATCACCCTCAGGCAAAACTGACGAGAGGGAACAGGATCAAAAGCAAGAAACATGTCTTCTCTATAGTTATGGTGTGTTCCCCATTTAAGGTCAACGGTAATAACATGTAATTAGCTAACGTTAAATTGTGCACGGAAACGTGTTTCAATACTTTTGAAGACAACTTTTTATCAGAATTATTTAGAATTTGGAAGTTACAATGTTTTCTATAATCATTTCGGGGGGGGAATTCACAGTGTCAATAAAACAGATACAGATGTGCACATCTGTATCTGTTTTATTGACACACACACACACACACACACACACACACACACACACACACACACACACACACACACAGCATCAGTCTAACAGTTCTGTGTGTGTGTGTGTGTCTCAGCTGGAGGCCACAGCCATCCACTGGGCCTGCAGAGGGGGCAGCCTGCCGGCCCTGCAGCTCCTCCTCGACCAGGGAGCCAAGTTCACCGACAGAGACAAGGTTGGTACACACACACTGGGTTGGCGATCTGTGCATGTTACAGAAACCCATTACTTTGGCACCATCCGCTGTTGGTGATAAAAAAGACAACTGTGTCTTTGATGATTTCTGTATATATCTCCAGTACATATTGGGGTTTTTGGGAGTATTTTCTTCGCATGAATTGAGAAAACTGAAACTCTTTCCTCTCCTCAGTTGCGCAGCACTCCTCTTCATGTTGCTGTGCGGACAGGACACTGCGAGTGTGCTGAGCATCTCATTCACTGTGGCGCAGACGTCAACGCCAAAGACAGAGTAAGGGCTTAACACGATGCAGAGATCCCCAGTCTTCTCACAGCTACATTAAATGCTGAAAAGGATGCTGAATACTCTGTTTTCTTCCCCCACTGAAGGACGGAGACACGCCCATGCACGATGCTGTGAGAATAAACAGATTCAAGATGATCAAGCTGTTGATGATGTACGGGGCCGGTCTCAACACCAAGAACTGTGTAAGTTCAGAGCAAACATAGCACATCTTTCCTAATCCCCCGAAAATAATCAGAGATAATATTTTCAAATTCTGGCATGAAAAGCAACATATGGGCACTTACTTGAGCACAAACTAAGTCCATTCTTTTTAGACTCTTATCGTTTTCCATTTAAACGTGCTGTGAATGCTCAGTGGTCCCCTGAGGATGAATCCTGATGGTTAAAGGTCTTCCAGCATTTCAGAAGAAATCTGATCGCAGTTCGCGAAAAAAAAACATGTCGATCACTACTGGCTGCAAAAGAACACAATCCACAGGACAATAGTCCTGAGGAGCAGAAATATAAAGCAGCATCAAATGTAAAAACTCAAGTAGAGTACCTTGAAATTACATTTGAGTGAATTTACTATGTTACTTTACGCCAAATGGTGGACTGACATGTGTCAAGTCTTCAAGACACTTTCCCAGTTGATGTGTGTCTACTTTTCATAAAAAAAAGCATCTTACCATGTGAACTGCTTTGACACGCCACACTTAGGAAGGACTCATCGTCATGTGTGCTGTTTGTGAAGGTATTTGGATTGTAAAGGTACAGGGTGTTCCCTTACTTTACGAGACATTAATAACGATCATAATAATTACTAGTCGAAAACAAAGCGACAGCACAGAAAAACGTGCAACAGGTGGGACAATTAGCACGAAGCCAACAATGCAGCCTCTATGAGGACAGGTACTGAGGCTACAATACCTACCTGTGCCTCACTATTCTACAGAGGTGAATCTTAACTGTAGATGCTTCTTTTTCCCAGTTTTGATTTGAAGTGTGTTTGTTTCTCCTGTGCAGGATGGTAAAACTCCACTGGAGACACTGAATTCGTGGCAGAATGGAGCCAAGAGCCTCCTGTGCAACTTCAGCCAGTAGAACCCAACACATTCCACTAAAAGCAGGAATTCAACATGTGACTCAGCGAAAGGATCTGCTGGCTTATCAGGGAAAAAACAAAAAGAACGTTTTTCAAGCCCATTCTAGTCATTTCCATGCTGCGGTTCATGAAGCACACACGTCTTTTTTTAAACCTGTTTATCCAGCGAGGCTGCGAGCAAGTGTTCACATGACATTCAAACAGTCCCACGTTTTGATTAACAGATGTTGACGCCCTCAGGAATTAACACTATTATTAAATCCAAAGTTGGCACAGCTGGAGTAACGGTAAATATCTTAACTAAGTCACTAATTACTCCTCATCTTACAGCCACAGCAGGAACCTGAAGAAGCCTTTGATCAACAATGTGAAATCTAATCAGGTTGTTAATAATGTGATAATAGCAGCGATAGATTAACTGTTCGCCACATATTGCTGGACAATGTCTCGGCTGACAACATGAAGATGTTTTCTTATTCTTTTCTTAATTTTCACTTTAAGCTGAGTTGAAGTCAGCGATGCTGCAACGAGAAGATGATGTATTTATTGATTAATGACAACTGTCAGCAATCAACCTATTGGGTTTGATTGAATTATATCAATACCATACACTTAATAACCAAGTGACTAGAGTTACAGTGTAGTTTGAGTGTTTGAAAAATGTTATTGGTTAGATTTTAACCAATTATATACACTTTATTTATTGATTTTGATTTACTAACTAATGGGAACTGGGAGGTAGTGTTTTTTTTTCCAGATATACAACACCTGGCTCACATTTTCCTCGCAGTTCCATTGGATCAACAGTTTGTGGATCAATCAAGTGTAAAACAGAAGTTATTTATTTGTATAAAATGACTCCAGCTCAGTGTGAAACGTTAAAAAAGGGAGGAACTGAGCCTCACCTTACTAGTAGATTGTGTGTGTGTGTTATACTTAAACATTCAGAGGAGTTTAACCAAGTTATTTGGTCTTTTGAATTTTGAGATTGAGAGATGAGACAGGATGAAGAAAGTTGTTGGATCAGAATGAGAAGAACCTCTCCACTTACACTTGCTTTATTGATGTAGTTTTACAATTTATCTTTTGTTTCGCGAGACACGCACAAATACCTATACTGGCTTTTTCTCCTGCAGCAACATCGTAAGTAAGCTGTGAGGTAAAGAAACGTACACACTTTTCCACATAAAGTCCAGTCAAGTTATTTCGACTCATCTTAATCTTGGCAGTAATTTAGCTACTTTCTTTTCCCTTCAAATTCAAAACACCACTAATCATTTAAAAAAAGTTGCTTCATTTTATTATTTGCGCTCCCAAAAACAATCCTACAACCCTCTTCCTCAATCCAAAACATTGATTAGGCATTTGTTTGGAGGTTTAGTCTAGGGCCTAGGAAACCTTCAGACAAAAGTTTATCTTGTTTAGATTTTCCCAGTTTTTTCTACTGGAGCTCAACTTGAGCATCTTGGGCCCATACACCCTATCGAAGGTCACCTCAGTGATACAAACATTTCAACTTGCTCGAGCGGACATTCCAGCTGCTGGCCCATTTTGTCACACACACACACACACACACACACACACACACACACAGAGTGTGGGAGGGAAGAAGCTGAAAAGTGATGGTTCAGAGGATGTTTGACAAGTGTTTATGTGGATAGGACAGGTCATGTTATATGACTGGAAATAAGATTTATTTTTTATTGTCAAAGATGTGCATTTTGCCTTGTATTTATGGATTGTTTGAATAAAACAGATTTTGAATTTGAGATGTCTTTATTGAGAGAGAGAGAGAGAGAGAGAGCACTGATGTACAGAGAGAATACAACCAACAACATTGAAACACTACCAACAGAAGCTTTGCTTTCACTGAGAAATGCAAGCTGTTGAGACAGAGCTTCACTTACTCACTGAGTGCAGCAAGTATTCTGAAAAAAGAGAAGAATTATACAGAGTCCGGTCTCTCCAAACCCAGTATATAATTATTAAAAGCTGCAATGTTAAGTGCCACCACGAGACAAAGCACCAACATTTTGAGCAAACGTACAATACTCAAATCCAAAATGAAAGCACAGAAAAATAAACCTGAAAAAACAGCCAAATATGATCAGAATCCGATACCATTAATTCACTGCCCAACAATGCTGTGAGCAGACAGGTAATACAGCTGAAACAAGTGGGTTTAATAACCACCGATAAAGTCCCTGCTCACACATTTCTCTTTTAGGAAGATGAGAATAATATGGATATCGTGGCTTTTTTTTTTCAGACCTGAATTAAATTAATTTAAAGCTGCAGAGCAAGGACAATTCAGTTAAATTCATTTTTCTGAGATTAAGTACTTTATTCTAAGATGCACATTTTACAAAAGCTGTCTTTTATGTATTTGATTTTTTTAATGCAGCCCTCATTTTACTTGAAAGAGAGAATAACCTTTATTTATTATTAGAGAATGTATTATTTATAATTCATCTAGTGCAATTTGAAATCTGACAATAAATAATGTTTGTATATTTTTCAATAGAACTCTCGTTATTTCATTTGACAGTCAGTTGTTGATTACATACATACATTAATACAACTGCAAGGGTACTTCAATATATATGGCTCTAAATCATAGCGCAAGCTGGACATTATTGTGATGTTCCGGACCTCAGCATGAGGAAATTCTCTCTAACTGGACCTCCCTGTCATATTATCACCTAGTCTAGTAGTTTTCCCTGTGTTTCCTCTGTTTCCCTGTCCTTTTGTCTCTCTCTGTTTTACTCTGTCAGTCTGGTCTGTCTGTCCGTGAGGAGGCGTGGCCATATCCCCCTCCCTCTCCTGGGCGGTGATTCCTGAGCAGCTGTCAACAATCATCCATCTGTATATCAACCCTGGTCTTCCTGCCATTCACCGCCAGATCGTTTCGTCGCCACAGTGTTTCGGAACACCTACCTGCCAGCGGCCTTCGCTTCCTGTTCCTCGCCTGACTCCAGTTGCCTGTTCTGCTTCCTCTCGGACATCCTCGCCCACTCTCCGCGCTCCCTTCCAGACTTCCAATTTGTATGCCATTATTAATAAATTGTGGTTACTACTTTAACCCTGATCTTGGTGTGCTGCTTTTGGGTCCACGTCTTGGCTACCAGAACATAACACTCGCTGAATTTTAATTAAATGCCCCTGATGTATAAGATCATTTTCTTGATGATTCTTCATATTGGATAAGCAGATTGATTTAAAAATAGCTCATCTTTGGAATTTCTTGCTAAAATCCACTTTCAATTGATCTAGTTTAGTCTGCACCAGATTTTTCAAAGAAGACTAAAGGAAAACAAAGCCAACCAGACCAGTTGGATGTGAAAGCACACTCGGTTTGGAGGGGGGAGTGAGACAGTAAACAAAAGGCAATGAGTCTGAACTGGTATTATCATTTTACTCTGTTAACCGAGAACCTGACTCTATCAAACAACCATTAGGTTCAGCATGGCTGTCAGTATCCCAGGAGTAATAGCAATGGTTTTGTTCTACCTGCTGATCCTTGGAGTCGGCATATGGGCTTCTTTCAAGTCCAAAAAGGAAAGGAACAAATGTCCAGTTGATAGTATGGAGACGGCCCTGCTGGGAAACCGAAACATCAGTAGAGTTGTGGGGATCTTCACCACTGCAGGTGAGTTCACCTTATATTGTAGCCCAGTATCCAACAAACACAGGATCACTTTCAAGCATGCGATTGGTGTTCAATACTGCGTGTCCCAGAGTGCTGTTGTGAAGAGGCTCATTTGTGATGCTGTTTCCTTCTATAGCGTAGTGTCATCCCCAAAAAAGGAATGAAAAACTGACAATTTGTGTCCCTGTTCATGAAACAGATAGAGGCTGTGGACTGTGTTGTATATTGTGCATGTTAGCAGTAAGATATGATGGCTCAGAGAGCTCTCTTAGTAAAAGTCATGTCACTGTTTTAGCTGAAACACCTTCAAAACAGCTTCTATGATGAAATCCAGGCCCCACAACCCATTCAAATGTGAAATCCATGAGACGACTGTTTGTTTTGTATTTACAGATGTGCACATCTGTATCTGTTTTATTGACACTGTGAATTTCCCCCCCTGAAATGATTATAGAAAACATTGTAACTTCCAAATTCTAAATAATTCTGATAAAAAGTTGTCTTTAAAAGTATTGAAACACATTTCCATGCACAATTTAACGTTAGCTAATTACATGTTATTACCGTTGACCTCAAATGAGGAACACATCATAACTATATAGAAGACATGTTTATTGCTTTTGATCCTGTTCCCCCTCGTCCGTTTTGCATGAGGGTGATGCAATTTAACGATTGGATCATATTTAATGTACCTTTATCCTTTAATCACCAGTTGTAGTTGCAGTAGTGTTTTATTTTATTTTATTGGCAAAAACTATCTTGGCTCACTGAAAGTAATCCAAAAACTGCTATTTTTCACATAAATTTGCAGTCCAATGGATATGCTTTCCCTGTACAAAACTCAACAGAGTTTATGAAACCTGCTTGTGTGTGTGTGTGTACTTTTCAGCTACGTGGATTGGAGGAGGCTTCATTGTTGGAATGTCAGAAATGGTGTACAACCCGTCTATGGGCCTTGTCTGGGCTTCCAGCTTTATTATAGGAGAAATACTAAGTTTGATTGTTGGTAAGTCTGTTTTCAACTACTAAAGTGTGTTATATTTGTTTTGCCAGACAAAACCAACAATGTTGAAGTTGTACAACTTTGTTATGTACCTTTTTGGCACCTACAGTTCCGTTGAAGATTAATTTCTTCCGAACGAATGGAATCACAGATAATTTCCATATTATAAAACTTTGCAAAATTTAGAACAATTAGTCCGGTCCAAAATGTTAACATTCATTAGCATGCAGAGGTTCTCTACAGAAAATGATGAACGCCAGCATTGCATTGAGTACGCCAAGCAGTCAAAGTTGCGGATGGTAAGATGGTAGAGTGGTGACCACTGCCGCCTCACAGTAAGTGGGTTCTGCATGTTCTCCATATGGGCTACTGAAAAAGTGTCCTTGTCTCATTAATTAGGTGGTCTTTTCTTTGCTGGGCCAATGAGAGAAAGAAGATATGTGACCATGATGGATCCTTTCCAGATCAAGTATGGAAAAGTACCAATGGTTTTCCTTGCTCTGGCCACACTGGTGACTAACATTTTGTGGGTGACATCAACACTGATTGGTTTAGGTATGTATGCCATTACAGTGTAAATACGATAACTGATTATTACATTTAAATAATGAGCTGTATACATGTTTTGCATATTGATGGAAGTTGTCCCAATCTCAAGGGACTAGCCCTGTTTCTTGCGTATGCAAGGACACACACACACACACACACACACACACACAAACCTTGATCCCTAAAAGAGACTCTTTATTAACTCCATTCGGTAAAAAGACAAATCTTATTACTTTACTTTTATGCCAATTTTGTCAATTAGTCTTTTGTGTGCCTTTTACATATCATACATCGAAATGACAATACATTAATACAGCTGGGTATATAAGGGCAGAGGTTCTATCAATGTAGCCCTATTGGCAAGATTTCAACATTCTCCCAGACCCTTCCAAAGAAAAGATGTCTCTTGTTTTGGGCTTCATAGGCATGAAATGTTTTCACATATATACAAATTGAAAGGTATGTCCAATACATTACAGAAACATGTACAACACATAGTAAGGATAGTTGGAAATTTGGTAATTTGTACAACAATTAATGGTTGCACCTGTGTTTCCACAGGTGCAACCATGAGTGTGATTCTGGATTTACCATTCGTCATATGCAACTGGATCTCTGCTGCTGTGGCTATTCTCTACACACTTATGGGAGGTCTCTACTCGGTGGCCTACACAGATGTCATACAGCTTGTCCTCATGTTTATTAGCTTGGTAAGTTTTCTTACGTCCTGGTGACAGGTTTTGCTGGTATTTTAGAGCAGCTTTATGGTTTCACTACTCTCGTAAAACGAGTCTCACACACAGAGTGAGGGCTGTTGATTGACACACAGGTATCAGCATGCGAGACGATTGTTGCTTCTTTGGCTATAAGCTCAAATGTCCAATGTCTGTCTCCTAGAAATGACGTTTTTATCTCACTAATTTATTTTGTTAATTACGTTTTAAGGGTGTTTGGTGGCCATATGTTTAGTTCATACAACAAAAGCACGGGTTCAAGTCGGAGAAAGATCGGGTTTTTTCGAAAAGTAAAAAACGTAAAGACATTGTATTGTCAGTGTCAACTTCTTCAATTCATTTTAAAGAGGAGCCTTAGTAGCTATGGAAAATCAGATCACTTTTATGTACTATTCTGGAGATCTTTGTGGGTGCCTCAATATTATGTTGCCTGTGTCTGCAGTGGTTCTGTGTCCCCTTTGTCCTGATGAGCCCCTCCTCCTCCGACATCACTCAGACAGCCCTGAACAACACTTTACAGGCTCCCTGGCTGGGAACACTAGAAGCAGACAAAACTTGGAGATGGATCGACAATGTATTTGTTTTGGTAAGTGGAAGATCATATCATTGTTCATGAAAAAAACACGTAGTGCTGCCATTTGGAAAATGGTTGTGATTTTTATGGTGTGTTAAATGGACATTGCTTTTCTTTGAAGACTCTGGGTTGCCTGGGCTATCAGGAGTTCCATCAGAGGACTTTATCTGCCTGTTCCTCAGCCACAGCTAAAATCAACTGTTTTGTTGCTGCTGCAATTATTCTTATTTTTGCAATTCCTCCTGTCCTGATTGGTGCAGTGGCTGCATCAACAGGTAATTTATTCCCAATCAAAACTCTTTTTTTCCAAACTGTTAAGGCATTAAACTTCCCTTTGAACCACTTAATGTGTCTCAAAATGTGTACTGTGTGTGTTTCTGTCCATGCCTTAGACTGGAATCTGACTTCTTACGGTTCTCCATCTCCATTTGAACGTGGGGAGGCAACTCTTGTAATGCCCATTGCCTTGCACCACCTCACTCCAACCTATGTCTCCATTGTCGGCATTGGATGTGTCGCTGCCGCCGTGATGTCGTCGACTGATTCTGCCTTGCTGGCTGCAGCTTCCGTCTTCTCCTCCAACATCTATAAGAGCATCCTGAGGACCCAGGTCACAACCTTAAAGTTATTTTCATAATCATAAGCCCCGACTGGCTTTGGCAAGAGTTAGATTGACAGATGTTTTTTCCAGTCCCCTGCCCTGTATTTTGTGAGAGTCCCTGCCCTTTCAACAGTTTCCAATGAAGGTTCCTCAGATGGTTCTGTGTAGGCTAAATAACTCATCATGTCATCTTCTTTCTATTTCTCCTTTCCCAGGCATCAGAGAGAGAGATCCAGTGGGTGATTCGTGGCTCTGTGGTGGTAGCAGGCTTGATCAGCACATCACTCACCAGTGGCCAAAGCAGTGTATCTGTGTTATGGATTCTTAGCACATTGATAACCTACATTATTATCTTCCCTCAACTGGTCTGTGTTCTCTTCTTCAAAATCTCCAATGGTTATGGGGCTGTTATGGGCTGGCTGGTGGGGCTGCTGTTGAGACTGTTGTGTGGAGAGCCGTTGATTGGGTTACCGCCCATCCTCCATTTGCCAGCATGCACCCTTGAAGATGGTGTTTATGTCCAACGCTCTCCAGTGAATACCATCTCCATGTTGGCTGTCTTGACTGCCACCCTCTTATTTTCCTACTTGTTCTCTCTACTCATCCAGAAAAATCTACTTCCGGAGAAGTGGGATGCGTTGAACATGAAAGTCAAACAGTTGCCAAAACCACAGATACCAACAGACAGCGTCAAAGACAACGATGATAATATTTGTGACAATGAAGTGTCAGAGCCTATGATGATTACAGGGTGTTAAAAAGGCCAAACCATTTTGCCATCTGGAAATTTTGGTCATCTTGGTCATCTTTCATCATCTGTCAATTATTTTTCTATAAAAATACAAGTGTAACAAAATAAACACATTTAAATAAATGTAAAATAATACGCCTAAAATCTGATGAATGAAGGAGTTCACTCAACAATGGGCTTTCAGCATTTATTTACTCCTGTAGAGGACAATATAACAAACACAAATTGTCCTTTGGTCTCTTTCTTTCTGCATCTGATTCCCTCACAATACAGAAGACCGTTGTGACTAAAGAAAACATTAAACCTAAATTACAATTATTTTCAAAGCCATGAATAATATCTAAGAGGGAAACAGCGACACCAAGTAGATGAAATAAACAGCTGCGTGAGCAAATTGTCCTCCGGTCTCTTTCTTTCTGCATCTGCTTCCTAAACATGCAAAACAACGGGATTTACACACGGAAAATATATATCAGCGGCCTGACGTAACAAAATGGCGCCAAAGAGGCTAAATGAAACAGCCACAAAAACATATTTTGACGGTCTGAATGGCAACAGCTGGGTACTGTGATCGCCTTGACAGACATCACCGTGTGGAACATAAACGGGTACATTTTTGAAGGACACAACAAAATAGTGTGATATCATTTTCCACACAACTTACCCTCACAATACACAAGACCGTTGTGAGGGGAAGACGGGACTACGGGAATTTAGGAAGCGCAGAAGAGGAGACGTCCTTTCCGCAGGAAATAAAGCTAAATAAAAATAATTCATTAAGATAAAATTCACATAAACTCAACAGGATTGTTAAGTGATAAACAAGGTGCATTCTTAACTCCGTTACACAAAGAGAGCCAACACATCCACTGAGGACGTCTTCTCCACTGCCCTCCACTCATCCCTCACACATCTTGAAAACACCTACTAAGTTACATCAGAATGTTGTTTGTTGACTTCAGTGTAGCATTCAACACAATCTCCACCACGAAACTCATTGGGTAAAATTAGCACTCTGGGCTTGAGTACCACAATTTGCAACTGGTTATTAAATTCCTCTTCAACAAACCCCAGGCAGTTCTGATCGGCAGACACAGCTCCCCCACCTTAGTGGACAGCCACACCTCCTCCACCTCAGTGGAGGAGGTGTGGCTTCCTACCATTGACTCCAGCTGCTTACAGCTGGAGACAAAACAAGCATATTGCTTGAGTTATGTCAATAAGATAACCGTGAAACTGTTTACTCTGTATTTCTTAAAGAGAGCATGCTTACACGCTTATATGCAAATATAATATATATTATGTGGCTTTGGGATAATTAAGGGTCAGGACTGGCATAATATTGTGAGGTCACTTAGAAATTAATCATAAAGAAAAGCATGCTTAGCAAAATGTTTAAAGTCTCTCTTCAGATGAATATGTGGTGGAATCTTGTTTTGTGTTTTGTGCTAGAATCAATATATTCAAGTTAAAGGCAAAGGTTGGAAGATCCGACGCACATTCGGCTATGTGCCCAGGGCCTGGCCCCGCCTACACACGGTGCCCTCATACAGCGGACTAGTTCAACACGTCGTTATTTCCTCAAATCAAATACTTTATTGTTGCAGCCACTGAAAAGCACATTGGACGTTGTTTTTCGTCTCACACTCAGGACACGAACACGGTAAGTAAATAACAATAAACCAAGCTGTCAAAATAGGCTTAATGTGTACAGTTACCTATACAATTATACTGGTTATAACGTAGTTATTTGGCTTTGTGTGCAAATTTTTAGTCCAGCCCAGTTTTTCTACCAAGCTTCCCAGATTCATATGGACAAATAGTCAAGAGTCAAGAGAAATATCTGAAGTAGGATCAGAAGTAGTGATAGAAGACTGTTGTGCAATTGCAAATAAATTAGAGGCTGGAGAAGTAGGATTTGAATAATGAATAGAGTCTAATCTAAAAGTGATTTCAGTAGGAATTAATAAATAAGTAATATATATATATATATATTTATATTCAATCTTGGAGATGATTAAACTTATCAAATTAGATACATGAGATACATGCAACACATACAATCTTGATGTTAAAAAATGAAGCCAACATGCAAGTCTCAACAGGATTTGGAAAAGCTCGCTTTTTTCTTCAGTAGACTGGACTACTGTAACGGTGTGTTTAAAGCTGCAGCTCGAGTCCTCACTAGGACCAAGAAAGTGAATCACATCACTCCAGTTCTGAGGTCTTTGCACTGGCTTCCTGTCCAACAAAGAATTGACTTTAAAATCCTGCTGATGGTTTATAAAGCACTGAATGGTTTAGGTCCTAAATACATTTCTGATATGCTGCTAGCTTATGAATCATCCCAACCCCTTAGGTCGTCTGGGACGGGTCTACTTTCTGTTCCAAGAGTCAGAACTAAACATGGAGAAGCAGCGTTCAGTTTTTCTGCTCCACAGATCTGGAACAAAGTCCCTAAAAGCTAAAGGTCTTCTGAGACCCTAAACTCCTTTAAATCCAGATAGAAGACTCTTCTGTTTGCTGTTGCCTTTAATTGAACCAGATTCAAGGATCTTAATCAATTTCTGCACTACTCACTACTGTATTTTATTTCTTAAACTGCACTGCAACTTTTATTCAATTTCTTTTAGCTTTTTAATGTTTTACTAACTGTTTTTAATGTTGTTTTTAATGTTTAAATGAATGTTCTTAATTGTTTTTAAATCTTCTTTTCTTTTGCATTATATTTTGATGCTTAATGGTTTTATGTGAAGCACTTTGAATTGCCTTGTTGTTGAAATGTGCTCTACAAATAAACTTGCCTTGCCAAAAAATGAGTCTCGAGAAAAAAAGGCATATCAATCCTTCATAGACCCACATTCTAAAATGCCCAACTTTACAGCAGTTATAAACACATTTATGGCCTGGTACAAAAAAAGGCTGAAAGTTGTGCAGGGCGTGGACGCTTTATTTGAGAGGTACTGTCACTCTCTAAGCTGCTAATTATACATAGTGTATGATATATTAGAATCAACAATTTAGCAAGTGATTGAGCACTCAGCCACAAGCAAGTTAATCAAGTTGACACAAGATTTGGCAGATTGTTGTCTGATTTTTCACAGCAGTTGACACGCTGTTACTTCCTATGATAACAGGATACTTTGGTTGAAAGTTTTATACATATTCTCAACCAACTGTCTGACAGAAAGCAAAATGAAACATATCTTTCAAAATTCTTGCCTCAAAAGTTTTACTGTAAAGAAGAGAGCCCTTTTAATTTAAACCTACAATCTCATTTTAAAAGCCATACTTTGACAGCAGAAATTAGTTTTCTACTGTTGTGACTTTGAGGGATGTTTTCTTTTATTGTTCATCTTAAAGCATTTCATTTTCCCTGTCAGTTACTGTTAGACCGGTTTTCACCAGTCTTCAGGTTCAGCATGGCTGTCAACATTCCTGGAGTGATAGCAATGCTGCTCTTCTACCTGCTCGTTCTTGGAGTCGGCATCTGGGCTTCTATCAAGTCCAGAAAGGAGGAGAACAAAAGTGCGGTTGACAAAATTGAGATGGCTCTGCTGGGAAACCGAAGCATAAAAAAGGTGGTGGGGATCTTCACAATGACAGGTGAAGCATTACATTGTGGAAGCTGCTGCCCCAGACAAACAATAGAGATTAGTAATTGGTAACTAGGTAAACACGACTAATTTGCAACCGCAAACACGTTTTCCAATTTGTAATTTACGTATGTTGCAAATCATGCAGATACTTTTCTCTATACTTGTTTCTCCTGTGAACTAATTTCTGTGTTTGTCTGTGCCTGTCCATCCTGTAGCCACGTGGGTTGGAGGCTGCTTGATCATGGGCTTAACTGAGATGATATACACCCCTTCTATGGGACTAATATCAGCGATAGTCTTGTTAACAGCTTTATCTTCTTCGTTTATTTTGGGTAAGTATTCAAGAATTAAAATTAAGAGAAGTTTGATCATGTCTGCATATTTCATACAACGAAAACTAACAGACCTCATGAATGAATCAAATTATTATCCTATATCGTAAATTAGAGGTGTTTGTGACATTTATTCATCTTATAATTATCATTCTACAGCCATAACTTTTGTAATGACTGTTTGTTGGGAGAAAAAGTATTTTAGGGCCTGGTGTGCGTCATGTGATCCTGTGGGCTTGGTTTGGCCCATGGGTGTATTAAGAGAGCTGGACACAGCACTGCCACAGAAATAAGTAGAACCAGCATTGCTTCAGGAGACTTTTAAAGGAAAGCTATGATGTGTAAGAACCAGGGTTAAGTGTCCAACACGGATAGCTGAGTTAGCATGACTTCCTCTGTAAGTAAGGTTAGCCTAGCTAACCTAAGGTCACCTTCCGCTGTCCGTCACACAGCGATAACTTCCCTTGACTTGAGACTTGAGACCATGTTTGATGAAATCTGCTTGATCTGCCTCTTATTGAAAGCAGGTGTAAATACAAGGCTCATGATCAGATGTTTATGTAATGTTCAAATAGATCAGACGTTCAGATAACGTATCCAGACAACACACTGCATGTGAATACCAGGGAGTTGATGTCTGTTTTTGACGTTTTTTCTTTTGAATGTATGCATCTTGCATTTGCTAAATCTACCTGTCTGTTTTATTATTCAGGTGGCCTTGTGTTCATCAAGCCAATGAGAGGCAACAAGTATGTGACCATGTTGGACCCTTTCCAGATCAAGTATGGAAAAGCATTCACAGCCATTCAGTCACTGGGTGCCCTTCTAAGCGATATTTTGTGGTTGGCTGGAACACTAATCAGCTTAGGTACGGTCCATATAAGTACTTTACCGATAACTTCTTTATAGTTTCTATTTTAACAATCAAGAGTTGTAGTCAAGACCAGTTGAATTGAGTCCACGATGAAGCACAGTCAAGTCCAAGTGAAGAATGAGTCTAAAACCAGGGTTGCAAGAGACAAGTAGTCATGAAAAGCCTTAGCTACATTAAAGGGATAGTCCAGGTGTTTTGAAGTGGGGTTGTATGAGGTACTTGTCCACACTTAGTGTGTTTCCTACTGTAAATGGCAGTCGGCACGCCTCCAGTTTTGGGAAACGGGTAGGATTACCGACACAGAAGCAAACTCAATGTACAGCTGTGGACAGGGGCACAAAAAACATATCGCTTAGGTTTAAAATCATTACGACTATTATGTGGGATAGGGCTAGGCATGTAGCGGCTGGGAATTAAATCAAATAAGTGCAATATCTTCTCAAGTTCCAACAACAGGTGCATGTGTGTGTTACAGGTGCCACCATGAATGTGATTTTGAATTTGCCTTACTCTGTGAGCATCTGGATCTCCACTGTTGTGGTGATTGTGTACACACTGCTGGGCGGTTTCTACTCTGTGGCATACACAGACATCATACAGGTCATCCTCATTTTCATCACCATGGTGAGGATGCTATACTTTTATGCTATACGTTTTAAGACGACACAAAGTCTCTTGGCAAGAAATTGTAAAGGAAACAAACTATTTCTAATGAAATCCGATACAGCAGTTGTGCAATTAATAAATGGTCCTACAGTTTGTGGTGATCTATTTGGTTGATTAATATTGTTCTTTAATTATGCTGATAATATATTCCAATAAAACCACACCTACTATAGACTAACTCTGTCCTCAAAAATTATGTATTATTACATTATGAGCTTCCTAAAGATCTTTTCTGGGCTTGTTGTACTGGATTGCATTGGAATGCAGGTGTGAATATTATACCAATATAAAACATTTTTGTTTGTCTTAAGAAGGAATTATTCTCATGTTGAAATGTACACACACACATTCTCATTAGCTCACCTTGCCTTATTTTGCTGTTTAAATGACTTGTCCTGAAAGTTCCTTAAACATTCGGAACAAGTCTTTATACTTTAGTTGCTGTCATGTGTTCTTTGTCTTTGCAGTCTATCTGTTTACCGTATATCCTGATAAGCCCCAGCTCTGTGGATATTACTCAGACGGCCCTGAACCACACTTTTCAGGCACCCTGGATTGGTAAACTGGAGAGAAAGTTTGCTTGGACCACTATCGATACCTTCTTATTTCTGGTGAGCTCAAGAAGATTAACACACTAAGGACGTTTTGCTCCAGTGTAAAAAGATCAGCCTCCATTTAATGTTGCAGTTGGTTACATATAAATGGCAATTTTTATTGATTTGTATCATGTTGGCATACAATTTTCATAGGGTTTGTCATGAAAACTTACAGGAATGTGATTCAAATTGTATCATCATCATTTGATTCAAATTGTCACTTTCAAGTTGCAATGAATTTGCTGACGGAATATTAAGCAACGGAAGGTTTACTGTAAATTTCCCACAATAGTCTAATGGTTTCTTCAAACCTTCTCCACCCTGAAAAACAATATTCAGAGGGAAATGAATTAGGCCAAATAAACATGCATGAAAGTTCAGGGAACTTGTTGTGAAAAAGAAACGACACAGTGCTAGAGTCCTGCTTCGGTCCAGTTTTTCTACCAATTGGTAGATATTATTGTCATTTTTTCTTTCTTCTGTTTATTTAACCTGCAGCCCAAATAGATCAATTTCTAACCACACTCATGCATGCACATTAACAAATCCACATTTGTTACCCATTACAATAATTTTCTGTGCGTTAGCAGACCCTGGTTACCATGTGAAGGACCCTAGAAAATTGCCAGTGCTGATACATGATGAGCATTCAGTTCGATTGTTATATAATCATGGTTATCTAATCATGAATTAATTAAAAAACCTAAATGTGATGTGTGATTGACTATCTCAACTTTTACAGATTTAATAGGAATAACAATTAATATGACTATTTTACTTCCAAGGCAATGGGAAGCCTGGGATTCCAAGCTTTCCACCAGAGGACCTTGTCTGCTACTTCTACATCGGCAGCTAGGATCACATGCTTTGTTGCGGCTTTCACTATCTTGATATTTGGAATCCCTCCTATACTGATCGGGGCAGTGGCTGTATCCACAGGTAATAAGAGCTTCTAAAGACATAAACTGATTTTTATTGAAAACATGCAAAGACGGTAACTAAAGTAAAAGTGCATACATTGTGTTTGAGTTAGTGACAGCATGTAACCAAATCCCCAGAAGTTGAATGCTGTGCTTCTCAACGTTTGGGGAAGAATCCCAAGCAGAGTCAATTGATGTGCAGATTGGATCAGACTAGATGTTTAAGACAAAATATTAACAGTCACTCATACAAGAATTTGATATGGACATGTCTATGAAGCTTAAGAACTCTAATTGCTGAGACATTTTAGTTCCCAAAGATAGCTGAAACAAGTAACTCTGTGCTAAGACAGAAGAGGAAGTCATTTAAATCTGAAGAGACATGTGAATAGAGAAACGATAATTGTTTAGTATAACAGATGATGTGTGAGTTTGGGGAGATGATATGTCTTGATTGACAGCCCCAAATAATGACAGCATGGAGATTAAGAGTGAGCATGTGTGAACTGTGTAGAAGAATGTATGAGAAATAAACTACAGGCCTAAGCATACAAAAGTAAAGTCTTCCTGACTGAACTTAGTCCAGAGTTTAATTTGGATGACACAATTATATACAAAGGTCATGGAAAGACAGGATTAGCTGCAGATTCACCCAGTTGAATTGCAAAATTGCAAATTGACGCAAATAACTGAAAATTGTGAAATTTGAGCAACCAATTTGTGCAAATTCTGAGGCTTTACGAATCTGCCTCATTAACGCACAGAGATTATTGGAAGAGGGAGCGAGTCTGGAGAAAAATAGGAGAAGGAAGAGGAGCTGGTGGTGAGATCATTTAGAGGCTGAACTGAACTCAAATGCACAAATGGTCAAACTGTTAAATTCCTATGAACATAGCTGGTCAAAAATGTGCTTCATTCTCTCTTTGTTTATCATATCTGTCTACATGCCAGACTGGAACCTCACTTCTTATGGTTCTCCGTCTCCGTTGGAACGTGGGGAGGGAGCTATGATCCTGCCTATCGCCCTGAACCACCTCACCCCAACCTTCGTCTCTATCATTGGTACCGCAGCCATTTCTGCTGCTGTTATGTCATCAGCGGACTCTGCTTTGATCTCTATAGCCTCCATTTTCACTTGTAACATCTACAAGGCTATCCTGAGGCCTCAGGTGAGAACAACTAAGATTGCTTCTTGAATTGCTACATCACAAAAAAAGAGGAGACAAAACAAAAAGAGTTGGAAGGGACTGCGAGTGAAATAAAAGTAATGAAGGGGCAGAGAATGTGAAACCTTGGCTCCATTAATTCACTGAAACCAATTTTTCCTTTCCATTTCCTTTTTATTCAGGCATCACAGAGAGAAATCCAGTGGGTGATCCGTGCTACCGTGGTTGTGGCAGGCTTGATCGGTGCATCACTCACCAACATTAAAAATAGTATCATTTTGTTGGTGTTCCTTGGTTCTGAAGTGTCCTACATCTTGATCTTCTCTCAGCTCGTCTGCGTCCTCTTCTTCAACATGTCCAACTTCTACGGGGCTGCC
The DNA here is from genome assembly GCA_016806645.1 of Ophiodon elongatus. NCBI lineage: Eukaryota > Metazoa > Chordata > Actinopteri > Perciformes > Hexagrammidae > Ophiodon > Ophiodon elongatus. The sequence goes on from JACSYO010000412.1 coordinate 2,044,571, forward strand.
ATGGGCTGGCTGACAGGGTTGGTGTTACGACTCCTCAGTGGAGAGCCATTGCTAGGGTTAGCGCCAGTCATACACTTCCCAGGATGCACTCTTGAGGATGACATTTATGTTCAGTACTCTCCAGTGAGAACCATCTCCATGCTGTCTGCCATGGCTGCCAACTTGTTGTTCTCCTACCTGGCTTCCGTGCTTTTCAACAAAGGGTTTCTTCCTGAGAAGTGGGATGTGTTCAAAGTGAAAGCTCAGGACTCAGCACAACCGCTGACACCAACCAATGACGGCAAGAGATACAATGAGAAGGAGACGCTTGATGAAAAAGAATCTCACCAAGATACATTGGAGCCAATGATTACCACCACATGTTAAATATTTTCTGTGCAGTACTTCAATATAATAATTATTTTATTATTATTTTTATTTTTATTATCAACAAGCAACCGGTTTCTTTTGGAGTATTTAAGCTACTGTATTTGTTTTTTCTATAAACGGGATAAAGGCTTATCCTGTGAGGATGAGGAGGACTGCAACAAAGAACCAGGCACGATCACATTGCTTGTGATATGGATGAGGTGACGTAGCCAGACCCTGAAAGAAGGCGGGATCCATTGTCTTTTAAAATTGTCAAAGAAAAAAAAAAAATCTTTTTTTTTTATGAGAGGTTTTCAAATGTGATAACAGTGCCACCTAATCAAAAAATTGCGTTAATTTAGTCCACAGCAGCATTTACACTATCCTTATTATGAGGAAATGTTTTAGAAAGAAAGACATCAATTAAATATTGACTTTGGGATTTTTTAATGGCCTTTTTGTCACGGTTTGGGGTTGTAGGTGGTCACTTCCTGTCTTATTTTGAAGAGTTCCCTGTCTTGTGTTTCCCCGGGTCCCTTCACTTCCTGTCCTTGTGATTGTCTAATTGAATCCTCCTGTGTCTGATCACCTGCACCTGCACCTCCCCGTGTATTTAAGCCTTGTTTGTCTTGTGCCTCCTTCTCCGTATGTCTGCTTTCTTTGGCTGTTTGTGTCGTAGTGTTTCCCGTGGTTTCCTTGATCCTGTTCCCGTGTGTGTCTCACCTGTATTGTGAGTAATTAAAGCATTTTTGCTGGAAACCACCGTGTCCTCATGAGTCTGTATTTGGGTCTTGCCTTTACTCCAAACATGACACTTTTAGCTCTGTATGCTGTCTGACTCATTTAGCCATCACAATTCAGGTGACCCTTTGCTCCCATTGCCATCAGACTATACAACAACAGTGGAGACCGCAGAATCATCACTCAACACACTTATTAAATATTGTATTCGTTAATTGCATACTATACTTTACCATACTATGTCGTGTTACATTTGATATTCTGTTATACTGCTATATTCTGTAAGATTCCTATGTTATAGTCTCGGCATCATATACTTAATTGTATTTCTATGTGTTTTTAAATAGATATTCTTAATCCATCCTAAAGGACAGTACAAAAGAAAATGTATTTCATTCTGAACTCGAAGTGACGGTATAACTAGTCAGTTACTGTTAAGATGCAACACTTTAAGGTAAAATTTGCCAATTTGTATGTGGATGTCCAATCAGTGCTGATGGTAAATGTAGGCCATCGAAGAAATAAATTCCCCAGTTCTTGTTATATTAACGTTGGCTGCATGCTGCCCCTTACAGCGGCCTCTCTTTGTCTGAATACAGCTGAATGTCTGAGTCAGCCAAAATACAAAGAAAAAGAGTTAAAAAAACGTATCTTTGGTTTGAAGAGGGATTTTGGATGGATGCAGATGTTTGTGACGCTGTCAGATGGATCGAGTGAAGGTTCATGACCTGAAGCCGGTTTCAGAGATCAGTCATGTCCCTGCACCTTGTTGTGGCTTGTCCTTTGGAGTTCTGATTATTAAGGTATCAACTCATGCCTATCACCCTGTTACTTTGCCGCTGAACACCCCATCTTGGCTGGCTTTCACCTCTGTCGTGTGTGTTCGAGACAAGAGAGACATTTTACTGATAACCTTAAAAAGCATGCGCTTTAGCTCTCAGTTACATTGCTTTCCTATGCGTCAGAGCGCAGCCTCAGGCAGGACTAAAGGTGACCGAGTTTTTGCAGTCGCAGTTTTATTAATTTCAGCACACCATTTTATTTGCAACATGCCTTATCTGTTTCATCATATTTTTAGCTTTTATTGTTCTGTATTTTATTCCATTACTTTCAGTGTGATGACTTTTACTGGCCTTATTGCAGTCCTGCCATGTTTTAATCCTGATTAAACCATGTAAAGCATTTGCAACTTTATTTTTTAAAACGTTATTAGGGGATGCACATTCTTGCAGGCCTGATTCTGCCAGTATAAGTATCCCACTCCAACAATACACACATTTGTGTTACCTTTTTAGGATGGGCAAATTCTTCCTCATGAAGAATGCACATGCACAGCTTTTCACTGAAGACATCTTATTTCAAACCCAAACTCTTTGTTTTCTAGATTCAGTGTATTAGTACAATATAATAGAATACTTGACGGTAATGTCTGTGCATTATAGAGAAGGGATAGCTTGTGACGTGGCAGACAGTCAATGCAGTCTGAAAGAATATGTATCACCCGATAACTTATGCTAGGAAAGTAGAATATTAGGATATTAGGCATGGTCTGAAGTATAAAATATTTGATGGTAGGGCAGAGACTCATGCATTATAGGGAGGGAAGGGCAGTCTGAAAGAATCCCATTGTACTTCATACTACCAGGCTACTCTACTATTCAGAAACATTTACAACAATATCCAAAGATAGGAATACAAACATTGTTTACAATGTTTCATTCAGGTCCACAAACAGATCGCTCCTTCGGGTCCCCAACACCAAGCTCCACACCATGGGGGGACCGGGCCTTTTGCTCGGCTTTGGAACAGTCTCCCTGAACACATAAGGGCAACACAGACACTGGACTCTTTTAAGACTGGCCTAAAAACCTTTTTATTCAGGAAGGCGTTTTTTACTCTGTGTTAAATCTGTCAGCTATTTCTTTCTTTATTATAGTCTGTTTTAACTATGTTTTTAACTATAGTCTGTTTTAACTATGTTTTTAAATATAGTCTGTTTTTTAACTATGTTTTTAACTATAGTCTGTTTTAACTATGTTTTTAAATATAGTCTGTTTTAATTATGTTTTAACTATGTACTATGTACTGGCTCTGTGCACTCTGAGATTCTTATGAATGAAGAGTGCGTTATAAATTAAATTTATTATTATTATTTATTATTAGTTAAATTTATATTAGATACATTATTGACGATACAGTACTGCCTCGAGTACCTTATTGCTTTTATAATACGGTTGCCTGCGACATTATAAATCGTAAATAGTAAGCTGCCTTTCAGCACAAAATAGTTGTAGCCACCAAACGTTGTGTATCGCATTTCAGTAGCCTAGAGAAAATAGTCCCGTATGTGTGGCTGTTGCTATGCAACAGACAAACAGCACTGGGAACATCACGTTTGTTAGCCTAGCTAGATCTCGCACCATCTCATTCATTCACATTGCTCATTTTATAAAAGTTGGCATTAAAATAACAAAAATGACAATGGGACACTTTTAATAAAATAATATTTAATTTAAACATTAGGCCTAAACATTCTAAATCAATCATAAATGCTAAAAGAAAACTAAAGTTACGAGTGACTTGGGACTCGATAGACTAACATTAGACTGTTGTTAACGTTTGTTTATGTTGATTTGGATATCTCCATTAATTGTGCATCCGTGGAAAACGTTTCTCATGTACCCTTCGTCTCTGATGATATCGCTTTCGACCACTCTTGCTCTCTTTGCCGGTGGCTCGGTGTTGGAAGTGCCTTCTCCAGCAAGGATATTACTCCAACGCTGTCTTTCATTGAGATTTGGTGCCCAGTAGCTTTGAAGGGAGCTTTCGGATTTATAGCATGACGTCCACCTGAATTATCCTCTTCGGCTAACCACTCATTAAAAGTCATTCCCCCCAAAATATCAAAGTTTACACGAAACATGTTTGGTAACTGTCAAGCTTGAAATGACAACTAACGGTCGCGCAAAATCTAGCGTTAGTTAACTGTTATTTTGAGTGCGCACTGATATGGAACGCTCAGGCAAATGTAAACAGGTGTACAGTACATTATGGCTCAATACAGTACACCCCGTGACTCACTCTCAACCAATCAGAATGCTTGATTTCATCTACCCGTATTATAATGATTCACACTCCATACCAGCTGTTGGCGCTAATGCGCCCTCACGTTTTTTGCCAACCGCCATAACAAAAGAAGAACACGGAAATGACGCATACGCAGTTTCTGCTTGAATCCGATTGGTCCGTTTCAAACTCAGACCGCGGCCGTGTTGTTGTCTTCAGCTAACGAGCACACAAAAGAGCATAATTTTGTCTCACCCGATGTTCCACATATAACTGCCAGGTACGTGTTTTTGAGTAATTTTCCAGTTGTGGCGTTGTGGTTGACTTCCTTTCAGAGAAGTAAACCGACATTTAAAACCATGTTACAATCAACGTGATCCGTTGACAGGTGCGGCTCCTCGTCTCTACAGCTAAAGGGAGAAGATTAACTTAGCTCGACCGAGACACGGTTAGCCTCGTTTAACACAGGTTGTAACGATTCAAACGTTTGCAAAAAAGCCTTCAAAACGTTTATAAACTGGACGAGGCACCACTGTAATGAGCATTTGGGTGGAAGTCAGTCGTAACGCCGACATTTCCCTCTGAAGCGTCAACGTGACACACGTCATTAGGTGAGTGAACCAACTGTTGGTTGACTTCACCACTTCAAGAACTGTTGGTCAATAACTTGTACGCCGACTTAAAGGTTTGCACAAGTCTGGCTATCAAGAGCCAGACTTTTGAAGGGCGTGACGTAACTTAACGTACCTGTCTCATTTGGTCTCGGTGTGATCACTCTGCGCTGCTTCACGTGACTTTCACGTCCTTGTCTGGTTGCTGCAGGACGTTGATGATGATGGAGTCCTGCCTGAACCAGGCGGACAGACGGGATCAGGTGGAGGTCGACGATTTGAAGAGAGATCTCTCATCAGAGTTCAGTTTACCAGACCTACAGGTAAACCTGGAAGTGTCAGGCTAATTCACAATGATACTATTAATACTAATGTCAGGATATTTTGATTAAATCCTGATGTGTTGTGCAGCATTCCAGCAATGAGGAGAAAGAGCACCTTCAGGTCTACCTCCGCATCCGACCCTTCAGCTCAGCAGAGAGCAGTAATGGAGAGTCACAGGTAAAAATGAAGATTATACAGAGAGTTGATCAGAAACAAATGCCGGTATCCGTGGTAGCTGCTTGGTTTTGTTTATGGTATTTACTCAGAAAATAATGACTTCAAGACGAACCCCCCCCCCCCCCCCACACACACACACACACTCCCTAAATATGACTGTGTTCCCCTGATAACTTAGTTAATGCAGCTGCAGACCATTTAAAGAAATGTAACAAAAACAGAATAATTCTGAAAGAGAGATGAATATTTTTTTACTTCTGTTTTCCTTCCTCTGTTGTTTTTAACAGGGTTGTGTCACCATTGAGCCCCCTGACACAGTTCTGCTGAAGCCTCCCAGTTTGTCCATCGCAGCGAGGCTTAGCGCTGACAAATCACTTCCACAGACTGGACAGCGCTTTCAGTTCTCTCAGGTTGGTGTTTCCTGGCAGATAGGTTTATTGACGTGGATTACATTTTTTATTTTGATCAGGAATTTTTTTTTTTTAATATATTGTCACTTGTATGCAATACATTTTGGTCCACCGATATTCATTTTCTAGACCTAAAAACGGGCCACGGGGAAGGAAAGGTTAAGAAATCTTCATATACAAGATAGTGTTTCATTGTTTTTTTATTAGTTCCTCCTCATTACCTTCCTTTTTTAATAGGTCTATGGTCCTGAGACAATGCAGAGAGAGCTCTTTCAAGGCACAGTAAAGGATTTGGTGAAAGATGTTCTCGAAGGGGGGAACTCTCTGGTTTTCACTTATGGAGTCAGCAACGCAGGGAAGACCTTCACATTCTTAGGTGGGTTCCTCTTTGTTATTGTAGATCCTGCATTGTTTGGTCTATTTCTACCACAAACCTTAGCTCGGCTAGCTGCCAGGAGACTCGGGCTGATATTTTGTCAATAAGTGAGTGAACTCTGAATTTCTGCTCTGCCTTTGCTGAAACTGATTTTTAAAGTCAAATGTGCTCTATGTAGTTGAAGCATCTGGTAGGAATAATACATAGCATTTCAAAAGCATTTAGTGCATGTTAGTTCATGTGAGCATCCCCCTGAGTGTAAAAAAGGCTAAGATGTTGTCAACAAAGAGGGATGATTTAATATTCCAACGCTCTGACCTAACCAACTAGCAAACCAACTTTAAAGGTGCATACCACCACCTACTGTGTAGATGCTGCGCTTGTTAAGTCAATGAAAGACATTTTGGCTTTGTATTATCAGCCAGTAATCTATCGCATAAATATATTTTGTTATTGTAATAATGCATAGCAACATAAATTATCCATTATCTGTCGATAATTTATCGGGCCTGATTTATATCTGGCATCCCTACAAGTATCTTAATAATCTAATTATCTGCTCTTGTCACGCCAGGTCCAGGTCCAGATGCTGATGCTGGTATCCTGCCCAGGTCTCTCGATGTCCTTTTCAGCAGTATTGAGGAACAGGTTTTCACTGGGATGAGCATCAAACCTCAACGCTGCCGAGAGTTTACAAAGCTCACCAGGGAACAGCAGGCTGAGGAAGTGACGTTCAAGAGAAACTTCATCAGTCAATTTAAACAGGTAACCCGTCTGTCCACGGCAGCTCCAGTCCTCTATCAATGTCTACACAGGGTTCATTCAGGGGCAGTACCAGCGTAAACCCCTATTCATTTAAATTAAAGATTTGTTTACCACGTTTCGGGGGTACCGATTTACTATTTTACTGATAAATAACAATTCAGTAAATTTATATCTATTTATTTATTTGTGACATTCTGTTTTTTTACAAGATTAGGAAAGCAATGTTTAAGTCAAGTCTGATTTTGCCTTACACATAAAAGAATGATCCCAGTCACTTCCACCCAGTGAGGAATACAGCTTATTAATTGATAATACTGGTATCAAATACTCTGTATCGGCAGATACCCAAAGCCCAGGTATCGTCATCGGTATTGGGACTGAAAAAGACGGAAAGGTTCTTTCCTAAGTCGCACATGAGAGAAGTTTGCCTTCAGGGCTCTCTGCCAGAAAACCATCCATCCATCCATTTTCATCCGCTTATCCGGGGTCGAGTCGCGGTGGCAGCAGGCCCAGCAGGCCGACCCAGACTTCCCTCTCACCCGCAACATGTTCCAGCTCTTTCTGGGGGATCCCGGTGTTCCCAGGCCAGCTGCGTGTTCTTGGTCTTCCATGGGGTCTCCTACCAGTTGGGCGTGTCGGAAAACCTCCAGTGGGAGGCGCCCAGGAGGCATCCTGGTTAGATGCCGAACGATCTTATCCTCACTCATGAAAAAGACCCCAAGATACTTGAACTCCTTCGCTTGCGGTAGGCACTCTGTCCCCACCTGGAGGGCTTTAGGAAATGGTCTGGGTTAAAATAAACCCTTTCTGGCAGAAAGCCCTTTGGCATACTCCCATGTGCGGTGGGGTTCGTGGTCAGACTTTTTTGAGGTGTAAATAGTCAGATAGGTTCCTACACATTTTTACGTAATGCACATACCTCATGTAATTTAGAGCAGTGATTCTCAACTGGTGGGTCCCGTTTTCACGGCCCTTTGCCTGGGCTAAAAACATTTTTTATTTTTATTATTTTATTTTTTTATTTTTATTATATTAGCCTGTGGTTTTATTTTGAAGGGGATTTTTTATGCAGCGGAGTGTCATCTATTCACACTCTTTTGCCGGCTCTGGTTTCGACTTGTTTTGCACTTGTCCCTCCATGTTTTCAGCAGCATTGCTGCTACGTTCCACTTTGTTTGAGTTTTTCAAGGCGGCGGTGATTGACAGGTGATGACAGGGGGCCGTGTGCCAGGTTGGGTCAAACCATCCTGATATGGGGGAGACTCTGGGTTTTTAGGATAATGAAATTGAATAGCCTACTGAATATACAATTCATCTTATGAACTTACACTTATATTTTATTGAAAATGTATTAAATAAATATTTTTAAAGGATTTTTGAATCGATGCTAAGTTTAAATATATATATTTTTTAAATCTTCACGTACCCCCGCCATTTTACAGCATAGAAAAACACCGTGACCCACGAAATTAGTTTTATAATCAAACATGGCGAAACATAAGTACGAAAATGTTCCTCGATTTGGGTCGCGGCTTGTCATTAAGGGGTGATGGTGGGTCCCCCAGCCAGACCAGTTGAGAACCACTGATTTAGAGGGCTGTAAATTGTTGGGTCTTCTTTCTTTTAAACTGGTAAAATAAAAGCGATTTTAACATTTTCATCTTTTCCTTCATCTTTTAGAGCAATGCCAGCCTGTTGAACTCGACCAACAAGACTCTCTTTGAAGGCAAGATTTCGATTTTTCTTTTCATTTATTATTGGTGTTTTTTCTGCTTTTTATTTTTTATTTTTTATTATATATAAATCTGCAGAAGCTGGAAATCTGACACTGAAAACACCTGTGCACTGTGCTCATGTTGTATTAATACTGATTGACAGGACTATCAGGCTTTGTTTTCATTTTCAAAATATACTGCTTAACCTGAGGGCAGGAATGCCAAAACATCTCATTATATCTGTTATACAGAAAAGTAATGCACAAACTGACTACTGTTACTGTAAGTAATGTGGCGGGTGTTACTACAGGACAACGATTTTTAGCGTTTGCCTTTGTTGCAGGCTCCTCCCTACTGGGCACGACCATAGCAGCAGAGGACAAAATCAGCCTGGCAGTGGAAGCCCACACCAAGTTCTCTGTTTGGGTTTCTTTCTGTGAAATCTACAATGAGAACATCCACGACCTCCTTGAGATGGTACCCAGCGTGGCGCCAAGGAGGACCGCTCTGCGCCTGTCACAGGACGTCAAGGGCAACGCCTTTGTCAGAGGTCTGAAGGGTTTTATATTTAAACAATGCAGACTATTTACACCTATTCTTTAATTCTTCCTACTGTGCCGTGTAAAGAAACAGGAAAAAATGACATCGGTAACCCTTTTTTTCTTGTCAGTTTCATATGAATCTCCTGTTTTATCACATTTATATTTAGATCTGCGATGGATTCAGGTAAATGGTGCAGAAGAGGCTTACAAGGTGATGAAGCTGGGCAAGAAGAACCAGAGCTTCTCTTCCACCCGACTCAACCAGCTCTCCAGTAGGAGGTGAGAATGCCAGCAAGCAGCTTATACAGATACTCGGCTCAAAGTTTTTTCTCTCTGAAGCATTACATCTGTCCACTTTTTAACTGTCTTGTATGCATTTTATTTCTTTGTGTTTTTGTGCTTATTTTGCGGTAATCTCTCTCTTAGGTTCCTGTTTATTCCATCTTATTACAAAGTTACTGAATGTATGCTCCATTTTATTTTTGTCTTCCTGCAGTCACAGTATTTTCTCCATTCGCATATTGAGGATTGAAGATATTGGGACTCCGAGGGTCCACTCAGTCAGCGAGTGAGTGACAGTTTAGACATGGCACATATAAACATGGTTTTAGGTGTGACACAAGGCAGCATTGAAAATGTGTGCAAAATAAATAGTTTAGTAAAGCATGAAGTGTTGAATATGGATGTACAGAGTCTGCTTTCTGTGTAAGAGTTATCATATCCTTTATGTGGATGAATGTGTTTGTCATCAGGTTGTGTTTGTGTGACTTGGCTGGCTCGGAGCGATGTGCTAAGACCCAGAATAGAGGAGAGCGCCTCAAAGAAGCCGGAAACATCAACACCTCACTGCTCATCCTGGGAAAATGCATCAACGCACTACGACACAATCAGCAGGCCAAGTGAGTTTTTTTTACCTGTTTATCATTCTCTCCTCATCTCCAGCTGATAATGAATCAATAGGCTTCATGGAATATGAAAGGGTCCCTCAATAGTGCTGAAATCAAAGAACGTTAACACCCAACTATGAAACTCTTTTTTTAAATTTTTTTTTTTTATAAATAAATCCTCCTTTAAGCACACTGTTTTGACTTACTGTGGTCGTATTATTTCTCTTTTCAGCCTCCATAGGGGTTTCAGTTTTCAGCAACTACAATAGAAAGATAAACCCTACTTTTTACGACCTACAGCAGATGGACAAAAATTGATATCGAACAGCTAAAGAGCCAGATATGTTTCTAGTGGAGGAGTTGGTGGAGACCAAACCAATGTGAAAAGGACAATGAATATTTAACTTGCATTCATCAAGTGGACACAAACCCAACTTCAATAGGATGATTGAGTTACATAGTGTATAAATAGGAAACTGTTTGGAACACGTTTGTCGTAACAATTTAATAAGCGTGCAATATGTGGCGGCTTTTTGTTTTTCTTCTTCTATTACCCCCTACTGGCCAAACATTGATTAAGACATTATACACAAGTTATGCATCAATTCAGTTTTCAGAGTGTAGCAGCACAAACCGGTCAGAATGCACATATATCAATGTCAACTCTGCTGTTCCCTCCTTCAGGCTACTTCAGCATGTTCCCTTCAGGGAAAGCAAGCTGACCCACTACCTGCAGAGCTTCTTCCGTGGTCGAGGTAAAGCCTGTATGATCGTCAATATCAACCAGTGTGCCTCCATGTACGACGAGACTCTCAACGTCCTCAAATTCTCTGCTGTGGCACAGAAGGTGCAGACACACTTTAATTTACTCTCTTATTGTGCTTTGCTCACTGACAGTGTATAATTGTTTATTATTATGTTATATTTTATTGTCTTTTGGTGGTTTTTATTTTTATTTCCTGTCTGTTTCCAGGTTGTTGTTCTGTCCACCAGGCCCCCTCCCATCATCATGCCCCAGAGGTCCGCCAGTGAGATATCCTTCATCATCAACAATGCTGAGAGAAAGTCTCTGCGCAGCAGCAGGAGGAGCTCCCTGATTGGCTGGGATACGAGCCTAGAAGATGTACAGGTGGGGTGGAGGCTGGTTCACGTCACGAGGCTCTTGCTTTCCTTTATTACAGTTGATACAATATTTTAGTGCCGCAGTTTGACTCTTACTTTACTTAGATTATCACTTGAATTATTTTGTCAACATTATGTGTATATTTTTTGTCCAGGAGGATGAGGATGATGAGTATGAGGACGAAAAGAGCCAGATGGAGGGCACAATGGATCAGACGGGCAATGAAGAAGACGCCGATGAAAGTGATAATCAAATTCTCATTGGGGAACGGATGCTCCAGGTCAGTCCCGTACCAGTATTGGCCGATATCCGGGCAAAGACTTCCTCCTTCGTATGCTGCTCATTGTTTACAGTCCGATTAGCAACTTGAGATGCCAAGTATCCAGTGTACCAGCGAAAGTCAAACCATTACGAGCAAAATAATTGACAGACAATAGCTGATGGGTTCCGAGATTGCATTTCGGCTTTTGCTCTTGCTCTCCAAACAGATTGGTAATCTGCATTCAACCAAAGCCTGCTCGAAAGCGATTCGGACAACAAATGGAAACCAAAAAGCTTCTGATACCAAAAACCTGTCCTGTTTCCTGTTTCTAGAGATTAGTCCTTTAGGATTTTATCCATTGAAGTGTAAGCGATATTAAGAATCATTGCATTCTCATTGCAGGATGGTCAGTCAAACGCTGTAGACACCGTTTTTCTGCTGGTGCTGCACTTTTCGTTGCCTGTTCCTGATCTTAATTTTAATAAATGGGACATATCCTTAAAATATTTAGTAGTCTTACTTCTGAGAACATTTCTTTTTCAATGTGAAACGTTTTTATTGTTGTTTGATACTATTCTGTGTCCCGTTGGCACTGTTGAAACGGCTGCAGGTACAGCTGGAGGAGCGAGCAGAGCGCCTGATCATGGAGGAGCAACTCAGAGAGGAGATCAGCAGGGAGTACTCAGAGATCATCTCCAATATGCAGACTGACTTTAAGTGAGAACTTATTTATATATTTATACACATATATGATGTTACCAGGAATGTTTTGGGTACGATAATTAAGTCATACAAATGTGTGTTTTTGTTCCAGTGACCGCCTGGTGAGAGAGAGAGAAATCTTAGAGGAGCGAGCCGAAAGGAGGTTGGAGATCTTAAAGAGACTCATGACCAGCGCTGGCCCCAGTTCAGACACACAATCCATGGTAACACACTCATCGGAGCCCACTTCATGTATTGTGTGGTTTGTTTACTTATTGTTTGGCTAAGTCTTACGAATGCTAAAACTGATTTTGAAAACCTGAATGAAAAGGTAATTCTGTGAAGGCTGTATTTGATGCCTGTCATATTTTTATCTTAGTGACGAGATTCTTATGCCACACTCCCACTTCATACATCCAGTTCTCGGTAACAAATTAAATAATAATGATTTTTGTTGGAACGACTTTCTTCGTTGTCAGAGCAAAGGTCATTTCAAGGTTACTCAAGTAAGTGTCCTTTTAAGTATCTGGCTGCAGGATAGTCTTGACAGGTGTGTGTGTGTGTGGTTGAACTGGCAGTACATCTGGATGTTATAATTGTGGGTATTTGCTCACTAATCTCCCTGACTGATTTGTCTGTTTCCTGCCTCCCTCAGGACAAGGCTGTAGAGGAGCTGGAGAGGAAGATGTTGGAACTGAGTGACCTCCAGCTTAAAGTCCAAGGGGAGATACCTCACAAACACGATGGTAAAAATGCATATGAATCCATCAATGTCTTAATCTGAGTGAAAGGCAAGTGGTGGAGGAAAATACAAACTGAGCGTTACTGCTTTCATTCGTAGTTTGGGGGGTGGGGTGGTCTAGAGGGCTGATGCTCAGATCATTTTAAATATTCCAGGCATTCACTAGCTTTAATGGGTGTTTTCTCTTAGACCCAGCAAACATTTAAGGAGCAGTTCACCCATAAACAAATTAAACATGCTAACAGACAATCGACCGCATCAACCAGTTATTCCAATCACTGCTACAAGGGAGAGAAAAAAACTCGAGCCCAACTCCTTGTTCCTGCTGCCTTTGGCAGAACGGGGGATAAAACAATTACAGAAGTAATTGCCATTTACATTGGCATATAGACAAGGTCGAAGTAACTTAAGTGAAACTCCTCCTAATGCACACTCCTCTTCTGCATTTGGGTATTTTCAATTTGATAGCACAAGAGAGGCTTTTCAGTTTAATAGCCTATTTAGACCTGTTGCCTTTTGGGAAAGTGTTTGGTGTTTATATAGTGTTTGAAGTATTCCTCATTTTATAATGAAAATAGTTTGAACGTTGCAAATGCTACTTCAGTCCCCAGCAGGATGATTTTGTCTTTCTTTCACACTTGCACTTTTGGATCTGTCTATCTGTCTATCTGTCTATCTGTCTATCTGTCTATCTATCTGTCTATCTATCTATCTATCTATCTATCTATCTATCTATCTATCTATCCATCTATCTATCTATCCCCATATTTTTGTTCAGTAAGGAGAAAAATAAGACTCCATCACTAGGATCATATTTTTTTTTTAGTCATGTTTTATTTTATGCATTAATTAGTGCGTTTGCCAGGGACCTGCACCATTTTTATTATTTATTTTGGTTTCACGTCTTTGTCACCTTTTTCACCCATAAAAAGTTGCCTGAGTATTAGTAGCTATACATTTAACTGTGCAACATTTATCTCTAAAGTGGTAAATGGCAAAAAAAAATTGTTGGGTACCAGCATGTCACTTCTGGCCTACTTTACATATCCTGTTTTATATATTATTTCCTAGGTGAAGCCAGTGGATTAGAGGATAAAGATAAAAGGAGGCTTCTCTCTCAGCTCCAGGAGAAGTCAACAGAGATTGCCCGACTGGAGAAACAAGTGAAAGACCTGCAGAAGGTGGGAGAGCGAGGCTCAAAGAGCTACACGCACGCACGCACGCACGCACACACACACACACACACACACACAGATACACACACACACACACACACACGTCTTTGACAAAGACAAAAAGCTTGGTCAAGCCGTGGAGGAACAACATTAAAAACCTTTGGAACAACTAACTTAATCAGACACATATTATATTGTAATTCATTCCAATGCATGCTGCTCTGAGTAATCGCAGTGACCGGCTCGTCCGCCGACAGCATGGGGTCCCTTCCTAGCACAGCCCTGCTTATAAGCTAACATTAACAGGTTGCATTGAGATGTGCTCAAGAAATGTGGAATCTGCAAAAACAGGAATCGGACTTTTAAGAAATCCAAATCGGCAAAATAAATTACAATCGATGCATCTCTGTTTCACCAGGAAAACAAGAAATCACAAGAAATGACCAAGTAACTGAAATGTTTCTCAACAGCTTATTTATTTATTTTCTTCGAAATGGAACTTGAATATATGAAATCCTAGCACTAATATACTTAATGAAATGGTTGAGTAATATAGGGTTAATAATTTCCAATGTAATTAACATTTAATGAGTTAAAACATGCCAATCAAAGCAACTATTACGAGAGCTATTTTTTTATGAATTGCTTCAATCCACAGCAGGACTTGTAAAGCTCTTTCTGTGACACTCTCCCCTCCCTTGTTCGGTTTATTCAATACTGTTCAAACATTAAAATAGGAAATAATCATTCCTCCTATCACTCAGGAGGCGTTTACTGACCTTGAGAAGGAAAAGAGAGACAGAGAAGACACCCTCGCAGCTTTGGAGTACCAGACTATGGGAAGAGAGAAGGCACTGGCATCCTTAGAGGAAGAAAGTAAAGCAAAGGAGGAGGCCCTTGCCACACTCAGTGAGCTGAAGCAGAGCAAAGAGGAGGTGCTAGCATCCCTTAAAGAAGAGAGAGAAGGATACAAGAAAGCCATGGCAGCCCTTGAAGCTGAACGGAGGGCCAAGGAGGAAGCCATGGCGGCCCATTCAGAAGAGAAGCAAGGCAGAATGGACATAGTTGCTGCTCTTGGCCAAGAGAGGAGTTGCAAAGAGGAGGCTCAGTCTGTTCTGGAGGTGGAGAGGAAGGAAATCAACAGGCTGGTTGAGGAGAGAGAAACGAGGCAACAGGAGAGTGATGCACGTCGACAAGAAGTCAGAGAGCTCACTGCCAGACTGGAAGCCTCAGAGCACCAGGTGGGCAACAGAATGCTTTTGGTCAAATTTAACCTGTTATCAGCGTAACATTTTCAATGAAACAATGCTACTTATCTCAAGATATTCTATTTATTTTTCTAGAATATATGTATGAGATCTGATATTTGAGTTCTGGCCTGACACCAGCTTTTTGAGTGTTGCCTGCCATAAGGTTGTTTAGCGTTTATCTTGGTATAATAGTTATTTGTTTTTTAATTAAATGGTCTTGGTGCTAGATGATTTAACTAAAGTGATATTTTTGGAAATTACCACAGGTGACCAGCAAGACAAAGGGAGCTGAAGAAGTGTTCGTCCAACTACAAACTGCTCAGGCACAACTGGACAAACACGCCAAGGAGATCCTGGAGAAAACTTCCCTGATCCACACCCTGACGCAGGACGTTCAAAGCCTGAAACAGGAATTGCAGACTTCAGCAACATCATCTGATGGTGTTGATGATCAGCTGAGAGAGGAAGTGTCGGAGCTGAGGAAGAGTCTGGCTGAGGAAAAGGAGAAAAATGAGAGCAAGGACAGACAAATGCTGGAACTGGAGCACCAGCTTGGACAGACGAAAGAACAGTTGGCACACAAACGGCTGATCGCCGACCAGCAGCTGCAGCAGGAGCAGAATCAACTGGAAGCAGCTTCAAAACAGCAAGTTGAAGAACTAAGAAAGAAGCTTCAGGAGCAAGAAGAGACGTCGCAGCAAACATTGGATGAACTCCGGTCCAAGCTCGAATGCCAAGAACATGCTTCCAAAGAAGAAGTAAAACAGCTGAGAGCAAAACTTGAGGAACCAGCTCGGGCCTCAGAGAAGCAGGCAGAGGAGCTCAATGAGAAGCTACAGGAACAAGAAGTGATGTCACAACAGCAGTTGGAGGAGTTAAAATGCAAACTTAGTGAACAAAAAGCAACTTTCGGCAAACTTTTAGATGATCTCCGGCTAAAGCTCAGTGAGCAGGAGCAAACTGCAGAGCTGCTCAAGGCCGAATTAGAAGAAACTAAGTTGAAAGGTTCGAACAATTCTTCGAGCTCTGCTGAAGAGGAGCTCAAGAAGTTGAACTCTGATCTCCAGACTGAGATTGCGTCCCTGAAGTCGAAGGTTTTCAACATGGAGGAAACTCGCGGCACAACTGAAGCGCAGCTAGCCTCTTCAGAATTTGAAAGAATGCTAAAAGAAAACGGCAAACAGATGGAGGAGAAGCTAGCAGAGGCGGCGGAAGTGTCGGCGGCGCTGCAGAAAAAGCTGCTGGCAGAAGAGAAACGGGTGACATCGCTGCAGAAGAGCCTGCAGGAGGCACAGGAGCAGCAGGAGGAGCAGGAGAGCCAGGCAGTCCAGGAGGCTCGGCGCAGGGAGGTGGAAAGGCGCAGGGAGCTGCTGGCTGTGGCGCATGAGGCCATTGCTCAGAAGGACGCAGAGCTGGAGAAGAAAGCCGAGGAGATCAAAAGGTAACCGATCAGTTCCTCTGCATATCGGGGCGGGAAATAAAAAGTTTCAAAGATTAGAACATATTCATAATTGTTGAAAGATGTCTTTTCACAAAACTTAAATTTTACTTTAAAAATACTGAAACTGCCTTTCACACAACACTTAGCCCAGCGTGACCGCTCTCTCAGCCCTGGCCTAACAGCAGACTTAATCTAACATTGACTAATCCTAGCCCGTCTTTTTCTAAGCCCGACATTCCACTACTCTGTAAGAGTTCTGTCCCATACCCGACTGTCCAAATAATTCAATTTTGGGTTCTGCTTCCAGTTTGATATCTATTCAAATCTCAACATCCATGTGCTTGCAGCATTCTGAAGTATGTTCAACTTGACCCTTGATTTTACAGGTGTATCTGTCGCCCAGGACTAACTGTTTTTTCTGGGTTAACAAATACAAACTTTGTATAAGGTTTAGTGTTTGTGGCCTGCCCAGAGATGATATTACTGTAATGAATGATAGTAAAGTAGGAAAACAATTGTCTAGTTTAGAACTTACTTTAATTTTCTGAAGGTAAGAGTATCCGCAGAACACCTCCAAGACCTTTGATGAGACGATAATACTTTGAAACGGAGTATTCAGAGACTCATCAACCAATTATGTCTTTTAATACAACAGTAAAAACAAAAGTTTGCTTCACTAACATATATTTTGTTGCCACATTCAAGTACAGTTATTTTATGTTATGTATTGTTTTATTTGTTTTGTTTCTCTACCCTTCAGTCACAGGTCTCTTTTCAATAGTAATTGAAACGGTTACTCATTATCTGTTTAATATTATACGTCAAAATCATCTTCAGGATGTCTAGTAAAGTTGAAAATATCAAAGATCATGATTAAGAAATAGTATTGCTCCTCAATTGGCAATTATTGTTGCAAAGCTAGCTTTTTAGGATGATAATAATATGTAAAATATGTAAATGTAATACACCTATCAGAAAGCAGTCTCTAAATTATAAATAAATGGAGTATTTCATCCTGGAGTTGTTTACTATCCTCCCCTGTCAAAGAACATTCCCCCCTGAGTTGCAGAGAGAACTAATATACCGTATATTACCTTTTTGTTGTGGTTTTGTACTAAACTATTATTCTGTCCCCGTAAATAAATATTCTCTTTATTATCTTGCCTGTCATCTCTCCACTAGTACATTGGGTCCAGGGAGAGCTGCATTAATCCATTCATCCACAAATTGTATTAGAGAGCAATGGTGTTGTTCTCGAGCACAATGTACTGTCCCGTCTCGTTTAAAGAATTGGTTGCCGTTCATTGTTATCTTGTCTCACTCTCCCAGACTAAAAGAAAATGGCAAGCAGGACTCGGACAAAGTAAAGAGCCTCAGCCTCGACCTTCAGAGGAAAGAGGACGACACTTCAGACCTCCGAGAGAAACTAGCCGACTACAAGAAGCAGATGCAGCAGGTCCAGAAGGAGGTACACATCATTCTTTTATGGTTCTGGGCCTCACTACTTAAAACCAAAAGACTGTCTTTCAGACAAAGTCAGTAAGTCATTTGCCAATAGTGGGCATTTTAGTATGATTACAAATGCATTTCAAATAAATCCAATTAATGCTTTAGAGGCACCGGCTTCTGTGGCTAAAATAGATCCAGTGTGTATCGATAGCGGAGACAAGTGCCTCTACGGAGGACACACTGGGGTCTCACGCCTCGTGGACACTGTCGCAACATCTAGAACAATAACATAAAGAATGATTGTCTGCAGAAGTTATGATTGGAGCACAACACGTGGTGGACATTGTGGGCTATGTATTTGTTTAAAATGATCCAGAATAGCTGATGCCAATGACACCAGTACATCATATTTATTAACATATTTGTATATCAGAATATACTTTTTTTTCTGTTTTTAAAGGTGTACTATTGTAACATTTTCATCCATGCTTGAAAAGATGAACAGTGATCAAGAAAAGTTAAATTAAGGGAATCTTGAACACAAACATCGGATCACTGGATACTAATTGGACACTGATATAAACAGCAGATCGCTTATGTTACTTTTTTCCTATGATAATGATTTGTTTTTGCCCCTGAAGATCTCTGGCATGAGAGAAGAGGAAAAGCTTTTGAGGCAAAAGCTGGCTGACATGGAGAAAGCCAAGAGGCAGCTTCAGTCTGACGTTGCCAACAGAGACAGATCCATTCAGCAACTCAAAGTGGTAAAATAATCTGTCACTTTACCGTTTAACAGACCAAATCTCTGAAGGTTATGACTCTACATATCCTCCGTACTGGGTTATTGATTGTCCATCTTCATGTTCACCTCATTGCTCCATCTCCTTTCCTCCTCTAGGAACAATCTTCTGACACCAAGGCTGACCAGACTCTCTACCAGAAGGCCTGTAAAGGTAAACAATTTGTGTCTTTTATATTTGCTTCACAAGAGGAAAAACATTTAGTCATGTTTGTGGAAAGTAATAACACCTTTTTATATCTCCGTGACCACTCTTATAAAAGGCTGGAACAAATGATTGTCAATATTGATCCGTTATCTTTTTCAGATTATTAATTTGGTTTTAAACAATTTAAGAAACAGTAAAAAAAAAATCCCCAAAATGTACCAGAGCTGAAGATGACCTCTTTAGATTGCTGGTTTTGTCTGACTAACAGATTGAAAGTAAAGGACACAAACTTGTGAGCATGTCACAGCCTTCATAGTTACAAATCCTCAAGTATGGGTGTCTTGTGCCCAAAGTGAATCTCGCTGTTGAACGGTCCCAATACTCTGAACTTTCTCTCTGGCTGGACTGTTACCTGTTTATGGAAGGGCAATACAAAGAAGAGTACCTCCCTCGGGATCAACATATTATAGTATATTGCTCTGGCCTGGTGTTGGTTTGGTTGATTATGGCGTTCTGCGTGTAAACCTGTACCTTTTTTTGTTTGTTGGTGGCTGCGTGTGTTTTTGTTGCTTTGTAGACCTTGAAGCCAAGGAGCGCGTGATGGAAGACATGCGTTTAGCTCTGACGGAGCAGGAGGAGACGCAGGACCAGATGGAGCAGGCCTTGGAGGAGAAACTTAACCTCATCCAGGAAATCTCTAGCGGTAAGGATTTGAAAAATCAAAGAAAGAACATTTAAAAGAAATCAGACAGAGTGAAAAGAAGAAAAGAATGTGGAGTTTATTGTTTTTGAAAGGGATTTGGCCCACGGACCGCTTGGTCTAATCCTCTTATGGTTGAAAGCTGCATAGAAACCAGAATGTTCATAAAAGACATTAAATGAAACTGACGGCAAAATGAGACTGGAGTAAATGTGTATGTCCTCACAGTAATAACACATTTAAATTGGATACCAAAGTCAGTTTAGTAAGTCAGTCTGTGTCATGCGAATGTTCACATCGCGGCATTTGCGTCATTCTCGATGCCCGGCGAAAATTTACGTTATTCACATCCATTTACGTCTGTGCGTTGATTTTGTTTGTAATCTACTCACGCAAAAAATTAGCAACAGATTTGGTGTGAACGCAGCATAAAGCTATGTGAGCAGGTGAGCCATGTAAAGGTATGAGAACAGGTATGTCATGTATAGGTGTGAGAACAGGTATGTCATGTATAGGTGTGAGAACAGGTATGTCATGTAAAGGTGTGTGAGCAGGTGAGCCCCAGACCACATCTGTCAAACATGTTTTTAGCAGCTCACAATTATTTGTTGTACCAGAGTTATGTCCCTCTCAACTGTGACAAAAAAAGCTTTGAACAAAGTTAATGTAATGTTGTCTGCTATTTTCTTTAAAAGTTTGATCTTTGATAGATTAATGTGGGTTTCTTAAAACTAAATTAAAAGGATTTATGTTATAATAGAAAATAAATTTGCTTACATACATTTCTACATTTATATAAATGCATGTACTATATGTTTACACTTGAATAAACAATAATCAAATGCAGAGACAGTTATTTAACAATATGTTAGGGAGTAGTTACATTTATACAGTCTTACAATTATAACTGGCCCTTTGAGGGCAACCATAATGCTGATGTGGCCCAGGGTGAAAATGAGTTTGACACCCCTGACTTAGAGGATTTCTTTTTTAAAACAATATCTTCCCAAGGCACAGCTTGTAGTTGAAACTTTCCATATTTTAAAAACTTTAAATGGCGAGAGTTAGAGTATGAAAATGAAAGTCATAGAAGTCTGTCACTAGACAAAGATAATAACTCCTACTTATTACACTTGTTTATTCTAAACAGTTATTATAAACTTGTTTATTCTAAACAAAAGAATACTGGGGATTGATGTGTAGACAACGTTATATAAATTAATAATAAAAGTACTTTGTTTCTTTGAATGCAATGCAATTATTCATTTTGTGTCGTGTCTGGTTTTAAACATTACAGAGGTGGAGAAATTGAAAGGGCTGTTGTTGCAGCAGGACCGACGTGGAAACAGCACACACCTTCAAGTCGACAGCCAATCAGATGACCTCAAAGTGGCCAAACAAGACACTGCCCGGGCTCAGGAAAGCTTGAAGGTAATATAGGGAAGGTATTTTCAAATGTTGTTTTAGATGGTGGGACCAGAAATGTCTTAAGTGCGTCTTGAGTGAAGTAAACATTAAATAGGTTCACTTCCAATAGGAATATTGATTATTATAGATAATTAGTTAATCCTTGTTAAAAATTTGAGAGATGAAGAATATTTTACATGTGTGTCTGTGGAAGTCTTCAAAAAGTTGGCAAAACAGTATTTATACATCCCTCTTTTTTGCATTTATACCTTGCAGAACTTAAATCAGAACAGATCTTCCAACAACAAAAAACACTTTTTTAGAACAAAGAATGACAGTAAACGGACTCACCCTGATCACATGCATGTGCACCTTAAATGTGTTCCAGACACTTAAACTATCATCCTCCTAATAAATAAAAAGAATATCCGTTGTGTGTACAGCTGTGTGCAGAGAAACACCAGACCGAACGCAAAAAGTGGCTGGAGGAGAAGCTGTCCCTGATTGGCCAAGCTAAAGAGGCGGAGGGCAAGAGGAACCAGGAAATGAGGAAGTTTGCCGAAGACAGAGAACGCTACACTCGACAGCAGAGCCAGCTGGTAGGAAACGGATGATGTGAAAACACGTGAAACTCTAGCTGCAACATGTAGACATGTCAACAAGTTAGAATTAATCTCAAAGCTCAGCTGAGCTGAAGTCCACCTGCAGCTACAAACACAACTACTGATGACAGTTGAACCAAGTCTGACAATTTAAAGCTAATCTTGAGAAGCCTGACATGTCCAAAAAGGCCACTGTACAGAGGATGAACCATTCTGATTTGGGTGACATTGTTTTTTTACCTCACTTCTGTTAGTGTTCTAAGAAAAGCAAATCCCACATTTTTTATTTATCCAACAGGTTTTTTTGTTTTTTTATGTTTTAATGATCATAACAACCTTGGTGGTGTTCTTTTTCTGTATCTCTTCATAACTCTCTCACACATATTTTACATGTACATTTCCCTCTTGGTCAGGAGTCCTTATCATCCCAGTTGGCTGGGAAGGAGCAGATGATGGAGAAGTGGAGGAAGGAGAGAGACACTCTGGTAGCAGCTTTGGAGGTCCAGCTACAGAAGCTTCTCTCCAGCCAAGCAGAGAAAGACAAACTCATCCAACAGCTACACCAGAATGCCACGCAGCCCCCACAAGAGGTCAGTATAACATAAAGATAATAACACATCCAGGGACCACACACTGCAGCTGTGAATTGGCAGAATTTCAGTGAAACATCTAAAAGGAAAAATGCAAGCTCTGCTTCAGTTAAAGGGGAGATAGAGATGAGGCGCAAGAGAGGAAGGATATTAGTGTCTCACATCTCTTAGTCAAATAGCATCCCACTTGTTTATACTGTCCTGAGGATTTTCATGGATTAGTAACAAAAACTAAAGCTAGTAGCTGCTCTCCTCTATTTGAGACATCCTAGTGGTATGGTTTATCTCTGTACACACTCCAATCAATAATGTCAGAGCAATTTGTTCCCATCGGTCGAGGCAAAACACCTGCTGTGAAATCATTGATCGGGGTTTAGTGAGAGGTGAAACTTTACTAAAAGTTTGAACCACATCAACAATGTTCTGCCTCATTTCATTCAGTGTTGATTCACCCTTCAGATAGGATTCATCGTGAGAGCAGACCCTGCTGTTGTGCAGGGAAAGAGATTGGAAAACATCTCTCAGCCAGCAACCTCACCGAAAACCCTAGGGAAGGAAGGAAAGAGCAGCTTTGGAGCCCAGTTTGTGACAAATATCAGATAGAAATAATTAAGAATAACTTGTGATTACTCTCTTTACTAATTGGTTATTGTAATATTACACAACAGAGGAGTGTACTTGGCGAAAGAGAATCTTCCAGTTTTGCGTAGCGTGTTAAGCTTTGGGTCACCAGTTTGAGTAGTTCTTTCTTTTCTTCTTCTCTGGGGGATTGTAGGTGGTTTTGTAGGTGCATCGTCATTGTGAACTTCAAGTCGTATCTCTGTTCCACATAATGACATTTCAGCACATGGCACATTGCTCTCACATTTTGTCCTTGCTGAGCTTTTGCTTGATTTTCAAAATACCATCATTTCTTTCTTTCATTGTGA
This sequence comes from Ophiodon elongatus, assembly GCA_016806645.1. Classification (NCBI taxonomy): domain Eukaryota; kingdom Metazoa; phylum Chordata; class Actinopteri; order Perciformes; family Hexagrammidae; genus Ophiodon; species Ophiodon elongatus. The sequence continues at coordinate 2,067,852 of JACSYO010000412.1, forward strand.
CCAGACTGCTCCCCCAGAATAACCACAGAACCGGCAGTGTGAAGGACAGGCTGTGACGATTAAATGATTTGGTTGAGAAATTGCAGCAAATTTTATGGAGGCGCCTTTGTAGCCGAAAAAACCCCACAAATTATTTTAGGGAAACTCGATACATGTAACAGAGTGCAAACCCTGCCGCAGCAGTCAAATATCCAAACTGCAGGGCTAGTCATACACGGATTATTGAAAGTAATACTAAATATTTTTGTTATTAATAAATAACATTTCAACTTCTTCTTCAAATCTAATCTAAATTTGAAGGAGATTTTAGACATAACTCGGCTACATTGTGTTGAGTTGTTGGCTGCTTAAAATGTGTATCATGAAGAGAAATTAAATGTATTCTCTGCCCTTTGACTTGTAAATACCTTTTTAATATCATGCAGTTCAATGCAGGAACACCAGTAACTATGAATACAGCGTATTGAACTTTGGTATTTCTTGAGTACCCAACCGTGGTTTGTCTACAGCAACGGGGGTCTGGTACACTATCGAGTACCAAAAGATGACACTGGACGCCTTGTCAGATTGCCAGTCTTGTTTGTGTAGGTTTAATGAATCTTCCCTACGTCTTTATTTCTCTCCGTTGCTTCCATCTGGTCCTATCCTGTGCAGCATGTTGTGCTCTGCCCAAAGTTAGTTTAGCCAATTTCAGTTCCGAGGTCAGAGTTCTCCATCTGGTTCTTTTTGGCCAAGGCAACTATTTGTGTTGAGACATAAATAAACTGAAGTTTTTTGGCAAGAACTATGTATATATTCAGCAAAGTTAATTACTGAAAAAAATGTCATGCTGACTTTTTAGTAAATTAAATGAGAAGTAGTATTTCTAGCATATCAAGTTACCATGGAGTTTAATGAAAAATGGAATTGTGTTGGCTAGTGTTAGATGTCATGTCCACATCTGAGGAGGGTGAGCATTAGTGCTGAGACACTTATCGTAACCTTTTTGAAGTTTCAAGGCAAGTACAGCAGAGTTGTCATTTTGTTCTCACATTTAAAGACATTTCTTGTTTTTATTGCCGTTCATGCTAGCAATACGTCACTCCGTGCCAACACTATATTTTGCTCCAGGATCATACTGCCTTCTGTCAACACTAATGCATTTCATGTTTTCAGGGAGAGATGAGGGTTAGGAACCAGAGTCATGGTGCATTGGCAGCAATTCCATCATTTGTTTCACATACAGCTCAATCTTGCCAGAGTTTTTCCACAGACTGTGTTGTCTTGTTCATCTGCTTGGGGATATTGGTCACGACCATATAGGTTTCCATGGTTCCATGCTCGCTCAAAATATTCACTTGCCTTATTTTAGTTTTTCATTGAATATGAACTGTCAGAACTGAATCTCCCACTGTAAATGGCAACCTCAGCTTTTTGTAGGAAAGCAATATTTTATTTTATTTTATTTTGTTTTGTTTGTATAGAATATGATTTAGAAAGTGTGAAATAATAACTAGAAATGTGTCCTTAAGATCATATTTGCTGAAAAGGTTCTCATGCTAATGTTATTTGTGCATAGCTATTTAAAATCTGCCATTCTTCTATACTGTTGAAATTTGTAGATGGAAATTATATTACTTTATTCATACTGATAAAGTAATAAGTTATGTAGTGTCTTGTCCCAAAAATATCCTTTAAATTACTCTTTATTGGTTGCTTATAAAGTTTCCATTTGAGGTGTTTTTAATCTATCCATCTGTTCCAGGGTGGTGGTGATGGTGGCGCCTGTGTGGCAGAGCTGCAGGCGGCCCTGTCTAAAAGAGAGGTCGAGATCTTACGACTGAAGGAAGAGCTCAAGGCCTTAAACTCCAAACAGGAGGATGCAGTCACACAGGTCAGTCTTAAAGGAATACTCCCCCCAAAATATATATATTTTTCTTTTTTTATCATTTTACATTCCAATTTTTCAATTAAATTTATTTTGTATAGCCCAAAATTACAAACATTTAACCATCCAGGCTTGCTTGAAAGATGGCTGTTTTATAGATTTGTGGTTTCATCCTTAACAAAGAATAGCAGCAGTGGTCATTTTGAATTTATGCCTCTTAGTGTTTTCAGGGTGGATCAAAATGTAGCAAGTTTAAAGGAGTTTGCGTGCACATAAACAGAATGCTCTTGCATTTATTTATTTTTTAAATCTATCTCGGAATCTATCAAAACTGAGGAAGGTTCTCAAACCGCTCCTGCATCATGGAGACACCAAGGATTGGTCATCTTTCACTGTGCGTTGACATTGCTAGTATTAAACTTGTTTGACACGCTGGTGGATTTAAGAGGATCTGTATGTGAGAGACCTTTAGCTCCAGAAACAGAAGAGGTACTTTTAAAATACATAGGATTGTGTTCTTTGTTTTTGTATAGCTTCGTCACTTGGCATAGAGATGTAGGTAAAAGAGCATTAAATAATGCATTGATTGTATTAACATGTTTTGGATGTTATACTTGTAATCATGATTCATGTGATTTTCAATTTGTTATTCTGCCTGTGACAGATTAAAAGCAATGTGAACCCTGCTACATTGGTTGGAAACCCCCAGTGTGAAACCATTAACAGGAAGTCAGGAGGAAGGAGGGATACCAGAGCGTCAGTCAGCAGTCAGGTACGCTCATGAGATGACATGAATATGGAAAAGATGGGTCTGTGGTCTACTCCATGAATCAAGTCAAAAACTTTAATTTGGGCTTTGCCGACACTGGTGGAACACACTTTTCTAGATTGGAGATTTTCCTTTTTTTACATTACAAATTAGTGGTGCAACGGATCATAAAAACTCTCCGATCGGACCACGGATTAGAGTCACGGATCGGATCGGCACAAAAGAAAAAAGGAAGCCGATATAACTTTTTAGAGATACTTGATCACGTTTTTTTGCTGCCGATACTAATTGCTGATCATTGATGATCCACATTGGCAGATACAGATCCCTTTTGTTGTTTGACTATAGCAGCTGGTCCACAAGGCTACAGACAAAACATTTTTGCCACATTTTTTTTTTTTTATTATTATTATTTTTTTATTGCCAAACACTACGAACAAACATCCTATTCAAAGCCATGCTTCAGATTGTTGACATAAGTTGGTGTGAGGTAGTTTCTGGTCACATGTTGGTCTGTACACTATCTCGGTCTTCAAATCAATTGTTTGGAGATACTCCAGTGAGCCAGCCACTGGCCAGATATTAATTTCAGACTAAAATGAATAATGTGGCCAGTTAACCTCATCATAATACTCTGCTGAATAATTTACAAGAGAATGATTTCCAATTCCCTTTTATTCTTTTGAGGATCAACGGCATCTGTGTGTTTTGTAGTTTTTATTAAATTATTTTTACATTTATAAGACACACAGGTGCATACGCATTTTAGAGGTTGCCAGTGATAAATGGGCAGTCAACATCTGGCAGCCTGAACCCTTTCAAAGGCCATTTTGCTCAGCAACAATCTGAACGCTTTGGCTTTTGTGTTGGCTCACCTCGAGACCTTGTCGTAACAGACAGACAAGCCTCTATTCTCAGACCTAGACACATTTTTCTCTTGAGTGACTAGGAAATGACCTTTTTTAATCTAAAATCATGTGTGGTCCCACAGGGCTCAGCTGGCTGTCCGTCAGTGCTAGAAGCCTCTGAGATTTCCACAGAGAACGGCAGGACGAGGCGCTTCCCCAAGCCGGAGCTGGAGATCTCCTTCAGCTCTCTGCAGCCAAACCGCATGGCTTTGCGACGCCAGGGAGAGGAGAACGCTGTCACCGTTAAAATCACGCGCTCGGCACGCAAGAGGAAGAGCGCAGAGATGGAGAAGGTAAGATCCAATCAAACAAAAGCAGCTTGTCCACACATTCATTAGGGGTTTCAATTTTTTTTTCATATCCAAAGAAAGAGGTGATTGAAAGTGATTAATTAGCAATTTCATCACTGAGGAGGTTCAAGTTATGAATGGATTGAACGTTCTCATGTCTTTTTTCCTTCGTGGATATATTTCCCACTATCTGAGTCCAACTACAAAAAATGGTGCATGCGAAATCATCCAACTGTAAGAACCTGCATTCATACACAATGTTCCCCTCTAGGTTTCCTAAAAATACATCCTCCCTGGATAACCAGAAAACAACTGTGCAACATGAGCCTCAGAGATTGGCAGTTATTTTCAGAGATGATAGTTCATTTTTCACACGTTCTGTGGAGAAAATGCCCCTCTGAAACCTTTCCCTCCGCCACTATCAATCCAGCACCGGCAGTACAGGAGGGTCTTAACAGTTACTTTTGAGAATGGAGCAACAGCAGTGTTAATGGGTGTTGTTGCTGTCAGGGCATGGCAAACTCAAAATGTTTCCAATCAAAACATTTCCTCTGGTTTTGAAAAAATACACTGGTATGTGAAATTAAAGTATTAAAACGTATATAATGGGGTTGTCATTGTGTTGCAAAGTCTTGGTTTTGAATCTGGCAAGAGACCTGAAATACAAAAATATCTATTAACATATTGTCTCAATGTGGACAATGATCATTCAATGCTCAACAAATGCGATTTGTACGCTGGTAGGCAACGTGTGACGAGTACAAGGTCAACAAGCCAATCCTACTTGTTCCATTTGGAAACGCAGTACCATCCTGTGAACTGGTCGATGGATACTATGGATGTTCTGTAAAACCAATTGTAAGTCATACGTTGTATTAAACTAATCCAGGATCAGAGCAAAGTGCTTCTGTGGAAACGAGCAGACTGAGACAGACTGTAGAAATGTGAAACTGCACTGGAGAGTGAACGGGGTAAAGGTAGTTTTCAGGACATCGCCTCACTAGTATTTGATTAAATGCTGCGGAGTAGCTGCACTTATGTTAATTTGTTTTTTCCTACTAATGCAAGAGAGGAATTATTTTTTTGTATATGGCCTCCAAAGACTTGTGACACATGATGTGTATATACAGATTTGCACTGCATTGGTTTACAAGGCACTTCATATTAATATAAATAAGGTCCAGAAAGCAACGAATACATTTTCATCAAATAAAAAGAAAACCATTGCACAGCATATTCACGATCAGTTTTTCAGAAATTTAATGTCCAAAACAAAATTTGTAAATGCGTATACAGTATAATTATAACTTAGTAGAGAAAATAATTTAGCAGCCATTCAATTTGTGACTATCTGTACCCCAGAATATTTCAGTTTTGTTGAATAATTTCATGAGAAATGAGTGATAATAGATAAATACAATAAAATGTGACTTCTGCCAAATCATACAGTTCGCAGAACTATCTTCCCTTCTGAATATTTTATAGTATCTGCCAGCCTCAATAAGTGTGGAAAGAAAACCAATTTAATTGTAAAACTAAAGGTCTACTATAATATAATAAATAAGAAAAGATCTAATATATGATTCAAAGCCATATTTTTGCTTCATATGCGTGTCCTTAATTTTGACAGAATATTGTTGTTCAAACCTGGGGGGAGTAAAATTATTTTCGTGGTAACATTGCACCACAAGTTTTTCCTCTAGCTATAAAGCATACAGTGTAGTTAGTTCAAACACTCGCATGCATGTACCATCCACATATGGGTGAGGGAAAACAATCCCATAAATCATAAATACCACTTACAAGGAGAAACACTCACTTTAGTGATAGCGAAAGCATACACACTCTCATGCTCACTCCCCCTAGAGAACATATTAAACAGGCATCCCAGTCGGAGAATAATAAGGTCGGGTACAGTTCACGTGTCACATCACTGTTCTGTCACTGTCTGCAAAGGTTAATGCTGGTCGCAGTTTGTACGACTCCTCTGTTTCAGAAATCACTCACTATATTTTCCTTTTTCTCTCTTTGGCAAGCATCTTGAACAGCTACATGTCTGCATTTGGAAAAATGACAAAAATAGGAATTGTTATGACAGACGTAAAGTACAAGATTTTACAAAGGCAACGGGAAGCTTAAACAAGGATTTCTTCTCATCGTTTGCTCTTGTTGAATATATTTATTTAGACTGTTACATTTCCAAATAAGAAAAAACAAGCCACCTCTGAGCAAAAGGCAATCTATATTAGATATCATCATTATTGTAAGTTCAGTGTTGGCTGCTTGTTGCTCATCTTGTAAACACTGAACTTGCCTTGTTTCCACATAATCCCAAGTGGCGGTGTGCTTGAGACGTGCAGATTTTTCTCAAGCATAAAAACACCTTATGCCGCTTATTCATTCTTGCACGGGCTCTGTGTTTTAAGTTTACTACTGATAGCGTTAATTTAATAAAAACTGCAATACAAGTCATCAAGCCAATTTCATGCATGGCAAACCAGCATGATGAAATGATAATATAAAGAGAATTTGAAAAGGACGAATGAAGGAGACTGTGTTATGCTTGATAGTCGTGGTTGAGCTGATCTTTGACAAGTGGAGCAGCTTTTAAAAGGATCGCTTGATAAATGTCTTCAGGCCATATTTATGTCATATGGTTTAAACGTTTAACCTGCAAACAACTTTTTTTGTTGTTTTCATACTTTGTTCTTCAGTTATACGGCATCATAAGGATGAGGGAACATTGTATTCTGTCACCGCAACAATGTACAATAGCAATTGCTTCCTTGTATGAGCCAACAAAATATACTATAGTGTTGTTTTTTGTCAGAGTTGAATAGTTGTTTTATTGACTTCCAGCCAATTCATATTTTAATGATTTTAAAATATGAATGATCCTTTTTCTATATTTTCAGTCAAATTTATGATTTTGAGCAAGCTGCAATTGAAGTCCAACTAAGAAAAGACGTTTAATCATTTGTTTTACAGTGGAAAACTTTACTTTTTTATATTTTCTTTTTATATATTAATATTATGGTAAACTTCAACCATTTTGCCCAGAACTATTGCAGAATTAGGCATTACTTATCAAACATTTCATTTTATTTCATTGATGCAAGCTAACGGAATACAGTTGTACTTAATCCAGTCTTGGATTTAAATGTAAAAAAACAAAATTTAAGGGATTAATGTACTTTAACAATGTCTAATTACTTGACATATGTTTAAATTCACCTATATTCTTAATCTAACAATGACATTTTTACTTTATATTCCAAGGAAGTCCTAATCTGGAGTTGATGGTGGTTTTGTATCTTGTTTTCTTGATTGAGAGCATATAATCCCCTGGGGGTGCATCAGTTTACAAGCATAACACTGTTTTCATATACAATATGTACATGTCATGTTTTAAGGGGGTCGTGGTTAGGTTGCCATCACATTTACATGGCGGTTTATTAGTTTGACACCCTTCTTCAGGGGTTGGCAGTAGCTCAACAGCAATTTTCACACCTTCAGTGACAACGACGACCTTTAATGAATAACATTTTGTCACCCAGGGCAAGAGTATGAATGCTATTCAAATCAGAATACTTGTAGGCTACCATGTTAAAAACAATAAACTGGCACAGCTGAGTCCATTTAACATCTACTTATTATTGTAAAGGACATTCTGGTTTGCAGTGATTTAGCAGACAAAAATCAGAAAAACCATTGGTGGGGGGAAAAAAATATCCTCATACATGGCATCACATTGTAGGGGAGAAGTTGGCACACATTTCCCATGGCATTTTACTATTTCATTTTACTATTTCATTTTTCCATTTCATGTTTCCATAGGTAAAATCAAAACTCCCTAAACAAGATGTATTTTCAACAGAGTCTGTAGAGCGGATTGTAAAATCTGATGGCTTTGGGCCTTCAGTCCTTAAATAGAGAAAGCTATTTGCTAGTTATTTTGATTGCAGCAGTCAGCATATGATGCCTTGGCTGTTGTTTTAACTGAAAGTAACCAAAATAGTAATTACTGACATTCTGTAAAGTCAACTGTGGGAGGCAGCAACCTAAACCATGTTGATCCCTTAAGTGATTAACAGTTTGAAATGTCCAGATAAAAAGACGTTTTCACATAAGGGTATCATTTGAAATTTTGCAATACTAGAGCCGAGACGATACCAGTTTCATTACTTGTATTTTGTATCTAACTTTAAAGAACATCAATATGTTTTGTACAAACCACTTTTTTTAATTTACCAAAAGAAACCAAACTGCTTTAATCTTAAATATTGACCAAACACAAGCAGCTGATCAAGACGTTTGTCGAATTAAAATCAGCAAAATTGTGATTTCTTTTTTAATTTTTTTTTAATACCCCTATAAATATCTGTGATTTACCCCTATAAATATCTGTGATTTACCCCTATAAGTATCCTATAAATAAATTGCATGACTAGAAATGCAATGCCCTGACAGTTTTTTGAAAATTGGGGCTATTGAAACATTTTGGTCAGTATTATGTCAATATTTGCACATCAAACCTGCACTTGAAAAGAATTTTCATGTGTAGTTTTGAGTTAGGAGAAGTTAAGTTTTGTTTTTAAGAGAAATTAAAAACATTTAGAAATGGAATGATTCTACCTTGAAATGCCATGAGGAATAGTAACACGAAGTGCTGTAATTAGCACAATTTTGTGAACATGCCAAATAAGGTTGTTCCAACAACTAATTTCCCTTTTTTCGCTATAGGCTAACATTAGCATCTTAGTGTGCACATTTTTATACCTTCCAACTTCTCTTCCCCTCTGGTTCTCTCAAACACACACAGCAATGGACACGGCGCTCAGCCCTCCATCGTCTCTGTAACGTTAGTTGTGGCAGTCCCCAGTCCTCAGCCAAACATTATTGGAAAAGATAGATGTAATAATTTCCAAACTCGGACTATCCTGCTTCGATCCATATTTGTTGGCATTTAGCATTTTAAAAAACAACTGCAGTTTCACTGCGGTCAAAAAATAGTTTACTCCCCAGCACGTGGCTGTGTTAACGGGGTGGTCTAGCGTAACAGCACCACAGACATTCAAAGCTTCTTTCGAAAACCTAAATCAAAACTTTGAATATAACAAAATTACATTTTATAAACCTCTTTCTTGACCAATCCAGTCGATCAGGAGAGAACCAGACAGAATGCTGAACCCAGCAGCTATTCAGGAAAGGGGAGGCGGCGGCGGCGGCAGGCTGAGGCCAGGAGAACGTAATGGGGTGGAAATAAGTCAGGAGTGGCTGAGGAGTTCAGATCAGGGTGGAGACGCATCAAAGGCTGAGACTGCTTATGTCAATATTAGGGATGTTGGGGATTAACAAGTTTTCCAATAAGTGCTGTTCTGTCACATCACGGTTTCATAATCATAAGAATTGAAGAAGGTGTGTGTGTGTGTGTGTGTGTGTGTGTGTGTGTGTGTGTGTGTGTGTGTGTGTGTGTGTGTGTGTGTGTGTGTGTGTGTGTGTGTGTGTGTGTAATCTCCTCTTGTGCGGGTCACGTAACATGTGTGTGCGCCGGTTTGTTTTGTGTGTGTTAGTCATGCCACTCACCTGAAGCATTGACATGAAGAGCTCTTCAAATGTCAGAGGGAACCGACGTACCAATCTTAAATCTGACCGAAAAGTAAAAAATCTGCAGTGCGGGAGAATTTTGGATATAGACAATGACCATGGAGTCATGTCATAGTCATCATAGTGTAATTTTTCTTTACTGACTCATTAATGTAAGAAATATATGCGATCAGGAGATCAGCATTAATGCTTTATAGTCTCTGATTCCTGATATTGCTCCATTGTGAATAACAAATCCGTGTTGAAATCGGCAGGAGGAAAGCTAGTAGCGATGGCAGCAACAGCTAACAGCTGTAACGTTATCATTATGTGTTCTTAGCAAAATTTAGTTTTGGTGAGGAACTTGAATAAATTGTCGTTTGAAGGAGATGACATCACAGCAATATAAAACAGAGAGGTAATTTTGACCTGTTTAACTTTTTAACACTTAAAAGCAGCTTATAATAATTAAAACTGACAATGCCAAGATTTTTTTTTATTTCCTTATTTGATATGGATAGATAACTAGAAAACCATTAAACCGCGATACTTCCCCTAACAATATTTGTGATATAGAAATGTCATATTGTGACGACCCTGTTCAATGTCATTTAAATGTGTAAATTAATAAAGTAATATGTTTATCCGACTGTTTCTTGTGCTGACTAGTGAAGCGAGTATGGCAGCGTTTAATCGACTAGTTGACTAATCTCGCACGTCCCTAGTGCCAAACCTGTAGTTGGTTTTATTCCATTCCATAAGTTTGACCGCTCCTCAAGAGACTTTGAGCAAAGAGACTGGCAAAAGCTCATTAGCTGAAACACATATTCGGCCAGGTCTGTGTAACAAGTATCTCCCCCCACCTCCCCACCCCCCCCAATGTAACTAGGCTCTTTGACTCGGGCTCCTTCTAGTCTTTGGATACCAGCAGTGTGAGTAATAGAGCAGGGAAATATCTGCGCTTAAAACCCCAATGTAATTCCCCTAATGACTGCTGTTCTGTTGACTGACTTGGTTCAAGAGAGAGAACTGGAACCGAAACGGAGGGGGGAGGTGAAATGAAAAGCCCACAAAAAGATGTAGATGTTTGTTGAGTACTACAGCACATCCAAAGGGATGTGAAGTCAGATTTTATTCTGGGGATCTGGGGCACTGCAGTCAACATTCATGAACATGAACACGTCCCTTTTTTAAAAGGACAATAAAAAAGGACTGAGATGAGAAGATGGGAAACCCAGACAAATTCTCTGTGGGTATAATGATATTTTTGTTCATAAGTGCAAGACAATGACATAGAAATCCATAAACTAAAAATGTGAATTGCCGAAATCATTTCAGTTGCATAGAAATAGTATTTTTTTGTTGCTTTTTGTACACTTTGTTCCCTAACCTATACCTCTACTCATGCTGCTGCAATGACCCAGTTTGCATTAAAAAGCAATGGAGCCTTCCTGATCTGAACACCTAAGAAAAAAAATATATGGGGGGTTTGAAGTGTCAAGAGCCCATGGGTCATAGGAGTGTCAACACATCAATGACCCTGTCAGCCTTCATACAATAGCATGTCAATAACAGAGGCTGGAGTAACGTTTAGTCCCCAACAACAGAAAGAGGGAGACAATACTGTGTAGAGAAAGTGAGCTTTAAACCAAGGAAGAAATGGCTCAAAATAAATTGGGGGGGGGAAAGAGTGCAGAAGGAGGTGGAGGCAACACAGAAAGAATAAATTTGGAGAGATTAGTTGAGGGTTAGAGGGGGGGGAAATGCCAGGCAGGGAGGTGAAGTGAAATGAAATAGGACTAGAAAGAAGGACAGATGCACAAAGACACCTGAGGGAATACATATGAGTGAAGAGGAAAAGGGAAGAAAACAGGGTGGAGAGGGCGAAGATGAAAGTGGCAGGCAAGCAGATATGTTTTTGTGGTGGTGGTGGTGGGGGTGGTGGTGGGGGGGGGGGTGGAGTTGGATGCACCAATAAAAAGCAATGTATGAGAGAAAGAGGGAGCAGAAGAAGTTGACACAGCGGGGACGGTATCTGCTGAGAATTTAGATCTGAGCCGAGTGTAACCGCACAGCCTGGGCTTAATGTACACATCCCTCAACACACAAATCTCATTTCATGTTCTCGCTTCATCACACAGTCACATATTTTAACTGATGTATGTAGTTATTGAACCGCCGGAAACCCAGCAACTTGTCCCTTTGTCAGTTGGCAATATTGCAATATATTGAACTCTGAAACCACATAGTGCAATGTGTTTACCATAATGATAAGAGAAAAAAAACATACGATGTACAAATCAGCATTTTTTTTTTTTTTTTTTTTACTAAATGACTAATAGTTACACAATCAACATTTAGCCATGTCTTATATTGGAAAATAACATTCACAACATTTGCATGTAGCATGAGTATATTTTTAAAGCCCCATTGAGTGATCATTTTGATAATAGGATCAAATCAAGTGCCTCAGCGTAATGTGAACGGGTCATTCATACTGCAGGAACCTGGATGAATAAGGCGAGTGAATGCTAGTCACACCAACGCCAAACAGCAGGCAGATGCAATTTTAGATTAGCTGGTAAAGATGGAGGAACATGTAGCAGCTACACTAAATAGTCGGACATTGTTTCTCTGGAGTTGGAGACCAAAGCAGAGCTAAAAGGAGAGTGAATGTTGGCCTTATGGACACAGACATGACTCCAAATGAATGATAATGTGACTTTCTGTCTGCTGACTGAATGTGGAAATCAATTGTCAGCAGGTTAACATTTACAGCTTAGGAGAGCAATGGTGTGTCTGCATTTGTCCTTCTGCCCTCTAACTTAAGGCAACCATGAAATGTTCAAATGTCAGAGAATCTGCATAATGCTACAGCTGTAATATTGAGTTGTTGTTGTTGTTGTTGTTGTTGTCGGACGATACTGAGTTTCCTGAAATGCGGATCTTCCCCCTGAATGTAAAAACTACCAAAATAATATGGATTGAAACCACAATATCTACATATTTCTATTTGCTTCTTTGGATACTGAGAATTTGTACAGTGGGTATCGTATGTTTATTATATTAAGCTACCCAAAGCCAATGTTATTTCAGGGGAAGAGATGTACAGTATTTGGGCCAGAGGACATTTTAGATCTGAAAACATATTTCTCTCCAAGCCTCAGTCTCTCTTCTCTCTCTCTCTCTCTCTCTCTCTCTCTCTCTCTCTCTCTCTCTCTCTCTCTCTCTCTCTCTCTCTCTCTCTCTCTCTCTCTCTCTCTCTCTCTCTCTCTCTGAGTTCATCAGCCAGCAGAATCTTGGCCTATCCTTGATCTAACCAAGAGTCAGTGGGAACACAGGCACAGAGAGCAGGTTCCCCATTGATTAATGGGACACTTAATAGCGCCTCACACAGGTCAGGGAGACAGTGAGAGTCAGAGTACAAAGACAAACAGTGAAGTTCTCTGCGGGAATTGCAGATTTTCAATTTCTCAGGTCGGTCAACTATAACAACAACCCATCAATCTCGCTCCGTTTCGCTCTTCATTAATTGAATGGAGTGGGTGAGTTTGTGGTGCGTGAGTTTCTGATTGGCTGTAGCTGTGATGCATCAATGCAAATGTTAGGGAAAGTCATGAGAATGTAGTGCATTGCATCATTATTTTCATTTTCTTTTAATTAACCAAATATAATGTCCCATTAAATATACTTTTTGTTGTTATGGAGCTTAAACTTTTTTGTTCAGTACCTTTTTTGACGAAGCAAGTTACTGGTGGATTTTTGGTTTTGTTTGCTATTGCATCAGTGTTTCATGATGGATTATTTTTTGAATATGATACCATATGGCCTTGGCAGCTGGACATCATACATCAATTAAGAAAAGAATCTTGAAAAGAATCCTTCAGGGAAGGCTTCTTATCTGAGATCCGCATGTGGGCAAGGTAGAGTGGAAATTAAAACTACTGATGATGAATGTGCTTCTCCAATAATGTATTCTTAGCCTTATAATTTAGGGAAGTACATTTGTTGGAGAGCTCTCTTCAACTTCAAGCAGGTTACTTTGGAGGTGGTGAATAGGGAAAACATTGTACAGCTGAGGTACCTGGATTCAACCATGTCCCTTCACTCTGTCCAGTCGGGGTTTAAGGGTTCACAAAGATGATTGAGTCCTCTGGTTTGGGGGTCACAGGGTTCTCAGTAAAGAATACAAAGGAACTACCGCTGCTGGCTCACAATCTGAAGCAATGGTTTTGCCGTTGCTCCCCCCCCCTCCCCAATGATGACATTTTAAAATCTGCCCACTCACTATGATTTAGAAATAACCTAGTATCACTGCTGTTCGCGATCGTGTTTTTCTTTTATCATTTTTTCTTTATTACGTTCTTATTCCACATATTTGTCATTTCTGAATCTTTTTCTATTTTTTAACGGTGTGGAGAAATGAGTTTCTAGATGCTATGGTGCTATGATGCTAGGTTGCTGTTTGCATGATAACTGACGTATCGTGGTGTAAGGCAAAAATGGTCACAAGAACTGGCCACTCAGACGATGCTTTTTAGGACAAATTGATTTTGGGGTTTTAGGCTCACCCTTCAGTTTCCCAGGCTGAAGACCTCCAGGTGGTGTTGGATTGCATCGATTGAAAGGTGTTGCTTTCATTGTGTCCACCCGAAAGGGGGACAAGAATATTCTCATGACTAACTCTACAAAACAGAATATGACTTAAAAATCCTTCTTGCGTAACTGCAGTAAATTCTTTCAGTACAAATACTCTTTTCAACATGAGTGGAGCACAACTGAAAACGTCTTGCGGCCTCAAACGATACAGGCCTTAATGATCCTAGAAGCCACAGCAGCATTGAAATCTTAAATGCTTCCACTACGTCCATTTTGGTTATGTATGCTTTCTTCTTTTTGATACGTTCCTCATGACACTTAAGTAGCTGTATTTTGTGGCTCTCTCACAAAAGGCAACCTTGTGACTGCTAAATGCACCCTCTGTGAACAACACACAATTTATACGAATAATATGCCTCTTCAATCACACGGAGCCTATTGGTTTTGAACATGAAACACGAATGCAGCAGGGAGTAGTGGGAACACAGTCCAACATAGCTTGATAAAGAGACTCTGCATCTCATTAGTGGCACTTTATATCCAGTCCCATCAGAACCCGGACTATATAAACATTTAATGATTCCTTCTAAAATGACATAAAACATTTAATCATGTCAGTGCTTCCGTCTAGTTAGTGTCTGAATAGGGCATGACGGAAATCTAACTGAAAAGATATACTAGTTGTTACTTATGTATATATTTTTGTGTGCCACTTCTCCTAACAAGTTTAGTGCTTTGCCGTGAGTGAACAAACCAACTATTATCCTCCTACCTTTGTCTCTCAAAGGGTTTTCTATGAAAGCTCTTATCTGAAGAACGCTCATGGACAATTCACATTCTGCGTTTATTTTTTGCGCCCTCACATCCATTGTTGTCAAAGTAGACGCATGGAGGGCCGGCACAACAGTGAGTGGCACGACCAGGGTATTGTCAGTGTTCGGCTGCGGCCCGAGATAAAAAATAGTTAGACTTTTGGAGCGCTGCAGCAGGCATCGCATCGCATGTCATGTGACAGCTGACGGAACAGCGTTATCGGCGTTAGTGCGGGGGCAGTTAGCGGGGCAGCGCGCATGCAATAACATGCATGCGAGGTCGGACCGGCTAGGTAAACGAAGCACAGAGAAGCTCTGATTACAACACACAGAGGGGGAGTAGGACTGGATTCCCTGCTGAGGAGGACGCCAATAATCCATTTCATTTTGAAATAACAAATGGTTGTTTGCTGCTAAATGAAATCCTCTAAATTTTCGATTTTAGCACCTCTAAGTCAAGATTCATGTAATCTGTTTTTCAATTTTTCTTATTTTGTACAGTTTTCTTGTTTTTTTTAAGTCCTTATATTATTATATATATTATATTGTCAAAATCCATAAGTCTTAGAGGGTGGCGCTGCCATCCTGTTGCTTCTCTAGCCTTAGAGTCTGTATGTGTGACTGTGTGTTGTAGTTGCCTTATCACTATAACCTAAGCAATACATGGGCTTACACAATTGCCACAAGACACCGCAAACATGGTTCCAGCTGCAATTTGAATCATGCAAAATCAGCACTTTTTATTCGACTGCTGGTAAACAGTACAAATAGCAACGATACTAATGCTTTTCACTACGTGAGCAGTTTAACCAGATACTCACTTTGATGGCCAAAACATGTTTCAAAAATCTTTGTTTCAGTTTTACTGTTCTGTTTTCAGTAAGTGGTTGTGCATATTAGTATTTTAATGCACTGCATGATTTTAACCCAAGTTTTCTTTTCTGAAGTCTTACATTTTCAGGAGGAGTAAACGACGAACGAAACCTGAGGTACTTTACAAAACAGCATCATGCTCTCATTCCTCCATCCCCATAAGCAGTCAAGCATTCCTCATCACAGTCATCACATTCTTCGTCGTCATCTACCACACTAGTTTAGTTTTCACTTTTGGACCAACCAATGTAGTGCTACCTAATTGCTTACTCATCATGGATATGTTGCATCATTTTGTAAAGAAATCTATACAGCGACTTCCTGTATAGCGGCAGAAAAAGTGTAAACCTTAAAAGAGTGCTTCTGACCAGAAGGCTTCTGGCCTGAATTTTCCTTAAAAAGCCAGCAGAGTACTGAGGGAACTTTAGCTCAAAAGACAGAGTTGTTGTCCTTTACCGGAGTTTTTTACCTCCAGCTTGGATCCCTGCCAACAGTAGATGCAGGAATGAATAACAGTGCGGATATGATTCAGAAAACTGCGTGTATTCATCCAACCTTCTCTGCATCACAAATAATTTGAAAACCGATGGCATAACTGTTTTGTTCCCTCTCCTGATTTTTTTAAAGTAGTGAGAGAGAGGCTACATTTATTTGCCCATAATCTGATTATAGCCAATAACCGGAGTAAGGCATCACACCAATGAGGATGTTTACATGGCTCGCTTGTTGGAGCGTTCCGTTAATTTAGCCGTTTCCATGCTAGAGAGCGAAGCGACTAATGCCTCTTGACGCCACTATCAAATTATTCTGCAATGTCACAGATGCCCCCCAGTATTCTCCTTCAAAAACACATTTCTTCCATGATGCTAATGTGGTATAACCTTGTGGTACAGTGCCGGCCCGCTGTCCGTTATTTTTCTCCGATAAGATGGGTGGGGGGGGATCATTTTCAGTAAAAAGTGGCAGAACTTTCTAAGCATCTATTCAGCATCTAGATTGCTGTTAGTTGCAAAATGTGTTAAAAACTGATAGTTCATAGTTGAGGAAAGTGTCTACGTGTTCAAATTCCATTCAGTCATGCAACTCTGTTGGATGTAATCTACATATCTTACTCTGATCATGCTCATTGTATCTATAAGGTTAATCACATTGTGTGTTTTTTTTACATGTGCTACACCTTTCTTGTATTTCTGCCTTGATCACGTGGTCATTTGATTGTTGTTGTGAGTGATAATGTAGCCACTAAGAGCAGTAATTTGTCAATTTCCTCTGTAAACAGCTCTTTGCACCATGCTGATTAGAGATTTTTTTGGGGGGGGGATAAGCCGAACTCTGGTCTGCTTTGTGCTTTTGTAGCCACTGAGACTCGATGTTTTGGGCGGAGTGCAATGCAGCTGTCTCCTGTTCTTCCGTCCTACAGGGAGGTCAGAGTTGAGGTTGAGCCACAGGGCGGTGGTCCTAGAAATTGTTGTGCTTCACTTCCTTGATCAAGGACCCTTGAGCGGATAACTCACTGTCAGAGTGTAAAATTATTATTACAGGGTCGCTTGTATGCCCACAGTGCTCCCAGCTGAGTGTGGAGTTGATAATGGAATCACTTAGTCCTGTACTTATGCATTTCCCCAGGGGAACCATGTAAATGTGCCGGATTTAGCCATGCACGCTAATTTTCATCTGCATTCTAAGATCTTGCACGAAGACATTGTTTCCCTGTCATGTTTTCTTCTAAACTCAAGATTCATGTAGACTGTTGCTTGTACGTTTCTCTCGTTCATTATTAATTATTATTTCATAATTAGGATTCATTTTTAAACGTGTGTCACATGAGCAGTGTTCCCGTTTCTGCCTCCTGCTTTTATATGTATTTGAAATGCAAAGTAGATGCTTCCAATCTTCTTGACCATTGTCTGGTCTTGTTTTCTAAAGTAATTACATTGTCAAAATCAATGAAATAACGTTAATTTAATTGGCCCCTCTTAAATAGAGTGCTCGGATTTCATCTGTGTAACAGCCGAGTAGCGAGTTTGATGGTGAAGTAGGTTCCTATCTGATGCGTTTGACATCCGTAGGCAGTGACCCAGCAGCGCTACGCCAGCCGATTTCACCTTTACATTTTTTTCTCTGAGATAATGGAGTGTTGGCAGGCTGGAACATGTAAACTGGCGCAATGTGAACACAAACAGGCAAAAAAAATGCTTCCGCTTTTACTCTTTGCACACGATCGTTTTCTCTTCACCTCCGTTTTGCTCTCTTTTCTGTCTCTCTCGCTGTCTTTTAACCACTTTCAGTTGTTCCTCCAGAACTCCATTTCTCCGTCTCACATGAAGCCTCGTCTATCCGTTCAGCAAATCATTTCCCGATGATTTATTGACGATGTTGCGTCTCTTCCTTAGAGGAGACATCGCTGCTGTCCAAGAAAACCTTTATCTGAGATTTCTTTAGCTTTTAAGATTTGGATGTTGTATGAAGAAGAAAATGCTGTGCACTGTGACGTCGATCATTCACACTGATCTACTCTTGCTCTATAACTTATCTTCCTACAGTACATCATGTAGTCATCTTTGCCTTTATTCTCACTGCCTGTATTCTAGTCCTCAAAATCCCAGTGTATTTGGATGACTCAGTCATCAATTATTCCATTATGGTGATTGTGGCTGTCCAAAAGAAATGTCTTCTGCTCTTAGTCATTTCAACTTCTTCTTAAAGAATTACATGTATATATGGAGGACTAACGTTTGCCTTCTTGTCAGCACATTTGGCAACAAGTGTATATGGCTGGGTATTTGACATTTTTGCAACTCCTTTCAGCCAAATATATTTGCTTATTGCAAATACATATGTATTGTGTATGGCTGGTATGTGTGTGGCTGCCAATAAGTAACAAGAAATTGCAGTCCAGACCTGTCAACTTTTGGATCTAGTGCTGCTAGCTATTTTCTTTGGGAAAGAGTTGGCAACACTAGGCTGGGTTTTTAAAATATATCCAGGGACTCTTGCTAGAAAGATTAACAGAATAATGAATTAATAACAGTAACACTTAAATTGCTGTGTATACACAGAAAATATATTTTTTTTTCTTCTTTTTTTCTATATATATATATATATATATATATATATATATATATACACACACACACACACACACACACACACACACACACACACACACACACACACACACACACACACACACACACACACACACACACACACACACACACACACACACACACTCATTACTAAGACATTTGTTCAACGCTGCGTAATTGGAGTCAACAAAGAATATATACATCTCAAAATCCAGCAAGAAACCATATACTTGCAGCACATTTCTGCCTCTCGCTATCTTCTCTGTATCTTTGTCCCGAGTCTTGGTTCACATTATCTCACGTCTCATTTACTTTCTCCACACGCTCCCTCTACCATCTCATCTCTCTGTCTCTCACGCGCGCAGACACGCATCTCATCTTCTTTACTTTCTCCACACTCAGTCCAGTTACGGTTTATCGCTATCACTTATCACGACACTGCTCATCTTTATCTTTCCACTTTTTCACACACACGCCAGTTTCATTATGTACTTTCTTCAGATTTTTGTATCTCTACCAATCTCTACTTACGTACTTCTCTCTCTCCGTTCCGGCATTCCTTCCTTCAGATTATTTTTAAAACCGGCCGCTGAATCACTGATGACTTCACATGTTTTGACCCTTTTTCTGCTTTTCAAAGTGGAGAATGTTTACGCCGTTCACCACGCCCACTCCAATGCCGGGTCGGTTAGCCACCCTCTCAGGTTGGCCTCGTCCCCAACGGCTAGTTATGAGTCAGAAATCTGTCCAGGGATTTATTGAGCTTAGTTAAGTAAGTACGTAAAATGTATTTATACAGCACTTTTTACAGACCGAAGTCACAAAGTGCCTGACAGGAGTAAAAAAAACAAATTAACACAATATGACCATACAATGGGCCAATAATTTACAATAAGTTTTTAACACAAGAGACGTATTTAAGAAGGCATAGTAAAATACACAATAAAAACAGATTAAAAGCAGGCCATAGAGCATGAATTTGACCCAAAATGCCTGTGTAAACAGGTATTTCTTGAGTTGATTTTTAAACGAAGTCACAGAATCAGCAAACCGTAGGGGTGCAGGCAGAGCATTCCATAATTTTGGTGCTACTGCCTCAAAACCTCGGTCTCCACAGGTCTTAAGGCGAGTGTGTGGGACGGACAGTCAATTTAACAGGTTTGACCTGAGATTATGGGCTTGTAAATAAGGGCGAAGTAGTTCAGCCACATATGTAGGAGTCTGGTCCTGTAGTGCTCTCTAAGTGAGGGTGAGAATTTTAAAGCGAATCCTATACTCTACAGGGAGCCAGTGAAGAGATCTGAGTATGGGGGTGATGTGAGACCGTCTATTTGTCCCAGTGAGTAATCTGGCGGCAGCGTTCTGGATTACCTGCAAACGGTTAATCGCAGACATACTGAGTAAGGAGAAAAGTGCATTACAATAATCAATACGAGAAGAGATAAACGCATGTATGATCATCTCTAGTTCAGCTGTTGATAATACAAATCTCAGTTTGCGACTATTTCTTAGGTGGAAAAAACAAGATCTCGACAGCTGGGGGTCAAACGACAAGGATTGGTCAAAAATGACCCCGAGATTACGCATGTTGAGGTGGATAGCAGAGGAGATTGGACCAATGCTCTGCTTGATCGTAGGGACAGCATCATCAGGTGCAATATGGAACGCAGAACCTCCGTCTTATTATCATTAAGTTGTAAACAATTTTCTGCCGTCCAGTCCTTAATAGCATTGACACAATCTAGGAGTCTAGTTAACCTGAAAGCCTCACTGGGTTTGAATGAAAGATAGAGTTGGATATCATCCGCATATAAATGATATGCAACGTTATACATTTTTATAATCTTTCCCAAATATAAAGAAAATAACAGGCCCCAGAACCGAGCCCTGCGGTACACCACAAGACAGTGGAGAGGTATCAGACTTCTGTTAGCGAGGTAAGATGAAAACCACTCCAACGCTATGCCAGATATGCCCACCCAATCACGTAGCCTCTTAATCAAGATGTTATGGTCTATGGTATCAAACGCAGAACTGAGTCCGATAAGTACTAATACAGAACAATGACCTGCTTCAGAGGACATTAATAAGTCATTTGAAACCCTCAGGAGAGCGGTTTCAGTCGAGTGTTGTTTTCGAAACCCTGACTGGAACTTGTCGTACATGTTATGTCTCTCCAGTGCAGCAGTAAGTTGGTTGGCAACAACCTTTTCTAAGATTTTAGATAGAAAAGCAATTTTGATATAAGCCTATAGTTCATGGGCAAAGCCGGGTCTAATTTTTTACTTATTTTTTAAATAGGAGGGTACACTTCATGTAGACAATGAGGAATTAAAAATTCTAGCAGGGCCAATAATTGGCAGAACTTTCTGAAATAGAGAGGATGGTATAACATCCGGAGGGCAAGATGATTTTTGTTTTCCTAATTAAGTCCATCAAGTATTGTAGGCTGATAGTCTGGAAAGAGTCCAGAACAGTAGGAGACTGAGAGGAGCTACAGTTGGGTGAACAAATCCCAGGATGAATACTGGACCTAATCACCATTACCTTATCAATGAAAAAGGGAAGGAACTTATGACAATCATCAGCCGAAAAGCATGGTAATGTAGAGACAGACGGTGAAACAATGGTATTAATTGTGTCAAACAAAATCTTAGGATTTCTCTTTGAGGAAGAAATGAAGTTAGCAAAGTAAGCCGTTCTAGCTTCCTTTACTACAAGTTTAAAAGAAATTCTGAGCTCTTTGAGATATGTACGATGCACTTCTAGTCCAGTGGTTTTCTGTAGCAGCCCTGTCCTGCGACACTTCCGTCTTAAGGTGTAGACGGCGTCTGTCCTAGTCCTTTTCTTAAAAGGTGCCACTTTGTCCAGCAATGTGGTGCAATGTTCATTAAACGACTGCATTGAAAATTCAATATCATTAAGATTTGTGTTAATATCACAGCAAAAGTGCATTGAGAAGTAATCAACTCTGAGAAATAATGTTTTGAATAATAATGTTTGTTTATTACACAAGGAGTCAACATTTACCGAGAGATCAAAGAAATTGCATTTATGATCACTAAGGAGGGGAGCTTGTAGGCGAGCGTCTGGTGGCCGGGCCTTCGCCCATGGGGCCCGGTCGGGCTCAGCCCGAAGAAACAACATGGAGCAGCCATCCTGTGGACCCACCACCCGCAGGGATAAGCATCGGGGTCGGGTACTATGTAGACCGGGCAGCGGGCCACGAGTGTTGGCGAGTGAGGGTAAGATGGAGCGGGAGATCGACCGACGGATCGGTGCGGCTGCAGCAGTAAAACAGACGCCGCACCGGACCGTCTTGGTGAAGAAGGAGCTGAGCCGGAAGGCAAAGCTCTCAATTTACCGGGTGGTCTAAGTTTCCGACCCTCACCTATGGTCACGAACTCTGGGTCGTGACCGAAAGAACGAGGTTTCGGATACAATCGGCCGAAATGAGTTTTCTCATTGGCCGGGCTCAGCCTTAGAGATAGGGTAAGGAGCTCGGACATCAGGAGGGAACTTGGAGTTGAGGCGCTACTCCTTCGTATCAAAAGGAGTCAGCTGAGGTGGTTCGGTCATCTGATCAGGATGCCTCCTGGGCGCCTCCTGTTAGAGGTTTTCCAGGCATGCCCAACTGGTAGGAGGCCCCGGGGAAGACCCAGGACACGCTGGAGGGATTATATCTCCCAGTTGGCCTGGGAACGCCTCGGGATCCCCCAGAACAAGCTGGAACGTGTTGCGGGTGAGAGGGGAGCCTGGGTCGGCCTGCTAGGCCTGCTGCCCCCGCGACCCGACCCCGGATAAGCGGATGGATGGATCAATGGATGGATCACTAATCAGTAGGTCCTCCAATGGATGTGATCAATATCTAGACCCAGAGAGAACACAAGGTCCAAGGTGGAGCCAGAAACATGTTGCGTGAAATTTAAAGATTCAGTAATATTAAGGAACTCAGTGGCTACACAGTTTGTGGCATCATTGATATGCAGATTAAAATCACCAACCAGTAAGACTTTATCTAGCTTGATAATGGAGGTCAGAAAGTCTGTGAACTCTGATTTAAAAACGGACCTACTGGACCGGGAGGTCGATAAATTGAGACACTAAAACCGCTTTCGCCGACCCACTTTAGTCAACTGTAGTTCAGAAGTAGTATACGGTTCTGTGCTCCCCAATTGGCAGGAAAACTGATTCTTCTAGACCAAATGCGGAGTCCCAGTAAAAGAGCAACTCACAGGGTATAGTTAATGTAGATGAATGCATCCCATATTCCATTGCCAGGTTTCAGTCAGAAATAAGAAATCCAAACTATGACTTGTGAACAAGTCATTTAAAATGTGAGCCTTGTTCGCTATAGAACGTGCATTAATCAGACACATTTTAATGGAGGAGGACACTGTGTCGTCATCAGCACAGAAAGCTTTAGGGCAGGAGCCGGTGATTCTGACCGGAATGCTCATGGGTCGGGGAGTGGAAGTTAAGGTGGAGACTAGAGTGAAAGTAGTAGGAGACCCACCAAGACGCCAGGGGGAACTAGAGTTGATTGTAGGGGAGGGAGGGGAAGCTTGTGTTAACAGGCTACCAGGTGAGGAAATGCAATGTGGGGTAGTCAGTGGACTGCTGAGGAAAACACCAACAAATCACTGTTGGTTTTTTTTTTTATTAAGTGAATGTGTGTGTGTTTTTTTTATCATTATTATTGCCTATATTTTTGGATACTAATTTCCCTCATAGTCCCCCCGTGGTCATGGGCCACTGCTGGCTCTCACAGCTGCGTAAGATGTAGAGAGGAGGCCCCATTCCTCACTGGCCAAACCTTGTAACAAAAGTAGAGATTGGTACAGATAAGTTCATAATAGAGCTGCAGTCTGTGCACGTGTGCGGAAGAAAGTTTGAAATTTAGAAAGAATAACCCAGGTCCCTCTATTGGAGGGGGCTGTTTTACCCTTGGAATGTAAACCTGTGAAGTGAAGGTTTCTTGTATTAAAAAGAAGAAAGTTTCAAGGTGAAAAGGGTCCAATTTTAGAATAATTCTCCATCCACTCATGCCATCATGTCATTTAACTCATGTCAGATAATTCACCTGATAAAAAAATTCTGATGGCAAGCTGGTTATCCTCGGTATGCCTGCGTTATAAAAAGAAAGGGACCCGTACATTTTTATTTTATTTTATTATTTTTATTTTCTCTGAAGGTCAAAGACTTCACTCCAAAATGGTATTGACTGAGAACAGCAGAAACCATCACACTGAATTGTTTTCCTTCTTTAGTTCTTTCTAAAAGCACATCTCCACATGGTTGACAGTAGTGCTCGTCACTGACGTCAGAATCTTGTTCCAAAGTGAAAACAGATTAATTCTCCGAGACATCCACATGATACATTTGGACTGGTAGCAGTTGAGCTTGTCAGCTTTTGGAGCCCTTATGGCAGGTAAATCGCCCTAAATTGGCGCTTGTTTTCTCCCCTTGAAAATTATTCCAGCTCGTAAAAGTGTCTGAACGCTTTTCTCCTGACGTCTACCTTGTATTGAGGACCCTCTCGTTCAAACAGTTATGTCATTATGAAACATTTTATGGTTGTTGTTTTTTTTTTAGCTCTTTGCCTCATTCTAACCTCTGAGTGTTTACCGATTCGTCTGTACCAGAAGATTAGTAAGAGGCTGACGAGCAGTTAGTTTGTGTGTCTTCATTTTGTATGTCCTTGTGTGTGCGTGTGTTGACAGGAAGAGGTGGAGGCAGAGAACAGAAGGAACACGCGGACCAAACTGACGCCAAACCTGACCCCAAACCTGACCCCACACCAAGACGAGGTGACACACAGACGCATGCATAACCATGCAAATGTCCTCTGATACATCCTATACATGTATTAAGACTAATAACTCGTAGCTAAAGCCTCAACGTATCAATTGTCGAAGAACATACAGTCGGTCACTGCAAACCCGAAGTCGTCATATTTATATTCTTATATGAGGTCAGATTTGTTTTGCCTGAGATCTTCTGTTTTCTAAGCTTAGCTGTTTGGATTCATACTATATTATTTAACTTGCTTGCTTAATTGCTTAGTGTAGTTGTGTAGGCATGCAGTTTTACAAAGCAGAGGACTTAAGCAACCATATATCTAAGTACAGAAGTTCAAACGTGACAGTTTGTCATTGTTTTCTTTTCACCATCTGTGGTTTGGTTAAACTAGACTTCCTCACCAGTCATGTTTTCAGTATGGTTGTACTGGAAGCCACAAGCGGCTTTTTTACACTGCACATGCTGCCCGACTAACCACAGTTTACCGTCGTCTGTGATCAGATCTCTTCTCCAACGGGTCGCCATGACTCCCCGAGCAGCATCCGCAGCAGAAAGGAAGGAACTCTGCAGAAGATCGGAGACTTCCTACAGAGCTCCCCCACACTGCTCGGCTCTAAAGGTTAGTGTGTCAGTGTGAAACTCTTTACTCTCACAACCAGATACAAGTTAAATATCTCCCGCAGTAAAGAGTAGCAGTTACAGATATATATTTTTCAAACATGATGAAGCAACAAAATTACAACCATACACCAGTGGAGGGTTGAAACCATTTTTTTCATCAGCTGGTGACACAAACGTATATTTTTATCGACAGTATACACATATCATTCAATCAAGTAAATTAAATGTAAGAAGATAAAAACAAAAAAACATAATTACAAACCCACTAAAATATATTCTTAAAACTATGGAAATATAATATTCTTTATTTTGTAGAGCACTTAAAAAGAAATTGAAGAAACAATTTAAGTAAAATCTGAAAAGGCTCTCCAATCAAAGTGAGATCATGATATTAAAAAATAACTATCAAAAGTACTTAATTTAAAAATATTGATTAATACTTGCCTCTTTAGGTCCATTTCACTGGGTGACATGTTCCTTCATTACCATGAACACACAAACAATATTGCTTATTTTGGCTCAGTCCCACGTACATTGTCGTGCTGCCACAACCACTACATCTAAAGGACCAGATGTGTATTAATCTGGCGCTGAAAATAGTCCCCATTGTCCAGATTCACCATTTCCTCACATTTTGAATAATGTTTGTTAGGAGCAACAATGGCCAGCTTTTTTTTAGAAAATTACAGTTTTCAAAAAATAAAACTATTTGTGTTTTTTAAAGATTTACGTCTTTAGTGTCTTGAATGCCACAGACTGGATCGGAAAGTCAGAAAATGTTGAGACTAACATTGTTGCAGAGTTTTCCATAAGCGCTGGCCAAACAGCCGATTACTCCTGTAAGTCTAGTTTTATTAATAAATGAGTTTTCATTAATAAATTGAGATTGGCTGAGTGCACATTTTACGACCACCAGCTTCCGCTTCAATCAATGCGAGCGTGATGATCGAGAATCTCTCTGACTGCATCAGTTATGCCGCTGCATGATCTATATGAATGTGTGTGTGCAAGCTCAGCTGTGGAGTCACTTTCAGTGTTTGACAAATATCAGCAACATAATTGATGACAATGCACATTAAGAATTGCATGTATTGCACAGAAAAGTGAAATCTGCAGAGCTGAGGAAGTGTTGGCTATGCGTCAGCCTCTCACTGTAATTTTACATTACAAAATGTCTTAGTGGGTCTTTTCATAACCATTGTACCCTCTCACACACATGCATAGACACACTAAAGCTTCCTCTCTAATGCAATGTGATGCATTATATTCATTCACCTTCAGTCAATTACTGACAGCATCAAGGAGGCAATCTCATGGCCCAGATGGGTTTTTAGAATTTGTAAAATTTCACAGTTGGAAAAACTGTGTGCAGAAACACAACGTAGGACACACAAGGACAAATCTTGTCAGGAGTAATTTAGCAGAGGATAACACAGGTTGGACAAAGTAACGGGGCAAGGGCAGCCGAGTTTGGGACACTAATGATGGCTTAAAGTTGAGACAGGGAACATATTGGAATCAAACAGAGTCCTCTCTGAATTGTATCCCCAGGGACAGTTTCACTCTGTCAATTAATTGTAGCCCTCGGGTTCCGGCACAAGTGTGCTGTCCTCTGCCGCCATCTGAAACACCTTCTCTCTTTCGGCTACTTGCTGTTTCTTCCCCCTTGTCCCTCATCGTCTTTTATCTTCGTTATTTACTTCCACCAACACATCAATTCTCTCTCTCTCTCTCTCTCTCTCTCTCTCTCTCATATTCATATATTCCTTCTCTCCCTCCATTGTTCTCTGTCCATCCCTTTTACTGATCTTGTCCAAGCTCTTTCTCCTAACCTTTCTTTCCTATACCCTGCAGTCTCCTCCTCTGATTCCCTGAACAGTAAATTGAAGGATAAAACTAACTTTACATTTTTAGTATTAACAATTCCTCCTAAAAGACCGTTACCAACCGCATCCTGCTTGTATCGTCTGTGATCCAGTCTGACCGTCAGTGACGGTCTTTAGTAGTTTTACCAATTAAAAAAACTGTTGACATGATTTATTCATCGGAATACACATATTTAGCAGATTTAATAACATTAAATGGTTCACCAACATTAAATAATGTAATCAATAAAACATTTTTTATCTTAATTCATCTAAACCATCTATTCAGCATGTTCCTCTTGTCTTTAATTGTCTCCGTCTCTGCAGCCAAGAAGATGATGAGTCTGGTGAGCGGTCGGGGTGATGCAGACTCAGCAGCCTCCTCTTCCTCCCTCAGTCTGAGAGCAAAGAAGACCAAAAAGAAACTCTACCGGCCTGAGATCTCCTCCCCCATGGACATGCCCTCACACCCAGTAAGTGTCATGTAACATAACAGTGCTCATAGTACACACACACACACTGACCCTACAGTACATGCTGGGTACTGAACTCAATACGTTTTTTACAGTATGTAAAAATGATTTATGTCATGAAAGTCATAAAAATGTCATAGTATGTTATTTTGATATCAGTTAGTCAGGGGACATATCAGGGTGTCACTGTTTTCATGATAATAAATCAGTATTTCAAATAGGCCTATAGTTAATAAACTATTTATTATCATCAACTATATCCTTTTACTTTGTTAAATACATCTATAGTGGTTATTTGCTCAAAACACACAATTAAAATGATTAGGAAACAAGATATTTGATATCCTCACCATTAATGTTTCATAACGTCTGACCTTATTCATGCAAGAAAAGATAATTGAAAAACATATTTAATCATAGTTTTAGTTAATGGAATTAACACTGCTATTCTATGTTTTGTTGACATACTTTGATGTGCAAATGTCATTTTTTATGAAATACTATTCTTTGTTTTTATAGAATAGAAGTCGTAGTAAGGTATGCTATAAATGGGTCACAAAAAGGCATAGTATAGTAGTTAAAGTATACTAGTCATTAGAAATGACTTATGGCATGCTGTACTATGACTTTTTTTTTTATGGAATAAAAGTCATAGTGGAAAAAGTCATAATGTTATAAGAGCATAGTATCATAGTATTTCATAAAAATGACTTTTTAATGACATTTTTTAAACCATACTGTGACATTCTAAACTATGAACTTTTCTGTGGCATATGGCATTTTATACTTTATTATTTTCGCATACTATGACTTTTTAGAAAAGATTGTACTATGATTTGTGACTTTAAAGCAAAAATATATTATAACATACTTCACTTTTTTTATGTTTTTTATTTACATACAAAATCTGTGTACTAGTCATTAATGGGGGTTTAGAAAAAAATTGTTGTATTCCTCAAAGTATTATTTATTTGTATTTATTTATTTATTATATTGGTTGGGTAATGGCATGAAACTCAAGTATTTTAATTGTATTCTTTCAAAAGAAAATCACTTTTCTTGTCCGTGTTATTGGATGTTGTCTGTGGCTCTAATAATAAGAAGCCTGCAGTTACAGACAACTTGTTTAACAATTTGTTCTTTTCTTGTTGTAGATAATCAGCAGAGAGCCGGAGGAGAAAGAGAGTGACCATCAGATCATTAAGAGGCGTCTTCGCTCCAGGATGGTCAAATAATGAACCTACTCGCTATACTGTGAATACCATCATTTTTTGGTAAACACTTTCTTAACAAAATGAAGGAGGCATTTAGCTGCTTTATAAGCCTTTTTGTCATGGTGGGTGAAAAATCCCAAAACTTAAGTGAGAACTAAGTTGTCTTATTTAATCTAAAAACCTATTTTATGAGTAATATACTATAACTTCAGAATATATCAAAAACACTAGTATACAGCTGGTTATGTGGAAATTAAAGTAATAGTCTAATAGTACAGTCATGTACATGTGTGCTCAGTGCGGAGCTAGATCCAGGAGGCATTTAGCGGAGTTCAGCATAAAAGCCCCTCTGAAGCTCATGTTGTGTTTCAGTTTGTTTAATCTGTCCACAAACACAACAACAGTTGGCGGTTTTAGGTGGAGGTACATGCTGAAACTATTTCATGCAACGGTTGATCTATTCATATGTAGTGTCTGAGCCAGGCTCGCAGTTTCCCCTTGCTTTCAGTCTTAATGCACAAACATGAGGGGTCAAACATGTTGAACCATTCCTTCACAATACTGCTAAATAATTGAATCAACATTTAACATCAAATGACTCGAGTCACTGCATATACTCCATTCGATAGTAAGCACTCTAAATGTGTATATCGTCTTCACTTTGTAGACCAAATAATATTTCTTTATTCTGATGTGCAATTCTTTGTATTTGTTTATTTGACTTTAGTAAGCTACAACAGTTACAAGTGTTATTTTTCAAACCTCTGTTATCCTTTTTTCTTTTCTTTTTTTTTTTTTTTTACTTATTTTGAACCACCAACTTACTGATTTTATTTTCTGAGAGTTATCAACAAAGCTGCTAATGGAGCATAGAAAATGTCTTTCATCGTTCTAAGCAACTTTTTTTCTTTTCATTTTCATAATGGTTCAGATGTTCCAACGACCCAATGTCTCTGCAGTTCACTTTGTATTCAGCTGTAAAACATCCACTTCTCACTCCGACTGCACTTTATCTCTTCCCTCGAAGAAACTTGTGATTTTCTACTAAAGCCAGATAATGCAGGATAAATCATTAATGGTTCTCCTGTGTACTTGCTACTGAAACACCTGACTGCAAACAGCAATGG
Source organism: Ophiodon elongatus (assembly GCA_016806645.1). NCBI lineage: Eukaryota > Metazoa > Chordata > Actinopteri > Perciformes > Hexagrammidae > Ophiodon > Ophiodon elongatus. The sequence goes on from JACSYO010000412.1 coordinate 2,097,747, forward strand.
CTTTAGGACCGCTGGCTGTTGATCGTTAGATCATTATATTCTGTTCTGGATGAAAAACTGCTGGCTATTTTTCTTTTCTACAGGAAAATCTTGTTAAACCGTCCTGAGTTTAAAAAGAGTTTGTTTATGTTATTCCTGCTTTTCTGTATTTTCACCTATTTTTAAAAAATCTATTCCATACTTCTGTCATACATCATGTTTTTCTCCATTTTTATACCTTTTTGTTCTATAGGTCTTATCTGTCATTTCCCAAATAAAAAAAAAAAATGTGGAAAATATTGTTTGTGTCATGTTTTAAGACCAAATATCTTTAAGTTTTGAGAATGTTGTAATTTATTGCTATTATAATCTTTTATTCCATAACTATTATAATGATTGATCATCAAAATAAGTAGGTTTTGATACTGCAATTTGAAAACACTTACTGCGTGGAAGTGGGGAAAGCTGTTGCTGACGGCGAGACACCCGGTTGGCTTGTGTTGGCGGTGGACTGCTGCTGTGGTGTGTGGGCACAAATAAAGAGAATATATACTTCAGTGAAGAAGTGTTGAAAGAAAACCAGTAAGCCAAGAGAAACAAGTGTTGACTGGAGAGGTCAACAACCTAGACTACAGCGTAAAATATCACATTTAAATATTCTTCCGTACAGTGTTGGAGCTCAACACACAGAAGAATGCGTAGGACTCTGTATTGTGTTGAACCAGATATTTTAATCACTACGTTTGTGCGTTAAGTCCGTCCTTAGTTCTTAGTAGCTACTAGTTAACTTCAAACTAGTGAGTTACTAAATTGAGTTCTACCATTACGATACAGTAGTGTTTTGTGTGAGGGCCGAACTCTAGTTTGTACGCTTTTGTCTGACCACGCTGGAAGTCAATGTTTTTAGTTGTTCTGAAACTCGAAGGCGAGACTGATATTGTTTTGAATATGGGGATAAGGGTGCACATTTTCAGACTGAAGACATTCATAGTGTGAGATTCGATTGTTCACACGTGCACACACACTGAATGATCAACATAAGTTTCTAATCTGAGAAGAAATCCAATTTTGGATTTTTTTAAAACCTCAAGTATTGACTTGAACTTTTCTCCTGTGAAAGTGAAGCTTTTGGTTGAAGCTTGGTGGTTGCGGCGGTTGCAGCGAGGGAGAGTTCACCTGAAGCCTAAAAGCTGTGCACTGACTGGTCTTAGCAGCATGCATGGGAATGAATTACAATATAATATATTTTAATATGTTTCTCACTTTTTACCTGATGGTCTGAATAAGTTGCTAAATTCATATACTTGTCATAGTCTAGTATGTCTAATTATCATGAAAATATCATAGTATTGTATGTCATAAAATTTATCGTTCACTATATCATTAAATTTTAGTTTGTCAAGATAATTATGAAAATGTAGTATGTAATAATATATAGTATAGTATATGTCACAAAGTTCACAAGTGTCATATATTAGTATGCCATGAAAAGGTCATAAAACGTTACTATAGGATGCTCTTAAAAAAATCCTAATAAATGTTATAGTCTGTCATAAATGTCATAAAAACAGCATACTATATTATGTCATTGTATAGCATTTCATAACGGGCATAGTATAAATCACAACTGTTCGCTGTCCTGGCTCCTAATTGGTGGAATGAGCTCCCCAATGACATCAGGACAGCAGAAAGTCTCTACATCTTCTGCCACAAACTAAATACATCTCTTCCGACTATATCTGGTATGAATATAAAAAAGAAATAAAATGGTGGTACTTTAGCAGCACTTAAATGGCACTTACTTACACACAGTTTGGCTTTCTTGAGGAAATTGTACTTTCTTGATTCTTATTGTTCTAAGTTTGAACTCTCATGGTTGAATGCACTTATTGTAAGTCACTTTGGATAAAAGCATCAGCTAAATGAAATGTAATGTAATATACCATACCATACCATGAAATGTCATACTATAGTATGAGAAAAATAATATACAAAATATCATTGAGTCATTGTATGGTATGGTATTGTATTTGGTCAAAGTATAATATGTCATAAAAAAGGTCATAGTGTAGTTAGTAAGTTATAAAAATATAGTATTGTATGTCACAAAAAATGTCATAGTATAGTATGCCATGAAAACTGCATACAATTGTCAAAGTATATCATAAAGATGTAAAAAATAAAAAAACGTGTAGAAAGTAGTGATTATGGATTCAACTTATTAAGTAACGATACCAATACCAGTATTGATGTTGAATACCAGAAAAGCAAGAATGCATAACATCTCATCTGATCTTGCTACAATGCCAACCGTTTGAATATGATCACACATTTGACAATTAATTAAAAGGAGTGTTGTTTCATGAAAGTATCTGACTGGGCAGGATGAAGGCTGCTACACACGGCAGCCTGAACATTAAACAGCAGAGTCATGAAACTGAGACATCAAGCACAGACCTAATTGTGGAGACCGTCGGTGGCAGGAGGACTTATTTATTTGTGGTTCCGTGATTATTAAGGTATGATTATGTGGTTTTGAAATGGCTGCAGTCCACATTTTTTCTGCCTCCGTGTCACATTGGTGCTGCCAGAGACCTTCCATGCAGCGGAGTGAAAAAGCAATGCGTGTGTCAGAAAGACTTTAATCCAAAGACATCATTAGGAGGGAGCATCATAATCACCATGAGAGAGAGAGAGAGAGAGAGAGAGAATATGACGGGCACAGAGGGGAAATGGGGAGAAAATACTACAGAGGTGGGGGTAAAAAAATAAATCAGGGAACGGAGAGTTTACCAAACAAACTACACATGAGACAAGAGGATGAGGGTGATTAAAGATGGCAGCAAAAGGTTCAAATGAGGACACATCCATCTGCAACTGAATCTTTGTTTTTCTATCTTTCCCCTCAGCTCAGGAACTCTTTCAGAGGACGGAGAGAAAGGAAAAGCAGTCGCGTATTCGGCGAATGATGGAGAGGCTGCCATGATGCAATTTTAGTAATCACTTCCCACACAGCTGGGCCCTTTGTGCCGTCTGAACAGCCTTTCTGAGGGCAAACCACACCAACAGGAACACGGACGTGTGCGTGTGGAGTTCAGTATACATTTTTATTTATAACGTTTTAGTTCATTACTCAGAGTCGGTGGTGGGACAAAGTCATTGTGCGACAAGTCATAATTAAGTCTCAGGTCGTTGCACTCATTTCCCAAGTCGAGTGCCAAGTCCTCAGATTTCAGTTTCGAGTCGTGAACAAGTCAAATAGGTTCTTTGTCAAATATAATAGTTTAACGGCGAAGAAAGTGGCGCCAACTGGCGCTCGGTAACGTAACATTTCTTCATGGTTTGCTCCTGCAACTTGATTGGATTTGGTTGGATTGATTCAAGCAAAGTGGATTTGGGGAATTAAGTATTGACTTGCTGGGGATTAATAGCTTTAATTTTAGTTAATTAAGGAAATTAAGGAAAACAATTGATTTGTGGTGTACCGGGTTGCCTATATATTCTTGAGGTGCCAGCCGGAGTTACTTCCGACAATTTAATGTTCACATTTATTTTGTGATCAATCCCCACAGGGACACATGACTCAGCGGTACTCGGCACACTCTGTCATGAACCCACTTCTCTTAAATCAGTACCACTAGACAGAGTGCACGCAAATAATCAAGCAATAATTAAAGCAGCAATGCAAACTCGGATCAATATGAGGCAGTGTATTAGAGATATAATGTAAAACCAAAATGTCGTGCACGGGTACAGTAAGCCCTAATAATCGAATGCAAGCTCACTAATGTTCACCAAAAATAATGAGTCCAGAGTTAAAAAATAAAAACACTTTTCAGGGATGAGTTATGGCTAATTGTTATATAACTATGCAGTTAGCTACAACAGCTACAGGGATTGCCAGGGGACCAAGTTCTGTTTCAGAGGAGTTTTGTTAGATTTAAGTTTGGTGGAAAGCTGTAGGAGGGTAGAAAACAACAACAACAACTCTTTGCCTGCTGCATCATCGGATTATCTCATTTCCCCTCAAGTAGGGTCATCTGCAAAACCCAGATTTCCATTTTAGTTCATCTACTTTATTTGATTCATAACAATCCCCGATTTTGAGACTGTTTTCTATTTCCTGCACATCTGGCTTCCTCCTCAGGAACAAGAGCAAAGAGAAGAAGTGGGTGGTTACCGCGAGCAGTGATAGCACAGAGCACAAAATATGTGACTGCAATATAATTATTTGCGTAGTGGTGATTAAAGTGCTCTATTATAAAACGTTTAAATACACTCGGCAGGGGGAGACATTCATGTGTTTTAGGTCCCCAGGTCCTCCGTTCTTCTCTTATTTCACCCCTCTTTAAAACACAAGGTGGGATTCAGAGTAATTTACGAGTGATAAATGTGCCATTCAAATTTAGAATAAAACTTAAATCATCTGATGTGCTTTTGAGTCTTTGAAGTTTTTCACTTCTTTCTCTACAGGTAGCCTGCATGCGTCATTACAACATGTTGAGGGGAAGAAAGGAAGCAGCTATTTGCATAGAAGCACAATGTCTAAAAGATTCAGGAGAAGGGAGTGACACCACGGAGGCATTTGAAGGTCCATTTGATACACTGCCCACCTGCGCCAAAGCAGATTTATTTATAGCTTAACAGGTCTGTCACAAAGTGTTTTTTACCGACGCCGACGACACATGAATTGAAAGAAGAGGACATCACACCGGCTCTGATGTGGAACTCTTCAAACACAATCCAAATGTTAAAAATTGCAGAGGCAATTTAGATTTCATTTGAATCTATTCTAATCTAAGATCATCTTCATCCCTCACAGGAGAACGGAGAGTAAACCCACATTGTAGTTAAGGAGTTATAACACACACGCACACACGCATGCACGCACACACACACACACACACACACACACACACACACACACACACACACACACACACACACACACACACACACACACACACACAGCTTAAAAACCTAATTCCTCTGGTTGAAAGTTTCAGGTCTCTTTATTGCTCCCGACTGATGTCAACACATACTGAGTACATTCTGTGGGTGTTGGTAGCCTGCTCTGTCGGATAAGAATGTATTGTAAATTTAACGTCTACCTGAGCAGAGAAGGAAGTCACTCTCCATCTGTACGACATCTAATCAGAGCTTCCAGGCTCTTTGTTGACACAGCCGTGCATGCGAGCGTGCCCCACTGCTGCGCAATACCCACTCTCCAGTACCCACTCTCCAGTCTCCAGTACCCACTCTCCAGTCTCCACTCTCCAGTACCCACTCTCCAGTCTCCAGTACCCACTCTCCAGTCTTCAGTCTCCAGTCTCCAGTCTCCAGTCTCCCGTCTCCAGTCTCCCGTCTCCCGTCAGATAAACACTGTTAGCTCTGGAGGCATGTTTGCCGTAGTTTGCACTGTCAGCACCGTTAGCTGCGGACCGCCGGCTTAGTTGTCACCATGTTGAGAGCAGACGAGACGCTATCGAAAGGCTCCCAATCTCCTATGTAGCACCTTTAAATTGAAGACCCACAGTATACAAGAATATATAATATGATATCATTTATAATTTGTTTTTAACCCACTGGTATAGGATTAAACACTGTATTACTTTGGTAGCCCCAGTGGCAGTATCATTCAAGACAAATATTTTATGAGCATTTAAAAGTGACAAAAACATTTTGAAATCATTCCATTTTCTAAAAGACTAAAAGTTGAATGCTGTATTTAAAAAAAAAAACAGCACATTGTGTTGACTAGCTCTCAAGCAGTTTAGTTGATCTATGTGTATATCTGTGTGTATAGCATACCAGTTAATTCTTTATTATTTACAACTGCAGTTTGTTTCTGATTGGTGCTGATAATCTCAACGCAAAACATTTGTTGTTGGTTTCCTTTCCTGTCTTCCATACGCCTGCTGGTTTCAGTTAATGCAAAGATTTGAAGATTTCTTCAATGAGCTCATCCATTACCAAATGAAGCTGTTGCCAAGTGTATCTTCTGTTTAGACCACTGACATTAGGACTGTTTACAACTTAGTATTCATTTATCATTTCAATTAACAGGTTGCTTAAATAGTCAGACTTTGTCAAAGAGGGGTGGTTGTAAAACATTAAATTAGACCTATTATAAACTTTGTGCATCTGGCACCACATTTGATTAAAACAAAGCATGAACAGGTTTTGAAAATGTCACACGCACACACACACACACACACACACACACACACACACACACACACACACACACACAAAATGCACAGATGCCTTAACACACTCATCAGCGAGGGTGTATTAAAAGATGCCGTCAAACAGCCAAAGCTCCCATCTGGACCAAATTGCCCCAAAACCTCAATGTCCTTCAAATGTCTTTCATCTTCACAAGGGGACGTTAACCCCCAGTGAGGGAAACTGGATTCATACAGCAGCAGTAACAGGATGAAGCCAGGAACCAAGAGGAAAGTAGCTTTAAAAGAGCTTGGAGGTGTTCACATAAATATTGGGTTAACAGTGCAGAACCAACAGCCCTTTTTATAGTTTCCCACTTTAGGATGATACAAAACTTTTGTTTTGAAAACACATCACTGCATATGTGTGTGTATGTGTGTGTGTATATATATATATATATATATATATATGACTTTTGCATATCATGCAGTTTGTTAGGTTCGACGTGTAGTCTCACGGCAGGAAATGATGACACAGCGTTGAAATAATTTGGCATAGTGACAGACACGAATGTCACGTAGTCTGATCTGAAGGTCCTGATGCTGATGCAGATTTTAAAGGAGATGTGACCTGATGTTCAACAATCGATTCATAATTTCCAGCTGTAAGCAGCGTACAATTGGTTACGGGATACAGAGGGCTGACTCAAAATCCAAGGGGAAAAAGACAGCAGAAGATTTATCAGCTGCAATTAGAGCAATTAAAGCTTTCATAGACCTCGCTGACCTGTTACTGCATTCTCCATTTGGAAACGTGGATCGTGAGATGCGTCCCTAAAAGAGCCTTACAGCTAGAGAGACTCCCATTTGTAGGTGTCTCGATGCGGCTCTTTGGTGCCTCCGCTCAAATTCCATTTTTCTCACATGGTGAAACAAAGAAAGCAGTACAGAGAAAAGCGGCCGTGTGGGCTGCCGGTGCCGTCTCTGTGCTGCTCTCTAATGGGCTGCGTGACAGCAGAGATGAAGGAAGAGGTGCTTGACAATCCCATTAGAACCTGAATATTTTTTGACATTTTTCGAAAACAGTGCCAGCGGTCTGACTCAAATGTTTCCCTCACAGGAGACTTGCCAGCTGTCTTTCAAATAGTCATCGCCCAAAACCATGGATGTTCTCTCTGCTAAAAAGAACTAACAAATTATGCTATCAATAACACACAAGTGTGCCACTACTTGATTTCCATATTGGGAAAACAAGATCCTACTCGGGGGGGACTTCACTGAAGTCTTGGTGCATCCTTTTTTGTTCACTTCTTTTCAGTAAGGGAGATCTCCTCCATTCAAGTAGCAACCCTTTACAGTTCTGAATTATTTATACTCTCAGATGGTGAAATTGGCGGTTGGATGCGAATGTGGGACGGCAGTGAATCCAGGTCCAGATGGTTCTGTCTCTTCCACCACCCGGACCTGGATTTTGGCTGCACTTAATGGACTGGCGTGTGCGAATGTGAGAATGTGTGTGGGTGTGTGTGACTGTGTGTTTGTGAGAGAGTATCGCCTGTCAAATCGTTGACAACAGACTAACCAGCCACATTAAAATGGTTTATTGATGAAATATCTGCGTGTCCACACGTCTGAATGTGTGTGTAAGAACAATTATTAACATATTTAAAATCCTTGATAGCTGACATACAAGCAGGCCACACTAAATTGGCTTATTGATAAAGTATCAGCGTGTGTGTAGGTGTGTGTGTGTGTGTGTGTGTGTGTGTGCGTGTGTCATGATTCAATCGTTCAAATCTGTAAGGGCAGGACGACATTTAATTGGTTTATCAGTGTGCGCGTTGGTTTTGAATCCATCTTTCCAACCGTTGATTGTTCTGGAATCCCATTTAATCGGTTGTTTACATGGACAGAAAGAGGTGACCTTACAAAGTCCACTACAGCTGTCTTCATGTGTAAACTGAAGACTTTTGTGCAGGATGATTTGGCAACCCCCCTGGTTACCATGGTAATAGCAAGTGCAGTTTAATTTGTCAGAAATAGAACAGACGGGTAATTGTGTATCTGTGTGTAGTGCAAAAAAACTTTTTAATAGAGAAGTCAGTCAATAATAACCACGATCGACACAACATTACAGTTGTTTAGCTTGTTGACCCCACTGGGGTTTGATTTATTGAAAATCACGAGGATTATAAACATTGAGCAAAATATCCGTCGGCAATCGAGGGGTCCTGCACAGACTTAATATTCAATATTTCATGGATGCAAATCAAGGCAATAGGCTGTACACACACATAACTAAGGCTAATATTGTAAACAATAAGGCCACTCACACAACTACACAACAACTACACACACATGCACACGGCCGAACCCGACTAGACGGACCTCGGCTCGGCTTCCTCTAGTTGCCGTCCTGGTACCCAAGAAGAGGAGAGACGATGTCCTGCTTTAATCCAGGTTCTCAGGAAGGGCACTGGATAAAATGTGTCCAGCGGTGGTGCAACTAGGTCCCCGAACAGACGTGAAGACGGGCTCGCTTCGCTCCAACCTGTTGCGGTTCTGTCCGGCTGTGACATTTACGGCGGAAAAATCGTCTCTCGTACTCACTATTCATGTTTGTGAATGAATGTTTTGCAGTTTGAATAATGAATACTGGGCATTAGTACGCTTGCAAAAGACATTTTTTGTGACAATTGCAAGTTACAAATAATTGTCTTGTGATTTTAGAGACCCCCAAAACTTTGCAATTAAGGGTTTCTGGGGGTCTCAAGTGTCAAATCAATTTGTATTTAACACACTGATTTTAACTGTCCATGTCATGAATGTTATGAAATAAACAAATAAAAAAAACTAATCTGAAACAAATAAGTACAAAAATAAATCAATCAAAATGATTAATTTAGTTAGGGTGTCCCCGAATATAAATGTACACAGTTTGCATGAACTTGGATCGTGCAACTCGGCCTACATGGTGATTTATTCAGGCACGCTAAGGAGACTTACTGAAAGCACATTAGTTATTTACACATTTTTATAAACAGTATTATGAATAGGCTGATATGAGAGAAACAAAGCAATCCAACCCCCTCAAATAGCCAGCATGGAATTGTCCATTGTTTAATAATCTAATTTTCTCGCCAATTCATGGTACAAGTTAGATAATGCACTCCAAGATGTCATTCTAACAATTGAGTCGGCGGACACTCCAGGTCTTTGCTTACGTAGGCCACGCCTCGTACATGTTTTATGGAAACAACACTAAACAAGCTGCAGCCAACTACCAACACACGACACTATAGCTCTCATAATTCTGAACTGTTAGTCCCTTTTGAGCAGAGCCAAGTTTTCCAAACATTTGGAATATATATATTATAGATGTGGCTGGGAAAGAAGTTCAAACATCATAACCAACAACTGAACCCCGCACAGGCTTGATAAGGGGTCGTATAAGGTCAAAATGTTCCCACACTAGACTGATTTAGTGTGGACGAACCTAAACCTCTGTCAGAAACTGAGAGAATAAGAATAATGAGAATAATCCTATTCACCCTCTCTGAGACTTTGGGGGCCCCTTATGGTCTTGGGCCATTACCCTGTAATCTGGCCTTAATGCTGCTTCACACACGACTAATATTATCAGATGACCTCTGCGTTTAGTAAAATCTTGGAGATCATTTGAAATGGAATTTTTTATTGCAGATTTTCACAGGATTAAGAAGACAAAGGACCCCTAAAAGGACCACAGGAGGGCTCCTGGTTAACATTTCTGGTGTGTTTGGTTGATTTAAGTGTTTGCAAGTCTGAAATATCTGCAAATGTAGAAAGCTTTTAATTTCTTAATTTGATTATCCATTTTATAACAACGATGTCTGAGTAATGCTGCCGAGGAACGTATGTGACACCCTAAATTACTTTCACTTCTGACTCCTGTGAAGCTCTGTCCGTCTGCGTTAATCAGCTGGAGTCTTTTGAAGGTCTGTCCTGAACCTGACGTGAACTGCACGTCGTCGAATTCAGCAGAACTCAATCGACTTTAGCACTTAAGGGCAGAAGACAAAGAGAGAGCCTCCGTCACATTCCATTTTCCCCCTGGCTTCATTTAGCTCTCCCGGCCCCCGCACCTCCCCCACTCTCTTAGAGCTCTTCCCCAAAAAAGCCTCCCCATCACTCCATCCAATATTCACCAGAAGTGCTCCGATGTCAGAAGAAAGGTATGTGTGTGGGTGCACTCTCAAGTGTGTGTTCTGAGCTTGTTCCTGCAGCTTTTACCGGCCTGCCTGAAATCAATCAAATATTTTGTCACATGCTGAGGAAGAACTTTTTGGTTATTATTCACTCTTATAGTAGGTAAAAAATGTAATATTTTACTTTCAAATTACAGGTTGTGATTTGTTATTTATTTAAACATGTTTTGGAAGTGTGGATGAGATTCTGTCTGACTCATTCAGTTCACCATCTGTCAGACTGACGTTTCTCTCTCCATCTTACGCTGTCAGAAATCTAGTCATGTATGTGTGATGTGTTTACATGTTACAAGACAATCAGGTCGCCACATTTTTTTACATCTAAAAATATATGGCTGCTTGTGTGGTTTTAGGTTTTGAACTCTGGAGATGGAGCAGTGGAAATGTGTCCACATTAAAAAAAGGTCACTTAGAATATTGTTGGCCTACAAATATGAACAAAAGGCAGACGCTGTTGTTTGCTGGTGAGGACAGCCTTTCAGTAATTATTCAATCTTATCTCGATGAATCAAACATAATAATAATAATAATAAGATGTCATGAAATTGAACACAAAGTGAAAGAGATGATTGCTGTCACCTCCAGAAATAAACCATAAAAAGCATCAAAAGAAGAGCAGGTCAGGACTTGAATCCTTAATGGTGTTACAGGACCATAAATGTGTTGATGCGTTTCATCTAATATCTGCTCAGAAACCAGTTAAAATAGGGTCAATGATTTTTGACAATTAAGATTTATTTTACAGTTTTAACAGCATTCAACAGCAACGATTTGTTTGGGTGCATCTGTCTGCTCCAACATTACCCTCCTCACAGCCGATCTCATGCTCCCTGGAGTATGATGGACACTCTTCATGGACGAAAGCTGATGGGAATGGAGGTCACGTAGAGTGAAACGACAGTATGCTGCCCTGAAGCATTGTGGTCATCGGCAGGTGAAGGTACGGACATGAAATGAGCGTTCTGATGGGAGCCATTGAAAGCTGGAGCAAACCTGAGCTCATCCTCAGGATATCTACTTGTATCCAACGGAGCCAGGGAGCTTGTGTTTTGGTCCCTGTGTACACCCACGCTCATTCCTGAAAAGGGATGGAGACAGACGTGATCAGTGAGCTAAAGTTTAGTTTCAGAAACAAGCCTTATTTTTTACAAAGAACGGGTGGCGTCTCGGGTTGGCACTGATATCAAGTCTTGAATATCATTTAGTTTGCTGCTTCTCAGTGTTGACTGAAAGTAAATTGGAGTGGGTGATCTTGACTACAGGCCTGGTTGTATCCAGAGCATCTCACAGCATCAAAACTTCACGTTTCTGGCCTTTGCTGCAGCATCACAGCTTCAAGTCTGACAGCGCTGGCGACCGCAACAAAGTTAATGAGTCACACTGCCGTGGCAGAAAGTAGAACCTCCAAAAATGTAGACAAAGCTGGGCAGCCATCATCAGTCATCCTTAATGAGAGCAGCGTCTCCACATGATGGACTTTCAAGTTGGAAAAAATAAATAAAAAATGTGTAAATGGTAGCCAGGGAGAAAAAAAAACGAATGTATTGTAAGAATGGATTTCTTGATTGTTTTTCTATCTGTTCCCCGGCTACTTTCATGCACCATTCGATCTGCAGAGTTTTCACATCAGCGCACACAACAGTGAAGTAACCTTAACAAAATGAAGTTGCGCATGATGTTCACTGTGATGGATTACTTTACTCGCGCAAGTTATAAGTGTGACTTTTTGCTTCGTAACAACAATAACTAAAACAAATGGTTGCATGAGGGGAAGAAAAACACATTAAAAATCTAAATATGTGTGCAGTGAAGTGAAAGGATTTAGATATGTATATTGTTTTTTAACTGCAGTCCATGTTGATTTCGACTATGCATTAATATTTTTCTTTGCTTCATACAGGACAATTAGCGCAGCGCTCCGCACAAACTCGGCTGTAAGTTTTGACAAACTTGAATTTGTCAATTTAACTCTGGAGTCTGTCTATATCTGTGAATATGCTGAACATGTTTTATTCACAGTAACTTTATCTTAATATGATGTAAAGACAAACTGAGAAAACCACTTGGCTATCGCGCAGCATCTCATTATGACATTATGTCAAGACTTTGAATTATTAATATTTGCATTGGTTTACAGGCAAACAGCACAACGCGGAGAATAAAATCACTTTAGATGCAAATAGACTACTATAGTTTCATTCCTTAACTTTTTCTCCTGTATTTGCGTTGCTGTATTAATGAAACAATACGTTGTACAACCTTGAACTATTCTATAATGATATTTCGAGTGATTTGACTAGAGATTTGTACATCTTAAAATGCACCTGCATCATTGTAGGTTCCTTGCAGCTAAGTAGCTATATCTGTGCTGTTAATCACTAAAAACATCCAAAGTTTATGTTATCCAAAAAAAGCGACCTCTTGTGTTCAAGGGTGAAAATAATTCAAGTATGGCATCGAGATGGGTCAACAAAGCCAAGAACTTTGAAGCTGAGAGAACTGTTTGCGTCTGCCACCAATACTCGACATCGGTTTCATCGGCTACATTTCTCCAAACTTAACAAAGTAGTTTTAGTTGCTTGAATCAAATATGAATCATTGCAGATTAGAAAATGCTCCCGTAAATCACACATGTAAAAGTAATTTGGTTTATTTTGGAAAGTAAAACTCACATATTAAGACAGTACAAAAACATGATTACATAATACTTAAACTGAATATTTCACACTTGTAATTTGCTTATTTTAGGGCCCCTCATTGGCTAAAGGAACCCAAGCAGCTGGGTTGTAGATCACAGAGAGATCAGCTCTGACAAAGCTCCCCTCACAAACTTCAGAGCCAATTCCAGTGAAATTTCTGATCCGACTCACCACCCACACTGCCCTTCACGAGTGCTTGGGTTGGTGTAGAGACTTCAGCCTTTGTTTGGTTCATCACTGTTCCAACCCACACAAATAACCTCACCCATGAGACTACCTCAGTGTTCGTATGCTATATGTTCCACCATGACTTCCAACAAATCACATTTTCTTTCTGTCAGTTACACACTGTGAAACTGCCGGGCGGCCGACAGCGCTGTCAGCTGGAGAGTCAGTCACACTGGTCAGCAGTTGAACCATTTGCGTCAGTGTTTGTTCTAAATGTCTAGTTTGGTCGTGTTTGCTAAGATTCAGACACCAGAGCCGAGCGGGTCGGAGCAACAAACAGAAAGGAGTCACGATGCCCTCCGTTTATAGCGGCTCCAGTTCCCATCATAGTTACTTTTGTAGTTCATTTGCAGGTCATTGTGGGACTTTTTTGTAAAAGGTTAAATCCTATCATGCTGCTTTCCTGCGTTAGTCCTGAGACGTTCTGCTCTATCCTTGGTAGACTTTAAATCTAAAAATCATGTCAAAAATATTCCAGTATATCTAAAAGTAACAGGTTTTCTATTCTCAGCTCAGTGTCTCATATGTACTGACGATGCAACCACAACTTCAAGTCTATTGTTGGGGACGTTTAAAAGCAACAATACTCCCTGTATACTGTCTCTGTCTGGCATAACACACGAGAGATCATTCAAAAGTGAAAACCAATTTGATATTAACTGTCAATAAAAATAAGTTTCATAGAGCAGAGATGTGACGGTATTAATGAATAACATTAATAAGATAACATGTCCGGATGCTGCTACAACATAAAGGCAACCACTGACAAAATGCTCTTCTCCTGCAAGTTAAATCATTTGAATATGAATCACATGAATAGAATCTGTATGAAAAAGGAATACACAATTTATTTATTTATTTATTTTTTTTTACTTGTGTTCATTGTGAAACATCATAACCTCAGAGTTCAACTTGACAAGTCTGTAAAAAGTCCCTTTCTTTTAATTGTGACTGTACGGGAATGGTTGTTGCAATGCAAGATATTTCTTCTCAAACATGACCTTTGCAACTGGCCATTTAAAACTCACTTGTCCGTTCAGATTTCATCAGCAAAGTCAGGGAATGTAGAATGTTTATGTCTTTCTTTTGTTCCCCTACACTGGAGGTTATATAATCTAATGAGGCGCATTATATCTTTAAGTGTGATTTCCGTAAGCACTCGGTCAAGTTCTCTCCTTTTTTTCTCCTTTTTATACAGCTTTATGTTCCCCAGGGCAGTTGGCTGTTTTTAATGCAACATCCAGCTTCACAATGGAAAAAAGGAAATAAGCCTCTCTCAATCATCTGCTGATGAACTTTAAGCAGCTCCATCAGAGTAATTTGGGGTTCTGAACACGCTCCACAAAACTCTTCCTTCGGAAAACCAAATGTTTATGTGACTCAGCGCACTGCAATTTCATTTGAACTCTGTCTCTGACCTTTTTTCTTTCTCTGACCTTGAATAGTGCAGGCTGCAGGCGTGAATTAAAAGGTGTCGTACGCTGCTTTAAGTGCATTAGAAGGTGAGAAAGGGTCTTTTTTCACTTACGGAACATCACACTGAAAAGGTGTGAGATTTTCATGGAATAAATCTATATTATTTCTTGCCTTTGGCGGAGCGCGGCCATCTGTTTAATGGTATATTGCACATACAAGGTGCTCGTGCGGCCTACATCATCACCACCGTGATGAGTGTGGAGGCTGAGGATAAAATAGAAACAAACTAAACAGTGTGGTCGTGATCAGAAAGAAAGATGGAGATTAAAGGAGATGCACATGTATAGATCAGGCGTCAACCTCCGGTTCTGAAAAGGGAAGCCAGTGTGATACTACATAAAACTTGTATGCTTTCTAATAGCCAGCAGGGGGCGACTCCTCTGGTTGCAAAAAGAAGTCTGATTGTACAGAAGTCAGTGGGAAAATGCCCCTTCATCTCACTTGATTTATTACCTCAGTAAACATTATAAATGTTAGTTTATGGTCTCAATTGCCAGTTTCAAGTCTTCTCCAATACAATATGATGTTCATTTAGTAAATTATGGTCCGATTTAGAGTAAATAGACTTTAAAGCAAAGTAGGCTTTATGGCGTGGCTAAACTGTTATTGGTAGCTACCATGGCGTTGTCCGGTCTGGGATTTGTACGTGTTTTTGTCTTAGAACTTTAACCCTTTCACAGTGTGTTTTCAAATCCCTAAATGTAACTAACATTTTGATCACCCTCAAATGTATTCAGCATCTGGTTGTAATTAGCTCCACCCTCTCGTGTCACTTCTGGTTGCAAAAGAACAACAAGATGGCGACATCCAAAATCCTAGATGGGGACAGCCAAACTACCAAAGTCAAGGCATCAAAACAGTCGTCGACAAACCAATGGGTGATGTCACGGGGACTCCGTCCACTTCCTGTATGGTATATGGCCCGGACATGCATACATGAGACAATGCCCTTATGAATTATGTCCAGTGGTTGAAAAAATTATAAAAATCCTTTCTGGGAGGAAGTGAAAACAGTGTAAATATAAAACTACAGCACAAAAAGAGATGGTATAGGTAGCCTACTAATAGAAATGTAAGACTACAAGACTAGAGCCCTGCTTGTGGTCTCTTCAAGCTGCAATGCTTATTACACCCACATTGATGATTTATCTTTTCTCATGCAGGTACAGACTGCACAAGGTTAGTCTTTCCAGATGGTCACTGAATCTGATCAGGTGACCATGGTGCCTGAAATTCCTGCTGTAAATCGTCCTGCAGAGAGACTACGGAGTACTGCAGCCTGACCGATGGCAGCTTGCAGTCTTCTTGACCTGCATGAAATCCAAAGGCGACCATGGCTTTCTCTCCACAGTATCTACAGTTTAGTTGTGCACTGAAAAGTGCAACTGCTCATGTTGGTCAGCATCATGGGGCACAACTCTTTCTTTTAATATATTTGAATAGTTTTGAAAAGCCGCACAGCACCTGTATATACATCTTATGTGGGTTTTAATGTCTGTTCTTTTGTGGCATGTGTTGAGAAATACCATCCTTGCTTTGAAGAATGCATCACTGGAGACGCACGACAAAGAGGCCGAGCCCCACTGAGGAATCCGCTAGTAAACAAAGCCGAATGGCGGTTTGAAGTTTAAGTAAAAAAAGTATTTACTTTGAATGAAGAGATTTACACCTTAAATACACGATATGAAAAATAAGAAAAATGTCCCATGGAACAGGATCATGCAACAGGCCCTCTTCTCCCTCGTCCTGCCGCGTGACCCCCAATCACTTCCGGTTCGCGCCGACGTGCGCGCGTCACGCCTCGCAGACGTCTGGCGCAGCGATCCGCGCTCCCGTCCGTGAGCTCCAGAAGTCCCGTCACATCCATCTGCGCGTCCTTTTATCCTCCTTCCAAGTCCTCGTCGTCTGTCTCCGCGTTGCCCAGCTACCGCCATGCGGCGGGGTCCTTCCACCGTCCCGTGTCGTCGCCGTTTTAGTACGTCATCCTGCTGCCCGTTCCGCTTCAGGTTTCAAAGGATCTCCCACGATCGCGCAATACATTGTAACTGCCGTGGCATAATTTACACACGGTAATACAATACAATTTAAGCATACGGTAATTATGAATTAGTTTTAACACATGGTAATTATGAAATAGTCGGAACATACGGTAATTATGAAATAGTCTAAACATACTGATTATGAAATAGTCTAAACATACTGATTATGAAAGTTACAAAATACCAATTATGAAAATGTTACAAAATATAAATTATGAAAAATTACAAAATATGAATTATGAAAAAGTAAAATAATGAAGGCATAAGACAGTTGCTTTAGCTTTCTTCATTTAACCTTAACACATGACACATGTTATAATCAGTTTATGAACTTGTATTTTGTTGTGTCAACATAAAGACCATGCATGTCTTGGAAAGAACATGACTGAGGGCCCTCGGTTACATGCACCATTCTCCTGTCATTTCCGGTCCAGACTATACAATCACTAATTCCCCTCACATATATGCATTTATTTATATAACTTATTTTATCATGTGTAT
Source organism: Ophiodon elongatus (assembly GCA_016806645.1). Taxonomy (NCBI): domain Eukaryota; kingdom Metazoa; phylum Chordata; class Actinopteri; order Perciformes; family Hexagrammidae; genus Ophiodon; species Ophiodon elongatus. The sequence continues at coordinate 2,115,083 of JACSYO010000412.1, forward strand.
TAGTTCAGGTTGGAGTTTTACAAACGACCTGTGCAGTATTTTGTGCTTCTTGAGTTTTGGGGAGAGCTGTAGTCAATGATAATTAGCGAGGGCATTCATAATACCGGGAACTGAAGGTTAATAACAATACATTCATGCATTTATTATCAACTTCATTTGAGCTTCATTTATCCAGGTTAGCTCCATTGAGAACCCAAATATATTTTCCAATAGAGACTGGGCCAAAACAGGCTCAGCAGCATGTTTAATTAGAGACGGAGCAATGACAAACACTTTTCAGCTCAAGTCACAGTGTAGAGCAGAGAAAGAAGTGACCCGAATCATCATCATCATAAAATAATACTTTCTTAGGCTAATGAAGAGTATTACGGTCACTTTCGCATGACTTACTCCATCTAATAGACACATTTTAACCAATATGAGGCACGTACTGCATTGCAGTTTTATGTCACTCATCAAATCCACCCTGATTTACTAGTATATTTTTGGACCCACTGGATAAATGCTGTAGTATTGCTTCAGTCAGGGAAAATTCTAAAACATATTTGCTGTCAACTCTCCATTAGATAAAATGAAAGTAAAGAGACATCGTCCGTCAGGCAGTTTAAGCTCGGATGATTATTGGTTGACTGAAAAGTTCACAAACGGCTCAGTGCTTTCATAGGATGATAATTCAGAGATATAAATGCAAATTGATCACAGGTGTACCTGTCCAAAAGAGAGATAATAGTTTGGACCAATTTGAGTTTCACACCTTGACAGTCAGGACTCGTTCGGAAAATAAGAATATTTTGTGCGTGTGTGCGTACACACACACACACACGCGCACACACACACACACACACACACACACACACACACACACACACACACACACACACACACACACACACACAGTATTTCCTCACATGCATGAGAAAAAGGTAGGGTTAGAGTTAGGATAAGGTTTATAATTGTATACACCACATAATTGTGCCTCACATAGTCACATGGTATGGACTCATCTCCCATCCGGGGTCTAAAAGTCAGATCCCACAAGGTTTCATTAAGACAGAGTCTGTGGAACGAAGCCCAAAATCCATCATCTCTTACTGAAGACAGAAATCTTTAAAACGGCTCACAAATCCGATATACATAGTGATCACAGAGAGGTCTGTAGTATAGGATACGTCAGGCACCATAACAATAATCGTTTGTAGGACCAATTCACGGAAGGTTTGGGTGTGCATAATATTGTCAGCCTTCTCCTTTTAAGGGCAGGTTTTCAGGGAAAGAATGACATTCAAAACAATGAATATTGTTTGAGGAGAAATGTCAAACATTTCCTCTTTCTGACTAAAATGTGAGGATTTGCTTCTCTTCTCTGGTAAACGTCATTGCAAAGTGAAGATCATTGGGTTTTGGAATAAACAAGACTTTTGAAAACTTCACCTTAGGATCTGGGAACTCTTCCAATTTTTTGTAGACTTAAAGATACGTTGATTGATTGTAAAAGCTGAGCTGAGTGTAATAATCTAATCAAATCAATCATTGGTCAATGAAAAGTTAATAGAAGTAAATAAAAAATGTAATTTAATTTCCTCTTCTGACTTTGTTTTGTTGCATGAATGTACTATATACAAATTAATGTTTTTTGACTGTATTATGTCAGAGCTGCAGTATTTTACCTCATGGTGGAAAACTTTAAACCTCCGTAAAGCCCTGTTTCATAACGCTAACATTTCTCATTTCCTCTGTGTTCTGCTCTGCTGCTACTGATATGACTGTTTACCGATGCATGTTTATTCACACGCAAAAAGTGCCTTTTGTGTACGTTTACAAAACCCCCAATTGCCCTATTAATATTTATCTTGTGTTCCTCTTTGATTTATCCCATTATTACCTGCTGCTGCTGCAAAAGCCTGATTTCCCCCTCAGGGATGACTATGATTAATCTAGTTTATTGATATTTTTGAGTAGCTTCATCTTGTATAATCCCAACAAACTGCTCTGAGCTCACTCCAGCTCCTTATACAGTTTACCGTTTGTCAATCCCGCAGGCCTCGGGATTTACAGATAGTGTGTTTGTATGTGTATCCTTATCTTGCTGTCTTCGTGTAAATAATTCATACTTGTGGTCTCGTCTGTGCCCTTGAAGGAAATGCTGTGCTCCAGATCCATTTAGATGAATTCCAAAACACTCGATACAGCAAAGAGTTTAAGCTCTACATGAGTTTCTTTGAACGCCATTCTCAGTGAGGTCGTTTCTGGGAAACTTGTACGAACATGTATTTGTGGTACAGATCGTCTGCTGGTTAGAAAGACCTTCACAAACTCGATCACAGCTGGATTCTTTCCTTGTTAATGTGCCCTTGGGCAAGACACCGACCCTCCTGAGATGACATATGGACATTACAGCTACAATGTCAATTCTTGGAAAGAAATACAGTAAATCTTCGGTCACAATGTATGAAGGATTCTGTCTGCACCTGCTGCTGGATTTACTGCTTAAAATTATTGGGCTACACAATGCAGCAGGGATGCGTCATACAGCTGACAACAGGCCTTCAGTCTTTGAGTTAAAACTCCCTTCTGTCCAATGTCCTTACATACTGTTTTTCAAGGCCAGCCTCACATGGCTGGATAGAATGTGAGGAGAACGAGGACTTCAAAGGTTCTACGGGCACCCAGGTTATATGAGATTTAGTCGCTCTTCCTCTTGTGTGTGTTGTAATCCAAAACCACGCACACACACACACACACACACACACACACACACACACACACACACACATGTTACCTTTTATTGTATAATTTGATTGTCTATTTACCTTACCTTATTCTATAAAGCACCTGAGCTACATCTCTTATTATACGGTGCTAATAGCACTTTTCGCTCTTTTAGCACAGTTAGCTGCTAGCCACCAGATCAGCCGTTGCCATGTTGAGAGCTGTGTGGAGCCGATAGAAATGCTTTTGAATTCTGTAGAAAGAAACTTTAAGGCTTTCATATCCAAGCCAGCAGAATTTATTGCAGTGCAGAAAATTGGAAATTGCAGGATCATATTTTGTATTTTGCACAGCCCTGAAACTCTCAGGGTTACAAAGTTCCATTCGCAGTTGATTTACACAGTGGCATGAATGCACAAAAAAAAATGCATTCATTGTACTCGATGGAGGCACCTGGGATCAAAGTGGCCACCAAATAGCAGATTTTCTTTTAATTCACATTCACGGGACAGCATAGCTAACTTTGAAAGAGCTTTAAAATAGTGGAGAAGAGAAGACGGGCCGCAGAGTGCAAATCTAGACTCAAGGCAGCACTGAAGTTCAAGTCCAAGTTCATTTGCGCCCTGACCTGTGCCCTTGCACCACGAGCTACACCTTGGGATGTAGTCTGCCTCTCTTTTAACCCAACTCCTATCTTTTTTGTTAAATATTCAAATTATGACTGGAATACAATAATAAAATCAGAGTATAATATATGTACCGAGTAGTAGAAACAAATAGTCTTCTTGCAATGAGTTCAACTCACATGGCATCCATGGTACTATATATCAAATATTTTGCTTGTTGAATAGGGTAAATAATGTAAATAGAAGATATCACTATGAAACTTCCGCAGTTGATTACTTACATTAAGACAGATATTTTTCTTTATTACAAGTTTTCTAAAATGTGATGTTTAAATATGCAAATAAGGCTTTTTTTAACGTGTTTGTACTCTATAACTTCATCTAGAAATTATTAATGATAGAATGAAACAAAGTTATTCCTCCTAACCCTCAATAATCCTGCTACGCTGTGGTGTTGATCACATGCACATGTTCTGTGTAACTGCGTTGTGTCACATCAATGACACTGAGTGTCCTTGTTAAATTTATCAGCTCTGGGGCGCAAAAACTGAAGGAGAAAGTTCTCCAACCATTAAATGTAACAACTCCTTTAAAGCTGCCCTTCGCTGAATTAATTTCTGATGACATTTTTTACCAGTAGTTAATCTCAAATATGTCCCTTTTTCTCTACAATCATATTTCAGGATAACCTACTTTTTACAAACCCCAGCACATTATTGCAATGCAACTGTCATTCCTCATTAAAATACCTTAAAAAATTACCCCAACAAGTGATTAGTCAGCTAACTGGCTAAGGGGAGCCAGCTCTGCACTCGTTCCATCGGGTTTATTGAAGCAACAACTTCTGATTTCACCCTGAACTGCACACAATATATACGATGCCTATAGTGAATGCCTATTTATTTTCACAGCTCGCCTGGCTGCTACTTTGTTCATCCGTTTGAAAGGTGGAACACAATTAGACCGAATGTGTCATTCAGACATTACTCTTTAGGGATTCAGAGGACAAGATAAACGTCATTCAGTTAGATTTCTCTTGGGGGAAGAAAGTTGGATTCTTGCCATCCTCCAAACTCCGGGCAATTTGTCTTTCCTGGGCCTGGGGGTGTCTTCAGAGGGCAGGTGGCTTCTACAGTGGGGATGTCACAGTCCTTTTCAAGCTTTTGGATACTGAAAGCAGCACGGGCAACATATCCGTTTGCCACATCCTGCATGATAACATCCATATGGCAAGAGTTGATTTCTTCAGAATTGGTGATTTATTCATTTATGCATTTATTTTTTCCACAGTTGTTTTGGCACTCTAGTGACTTTGCGCAAAAGAGGTTTTTTAATCCTCAATGTCCTCTGTCCAAGAGTTAATGAACACTGAATGAATGAAAACTCTCACGTCAACCCACGGTTCATTTGTAATACAGTAAATGTAGGAGGTGAAAAGTGACCAAATATGGGCAAAAATAAATATTAAAATTTTTCGTTGTTGTTGCTGTACAGATTGTTAAACCCCATGAGGCAAACTTGTGACATTTAGATATATCTATATAGATGTGTATCTATCTATCTATCTATATATATATATATATATATATTTTAACTTAACTTGAAACATTTGAAATAATGACTTTACCAAAACGAAATGACTAGTGAACCAGAGGATCTGAGGCCCCGGTTACCCACTTTGCCCATTTGATAACTCAGCCTTGGTAACGCTGGAGACAACTCTGTGTGAGGAAAAATAGAAGTGAAAGAAATTCTCATGGTTACCAGGAGACTGAAAATTGTCTCGTCTCTCCAAACACTTGAATTGGATGCAGAGAAGAATCCGCCAAGTTAGCCTGAACAAACTGAGACCTAAAGGGCCAAAGAAAGCATCAAACCACCCACACCCATTGTGTTATATGTAAGCGTACACACCAGCAGCATAGACTTGAAAGGGCACAGCACTCTCTTATTTCCGGGCTCTGAAACTTCACCTGTCAAAAAATACACTTTCATGCTCCCCAGATGGCCATATCCCAGCTGCTGTACCTTGCCTACATCTTCCGCCCGGATAACGTATCTGGGGTGTGCTACAGGTATCAATCAACACATCAAAAGACATGATGCTCTGCTGGGGCCAGCATATGTTGCACTCAAGGGATTGCTGGTAAACACGGCACCACTATCTTACAGCCTTGAAGATCAGCAGAGGTAGAAAACAATACTCTGATGCAATCAGGCTACTCATTTAAAGTCAAAACTAGATAGACATAACATCAAAGGAGACAAACCCTTGAATTTTTATTTAAAACCTTTTGGGGGATACTAGAAGTTTTAATTATGTATTATAAGCTGCTTAGAGCTAGTGTTAAGAAGTTAAATAGTTAATAATTCCCTCTCTAATATCTAAATTATATTGCTGTGATAAAAGCTTCTTCAAAACAACGGTGTCTCGCCAAAAACTGCATTTTACAAATTTTGAATGCACCCTAATGTAATTGAATGGAACCTCCGTACATTAACTGTTAGCTCCGTTACAAGCAGGTCTGTGCTTCGTAGAGACTCCGTGCTGTTGGCAGAAGAACTAGTCACTGTGATTACTTTGAGCAGCATGCATGGAAATTAATTACAATATATCAGGCCTAACATTAAGTGTCTGATTAAGTTAGTTGTTCCAAATGCTGCTATGCTCTTAGCTACAGTATTTAGCCAAGCAGGACTACTCTGCCAACCACTGCAAACATCTACCATCAACTAGCCCTGAGAGGTTTGAGCTGCTGCCAGCTGGCCTGCACAGCCTTCGGTTCTCACCCCCACAATGATGCAATCATTACCCTGAAGTAGATCGTCATGAAACGTTGGTAAACCATTTAATCACGTGTCTGTGCATCGTTGCAACGAGTGTGCGACTACTCTCATCTGCACTTGCATTTTCACCATGGTCAGCATCTCTCCCACAGTGGTGTGTGTTCCTCCTCTCTGACACCGACGCAATGATGCTATCACCATTTTACTGTTTAAAAATAGGGTTTTAAACCAACATGGCAACTTGTCAACCAACACAGACAGAAAGATGTGATGTTGGCTTGCTGCTATAATATGTGTATATGTGTATGTGTGTGTGTGTGTGTGTGTGTGTGTGTGTGCGCGTGCACGTGTGTGTGCGTTATGCAGTTGCCTGTATTAATAAAGTCTATTTTTCCCAGACTGTTGAATGTAATGAAAAGGTGTAACACTCTCCCATATACCCGGCTTAATGTTCACTATATACCATTTTGGACTGTAACTCCAGGCCATTGCAACCGTACAAATGGTTGTTAATGCTGAGATAGCTTTTCAAACCTATGAACCGTTGCAGCTAAATCACAATAAAGTACCACTTCATTCGGGAAAAAGCACCTCGGAAAATGTTTGAAAGACATTGCTCTTTTTCCCCTCATTGATGCCCTGTCATTTTAAAATAATAGTAATGCCCTTGAATAGTTTCCAAGAGCGGAAGGATGAGAATGCACACATATATCTAAACACATTTCAGTTCAAGTAAGAATGAAGAGTTGTCACAATAGCGGGAATTATTCATATCCAGTACACTTTTTATCATAGAGTATTATATTCTATTTCAAGGACCATTAATAAACACCACTACAGTAAATCAAAGATCAGAAAACAATGCTACACACACTACAAAACTTCAAAAGATCAGTGTGAGCAGTGAGGTGGCAGGAAGGCTGGAGGGATTAGAAATGAAACCTCCTCAAAGTTCAAAGAATGAGTATAATATTCAATATAAATGTGTGGCTCATGCAAACAAAGTTTCATTGAGACATTTCATTGATTTCATCCTTTTTCAGAGAGAAAACTGAATTCAAACCAGGATATCTGGGGGATGGTGTATTTAGGCCTTTGTAACAAATAAAGGGAACTGAATTTGACATAATTTACATGTTTGGAGAGAATAGAAATAGTGGATCATCTGCCAAAAACGGGGGTTAATGACATTTTACTGGTTTTAAAAACTGTATTGAGGATGATAAACTTTCCCTATAGTAAGAAAGAAAGCTTTCTAAAACTCCAAGCAACAAAACAAGTTGTTTGTCAATGCACTGTTTTCTTAACATAACTTGTTTTAATAAAGTTATTTCCCACAAGAATTAAGTAATTTACATTTGTAATCCAATACTGTGCACATCCTTAAAAGTTAATAATTGCAGAATGCAACTATTTTCAATGCGACTGCAGAGAATGTGACTGTAAAAAGTCACAAACATGTAAGGAAAAATTACTAGTCTCCTCACTTACAGTGATGGATTACATATATCAATGCAGCAGCAAGTCTCTGAACAATCGGTTCTTTAAAAGAATGGGACCTTTGTGCCGACACTATTGGATTCGAAAAAAACTGCAGCTTCTGACTCCTGGTAAACTGTGAGCTGAGCCTTTCCATGAGCATTAGCATACAATATGTTTTACTTAATATCCTTTAATTTGAATTCATGCCTTGGGTTCTGTTTGATTTCCCCGCTGAGCTCCTTTTTCATTCCTCCGTGCACCTGAAGCCGTGCCAGAACCTCATGCTGGAGCTCCAGAACAAGCCCGGTTAATGGAGTTATTTGTGTTATTTAATTTGGTTGTCCTGAATGGGAAAAATTAATGGGTGTATGTTTGTACTACTATTGGCTGTTAATTGCAGAGACTAATAGACAAAGATAGAGAAAGCAATTGACTTTCTCTTGACCCGTTTAAAGTCAAGAGTGGAATCTTGGTGCAACGTCTGCCTATAAACTCCAGCTCATACTTTATATATTCCCATATCATCATGAATTAGATGGAAGAATGAGTATTGAGTTTGAATATTGAGATTTGTCCTATTGATTTATACACAGAACGACCACGATACCATCAATAACTTCACAGACACAGAAGACACAGGGGAGCTACAAAAACTGCAGTTTTGAAAAGAAGTATCAAGTTGCTCTGCAGCTTACTAGTAGAGGGGACACTTCTCAGGAATTCCACAAGTACTTCAGAGGTCAAGAAAACTTTTTGCCTCCGTTTCTATACAAAGACACAGAATGGAAACTTCACTTTGAGAATTAGAGTGAGGATGAAATTTGATCTCATGTGGATACAAAATAAAGTTTCTCTGAGGGAACATTGAGTTGTTCGACTAGACTGGAAAGAAAAAAAAACATGTCAAGGCCATTTTTCCCCTCTGAGCAATTACCGCTCCACCGTCTCTGATCCGGCAAGATGTCATTTTTTGCTCTCTAACCCGAGCTTTAAGGATGAGTTGGTTTCCAAAGCTGTGCAATCAGTCCGTCTTACTGTATCTGAACTCAGATCTCTCAACTAACCAGCAACTCATTAATAAGAGTCTCTCCAGACGTGCTTATCAGCGAATGCACAGACATAAGTATGCAATGTCACACACACACACACACACACACACACACACACACACACACACACACACACACACACACACACACACACACACACACACACACACACAGTGTCAATAATTAAATGCATCCATACTAATTAAATGTCGTGAACACACACATCACTTCATGATACATGTGCAATGTCACAAATGCTATAATGCACGTTTAGACAAGAGCATGTAATTACGCATCATCACATTAATAAAAGAATATTACAAAGGCGGACATAACGTTGCATGCTTGCAGAAACTCCAAACACAAACACACACAAAATGGAGAGAAGGTCCTGGTTAATAAGGCGATGGGGGTAAGCTTTCAATCTGCATTCCCTCTTTGTTTACTTGATGTAACTTCTAATTAATCATGTTACCACAAATAAATCATTCGCCTGTGTTGAACAGCCACTGCAAGCCTCACTGCTAAATCTGTGGAGTACAGACCATTCTGGAATGGAGCTATTTCTGGGTTCTATTATGGTTTTATTTAGAAAATGGCTGAATTGTTCTGAGAGAATAGAGAATGCACTTTTAAAACTGTACAATAAAATAGGACATAAAGAGGGTGACATGAAATGGGATTGGATTTCAGAGGTGCAGTAATCCGATACTTTACTTTAGGAAAAGCAGAAATACCACAATACAAAATTCCAAAAGGAGATGGCGTACAAGGTATTCACACTTTGCAAAGCTAATTAACAAGCACCCAAACTAAGATGAACTCTTAATAACTTGTGAATGTTGGTACATTTACTTACAAGATATTATATGCTCATGTTTACAACATGAAGTAGCAGCATCATAGATTGTCAAGTAATTTGTTATAAAAGCTTTCAAAGATGTATATTCCATCCATTCATCCATTTCCATCCGTTATCCGGGATCAGCAGCCCAGCAGGCTGACCCAGACTTCCCTCTCAACATGTTCCAGCTCATTCTGGGGGATCCCGAGACGTTCCCAGGCCAGCTGCGTGTTCTGGGTCTTCCCCGGGATCTCCTACCAGTTGGGCGTGCCCGAAAAACCTCCAGTGGGATATATATTATGAAGTTTAAATCGGCATCAAGTGGATATTTTCAAATACAGTACAATTACCTCAAACATTCATAATAATAACATAACACAATCATGATGAAGAAAAATGCACCCTCCTTCACATTATAAAATCACACTACATGGACTACCCTTCCTTCTCTTTTGGACAAATACAAAAAGATTGATATTTTTCCCCCCACCTGGACCTGTAGCTCTGCCATTTCTCCTCTACTTCTCCCACTGTGCCTGACTCACTCGGCACTGATCGTCACACCGGGGCTTCAGTCCAAACAAAATGACCCTGCAACGCCGATGTTCCATCTTCAAAAATAACCTCTTTCAAAAACACCTTCCATGAGATTTCTTTTCAGCACTGTTACATGAATGAAATAGTTTAGTTTTTGACCCGAGTGTCAGAAGTAAGCTAAGGCTCCATATCTTTTCCCATCCGTTGGAAGGGAGCGACACCTGGCCGCAGTGCTCGTGTATTCTTCACAAAAATCAATAACTGAGGCCAGCTCAGCTCGACAACTTCCTTCTCCTCTTTCATCTGAGATATGAGGCCTAGCGGTCAAACATCACCTTGGTGGACGACTCCGAGCGTGAATTAAATTAACTTGACTCAAGTCGGATCTCTTCAGTCTGTTCTTTTTGCCCCTCTGTCTTTGCCCTCTTATCTCCCTCTGAAGGAAGCACTGAGGGAGTGGACATCCGTGGGGACTAAAACTCAAGTCCAATCACTTCCTTTTCATCTCTAGACCTTTCACAAAGGGTTGCCTCAACATCAGGGTTGAACTTTTTCAACCCTTGTACAGGTCAGACAATGCTCCTGTAATATAATTGACAAGTTTCAGGACCTGGAGGTTCTCTCGATTGAATGTGGGAGACCTGAGGATGAAAGTAGGATAACTCCATTGGGACTCTGCCTCAAACTCTTCATTTATCTTCAACCCACAAAGTTTGTAATGTCCCTTGGGGTTGCAATGTTAAGCAGATGATCCATCCGGTGGTTGTAGTCCAGATAAACCCCTCAATTCTGTACACTTTACAGGTCCAATGACATTCTAATTTCAGTTTCACATAAACTGTGGCTAAAGATATAAATAATGTTCCTTTTATTGTTTATTTCATCACACTAAATGGTGTATTACCTAAATGTGAGGACCAACTCCTCATAATATCAGTCTCAAGTTTGCAGATAATTGAAATAAGGAGACGCTGCTAATTGAAGAATTGTCAGCTCAGATGATGTGAGTGGCCTGAGGTTTAGTGAAAGCAACAAATCTGCTGGGATCAATTTTATTAAATTAGTTTACAATTGCCTGCAATAAAATAATATTAAACTTGAGTGAAAATATGAGTGTATGAATCTGAGCTCCAGTCGTTGTTTCTTTCCTCCTGTAACCTCAGTATAACATCTAATTTTTCAACAGTAGACATCTGAGGCGGTGAAGGGGCTCAACGGATCATCTCAAGGGACAGTTCGATTGTAAGGTTGTCTGCTAAACCCCAGCAAACTCTTTTGATCAAATGCTTTAGGATGTAGATGGTTAAGGACAGGGTTAAGTGCTACTCTTAGTAAAGTCCAGTAAAAGAAACAGGATTTACGTCGAGCCTGGGAGGCTCACCTCTGGACTAAATATCCCCTTGTACTCAATGCAGAGGTTCCTTGTAAGCCATGCACTGGCCCCAAGCGCCACAAATCAAATATGAAAGAAATATTTTATACAACCTGCTCTGAAGATCTTTTTTTAAACATCCAGAGTAGAAGTGATGACAAACCTGATGGATTCTGGTGCTGGAACACAGTTCCATGTGAAAACACTCGGATCGGCTGACTATATGATGCTAACGTCAAGGTTTCAAAAGCCGACTGTTCTTTCACCATTATTGTGGCTGTGTTGTTGTTCCTGTGAGAGCAGACACTACAGAGATCTACCAGCAGCCCACCATTCACTTTCGCTGTCAGCTCAGTGACGTTTAGTAGACATCAACAGTGTACATCAGTTTATTTTTTTTATTTATTCATTTTTTTCCACACATCTGTTTGTTTTAAATCTTTTGCATTAACAATATTTAACACTACCACCCGTTTTTCAAAATGGTAGTTAGAACATCTTCAGCTTTTGATAGGAACAAGACAGAAGGCATGTACTTGTGCAGGGTATCATTTCAGAAGGGGTGGGATTTAATTGTTTGTAATTTGACAGACACATGGTGTCTTTGTACAACCACAGTGCTTCTGACATACTATGACATACAACAGGGTGGTTCGATGGGACGAACATTTTGGTTTTCTGTGACTGGCTGAGTAAATTGCCGGTGATTTATTGGGGACATTTTTGTCATTTTATTTCATTAATTTAATAGTCTGCCGAGTGAGAGCTGCAGCTCAGCTGCCAGAGAGAGAGACATGGGGGAGGGGTTATGGAAGATAGGTGTAAGAATATTTCCATTCTTGACATTTTGATTTGAGTTTATTTTGTCTACTAATTTGACTAAAACTAAGAGAGTTAGTGCAACAGCAATCGTCTGTTGTTGGGCTGATGGTGGCAGGTTGGAAAATCTGAAACATATTCCCTAAAGCAAGTTTACAAAGACTTCTACAGACTAGGACTAGAGTCTGTCCAAAGCAATTTGTTTGAGTAGGTTTTATATTTTTCACAGTGAAACTCTCCATGACAATTTGCTGTAATGTTTGAGAACATGTAGAAGCTAAATGGGACTTTTCTGTATTGTTTTAGGTTGAGGAGAAAATGTATCCTGATTTTGCAAATATTTAACAGACTAAAATAGAACCATTACTCACCCAGTAAGTTGAGACAAAAATAAATATTCTTGATGAGATTCAAATAGAGGCATTTTCATTTACATACATAGCACCACCACACACTGTGACTCATATTAGAGAGACGACCGGACCTCATTTGTCCTGCATGTATTCATTTTTTGAGTGCCTTAGGAGCGAGTGGGTGAATCAACCTTAAAACATACACCTACAAAACACATTCCTGATGGTGACAGAGGAAAAAGAAACTGGCGTAAGAAAGAAAAGAGGAAAACCTTTGAAATCGGCCCTGGGATACTGAAATGACACTTTGATGAAGGTCTTTTGCTCATGGGGCACTAAACCTCAGAGACAGAGGGACAAACTTGAGCAGGTTCTAAGCCTCGGGGCCGACACTCACCAGGCAGCCGCAAGAAGATGTTAGAGGGGCTGTGATATAATTCATGTGATCTGAATGAAATTTGTCTTGTTTCTAAGATTTCTAACGAATGCATGTTTTGCTTTAATGAAATAATACAAATGTACATGCAGTTGACATATACTTTGGTATGTTGTAATCAATACAGCCAAGCAGCAAGTAAATAGGAGATCAAAATTTAATGTCGGTTTCATATTTTCACCACAGCTTCATTTTCCCGGATCTGTGAGGCGTTGTGGTCGAGCATCACTGCTGTGAGCAGCAATGGCCCCATGCTCCGTACACGGGGGAACAGAAAGACAGACTTATAATAAGTCTGTATCAGATACAACGTGTCCCAAATGGTAATGAAAAGGATGTCTCATTCGGTTTCTGGGTCTCACCTTATCTCTGAAGCACATGCACACACAATTTCTGTTCAAACCATTTCTGGGCCGATGCACTCATTCATGTTTGTCTAAATTACTTGCATGGTGTTTATGCTGCGCTGGCTCTTAGAAATCAGTGTATAAAGGAAATGAGGGGGGGGGTAGACAGAAAAAGAGAGAGAACGATATGTCACATTGCAACTACAAGGTTCCAGTTAGGTTCATTGTAGTTTTGTGGTAATAAGCGTTAAAGTTTTTGCCTCCCGTAGACCAAAACGAATAGAAACTTTTTAATTAATGGCTTTTACCCCCTGGAGGAAAACTGTTTTGAAATCTATCCTCAGCCGCATTTGAATGTATTTATAGAGAAGTATGCCGGAAGTGCATAAAACACAACAAAAAAAACAGAAATAATTGATTATTCTTTTCAATATGTCAAGGTGAAACATTAATCTTGCAAATTTCAATTAATTTCACTTGAAACATGGCAATGTAAGCTCTTAGCAGATGAACATCTTGCAAGAAAGAAAAATACTCGAAGATGGTTTCACTTTTATCATGCAAATGTCAACAACTTTATCTGGAAAATAGAAAGTCTGGAGGATTTCTGTGAAACGATAAACACAATTATCTGCACTAAAGTTGAATCACCTGAAAAAAAACTGAACAAGGAAAATAACTTTGCCATGATTATTACAATACTTCAGTAAAGTTAGTCATTTTCTGCATGGTGACTGTGAGCAACGCTGGCACTGAACAGTGTGAGATGGTTGTTTTTAAAAGCTCAGACTAAGGTCAGGTTTTGACGTCTAACGTTTCTTGCAGCTTAGATTGTAGTTTGCTTCAACTTCATTGTTGGTATTTTTGTCAATGTGAGTCAAAGGCATGTGGTACTAATGTGACAGTAACAGTCAACTAATATGGACATTAAATACTATATATTGATTTTGTGGGTGTACAATATAATATTAGATAGTTTCCTTGAATGTTCATATATCAATATCAATAACATTGTATACTTAATGTTGCTTTAAATCTGTTACTTTTATCCAAAACCTTCCGCATATATAAAGTCTCCTGTCATTGTAGTTGTTATGCAGCCGTCTAGCAGATTGAAATATGATTGACTGAACATGTAAAGAATGTATTATTTACATTATTGATGCTCATTGTCAACCAGGACAAGTGCAACCTGAAAACTTGATCATTAATTCTCAACATGCAAATGGGAAAGAGTCTCCAACCCCTAAAAACGCTCTAGCTGCAAACTATTGCAACATGCCACCATACTGAGAAGATTAAAGAGCATTAACACAACTTAAAAAAGGTGCTGAATGCTCATTACACCACACGTACAAACTGATGAATCTTAATGACTTAAGTGATTGGAGAACCGGTCAGTGTCCTCAGGCATCGCTGCAACACAAAAAAACTCATTATTATCATCATTATTTTGCTCACTAACCGCTATCCGATTTTCATTAGTGTCTATTCAGTCTGGACACGCCTGCAATAATCACCTACTCTGATGAAACTTTTAAAAAAGTACATGCCCCGCCTACAAACAGAAGACATGATGAGTCTAAATGTGATGTAACATCTTCCATGATGGTCAACAAAAACACCCTTTAGCTCTCCCTTTTTTTTTTTTCTTGCAAAAAACACAAACAAACATTCTTTAACTTTTTTCTTCTCCCCGTTCTCTGCAACACTCTCAAAACACAAAAAAACACAACGTACACAATCTCCACTCATAGCGAAGACACATGAAAATACCTCAGTGTTTCTAGGTCAGCGGTAAGGAGAGCACTAATGTGTGCAATGGTGTGAGGGGGTCTGGAGCGGTGCTCTGGGAGGACGGATGGATGATTCACATGTTTGCGCTACACCGATGTTCAACTAAAAAGGCCACCAGAGCCAGATGTGCATCATGTGAAGATTAATATGCATCTCTATGGGTAATTTATAGAAACGATATTACACTTAAGAGGGTTAAAAGCTGCAGAATGTTTCTGGTATTCAGTTCCAAGATGTGATATCCAATAAAACAGACTACAAATTGTCAAATTAGTGAACAAGAGCTAAGAGTAATGTCAATAAATGACCAGAAGGTGAGCAATAAAACCTTTCCATTTTAATGTTTAGGGTGAATTCAATCTCAAGGGCCGGGTATCAAAAGCTTCACTCAAACAGTTTCCCCTGAATTAGACCTGGACCAGACTGAGGCCCATGCATCATGTTTGACCCCTCTGTTTTGCCCTCCTCCCCATCCGGTCTTGACCTAACAAGTTGAGAACCGTCACAGTGCACGCTGAACATCTACAGCGACACCATGTTTTGACCCCAACTGACCCTCCAATATTGGCCCCAGATGCTGCACCGTCTCTCCCGGGAGCAATTGGTTGGATTCTCAGCTAAGTTTGTTTTTTGTTCACAAAGGGAGCTCAGCTGTGGAGCAGTCCGTTTCACACTGCTACCTGATAGTGAACTGGAACATGTACGCTGAATGCTTTTTCTCAGCTAGTATAGGAAGTGTTCTTACGATATGGTAAACAAGTTTGCTCAATGTTTTGTACGAGAAAAAAGTGAATAATTTACAAGAACTGCCATTAAAATGATCTACTCGTATACCAAAGTCTGACTTTTTAATTACATGTCACACCTACTCAAAAAGATAGTCGTGTCACATTACAAACCAATTCATCACATCATTCTGCTGAAACGGTCAATACATTTCATCCCAATTCTTATAATGATCTGGTTAAACTCTCAATTCTCAATCTACAGAAAACTGCTAAGTCATCTCTCGAAATCCATTTGTTTTGATATCACTGGTACTTTCTAATTCTCTTTGTTAATAATTTGCATTCACTGTCAGTTTATGGTGCTCTGCTGAACCAAATCAAACACACGGTTTCAGTCAGCACTATCACGCTGTTTTGTTACTCATTTGTCTTCTTGTCTGTCTGTCTCTTTAGACTTTTTTTTATTAGTGTGATAAAATCATTTTACTGTCTTGCACCAATTATTAAAAAGGTAAAGCAGCTTACTGTAGGTGTTGAGCCTAAGCAACGTTCCCATACTATACTGTCCACTATTCAATACATACAAAAATAATACTTTATTTAATGTAGTAATGATATGCCAAGAGTTCATTTTGTAATAAAACACAACCTTAAAATTAAAATTGTGGGACCAATTCAAAAGTAAAAACTTGAATAAATGTGTTGAAACAAAAATTATGCATTTGCTTCCAGACAAGCCTTGAGTTCTCACTGAAGACTTTGATGGGCGAGAAAATGATGTGAATCTGCTGAAGAAGTGTGTAGTAGTGTGATATTACAAAGTGTACAGAGAGATGTCTTATCTGTTCATTCATCCAAGTACAAGATAACAACAAGGTCACAGAAGCACTGTAGCAAAAGAAACAGCAGAAACTTTCTGTCGCAGAATCATATGCTACAGCAAGGCCATAATATTCATGAAATATCCACCCAACTGAACACCTCTGGGAGAGTTTAGAGCAATAATGTCCGATGCACTCTCTACCACCAGCATCACAACACCAAATGAGGGAAAATGTTTTGATAGAGTGATATTCATCGCTCTAGTTGAGTTCCACAAATTTGGAGAACTGGTGACCAAAGTAACTTAAGCTGTTACAGAGGCTCACTGTGGCACGACATCTTACTAGGGCTCTATGTGTTTGTTTATCCTCGAATGTGTCACCTATCTGCATGCAGTCTGACCAAATAAAATAAAATGACAGTGACAGTTAAGGTCTGCTGTCTAAAAGTAAAGTAATTGGTAATGATTTTCTTTCTCACTATGAAAGGGATCTTTTTTTTTTTTTATTTTAAAGCAGCTTTGTGTCATCGCAGAGTGTGCAGACAGAACAGCGTTTTTTATTTATTTTTATTGCTTTTATTTCATTGCAGCTTGAGAACGACAGGATAGGGGAGAAAGCATGTTTAAAAACTTTAAGAACTTTTATAGATAATACAAAGGCTCTTAACCTGTGGGGAGACTGGTATAGTGGCTTCAGCAAAGGGGAGTGAAACATATATAGTTTTTCGAAAGTGAGGAGTTAGAGCCAATGAGAAGTATCTTAGTGTTTCTACTTTTGTTTTAAGTAATTGTATGTCATCCATATCTTTTTTTAATAATGGAGGTTATAAGGGAAATGATAGAGGGCAAGAATGCTTTATCTAGGGTTATGGGGATTGGATCCAGGTGATATGTGCAGGTGTTGGACTTAGAAATGAGCTGACGTAGTTCAGGTGTGTAAAGTTGACATATTGCATTAGATCGAAGCAGTTTAACATTGCTTCAGAATCTTTAGTAAACACATTATCAGTGTTATCTAAATTAACTTTTAAATCCCCCTATAACTTGTAAAGCTGCAGCCTCGGCAGTAGCACTTATCCTGTTTGTTACAGGTTCAATTATCGTTTGAAAAAGCAGATAAATGCTGTTTGGCAGCCAACATGGTGATCCTGTATTTTGGCCCTTCTCAGTAGCACACAAACCAAACGCAACAGTTAGTTAGAACACTGATCTTCTCTATTGGCAGAAATCCCGGATCAGGACTGCCTCCAAAAATATAACTGATCTTTAGGCAATATGATATCCAGCCACCAAATGTCAGCCAAAATCTGTTTGGTTTGTAACTTTATGACATTTAAGCTGCCGCTGGCTGGACTCTCCAAACTAAATCAAACGTGGCATGTTTGCACAGAACAGTGTTGGTTTACAACTACAGTCACAGCGGTGTGTGTGTGTGTGTGAGCCAATGAGCCAAACTTGGTATGATACTTTCACACCCTCGTTCATTCCCACAGTGCATCCCTGCTGACACACTTGGCTTACGTTTGGAGAGCTGAGCACATTTATCCTACTCTTTAAGCTTTCAGCCAAAATATATTAATACTTATTTACGCTTAAAAGAATATAAACTCAGCGGGCTCCTTTTATCTCTGGGCAGCAGTCAGTTCATTGTGCCTCCAGTCCGAACCAAACGTAGTGAAGCATTTAACCACTATGTAAAGAAAGAGCCAACTTTGCCATGATCTTTAAATCCCAAAGTTAAAATCCTAAATAAAAAAACTATAACTTTTATTTTTTGTACCTCAGTGTGTGAAAAGGTGCTATACAAATACATTTGTCAGTTGTAAAAATGTAAATTGTCACCATCGTCTTATTGTTTTCTTACTTTCAAACCAGATTGGAGAGTTATTTGGTTCATGTCTTTGGTCACACTTCCATTCTTAAATCACGGATTGCTTTTTTCCCCCACAACAACATACCCTGGTTACTAAAAGAACAGTACCGTCAAATAAAAGCTGATTAGCTGTTAAGGACTGAACATGACTGAGTCATGTTTTTTTCCCCATTATATAAGAATCATATGACAACAGCAAAAAACATTCCCCTTTGTTTGTCATAGAAAAAGGTGAAACAGTGCTTTGGTTTAAGTAAGAAGAACAACTTTAGTTACAGGAACCCCCAAACACCTCAATCCTCTACCCTTTATTTCAACTTTTAAATTTCAGACTACTTTCTGTTTTTATACATATCTCCTGCACATAATCCTTTCATGGCAGAGACACACTGAATTCACGGACCACATTATTTAAAGATGAAAATACTGTGCTGTGGGCTGAGAATGAACATTTAAGGAGTATCAACAACAACAACAACGGGTAATCAACAACACAAGACAAAGAAAAAAGATCAAATATCCCAGAAAGACAATGTGAAGGAACATGATTAGGATGGATTTAATGAACGTTGGATTAACATCACAGCAAAAGCAGAAAAAACAAAGTAGATATCCATGTATGATGAGACAGATTATTTTTTTGTGACAGGAAGCACTGGCTCACAGTTCAGGTATCAATGTATTGTTAAAGGATTCATTCATTATGTTTTCTTTTAAATCCTCTATGTGCTGTTTGGCTCCACAGAACATGAATGGGAATGAATACCGAAAACTGCCAACCTAACTGCCTACTTAAAGCAATTATAATGTTTTTTGTACGGTTGTCGTTTTTGCGTTTGGCACTGTGTGTCAAACAAAATGGACTTTAGGGAGAAAAGGAGTCAGACAGACAGACGGAAGAGGCAAGATGAGGCATTAGTGACACACTGGGTGTCCGATTCCATGGGTGGCAGGGTTGTCTGGAAAGTAAACATTGAAGTAAAAAATGTTTTTATTTAAAGATTTTCTTAACTGCATATTACTCCAGTGATAGTGTTAGTCCATGTCATAACCATTTTAAGTGTTGAGTCAAGTACTTGAGTTAAAATACTCAATCAATCCATTTGTCACAGATAGCACTTTGAATCTGGGTCTACCATCTTGTTACATTCATTTATTTCTAAGAGAAGATGATTGAATAAAATGTTGAAATAATAATCATTGGGTTTTTCACATTATTCAAAAAGTAATCTTTAGAATAATTTATAAATAAGTCGTTAGAAAATCGACTAATCGGAAAAAGTATCGTGAGCATAATCCTTTTTTTTTTTAAAACCACGAGACATTACATGTTTACTTGAGGCTCCACAATTAATTGCAATCACAATTTGGGCTTCCCACGCTGAAATGAACATGATTGACAGCAGTATTGATATTTAAAAAGCATGCTCCGCTCATAGGAAACGCCGCTGCATATCAAATCAAGTGCTTCCAAAACCAACAGCCAACCACCAGGGGGCAACAGCGATGTTTTGGCTTAACTTTTGAGGAGCTGTCATCCCCTCAGCAGCAGCATGTGAAATGTTGCGGCTGCAGTCCAGAGTAGAAGATTAATATAATGTATACAACTCATTTTGCCAAAACTAAATTGAGGTGTAGAAAAAACGTATTCTTTTTTTTTTCTTCTTTTTTTTGCATATTTTGATGCAAAAATGTGTCAATTAGCAGGAATGTAGCACAACATGTAAGTAAAAGCAGTGCTCTGTTGGAAAATATGGGGAAAGAAATGTTGGCACTAGTTTGCTTCTAGGTGATGCAAAGACACAACTGTTCATTTTAATGAGCAACTGCCATAAAAATATTTTGTACTTTAAATCAATAATAGGGATAAATAATTGTGAGCTCAATGTTGATCAAAATAATCGTGATTGTCATTCTAGCCATAATCGTGCAGCCCTGTGTTTACCTTATTCTAATTTAATCAAAGGAACGATCGTTCTCCAACCTTACTCAAAGTGCTTTTATTGTCTAAATCTAAACCACACACGGTAGTCAGGAAGCAAACCCTGGTCAACTAAACTAAACTAACTAAAACAAAAAACATTGCGACTAAACGCATTCCAGGCAGCAATTATGTTTCCATTCAAAGCGTATATTGGAAAACTAAATTAGTATACAAACATAATTTCAAGGATACAGGGGTTGATCAAATATATAATTTTGCTTTCCTGGTAGATTGCTTTGTTACATGAATGGCAGAATCCTGTTTAAAGCCACAGCAACGAAGAACTGAATATCTGGTGCGTTTCTGAGTTGTTAAGTTCTGTCCCATGGTATTAAAAAAAACACTTTATAGTGTTCTTGACATCTAATAAGACTTCAAATTTACACACCATTTTCTAATAATTACTTTCAACACCACAATTACTTTCAACACCACTCAAAGTTGAATTTGTCCCGTCTTCATAGCCACATTTTTTCAAACTAGGCCGTAAATTTTAACTAGTAGTCTTAAGGCCTTTAGACAGCGGGAGCGTGACCCAGAGCAGCGTCTGGCAGTCTGTCAACTGATGTACAGCCTAAACTCCTGTAGCAGATTATTGTGTTCCCTTTTAGTGAGTGAAACCGAGTTCCCTTTGGTACACCGTTATACAGTGCATGTGTCTTGGACCTTTATTGTGAGAGGTGAGAACGGAAGGAGTGGACTTGGCATGTGCTTCATGCCAACTCAGCAGCAGAGGTCGGCGTTTGTTGTGCCAGCGTCTCCGCTGGGGGCTCGGCTACATCGCGGCATGCCAGATCGGGCTGCAATTGGCTCATGACAAAAAAAAACAACAGTGAAAAATGATATTGAAATGCGAGTTAATTGCACGAGACAAACATCTCTGGGGCCTTTATGATCCCAGGTAAGCATTCATCATTTTTGACACGTCTAGTCATTGGCAAAATATCTCAACATTTGACAGCCAAATTTACATGATATGTGTTACAGATGAGATGATGATGGTAACCAGTTATTTGATGGACATTTCCATGATCAGTAAAGATGAATACTACTGTTCTTGGTGACCTCCTGGCCTTTTCTCCAGTGCCACCATCAAGAGGACAAACTTTATATTCTAGGATCTGAGAATACTTAAATCATCAGCATATTCTTTTTCCCCATCCAACCTAATATATAGAAAATGAACTGTGTAAATGTAATTGGTCACTTGTTAAATTCTTACATTGTTAAGGTTCAAAGACTTGATGTTCCTAATAAATCTACCTCATTAATAATACGCCCATGATTAGTATTGAAGAATTTACAACTGAGCAAATCACTTACCAACTCTACTGTATTAAAACTACATGCAGTCAGTCGATCTTACGCCAACCATCTATCAGGCAAAAAGTAAGTTGTTGTTAACAGCTGAAGTCATTTGGAGCAAGTCGTCAATGAAAGCAGACAGCTCAATCCATCAAGGCGCTCTCATACTTCACAGCCATGTGATCTTAAGTCATTTGTCTGAAACCCCGCAGAGACAATCCCGCTCTTAAAATGTATCAGGATGTGTCTGGATGTCAGAGAGAACTGGATATTAAAATTACCACTGTGCCTCAACCAGACACTTCACCCAGCAGAAGGGCTGCGACAGGAAGTCGTTACGCAACAACGGATGTCCCAAAATGTGCCCATGCGAGGGCTGTCAATCAAGTGCAAGAATAATTATGATTAATTTCAATTAGCTCCCATATTTAGTCACGTATTGACATTACTTTTGAATAAAACATTTTCTGAATCACCCCCAGGGAGTAAGGCGGCTACAGTGTGTGTGTGGAGCTGCATTTCTACACCGACACGCATCAAATCGAGCTGACAAGGCCTGACTCTGGTTGCAGAGGCTCCTTCGAATATATATCAGGTTTCCTTTTGCCGGAAGGAAACAACTAGTGTATCATACAAACCAAAGTGCACTGGCCCGTTGATCAATAGCACATTGACTTTATATGTTATCAAAAAGAGCCTGAACGTGCAAGTAGTTTTAGTCTTTGTGAAACTGGACTGTCTCATTGGTGGATGAGGAGCAGGTTCAGAGTCCAGGTGATCCTGGACCTGGTTTGAGACGAAGCTAATGTGTGTGTGTTTGCTGTGTTCAGGTGAAAAACGACCATTAAACGTGAATATTATTACAAATGATAATGTGAATTGGTACCTTCTTCTAAATTAATGTCCATATTACCCACAATGAGTATATCATTATGATGAAAGGAGTAGACATGATCATAATAGGGGTACATGTCACTCAGTGAAACTATACATATCTTTTGTTGATCCATTTCATTTCAATAAGATTTGTTATTTAAGGGGAAAAGAATGACATTTAAACAACTGCCCATTATTGAAGATGGATAATCCCACAGCACTGGAACACACCACAACAAGTTATAGAACTGCAGAGCAGCCTGATACCAACTTTTCACCAAACATTGTATGTATGCTTCTCAAACATGGGTGTAAAGAAATGCCACAGAAGAGGATGAAACTAAATAAGTAAATAAACATCAGCCTTTCCTGCTCATGGGTTTGTAAGATGCATAGTACATAGACAGTAATTGTATTAGGAATATAACACACTACTGCACCTCTAAACAACACACTAATGTTTGCCAAAAATTCCGTCATTACCTCAGAATAACATTGACACATGAAACCAATGTTTTCAGTGCTTGTTTACTTATGTATGATACAATTTACACGTTATAATTCACTGTGTGAGAGACAGCCCTAAAAGGAAATATAGAAAAGATCGGCTTTAACGAGAAATACATTTGCCAAACAAACCATGAATACTGTTTGAACAGCTCTGATTTTTTTCTATCCAACATACTGCTAAGATTATTATTTCTTAGCTTTTATTATTAGCTAAGAGATCAGAAAGTATGCTATACTGTAAATCTAATTATATTACGACAACAAGGGCTGTGTTCGAATAGTCCTTTTTGCTTCGGAAGGTTCCTCACTGAGTGAAATGACCCGGAAGTATCTAAGTGGCCACCATGATAAGAGCTGTTAGAATTCTCTAAATGCAAAGGAAAGGAGCTTCAATGCTTCCTTACTTAGCTCCTTTAGCATAGCAACCACCGGACCTTCCTTTACGAAAGGAAAGGAGATAATTCTGACCCACAATTCCTTGCGGCGGCAACATTTAAAGTGACGCACCATTCGGCCGTTCACGAGAACGAACGATCATTACCGAGAAACGCAAATCATGTAAATAACCGTTGACATAACTCGGAAATTAACTTTCAATAATCTGTTAAACCTGCTGACAAACTACGAGCGTTACATTGATGTTGATGTAAAGTGATCACAGTGACGTATTGATCTGCTCTCTCTGGTGTTTACTGCAGCCTCAGCCCTCGTTCTTTTATTTCACTACAGTTGCAGAAGCTTTGATAAAAGGTTAAACTGGACGAGCTCTGCAGTCTGAGTCATGTTTTTAATTATCATCTTTTCAATCAACATTACAATTTTAAAACACTATCAAGTCAACACTTCTAGGTCACACTGAGTTTCATAAACTATTGTCTGCATATTCTTATGATCAGAATATAATCTGCATATTAACCATAACAACAAAGAGGGATATGAGACATTGTTAGTGGAGAACGTATTTAATTCAGCATGTTTGAAACTGAAATCTTCGGAATATTGTAGTTTCACCGCTGCAGACTGATGTCACTAACATGCGTCTGCCGTCGCATCATAACTACGTTGCTTAGTGAAAGTGGAGTCGGATTCCCCGAACACCGCGGTTGTCTTTTCCTAACTCCTCATGAATTCTACTGACCATCTTTCCTTAGTTAGGTAAAGTTAGAAATATATTCACAGATTCGGATTTCCCGGATCAATAACTCATTAGCAAAACGGTGTAAAAATACAATCAACACCTCTCTGTAACCATAGTGATGTAGACAATAAGCTACAACCTTAATTAACCTTTATTTTACCAAAACGGCCGTTCTCCGAGCTGGATGAATAACATTGGTCTCAATGAGCGGCCGGCTGTGAGACGAGTGCTCAGGGACCATCTGCAAAGTGCAATGCGGAAAACACAGACTACAAAAATATTCAATAACTTCACTGTTATAAAGTGTAGCATGACCAAACTTATTTCATACACCAATAGGCTCCTTAAGCAATAAGGTACTTGAGGCAGTACTGTATCGTCAATAATGTACTGTTCAAGGGTGTTGTTAGGCCTGACGCCGGCAAACCCTTGAACAGTACATTATTGACGATACAGTACTGCCTCGAGTACCTTATTGCTTTTATAATACGGTTGCCTGCGACATTATAAATAGTAAGTAAATAGTAAGCTGCCTTTCAGCACAAAATAGTTGTAGCCACCAAACGTTGTGTATCGCATTTCAGTAGCCTAGAGAAAATAGTCCCCGTATGTGTGGCTGTTGCTATGCAACAGACAAACAGCACTGGGAACATCACGTTTGTTAGCCTAGCTAGATCTCGCACCATCTCATTCATTCACATTGCTCATTTTGTAAAAGTTGCCATTAAAATAACAAAAATGACAATGGCACACTTTCAATAAGATAATATTTAATTTAAACATTAGGCCTAAACATTCTAAATCAATCATAAATGCTTAAAGAAAACTAAAGTTACGAGTGACTTGGGACTCGATAGACTAACATTAGGCTGTTGTTAACGTTTGTTTATGTTGATTTGGATATCTCCATTAATTGTGCATCCGTGGAAAATGTTTCTCATGTCCCCTTCGTCTCTGATGATATCGCTTCCGACCACTCTTGCTCTCTTTGCCGGTGGCTCGGTGTTGGAAGTGCCTTCTCCAGCAAGGATATTACTCCAACGCTGTCTTTCATTGAGATTTGGTGCCCAGTAGCTTTGAAGGGAGCTTTCGGATTTATAGCATGACGTCCACCTGAATTATCCTCTTCGGCTAACCACTCATCAAAAGTCATTCCCCCCAAAATATCAAAGTTTACACGAAACATGTTTGGTAACTGTTAAGCTTGAAATGACAACTAACTAACGGTCACGCAAAATCTAACGTTACCTGTTATTTAAAGTGCGCACTGATATGGAACGCTCAGGCAAATGTAAACAGGTGTACAGTACATTATGGCTCAATACAGTACACCCCGTGACTCACTCTCAACCAATCAGAATGCTTGATTTCATCTACCCGTATTATAATCTTTGTTATACTACAGCAGTTATTTTGATAAAATGTGCTTTATGATAATTATGAATAATTATATTGAATATTTATTGGAAGAAATATTCAATAACTTCACTGTTATGATTAGTAGCATTCCCAAACTTATTTCATACACCAATGGGCTCCTCCTTGTTATATTACAGCAGTTATTTTGATGAAATGTGCTTTTGATTAATTATTAATAATTATATTGAATATTTATTGGAAGAAATATTCAATAACTTCACTGTTATGAAGTGTAGCATGCCCAAACCTCTTTCATACACCAATGGGCTCCTCCTTGTTATACTACAGCAGTTACTTCTATGAAATGTGCTTTTGCCAAATCTTTTATAATTTAATTCTAATGCAGTGTAACACCATCAAATTCTGTTCAACCACCAGGAATCCTGTGTTGGTAAAGCTACAATACTTTGTTCAGAAATCTCTTTTAATGGTCTCAATTTTGTTTTTAGGACAAAGTGTAGTGGCACCAATTTCTCGTCAGTCACCAGGATATCTGATGATTATGCAAAAAGACCAGATTGTTTGCTCAATTTGGAATAATTTTAACCAAAATGTATTTAGCATCGACACTATGTGTCCTATTTGCTTTCCAGAAACCAGAATATTGGTTAAGGCCACTTTCATTAATTAATATACAGACTCAAACACACAATACATCTTATATTAACTAAATGGTTCTTCTGAGAATACATTTGACCCAGTGGTCATTAGTTAAAGTGTGGTAGTATCAGTGATTTGGTCAAACTAGTGCAATTGTAAACTTTCATAACTTCATAACCTTCAAACACTTCATAACAGTGAAGCTATTGAATATGTCTTCCAATAAATATTCAATATAATTATTCATAATTAATCATAAAGCACATTTTATCAAAATAACTGCTGTAGTATAACAAGGAGGAGCCCATTGGTGTATGAAATAAGTTTGGTCATGCTACACTTCATAACAGTGAAGTTATTGAATATTTTTGTGGTCTGTGTTTTCCGCATTGCACTTTGTAGACGGTCCCTGAGCACTCGTCTCACAGCCGGTCGCTCATTGAGACCAATGTTATTCATCCAGCTCGCAGAACGGCTCGTTTTGGTAAAATTAAGGTTAATTAAGGTTGTAGCTTGTTGTCTACATCACTATGGTTACAGAGAGGTGTTGATTGTATTTTTACACCGTTTCGCTAACAAGTTATTGATCCGAATCTGTGAATATCTTTCCAACTTTACCTAACTCTTTCCTTGACCCCGTGATGTTTTCCACAGAGGTCAAGGAAAAGTGGTTAGGATTAGACGTTAGGAGGTAATTTTTTGGACTCTTCGAATCCACCCAAAGCCTCCAGGAAGACAGCAGTGCTTCCTCTTCCTGTGAGCTCACCTTGACTGACGTCTTCAGATACAGACAGTTCTGGTTCAGGAGCCTCTCTGCGGCTCTTTCTGCAGCCTACGTGAAGGAAACACGTTTTCAAAACATTAGCATGGTTGATAAATCCCCTCCTATCACATTACTCCGTGAAAGCGTTCACACTGCAATCCTGTTAACGTCTCCCCCCTCTGCTGTCTCCTCTCCTCTCCTCGGCCCAAACAACGGTAGTTCACTCATTACAAACAACGCTATAAACTACATTAAAACACTCTTAAACAATTAGCAAGCACACCTTTTCCTGATGGGTGTTCATTGTTCATGTCCTCGTTACTTTGTTTGAGGTGTCTTAGTGCCTCGTCTTCACTTAAATCTTACGGAAACAAGACTCTAAATTTCGGAACCCGACTGAGCTGTGATTGGACTCGTAATGATCAAACCTGAGTGCAGGTGCGGACTGAACCATATGTGTGTTAACTGGGGGGGAGCAGGTATATATATACACACACAAATATACACACATATATATATATATATGACAGCGTCGGCGCCGAAGCCTAGCACCCACCCTCTGGTTCCCCCTCAGGTAAACACTGTATGCTCCGTCAGCACTTTGTTAGCACTGTGAGCACCATTAGCGCCGAGCAGAACCATTGAGAGATAAAGGAAATGCTCCCGATTTCGGATCGTGCACCTTTAACGCTAATATTCCAGACACATGCATAATAGCTCTTTGTCCCACTGTATGTCAAAAGATAATCTGCTTTGGGGAGAAGGGGCTCACTTTGATTAATGACATTATTGGTAAAAAAAAAGAAAAAAGGTCCCTCTTCACCCAAAACTTTGCATTTTGAATATTCATCCTGAGGCCTTCATGACCTCAATGGAAGAGAGAACAAGCTGTTAAATTCCCTTGTGGCTCAATCTGAGGACTTCTTGTCTTGCTTTAGAAAACATGATCTATCCGGGATCTTTCTACTGTGCAATCTTTGGGAGAGCAATAATGGTGAAGCACTTGCAGTATGTAGAGTATCTAATATGAGAGTGGATGATGAATACATTTCAATTCATTCAGGGAATTGAAAGTGTACTCCAATCAATCTTAGGCTGCCACCTTTTCCCTGTTGTATTTCATATATATTAACCCTCCTATGTTTATCCCATTGACGAAGGAGTATCAGTTACCCATTATAATGCAATCA
This sequence comes from Ophiodon elongatus, assembly GCA_016806645.1. Taxonomy (NCBI): domain Eukaryota; kingdom Metazoa; phylum Chordata; class Actinopteri; order Perciformes; family Hexagrammidae; genus Ophiodon; species Ophiodon elongatus. Next base: position 2,143,450 of record JACSYO010000412.1, read on the forward strand.
GGGCTGTAGCTCCTGATGCGGACACATATTACACATGGTGGTTTCCTGTTGGGTGTGATTCTGATAGTCTTTAGATGGGGTGTTCTTAAAGGTGACTGTGCATTTAAACCATCATACAGGAAGAACAACTTCACAATAAATGTAACTGAACAATGGAATTAATATGAAAGAAAAAGGTTTTGCTAGTCTAGTACTCATTTTTCCTGAGGGAAATAGAGTTGTGTATTTCTAAAATGCTGGCTCTGACATTGCTATTTTATAGTTTAGTAATTGTCTGGTCTTGTGTCAAAATAATTTGTGTTCTTCTTGAAAATGACAATAAAGATGTGTCAGAACAAGATAAAGCATGTTGTCATATTATCTTTTCCTGTCAGCTGAGACGAATATATTCCAACATCCTCCGCCTCGACTCCAATCACTGCACTTGTTGGCAGCAGGGGCTCAAATAAAGACAGAGAGAAGTCTGGATAAAGTGCAAGAAGCTGGAACAAACAAGGCAGCTGGAGTAAATACAAGCACTGATTCAGCTGGTGTTCAGTGTGCAACACTTTGACTTACAGCGATAACTGATTATTTCTTGGAACACTGATTGTTGACATGCTCTCAGTTTCTCAGTATCCTTCAGCATTAAAAGAGCATCAAGTTATCTGACCTCTATCAACTGCTGCTGCTGCTGAAATCAGAGTCTGAAACATTTGATAAACAACTCTGTCAGAAACACTGAGCTCATTTCATGATTTTGGGCAGTAAATCTGTATTTTCTTGACACTTTGACTGTATACATGCTGTGACATTTTGCTAACGTTTAGCTTTCTTTTTTGAGACAGTGTAGCCTGTGACATGGTGGAGACAACAACAACTTGATGAAGATGGATCGTGATGGCTGTATTAAACAAACATGCAAATTGAAAACGCAGTGATCAGCCGTTATTGTCAGAAGATGATTGAAACAGTTTTCTAATTTTAAGGAAACAATTACGGAATCACAAAGACACGATCTGAATGATAAAACGAGTATTTTTAGGAAATCAACTTTGTGTCTTTGTTCTCTTGTTTTTGTGCTTCTGGTGCTCATATTTGGATCATAACCTCATTTTCATACTGTGTCTTCATACTGTGAAGTGTCGTGCATTAATCCCATTTGATGTTTCATAAATTCTCAGACCTCTGAATAAAATAGTTTTACTTTTTTTTTAATTGCTTGATAATTGTACCAAGAGAGGCAAAGAAACCAAAAATATGAGAAACTCAGAAAAATAGGTTTTGTAGTTGTGAGACATTACTGAGCCAAATATTATGGGTAAACATAGGGGGTTATTAATGTCAAAGGGGCGGTCCTCAACAAAGGATGGGGAAGAAACACAGAGAGGGTGAAATTACCTATACTATAAAGACTCACATGGTAATTTCAGCATAGTATACATTTCCACAACATTAATTCAGTACAACAATGGAGACATTCCTTTGAACAAAAATAGCCTACTGTTTTCATTCACCGCTGAATTCATATTGCTTCTACACTATAAAGCTACCAACAACACACTCCCTACAGAAGTTTCAAAGTTAAAGCCGACCAAGGAAAGGAAGGATTGTGCATTTTAACCGGAATGTTTTTGAATGAAGACATCTGACTGTGCAGGAATAAACTGAACACGGTGTTGGCAAATAATTCATTCATGCATGAAAATACAATTCTTGCATCAATGGCAAATTAAAACAGGAACAGATCAGAAAACAGGAAGTAAATCTATGATAAAAAATGAAAAATAACAACTTATAAAACCGGAGACATATGTAATAAAGGCCTCTCCCTAATAAGCCTTATCAAGGAATTGTCCACTCTTTATTTATGATAAAATAAATTGTTGCTGCGGCTACAATAGAGCATGAGATGGACAGGTGGATTGGTGCGGTGTCAGCAGTTATGCAGGCGTTGTGGTGAAGAGGGAGATGGGCCGGAAGGAAAAAGCTCTCGATTTACCAGTCGATCTACGTTCCGACCCTCACATATGGTCATGGGCTTTGGGTAGTGACCGAGAGAATGAGATCAAGGATACAAGCGGCCAAAATGTGTTTCCTCCACAGGGTGGCTGTGCTCAGCCTTAGAGGAACACATTGTCACTTCCAACTCGCTCCCAGTAGCCCTACACTTCAAACTATGACGCTCTTGGTATCCCATAGCGTCCGCTTTATAGGCGTAAGTGACGGCGTGTCAGTTTCCACTCGTTACATCAACCCCGCGACCCGGCCTTTGATAAGCAGAAGAAAACTGATGGATGGTTTTAAATTGTTGTCACTGCCGCACTGTTAACGTCTTATCAGTATCAACAAATAATATTAGTACATTAAACTAGGGAACAAAACTACAGGTACAAAACTTGTAATACAAAAAATTATTTGTATTTTTCTCCATTTTCCCCTTTCCATTTCCAGAAGATTCCCTGAATTGAGCTCATTCTACTCATCATTTTCATTTTCATCAAAATCATTTTCATTCATAAAATTCTTAGAAGTGCGGAACATGTTCCTCAGATTAATTAATGTAATTACATCTAATTATCCAGACGCTAATTAACATGAAAACATGGAGGGATTGCTGCCCTGATCCATTCAGGTGAGTTATGCACCAGGAAACCATTACTAGCTATATCATAGCTAATTTGTATGTTACACACATCTGACTTCTTCCTGTCTTTTTTGTATTAGTTTTTTTCTGTTGGGGCGTGTGATTATGTTGTGAATTCACCACAAATTTGTGTTTTATTCTTTTCCCTAGTTTAACAGGTACAAACCTAAGACTTGTTTTTACAGTCTCAAGTCCAAGTAAAATCTCAAGCCTTTCTGTTTGTGATTTAAGTGTGGCTCAAGTTCAAGTCTCAAGTTCAAGTCTCAGGTCTGCAGTTTTGGTTTTCACACGTGTAAATACTGATTGGGTCTCAGGCTCTTAATCTACAATGTAATTTAAATCACCCACTAAACGTTTGTTGTTGTGGTGCTAATGCACCCGTGTGTGTGTGTGTGTGTGTGTGTGTAGAAACAACTGATACCCATCAGTACAGCTGTGCACACAGGGTTCTCCGAGCATACCAACCAGGTTGCCACTGGGCAGAATGTCTAGTGCACCCGGACTCATAAATATGGATTTTAAGAGCAGTGCAGCCTAAAAGTAGAGGACCTCTGTGGCCACTCACATTGAAAAATGTCCCCTACTAACAGACAACATCAATCTACTTAGAAGGACATCATTAATGCAAGCCAATTAGCTTATTTTATAGTGTGTAAGTGAAGAGAAATATGGCAAGACATCAACAAATGAATAAACACATTTACACCTAAATTTAAAGAAAATAATCCACTTTATAACAAAGGGTCGAAAGAGAGCAGGAACTTTAAAAGAGAAAATGCTTGTCTTTTGAAATACAATTACATTAATGTAAAAATATAATTTTTTCCATCCTCTTGTTCAGAGGAGCAGGGGCCCAATATGGATCTATGATAGAACTCCTAATATTTTTGACAACTGTGCTTGAAAGAACTTTAATGTGAGGTCAATTGAGACCTGCTCTGATCTTTAAATGTGAAGATCCCAGTGTTGAACAGCAGACTGATCTGAGGTCAGACTGTAATGCTTCAGACCAGAGATCGACTGGCCATCTGGCATTTGGACAAATTCCAGAAAAGTCACCAAGAAACAAGCTGTTCCAACACTCAAAATTTATATTCATATATTGATTTAAAAAAATTAATAAATAAATCCCATGATGCCCTTGTGGGTTCGCAAAGCAAATTGCTAAGTATGAATACTGTACATTAATTTGTCACCACAGGAGGTTTTTATGATGAAGATAACATAGAAATATTCTAATGAAGCTTGACTTTTTTATTTGATTTTACGTTTAACTAACTTTAATCAGCAAAATAAATATTGGGAACACAGCTAAGTCACTCAATAGCAAAATTGCACTTCCTGTTTGTAGCAGCTACCGCATGCAGGGAACTCTAGTGGCAAAACTCAAAACATATACAGATTACATATCTGTATATGCAAAGAAATTCAAAGAAAAAAAAACAAGGAGTGACAAAATCTATTTTTGTTTATTTTTGCTTCATCATTACATTTATATGTCACAATTGCCAGAGACATTTTTTTATTCCAATCCATCAAAACCTGTTTGTGGTCGTTATGCAGTTTTTGTATCCGGACCATCTGTAATGCTCAAGTAATAGTTATCGCATGAGAAGACCTAATGTCCTTCACCAAAAGTGTTGAACAAATATCTCTCGTGATGCGTGAAATTTGGATTCCTCTTAATATTGACCCTTCAAAGAACTGACATTCCCTGTGAGAGAAAAAAGAAAAGAGAGAAGCGAGGGAGAACAGATTGGTAATTAACACTGCTGTCGTGCCAAGGCATTAGGACCCACACTTTAGACACTAGCACTCCTCTGCAGAACAGAGTATAAGACAACAGTCATTATGTGTATAATGCTGAATCAAATTTGATTTAGTCTGCTTTGAAATTCTCCATTAAATCTCCCAATATGGAGACAGTTTGGGTTTTATAGCTTGGCTGTGGGGCATGAAATGAGACTTTAACCACTAACCACTTTGGTTACTCATTAAAAGAAAGACTAGGAAAGTCTCCAGGAAGACATTACTGCATTATTGAGCCCAAAAGTGTGTGTGAGATCAATTTTGAGAGGTCTTTAAAGAGGTCATGTGATGTTAATTTCACTAACTTTGTGTGGAAATCCAGAGGACTGTGCAGAAAGTTGATTATCTCTGGGTTTCCTCACACTACTGCACATTGCATAGATGTAATGTATTAGAGACTTACTCTGGAACACAATCCTCCTTACAGCTCGAGATTGCCAAATGAAAGCTGACCAAGGGAAACAGAAATGTCCACAGAGATCCTCTTCAGACCTGACACTGCGGTCAGAGTCAAAGGAGCAAGTAGTCATGCTGGAGCCCGGCGGCAACCTCCAGGTCAGGAAAGAGAAGCCAAGGCGGAAGAGATTTAAACTGCATTCTTTCTAATGGTGACTCTTCGGTTGCATACAAAAGTCTGATTGTATGTCTATGAGAAAATGACCCTAATTCTCACTTGATTCATTACCTCAGTAAATATTGTAAACATGAGTTTATGGCCTCAATCGCTAGTTTCAAGTATTCAAACAGCATGATGTTCATTTAGTAAATTATGGTCCCATGTAGAGTAAAATAGTAATAATAAAAGCTGGTTATGCTTTAGGCTAGCTTGTGACTGACAGGTCGCTACCACGACGTTGTCTGGTCTGGGAGTTGTCCATGTCTTCATCTTACAACTTAAACCCTCTAACAGCCTGTTTTCAGTTCATGATGGTCAATAATAACATTTTGGTTGCCTAAAAATGTCTTATTCAGCGTTTGGTTGAACTTAGCTTCACTCACTATGAGTTTGCTACGTTCCACGAGTGCTCTTAATTTTTTAAGTCTAATGAAAAGCAAAACAAAATCACAAAATGTCAAGAAAGAAAATATTCTTCAATCTATTCTCCTAATTAGACAGAAAAATACAACTGTAGACCTTCTGAATTCAAGTTTCTCTCTTTCACCAAGACAGGCTTAATTGCCTTATGACTCAACATAAAACGCATTTCATTCCAACTCGACGGTAATAAAATAAAACTCACCAAAACCGTCTTGGGTAGTCTTCCCATTGTTTCAACAATCTCCAACTCTGGTTTGATGATAAACCCTTAATTCCCTGAGTTAGATGCGACAATATTCAGGCTCTACGTGCTGGTTTTCCAGGCTGTGTACTTTACCAGCTGCCTACTGAGCTTCAGCTCTCAGTCATTCTTGGAGGCAGACCATAAAATTAGCAACATAAATTGCCAGAAATCACCCCACAATTTAACGACTGGCAATGTATTCAAACAGTCGTTGATATCCAACACATATCAGCAATGTTCTTGGGAACCAGTGCAGGTGCTGTGAGTGGAGGAGCCATCATTTCCATCTCATTTGAGGTCTGCTTTAAGGATAACTTTAAAACTTGTTGACAGATTTTGATTAAATTTGATGGGAAGTTAGTTCACAGCCCAATAGAAAAGAGATTACCTTTAGATGCAGATCCTGATCTTGGTACTGGGATATTCTGAAGGATTTTGTTAATGTTTTGTTTTTCCATGTTTCTGGATAATTCCTTCCATCAGTTATGGTTCTGAACTGATTCATGGAAGCAGTGACTGATTTAATGGCTGCCAGACATGATTATTGTATCAAGGGCATTACATACTAGTCTGCTGTTGTCACATCATGTCACACTGTGATTCAGAGTAAATTACAGACAAGCTTGGAACTATTTACACAGGATTCAAAGTCCTTTAAGAAGTGAATTGCAAAAATTTGGAGATTATAGATGATCCATGTAAGTCTTTGCTTTCCAAAGTTTCCTGACATCTATCAAGGGTGTTTTCCGTGTGTTTTCCTTCCTAATATGATTCCAACTGTCATGGAAAATCTAGACAGAAGGAATTAAGAAAGTTTTTGTGTGAACATCAGAAAGTCACAAACTGTTTAATCTTGATGTCTTGAGCCCCATTGTATCTGTAATTTCTTACACTTTGCCCTGCAAGAATGAAGTTGCAGCTGCTTACAGAAAGCAGCACCAAAATCCTCATCCATTACTCTTTCCAAAAAATAATTCTCCATACGAGAGCAGAAATTTGTTCCATACCTCGTAGCTTCAGCCTCCATGCTTCACATGCTTCACAGGCTTACAATTTATTCCATGCATTTCCATCCAACTCAGTGCAACTATTACATGGTGGCTTCCACTGCACCGATGGACTCACACCTGTACGACTTTCAAGGAACAAGGTAGATATGGAACGTAGTATGTACGGCATGCTGCCTATCCATACAACCTTAGACTGAATAGGAGTATGCGATGTATCTCAAAATGTTCATGATGACTTACGATCTTTTTTTTTAGGATAGTGTCTGAAATACTTAAAAAGCTGCAGGGCTCAAACAAGGCAACAGAGCTGATCAAATGTTTGGTATTGCTTTGGTATTTGGGGATGGGAACTGAGCCGTGGGGTGTTTTCTGAAGATGATGATAAGAGTGATGGGTTTTCAGTGTGGGCCTCAGGGCTGGACTAAAGACACTGAAAACAGCCCAGAGCTCAATGTCTGCAGTTTGAAGGATTGTTTGACAAAAAAAAAAAAAAAAAGACCAAATTTGTTTTAGTCTTTTGGGACTGAGACGTTACTCTGTTGTGAAAGAAAAAACACAACAAAGTTATTGATTCTAAACTATAGACTGTATAAATTATCACTTAAATGGAAAAAGCTACAGAAAGAAAATCCCTCCCCGTACAGTTGTCATAAATCAGGTAAACCAGGCTGTAAACTTGTCTACTTCTGCTGTAAAGTTGAACATTTTAACATGGAGGTCTACGGGGATTGACTCGGTTTTGGAGGCAGTTTCAGCTGGCTTTTTGATGAACTTCTGTGTTGGCTTCATATCTCAGCACCCGAGGTTGCAGTTTGTTCTGAGCTGAACCCAGGGCATCATGGTCACATGGTGTATGCCCATTACATCACTGTCCACGGTAGTCAACATGATCAACCTTGTTTGTTCAAATGGAACAAATGATCCCGTGGCCTTGGATTTTCTGGTTTCTACAAGCGTCAGTGGTACTAGCAAAACCTGTGGGGTATCTCACTGGTACCACACTCATATTCTGCATATTCTTGTAAACACGGTTTAATTTGCAGCTTTTTGCGAATGCATCTTGCGTTATTAAATCTTTGACTGTGTCTGAAATCACTCGCTCACTCGTTAAATACTCCTTGACAATAGTTCTCGCAGTGAGCAGTACATTTAGAGCACTTATGAAGAATACGCAAAATTAATCTGCACATCCTTGTGAAATAGGTGGTGCTAAAAGCTGCAGACAAAATGCTACTTGCAAAGATATTTTTACCACCGACTCCTGTCTGAAAACCTTGTCTTTTTGAAGCAGATAGTTTAATACGGACAAGCTACAATAGCTTTCTCCATTTCGGACTTTCCGTGTCTGTTCCCTCAAAGGTTAGCAGTGTATCACTTTCCTATGGTTCAGTGACTCAAATTCCCAAGTTCACCAAAGTTGAACAGGTCAAGAATAAATTGCACAGATGTACTTTGCCCCTGGATGTAAATCCATTAATTGATGTTTCAAATGCGTGTTTTAAAATGCTATGCAAGCATTTAGACCTTCCTTTTTGTCTCTCTCTTCTGTATCCCCATCTATTATCTCCATCGTTCTCTGTCTCTCTTTCTCTCAGGCTAAATCAAATGCGCATCAGGATTACTGTGTCTAATGACTGTTGCTGACTCCATCCAGGGGAGAAGTGGAGGCTTAAACTGCTTTAGAAAGTCTGTTTTTCTCATCAAGTACAATCGATCACCAACTGACATCCGTAGCGGCTCCGCATGGGGTGGATTTACAGCTAACTTTAAAATGTAAAAGTAGTTTTGTAACTCACTTAAATTTGGTCTCATGATACATCTTCAGGTTTATACCTAAAAACTATAATAAAGCAGAACAAAATGGAGAGTGATCAACAATCAAACCAATAAGTGAATTAGCTTCAATGACCTTTAAGGACAATAATACACCGCAATAGACCCCTTTATTGTTTTTCCTCATGTTTTGTCAAAAATATATTACGGTCCTAAAAACAATTGGTCCACACAGTAGCATCCGTACAGTAATATTCACATTGGCTGCTTGTATTTACCAACTATGTGGCTCAGCTATTAAACTGACTACTTTGTTTACATAGCACATTGCACAAAACAAAATTATAAACATGACACACTTTGCACTTTGTTGGCCCCCAAACAGCAATAAAAAATACATTTCAGTATTCAAATACGCAAATCCCGTGAAAGTTATTTTGACATTCTTGACAGGATGGTCATTTTTGACTAAATCAAACTGACACTATAATTTAATTTGCGCGAAGGTGGTAAATCTTAGTCGGTGCAGATGGGATTCTCTTCTCCAGTGAAGCCACACTAGATGATTTAGGTTGATTCCTGCAGCATTAACATTGTGCAGTGGGACTATAAGCTGAAAACTGCCCAGCTGAGAGAAACTGGCAGTCACAGAAATGCTGATGAGTTTAAGTGTCCCTGTGAAAATAAACTTGATGAAGTGGTAAAAATATAAAAAAAAAAAAGATGAAAATGAAAATGTAATGCCTTGGGTGGAGAGGAGTGTTGATTATCCATCTGCTCTCTCTTTTTCTCTCACACTCACTCCTATTCATTATTCTACACGTCTTTCCCCACTGCTGCTTCACTCTTTCATTCACTCCCTCATTATTCTGCTGGAGCCGTATCACAGACTTTCTTCTCCCCTTCTCTCCTATCTTGCCCTCCTGCTCCTGTTGTTGGGATTATTTGGCAGGAGGCTCAATGGGACGTTGGGGGTTTAGGCCCAGAGTCCAGCTGAGAATGAGAAAGAGAATAAGAGGACGAGGATACGGTGGAGGACGAGGATGAGGAGGCGGGGATGGACTGGATAATGAGACTGATGCCATGAGAAGAGGATGCAGTACGGGCCTAATGGGATGATCAGTGATCTAAAGGAAAAGGAGGACATGCTAATGATGAGAAATGGTGTTAATTCAGTCTGGATGGAAGGGGAGGAGACAAAAAAATGTCTGCTGTTTCATTGTGGTGTATCCTCTCTTTATCTGGTCTTTCTTTCTCTCTCCCATTGACACTAAATCAGTGAGTCTATTCAGTATTTTTCTTAATTTTTACATGTTACGGAGTACTTTTTTTTAACCAGTTAAGACAGCATATTCTCTTTGCTCAGTTTGTGTTGAATATCTTTGGGTTTTGGAATGTTACTCGGACAAAACAAGCACATTGAAGTCATCACCTCAAGCTCTTGGAAACTGAGATGGGATTTTATTTCAGTTTTCTTACATTTCATAGATTACATGGATAAAAATAAATAAAAAAAAGCTTCATCCATACAGAAAATAATACATAATATGAATTGAGCAGCAAGCTTCAGAGTTCTGTTCAGCTCACTTATTTCCAACTGCACAGGCCCAGGTTTTTAGATTAGAGCCACAAAAAAAGCTTTTTCCAATATTTTTATGCCTCCACACCTGCGACAGCCGTGGCCGGAGGCATTATGTTTTCAGGTTGTCTGTCCAGAAATACATCTGTCCGGTCCATTCTCGTGAACGCAATATCTCAGGAACACCTGGAGGGAATTTATTCAAATTTGTTAAAAATGTACATTTGGACGATTCAATTTTAGAGGATAAAGGTCAAAGGAGCACCATGACCTCACGTCCGACCCATTTCGGGGAACGTAATATCTCAGGAACCCCTTCAGGGAATTTCTTCAAATTTGGCATTACGTACATTTGAATTCAAGGATGAACTGATTCGAATTTGGTGGTCAGAGGCCACTGTGCTCTTACAAAACACATTTTTGGCTGTAACTCAATAATCCATTTGCTAATTATGACAATTTCACACAAATGTTTAATAAGCTTAAATAATTAAGTAATGACATTTTGGACAGACATGAATGTAAACTGCAACAGGCGTACAACCTCGAGGCGGTAATTCTAGTTCACAAATGCAGTAGTTCTACCCAACACATAAAATTGGTGTCGCTCCCCTTTAGGTAACGCTGTAAATAATATCTTCTGTTTGTTAACTTGGTACGAAACTGAAGAGAAGATTTAACAAAAATGATTTGTTGTTTTGTCTTGACCTCTTCTCTACTATCGCACAATAGTGCATTAAAACTTAGGATCGCACTTGTGAATTTCAGTCGAATGTCTTTGGGGTCTGGTGCACGCATTTTTGGTTGGCTGATGGCCGCAAAGAGCAAATACGAGAGTGTGTGTTTGTGTGTGTGGGAATTGCATGGCTGAGCTCTAGGTTCACAGCAGCATGTGTTTCGCATCACTGTGATCCTGCTGAGAGATTATCGGGCCCACACAAAGCAGACTACCTGCTGTGGTAACACACAAACGACAAATACACACCCACACTCAGACACCTACATACCTACACACACACCAAAGCAAACAAGCACCAAACAACAAAGTCTTCTCCCGAGTGATGATAGACTCATTCCTCACAAGCCCACCACTGTGTTGATCACTCACACATGAAACAAACCCCCACAAAATATTAATTTTATTTATGAGCGTGTGTGTGTGTGTGTGTGTGTGTGTGTGTGTGTGCGTGTGTGTGCGTGTGTGTAAATGGTATTGAGCGACACACACTCCTATACATTTGTACATAAAAATATCTTTTTCATATTTTGTGAAACAGTTTGACAAAAAAAATGCTTAGTGTTGCTTTTGTAAATACAATGTTTACTGCTCGGTTTCTGCAAAGAGAAATAAACAATTTGCCAGAGAACCTTCTTACTTCTAAAGAAATATTAAAGTTGTTTTCTTCAAGATAGCAATGTGAGATGTTGTCCATACAGTAGACTGTGTATTTCCCAGAGTATTTATACTATACACAATTTAGATTTCATTCCCTGCTGTACTGTTAGGACTGACAGAAGCAACATCAATATGCAGTTATAGATGAATAAGGAGCAAATTAGCAGAGCAAATTATCCTTATAGAAAAAAAGAATAAATCAGTATGTTTTATCTGACCTGGCTATATTCATGAATACGTTTAAAATTAACGCTGTAAAGATGCCCGTGCGGCAACAAGAAAGTGTAGTCTGTGCCCCCTCCCACCTGTGGTGTTCCCCAAGGGTCCATCCTTGGCCCCCTGTTGTTCTGTGAATACACCACTGGGACATACATTACAGTATTCAGTGCCATTGTTACACGGATGACATGCAAATAGTCTGAAAATCATTATTTTTGGTCCCCCAAAGTCTATTCCAATTTTACAAAAACCTTTTGACTCTATGTCTACAAATATAAAACTTGCAGCCAGAAACCTTGGTACATTGTAACGACCCTCTCATTTGAGGGGCAACTTAGAAGTCAAATCTTTTCTCTCTCATTCTGAAATCACAGTTGAATACTAAAGGAGACTGAGCAAATGTGGTATTGGACTATATACAGTATAGATCTATATATAGATCTATATATCTATATATAAATAGATATATATACATATACATGTGATATACATAGTTTTCTAGGTTTGTTACTTGCTAATGGATAAAGGAAAAAAGTTTATAATTTAATTTAGACAGAGTTGCTTTCATGTCACTCAGCTTTGTCGGGTGTCCAAGTTGGCCAAGTTTCAACAAATTCTGTCTAATGAGGTCTCACTCTGTCAATTTATGTCAGCCTCCCGAGTCGCTCTTCTGCTTCGCGGAAATGTTTGCTCAACTCAAAACCTAATGTGGCATCGCCTGATGTCAAGGGGTCTGTAGAGGAGAGCTTGGGGATGAATGGAATTAAAATTTGAATTTTGGAGTTATTACAACATTATTACTAAACCACAAGTAACTTATTTATTTCAAATGTCATTTCAATTTTGATTATTAGAAAGCTCAAGTGAATCTCCAAAGTGAGTAGAAAGCGACCAATCTGCCACAGCAGAGAGTGAATCCAGGTGCAATTTGACTTTCACGTGTGCCAGTTCAATGTGTTTGTGTGTTGTCTGACAGATGAGTCATCCATCACCCTGTTCTCAAGTGAATGAGTGCATCCGCGCCGCTCGCCAATAGAAGTCAACAGACCTCGGTGCTTGTTTCCCGCAGAGAGGAGATCTGGCAGCACCGATCCCGGATGTGTTTTCTTGGCATGGGTTAGATCAGAGATGAGCGACCGCTGAGGGAGAAGAGCCGGCAGGGCTTCATTCCAGCCACACATTGCACTGATTAACACACCTTTGGTTCAGCTGCTGAAGTGTTTTGCAGGAAACGGTTGCCCAGTCACGGTTTGGAGCCATATGAAAGTGCAACCAAATACAAAGCCATTCTTTGTGATTATATTCATTTTGCATCTCTTTCCTGACAGCAGCAGGATGCTGATAATGAAAATGATGTGATCCATGAAAGTCTTGTACAAAATACCATTTCAGCAGCTGTAGGAAATGGGCGTATTTTTCAACCTGGGTCTTTTACTCAAAAGGTCATCATGCCCCTTGCTAACTGCATAGGGATGTATTTACAATAAAGGGCCACTTATCAGCCAAACTACAGATAATTCACCTGAGGAAATAAAAAATAAAATGTATTTCTTGTTTCTGTTTTTTTTTTTTTAGCAAGACTACAATCATTCTTCGACTTTGATCACATGTAATTGTTGCAGCCATATAGATAAAGAAAATCCCTCCACTGTAGAACCTCTTGAGTTTTCTTTTCCCTGTTAAAGGTTTTTTATTGAGGAGTTTTTCGTATCTGAATCAAGGGTCTATTAATAGAGGGTGTCAGGTATCTAAATTACTTGTTTCCCTAAACCTAAGCAAGTCATTTTTGTGCTTAAACCTACAAAATTGTGATCCCTCTCATCAGTGGACATATCTGTTTTTTCCAAGTCTGTCATCAACATGGTCTATCCACAAAGTCTCCACCTCACTTGGCTTTGCAAAGCAGCGACTACAGTACAGGAACAATCTCAGTTGCATACGCTGTCTTTCCTCTATACTTCCTCTCTTTGATTTGATTTAGCCCCTTGTCAAAGTCATCCTCTTCATCAAAGTGAGATGACTCATGATTTTCCTCCTAATAATCCACTGGATAACCAGCCATTGCCCTGAGTTATTTTCGTGGCAATAAAAAAGAAGAAGAAAAAAAAAACACCTGCTGCTGTACGTTGTTTGGCTAGATAGTATTGTCTTTATCTCGGGATTATTACCTGGTGACTCATTGTGATTTGTAATTGTGGGCATTGTTGGGTTACTGCTGCTGAATGCAGGCTTTGCTTTGGTATATAAGGACACAGTAAAAATCTTGACCTTTTAAAATTGTACCTGGCTTACCAGTGACTTCACGGATCCTCACTTCCTGTTAATATCAGGGAGCATTTATACGGCACTGCCATCGAAACTCAAATGCCTTTTGCCTCATCCCTGCAGTGGAGTTGTGGGATGAAGAAGTGGTGTACATTGATATCTTTCGATCATTTCTATTTCATATTCAGGTCCAGACAAGAATAGAAAGTGTGACCTATATTATCAAAGGGAAGTTGAAATTGTAATAATTTCATATTCCATTGTTCATTTCACCATGCTCTTCAAGCTGAGCTGTTTTATGTGAGTAATGAATGCAGAATGCGATTTAATTTATGTTTACTGGACTGTATATTACATAGTACTGTACATGTGTCTCTGTGTTACATGAATATCCTGATCATGACCCCTCAGTCTGAACCCGTGTGGTCTCCTAACTGGCACAGAGATGGAGGTCGTCTGTTCCTCCCACAGCAAAAGCCCTCAGGTGGTCGTCATATTTTTCTCAGTTTGACTTTGGCTTTGTTTGTTTTGTTCCCACTCACAGGGCCACATGGAGGGTTTCTATATAACTCGAACTGCCGGCAAACTTCTGCTCGTGAACCAGAGGACCCAGTTGGAGCAACATGAACTGCCTGTATTGAGTTGCAGTTTCTTCAATACAAATCCTTTTCAGGAAACTCAAAAAGATGACCTAAGTCATGACTTAAGATGACCAAATTTAAAGTAAAAAAAGACAAGTACAGACATCATGTAAGTGCAATAACCCAAACTGTTTGTTTGTTCATGTAGGATCGTCCATTGGGAAGAAGTTGCCCCATGTATCTTGATGTCTTAAGTAACTGAATATAGTAAGAAATCCCCAGTGGATCCCCTGCTCTGTCTGATTCATGGAAACCCCAATTTCTTTTTTTTTCATTTTGGTGAAGACTTGGTAGCATTCTAGTTAGTTTTAGATTCTGTGATGTTGCGGACACACTGAACAAATAACTTGTGGTCTTTCAATGTGACCTGATAGGGCAGGAAAAGAGCATACAGGAACGGGAGAGTTGATAATGATTTATTTCATTATTAGTCCATTTTCTGTCATTTCACACCTTCTAATACGACTCATGGAAAGGATTAGAAAAGACTAGATGGAGACTACTTAAAAGAATAGTTTGACATTTTGAGAAATATGGTTATTTGCCTTCTGGCTAAGAGTTAGATGAGAAGATCGTGCCCGTACATTAAATATGAAGCTACAGCTGGGAGGCTATTTAGAACTTAACTTAGTAACTAAAAAGCAAGTCTGGCTCTGTCCGACGGTCACAAAAGTTCCGTACCAGTAGCTCCAGAGTGTCACTAATTCACATGCTAAACAAAACAAAAAAAGTGTAAAACGACAGTTTGATGTTTTATGGGGTTTATCTGATATGATTTTAGGAAGTTGCTTTAATGGGGGTTAAAACTGTGGGTCAGTTCATTTCAATGGATTTTTTCACATGAATCTATTTGGACCCATTAAAAGCAGAAAACACTTGTTATTGATGTAATTTTCCATTATTGAGGTAAATTTGTGATTTGGGTCTATGTATATTAAATTTACTTGACTCTAGCCTGGCACTTTAGCCATGACAGACATACAGATAGTCAGACAGACAGATAGAAAGACTGAAACATTTTAGTTAAATGCATTTAATGTTGTCCATGGGCTGCTGTACAGCATTGCTATTTCCTTTCTTATCAATTATTAAATCTGAATTTCCTCAGCAATAGCCTGTTCCTTGACATAGCATATAAAAAAAAATAGGAGTGAGTTAACGGTAGTGCATTATACAGAAACTGAAAGTCAACTTCCACTTTTTCCACACTCTAACTTAGGCTGTAAAAGGGAACTTCAAAACAAAAGTGCCCTTTTTGGTCATCATTGAAGACACACGTCTGGGCTGCAGACAGCAGCTCTGTGTGCAGAAACCCATGATTATACACGACTTTCCCATCACCGTGTGCTGCAGGCGGTGTGACATTCAACAGAGTTCACTGCAGCAGCAAACTGTGAAGAAGCTGCACTCTGCCAAAAACACACAGCGGGTTTGTGATGAAGACTGAAATGAGGAGTAATATCCGGTGTGTGAAATTGTTATTCGACATCAACAGTACATTTGTCCTGACTGAAGATAAGCTTCATCCTGACTGAACAAAACTCAAATTTATATGTAAATCCACTTCCTGAATTGAAAATAAAGTTATTCCTTCCTGAGCTCTCCAAAGTTTGAAGAAATCTATCACATTAACCTTTAAATATTTTTAGTGTTTATAGCTGATACTCTTGTGATCCTAAGCTTAACTACGTGAGAAGACAAGCTTAGTGTTTCAGTTTAGATTTCATTTCAATTTGTTATCAGCTAAAATAATTTTATAATTGGGATAATAACTTGGTTATAGCTGTCAGTGTGAAATAAATGCTTACTGCTGCTTACTGTCCGCTGCTTTTCCTGACTGTAATTATCTTATTATTCAATTAGTCTTTCTTGGAACAGAGCCCTGGCAGGAGCCCACTCACTCTTCTAATGTATAATTATTGATGTATTTATTGATGTTTTCCTCGCTGGCGTTGATGACACACATACGTACGTAGAAAAACTTTGATCATGTTTGTGCAGATTAAAAACACACTAAAGATTCTGATCGAAACATCACCGCAAGTAAATGCAAGAAAGAAAGAAAAACAAAAACAGATCAAGGTGAAAACTACCATAAAATCAAAGGACAACAGAATTAGATTATGGTGAAGTCAGAAGGATGAAAGACACGTGTAATACAGCAGTGAGGGAGAAATGCTGGTGGACTTTCTGTGACTGATGTCCAATGATCATTTCTTTTCAAAAAATGTGTTTGTGTTGTGTTGAATGTATTCATTTTGAACTGGCATTAATAACCAGTAGCTCTGTATCCGAGCTGTTAACCTGTGTAGAGTCCTATTTCCTTCTATACGTTTTAGGTTACAGAACCACACCCACAAACTGTGATGGACATTTGCATTTGGCACTTTGAGTTTAATTCGGCTTACTTCACACACACCATTATTCTATACTTGCTTTCATCTGCATCTAAACAGTCTAAACTCTAGACCTGGACTCTGCATCACTCAGTTTTCCACACACTATAATCCCATATCACCGAATCTGGCCTTTTTGACAGCAGTAAACGATTTACTGTATCAGCAGATGGTTTTATCCCGTATGAGTAAAATGTAAGAGCTTATATGTCACCAGATGTTTAAGTGTGTTATAAGGTCACCGTGGTAAAAACTGTTTTTTTCCCTTCAGAAAATATATGAAATCACGGCCACATGGGAAGCTGTACAGACTGTCCCCAAACTTTTTTCTTTATGGAACCAATAATTTCACCCAGTTATCTCCTGTACCTTGCTTAAACAGTTACTTAAAGTAAAAAAATAATGAACCCAGCAAATCCTACAGGATAATGGCAATAATGTTGAGTCAGATATACTTAGGGGCGACTGTGGCTTAGTGGTTTGAGTGGTCAGAAGACTAGAAAAGTGCTATAAAAGTACAGGTCCATTTGCTTAAATGCCTACTTAAATCTAAGATGGCCAAATTACAGCCAGATGCTGTTTTTTTAAATAAACTTGAATCTGGCTTGAGCATTGTACATTGCACATCCTAGTTTAAACACGAGATGTTGATTAAATTATCTCAGACTTTTGACAAGTATTCTACTATTTCTGCCTGATCTGTGTGTTACATCTTAATATTAGACATATTTACATCTTAACTTTTCATTTGCATCATAACCTTTTCAGTGGGCCTTTGGGCCATGAATATAAACCAATATTTGGTCATTTCTGCCTGTTTTGACTTTACTTATTTACGCATAACATCATAGTATTTTAAGTGGGCACTAAGACCATTCATTATATTAGAGTTTTAAACTATTGAATTCATTTAAATTTAATTGAAAAGCATCAGAAACACAAATACCTTTTGTTATATATGGGCACACCAACTATAATGTCACATGTAAAACTGGTCGGTAGTGATGCATAGTTATTTTTATAGAACATTAGTTTTCTGTGGCAATTATTATTCTGATAAACAGAACAGCTAAGACCTTGATGCAGTCTCAGCATTATTTGACACATTGTGTGACATATTCCTAAAAAAACTAAAGAGCCATTTCTGCTTTTACCTTGTTTGTCTGTTGTTTGCCGCATCCTCATAATGGCATGCAAAAGGTTATTATTTTTTCTATTGCATACGGTACCCTTCTGACTGACAATAACTCACGGAAAATACCTTAGAAATCTGCATTCTTGTTATAATATCAGCCTCCCTCTTTTCCTTTCATTAAGTTTATTGAAGCTGAGCCAATTGTTTTTGGTGAAAGCATTTTATGTCCGTGTGTCCGAAGGAGAGGGGGAGAGAAAAAACAACCATGATTAACAGTGTTTTGTAAAAGCAACACCTGGAAGAAAGGCGGTTATCAGCTTCACTGAATTGAAAAATTATGAATGATTCGCTAAAGATTAGTTGATTTTGGTGATAGCATAAATGAAGGGGCTGTTGACAACAGCATTAAAAACATTCCCCGTGTCTTTCTTACCTCTGAAACGCCAACTAACGAACAAAAGCAAAATAGATAAACGAATAAACCTGATAAACCAATGCAACAACTGAGGAGTATAATTTATGATACAAATCTGTGGCATCTCATGAGAAAGGCAGACTATGATGGCATGTTTTGATCGTGTCTGTTGACTTTCTAAAAGTTCTGATCCTCCGAGAATAAAATTCTCGAAACTCAAAGATCCGCACATAATGTTTCACAGACGTGTTGCGTCACTCACGTATCTGTCTTTTCCAGCGCGTCTGCCCTCCTCTACTTTCATCCCTTACTTGACATGTGTCCATCATGCTCCCCTGCTGCAGTAATTTACACTTCACAGGCATACCGCCTATGGCGCGCAGCTCTGCGGTAGGTGTGATGTGGTTTAATCTTTAATGGCATGACTATGGGTGCTCTGGAGAGTGTACATCCTGTGATAAGGCTCTAACTGACACAAGGACTACCTTGTAATCACAAACGGAGGCCTTTGAGATGAAGGTGCTGCCTACTGGCTGGCAGCTGAAATGCTTTCCCTCTGTACTGATGTCAGGAGTGGCTTAAGATCTGTCTCATGAGGGAAAAGTAGAAATGTTAAATACAAGTTGTCTCCTGCTTTGCCCTCTCCTTCGCTGCACTCTATCTCCATTATCTCCATGATTAAGCGTGACTTTCAAGATAAAGGGGAAGGACTCTGCTTTTAGCCTATGCTTTGAACGGTGCCCACCAAATGGCTACTATACATCAGCTTTTATAACTAAGAAAGCTTTCTACAAAGTCTCCATTTTTCCCACAGTGCTGCAGTCTGCTGGTCTGTTGCCATCGACTACCAATACCAAACTGCGAGTAGACTGAAAGATACACCCCCGCATCCCCTTCAAGGCAGGGGATCCAACACAGGGTCCCTTATTTCAGCAACGCTGAGAGAGCCTCGACCCAGATCTATTTAATATCAAATAAGATGCACACAAGGATTGTATTGTACTGGTAAAGTACATTCCTGGGCCATATTTTCCATTTAGTTCACATCAGTGTGTATACCAGATTATTTTGGACCAGCGGACGCATCAGGCAGCAAATTCTAATAGGCATCTGTTATATCAGCACAGAGAAAACCAGATCCAAAAATAATAATAACATTTCCAGCAGGGTTTCCAAATGGGTCTCTAAACAGCAGAATTTACTGCCACGGTCTCTAAAATAACAGATGTTAGGAACGACAAATCCCATCAGAGCAGAAAGGTGAGTAACGCGGACAGCTCCTGCATCCCATGAGGGTCCAGGGATCGGGTCCCGGGTCAGCACCTTGGACAGCGGTCATGACGCTCTGCTGCAGAATGTTCCAAATGATCAGGATCACCCTGATCCTCCTATTGTTGGTTCACCTGGCTAAAGCTATCTGATACAACAGCAATGGATCCTACCTTTATGAAGTTTGTAATGTCTAGAGGGGGGATGACAACATTATTGTCATTTCAGAATCTGTAAATTGTTGTGATGTTGCAATGTATTGTGTGAGAGATCTTTCTAACATTTAGTCATTGGGGTTGACACATTTACTGAGATATCCAGTTGCAAAGCACCGCTGGACTGTGTGTCTATCAACATTACACACACACACACACACACACACACACACACACACACACACACACACACACATCAAGTAATGTCAGTCTGTTTTAAAGTGTAGCGTAGAACATGTTTGGACACATGGTTTGATTATGCTGTGATGTGCGTACTATGATGAGTTTTGTACAACATTTATTTTAGCATATGTGCACATTCTGACAAACAGAAGACTGGATGTAGATCTGTGAGCTAATTTATTTATATTAATGTTATTTTTTTGCTTTTCTTGCATTAACAAATAGTATTGGGATTAAAAATATATTTTTTTTGTTAATGCTCCTTTTTCCTTTATCAGAGTTTTTCTTACTTTGTATGCTTTGGCATGCCAATCAAGCAAATACAAAGAGAAATTCTAAAATTATGACATTGCTCTGTTAAATGGCTACCACTTTAGGATGCTGTGTTCTGAGTAACTGAACCAAATTAAGCCTTTTTCAGACTTTATGAACTGAGCAGCCAATGTTTTTCCTTAGTTTTACTGGGTCGGCTCTAGTTCAGCCACAGTATTGGAGTATGTTCAACTTAATGACACAGAACGGTTCGCCTTAAGGTTTTATGCCACAGCAGAGGCTAAATGGATTTGTTCTTATTTCCTTCAATGAGTTTATTTCTACAGGGTTTGGGGCTGCCTGCAATGTATTGTAGATTCTAAAAATCTGACAACTTCAAGAAAGTGGCACACATCTTGCAAAGTTTGTAGTATTTTACTTTCCGTCTTCTCCTTCACTCACCATCCTATCTCGGGCTAAGCTACACCTCTGGTGTATTACCCTCTTTGAGATTCATGTATCATGTTGCGATAGTTTCATGTGGGCTACTGTCTTTGAGAGAGAGAGTGAAACAATGCATCTCGGTGGTATAAGCCCCTTAGTCTGTTTATTAATCAATCTAATCATAAACCAGTGTTCTGATTTGAATTAATCTTGAATCCTGTCCCGATGAGGCCTCGTCGGTGCTTACGTCAGCCCGTGACCATGTTGTTTGTCAGCCCCTCCTGTTTACATGACACATAACCACCTGAGAGCGGTGACATCTGCCTTTGAAAATGTTCAGGTCTTGGAGGTTTTACAAAAGGGAGCGCGTTAAAGTCATTTGTGCAAAATTGGGCCAGCAAACTGGTGAGCGCTCATCTTTCTGGGACTGCCAAAACACCTGACCAGGCACCTTGCAGGTGCACACCTTTGATCCATTCAGCTGTGCCAACAACTGTTCTGCTGAGTAATGTTCTCAACAGAGTGCATATTTTCACTTTGTTGCATCTGCAGTCTGTTTTTGCTGTAGGGCACTCGCATCACGCATACACAATCTTCTCTCCCTTTCTCTTTAGCCTTCACTTTTCTTCAGCTCGTCCTTTAGTTTTTCTCTAAATGAAATGGGAATTATTTTCAACTTTATCTTGCAACTTCTTTAACCCCAATTTGGTTCACTTACTGTTGCTTGCACTTCTTTCCCTTTTCATTTAACATGCAAAAAACATGAACCAATTGGTGATTTTCTGCGGATAACTACAAATTAAATCTTGTTAGTTCCTGTACTACTTCATGGGCACACTGATACAGCTCTTTGTGACTTTTTTTGATTTATATTGAATCTAATGGATCGGATAGTGGTCATAGTTTTTAGTTTAGTGTGAGACTGTTTTACAAGTTTTTCTTTGGCCTGCAATTACAGCTATGGCCACAACAGCTATGTAGTCACACAACCTGCCGATGTTCAGATGTCATAACCATTATAGCTGATGTATACCCTACATAATGATACAAAATAAGTAGTTAAGACTTTAATTCATATAAATGTATATACAAATTAAGAAGTTATTCATAAGACATTATAACACTGTTTTTATGCAAATGTATGAATAACCAAATATAACATTCAGGCTGATAACAACGGAACAAACTACCTGTTTACACCTATCACACTGTGTTATCAAGTATTCATTAACTATAATTTGCACCAGGTAAAGAAAGATACTTCATACAAGCATCCACGAGGAGAAGGAGTTACCTAGATAAGTTTATTACCAACAATTGAACTGATTGAAATATAATGGTGTACAATACAAGTAATACACAAAACAAGCTGTCAACAATGTCTATTATATCCAGGGTCAGACTTCAGGTTCTCGTCATCATTTTCTTTTCGGATTGTCTCCCTCCAGGTGCTTTCCTTCTGTGTGTTGCTTCCTCATCAAACAGATTCTCAGCTCGAGCACATACGCTTCCTTGTTGAAGATTTTCCTAAATCTGCCACAAGCATTTTGAAATACTTGAGTTCTTAATTACTTGTCAGAACTGGGTTGATTGCCTCTTAATACCTCCTCATGTTTGTTTTTCTCTTTCACTTCTCCGTAATTGTTTCAATGTTTTTTTGTTACTCAGACCACTTGCAGCTTCTCAGATAAAGCAGAACCTCTGAACTACACAACAATTTTATGTCCTGTTAACTCCACCTAGAATTGAGTGTTTTGACACTTAGTTAGTGTACTTACAGATTTCTGCTGCACTGTGTCATTAGTTTCTCCCTTTGATATATTTCTCTGAGCCTCCACCCTAAATTGACTTTATTTTACCTTTTTGTTGTTACCTTTATAGTTTTCAACTTTTCAACAAGGAAGAGAAGAGTTGCTGGAGTGAACCTCAGCATTGTTGTAAACTTGCCAGATGATTTTTGGCCTTTGTGATGTTATGAAAAAAAGATATATTAAAATTAATAATGTCAGAGACAGCATGATAATACAGCAGATTGTCAGCAGGAGTACAATAAATGTGTCACTTCTAGAACATCTAAATGAAAGTTTCTAAATGACGGAGAAGTCAAAGTGATGGCATTCTTTTCAGTATTCATATCCTGCACTCTAACTACAGTGCTTAATCCTTTTCACATATTGGGACACAGCAGTGGGATGAGAAGACTCCCTAATGGGAATGGATCACTGTCGCCATGGGAGAAACTTAAATGAAAGAAAGAAAGATGAGCAGGAAAGGAAATATTGGCACTGTGACTTTGACATGTCAGTTATCTGCTTGTAAAAAGCCTGAAGTTTTGGGAGCTCGGGTCTGTGCAGCTTCCAAAGTTTAGTATATTTTGTAAAATAATGGAAAATTGTTTTTTTTGCCTTATTAAGTTGCAACCTGTGAAAATAAGTTTTAATTAATCATTAAGATTGTAATATCAAACAACTTTTCGCCCATGGATTCAGGGGTTTACAAAAGACAATTTCATGTGTGTATTAGATACAATAATAACTTTATTTATATAGCACCTTTAAAAACAGAGTTCACAAATTGATTTGACAGACAAAACAAAATAAAAGTAGGGAACAAGACAATATGAGAACAGAAAGTCCAACAGCGAAGCCAAACAAATGGAAGACAAAACTAATGTAAAATCTAACGACAGATAAAACAGTGCTTTCGATAAAACAATAAAAAAGCAAATCAATTCAATAAAAAAGCGTATTAAAAGAAAATGCAATAAAGAATCATACAAACAAAAAGAATACAATCAAATAAAAGCAATAATAAGATGACATTACATTAAAGCAAATTTGTAAAAATGGCTTTTAGAATGATGGCAAAAAGCACGGTCATCGTTAGTTTTAAGCCTCGACTTTGGAACAGCCAGAAGGGCCCCACCTGAGGATCTTAGTCAGCGAGCTGGTTTATATGGGGTCAACATTTTGGGGCCAGACCCATGCGCACTATAGATTTGTAAGACAAAAGCTTTTCACGAAATGCAGACATAGATTTCACGACAAAGCTAATCCTTTATGTTCTCTCATCTGGCAGAGTAAAAACCAGAGCAGGTCAGTGGCAAAGATGTGAAATGTGGCATTTTTTGTGTGTGATTCGCAAGGTGAAAATCTCTAACGATAGATGGCAATAAAAGGCTGCTTTTCAGTGAAACGAATCACATCCAAAAAAATAAATCAAATTGAACGTTTCCTGTCTGGCTCGGACCACAGAAAATTAACTGCACTTTACCTGCGACTGCAAACTGATTAAGCCACCTCACTCAGTCACTCTGGATAAGCGCTTCAGCTGAACGATAGTTGGTAGCAGGAACAGAGTCGGCTGAAGAGAAAGCTAGAAAAAGAAAGAGTGACAGACAAAGGCAGTGATGGACAGACACCGAGAATAAAGCAGAAGAAAGACGGCAAAGTGAGAGAAGTGAAGGAAGAAAGAGACGGAGCGGCAGGGCAAAGAAAGATGTGCGAGAAAGGCTGGTGGGAATGAATGGGAGCTGAGAGGATGTTTCTGGAGGCTGTTTAAGAATTAATCCAACAGTGAGCAGTAAGCAGAGCACAAATACATCACAGCCAACCGCAGAGCTCCCTGTGCTGAGACAGCTAAAAGGGAATATTATTAAGATGCAAATGTGGCCCATTTGCTGAGGTGCAAAAGCTCGGATTGGAATTTTTGGATGAGTGTGTGTGTGTGTGTATGCAATAAATCACACAAGGACAGGTAAGGCCTCACACACAGCACAGATTAGATATATAAACACACACTTTGTACTCCTATTGTGAGGAACGTCATTCATTCCCTAGCTCCTTGCCCTAACCTTACACTAACTTTAAAACATAATTCTGGTTTATTATAACTTGGGTCTATTGGATCTATTAGTTTAGACAGTAATTCCTTGTGGTTATTGTTCT
Organism: Ophiodon elongatus; assembly: GCA_016806645.1. NCBI lineage: Eukaryota > Metazoa > Chordata > Actinopteri > Perciformes > Hexagrammidae > Ophiodon > Ophiodon elongatus. Next base: position 2,168,307 of record JACSYO010000412.1, read on the forward strand.
GATTATTATTATAATTTTTATATTTATTATTTTAAGTAAATGCTGAGATCTGGGAACACAGCAACATCTCGACAACCAAGTTTGATGAGACATATAACACAAGCAGTCAGACGGTCAGACACGCAAACCACTAAACCACTTTGTTTGGAGATAAAACTGAAAATGCACGTCCACCTGTAATCTGTAATCCCTCAGTTATCCTTTATTGCATGTGAACATGTAGACAGGTTTGGTTTTTCTCACTGACGGCTGTTTACGCGGTTGGAGAAACTCGGCAATCAGAACTATGGTATTAATATCCTTGAAAAATGCAGGCAGTAAAATGGCCACAACAATGGTGAAAAGCATGAATAAGAGCTTATTTCTTAAATTAATGTGAAAAAAATAAATAATCCAACAGCTAATGCAGCTTCCATGACATAAAAATTGTAAAATGTTAGGGAAAAACAAAACGCAAATTGCTCCCCATCCCAAACATAAACCAGCTAACAGAAACATAATGTCAGGATGAAAGAATAAAGTGCAACAAACTACTAATTCAGTCTGATAATCACCTGACTCACTCTCAAGGTCTGAAGCTGAAATTGGTGCTCACTAAGATAGAAATACAGCAGTACACACAAACACACACGTACCTAATTCAGCCCACTCTGAATAAATTACTCCTCCTACATTTAAAGGCTGGAAGCGTTCGCCATTAGTTCTCTGTGACCCAACTCCAGACCCCGAAGGAATCCGAAAACTATGGCAGTCACAAAGGAACAAAAGTTCTTTAGAGAACAAACCATTTCCCCGCAGGAAAACGTCTTCTCTAAAGGCTCCTCCGTACGTTCACCATGTGCTCATTTTTCCAGGTGAGCACTCAATTCCACCGAATGAAGCTTCGGTGGGCCGTCTGAATAAACTTTCATTAAAGGGTTTCAGTCAAATAGTGAAATTTCAGCTGTGCTGCTAAATGAGAGATGAGGATTTGAACATGAGTCACCTTCTCTGCTGCTCAGCATTGTGTTGCTGTCCTTTGTATGCGCTGATTGCTAAGCATGAATCAAAAATGCCAGCTTATTCCACTGTGGTAATTATTTAAGCTTTTAAGTGTTGCTGTCTCACAGTGGCAGTTTAATGCCTCCATTATAATTACAATTAGTGTGATAGGGCGTCCCACCACCAGAAGGTCACCAGCTTGATTACAGGAAGGACCAACGTGTCCGTCACCATCAAAGTAGCCTGAAGCTAAAACACGGTATTAAACACACTCTAATTTGAATATCCTGTTTTAGATCGTTACCTTTCTTAGTAATTATTTGTCATGTTTGACACACCTGAATAAGTCAAAACTTTCACTGTGGTTTGGTATTGATATCTATCTTTTTGTTATATGAAGAAGTGGTATTGTTAAAGGGACAGTTCACCCCCAAATCCAAAATACATATTTATTCCTCTTACCTATAGTGCTGTTTTTCAATCTAGATTGTTTTGGTGTGAGTTGCCCAGTTTTGTAGATATCGGCCATAGAATGATGTCTGCCTTCTCTATAATATAAATCGGACTATATGGCACTTGGCTCGTGGTGCTCAAAGTAGCAAAATAATACATTTGAACTCCAGAAATCATGAATCGGTTACTCAAGATAATCCACAGACCTTGTTGTGAGCAGCTTCATGTAGAAACTATGGTTGAAAGAAAATAGCTCCTACATAAAACTGCACACAACAAGGTCTGTGGATTAAAACAATCTAGTTTGATAAATAGCCACATAGTTAGGAGGAAAGTTATGTATTTTTTGGTTTTGGGGTGTATTTTCCCTTTAAATGATGCAGTAGACTCTAATGTTTCTGTGATGGGGAAATTTGATGTTCAGCAGTATGGCAGTGCTGAGTAAATCAAGGACTAACTGTTTTGATTGTCTTTACAGAACAATTTGTTTTCATTACAAAACAAAACACAATGATCGGTTTTATGGTTTTGGGAGCTGGTGAGGGCTTTTGTCCAACAAGGACAACAAGTCCTCCAAATTAAAAGGATTAAATACCTAATTTGTCCATCCAGAACAACACACATAAGTGTTTCGAATCTGATGCTCCCATCAGCAGGATCAATTCAAAAGTTCTATTTACATTACATCACATCTATTTGGCAGATGCTTTCGTCCTTGCAATAACAGCATTCAAACCATGTCAGAGCAAGAGCGAGATATAGTCAAAATTGGAGTGAATCCCTTTTAAACCGATAGCTAAAAGCATGTTCACTGTTTTGTTTTGTGTATTCTAGAAATGAGACAAAAGCAAGGTTGTTGAGATGTACTGTAGTCTGAAACGCCGTGTTTTTAGCCCACGACGGAAGATGGGTGGTGACTTTAAAAGTAAACTTTTAGGGTTCGAACCAACCGCTCCTCACACTTCGCCACTCTCTTTAATCAAACAACACTCAGTTCTACCTCATTAGTTGCACTTAACCTTCGGCTCACAGTTGGGAAACTCTTGCACAGTTCAGCACCACGGACAGCACCCGGAGCGTTTTGATACAAGACAGCTTTTAATAGTCAATGTTCTCCTCTGGCTGGGTCAAACACGTTCAGATTCAACCTGATGGTAAATCCGGAGGCTGGAATTTTTAGTGAGGCTGTGGTCGATGGCGTTAAAGTGTGAGTGCATGTTCTCCCATATACAGAAATGTAACCTTTATTTAAACATGGCCCCTCTTTCACAAAGGTGTCAAGTATATTGAGAAAGGAGTCAATCATATAATAATAATACTATATATATATATATTTCCTTATCCGTCGCAGTAAATCGAATTGTTCTTCACAACTCTGTCAGTCACAAAAGAAACTATACAGAGACAAGGTAATTTCACATGGCAGGTAGAGAGATCTTAATTAGGCCTTTGACAGTTGAGTACCATGTGGCAGACTTCAGCTGTCATCTAAACTCTGCTCCGGTGCCACGAAGATTGATTGTGATGGTGTAATTAATTTTATAACTGGGTTATCTAGAATATATTTAAATTTATGGTTTCTCTCCTGCCCAGAGATGGAGTGTGGGTCAACTTTCTGACTCTGCTTTTGTAAGATTTTAAAATGAACTGACCCCTTTTATTTTAAATTGAAATATAATAGTAATGTCTCACTGTTTTGATGATGCTCCCGTGTCATGCTTTACAATTAGTGTTGCAGAATTCAGGTTCTTTAAGTTCACATAGAATAAAATTGGCCTTTATGGAGTGCGGAAACTGTAGTGAGTAAAAAGTTGAAATAAGATGTTATGTGACCATACAAACAGAATAGAGTGGTTTTATATTTTTGTTGAGATTCTTTTCTCAGGAGGAGTATTCTTACTTGAACAAGCTGTTTGGAAATTGTCACATTGGGCGGCATGTTCTGACCTCTCTCAGCGTCAAACTCTCACGTTGTAGACTCACTAGAAACATCTGCAAGAGTTGGAGTCATGCACTTCGGGATTAAAAGGGATTTGAAGGTGTCTGCATCCCAAAAGCGCTCTGGTGTTTAATTTAATGTTGCTGCTGTAGCAGGAAATTGAGCTGTGGAGACCAGAGCCGACACGCACTGATGCAAACTGAATGCAGGTATGACTGTACGTTAGTCTCACCAGAACATTCAGTTTTGTTGAATAGAATTGCACACTGGCCTTTCTGCGTGGATAGTTGTATTTACAAACACAACAATATGTAATTTACACATTTATTCATTTACAGTATATTTGAATAATGTTGTGTGTATATCCACTGCCACTCAGCACCTCCTTGACTTTACTTTCTCTCTGCTCAGTGATCAATTCTGTACATTATGCCCCATTGTGATTGGGTTTGCTGTTTAAAAGATGTGATATGATTAATGTGATTGGCGGGGTAGTTAATGATCACTTATCACTGATCATGTTCCTCAAACATCAACTCAACGTGTTATTTAGAATTGCAAGTGGCAGAGTATGTCACCGTGATTGTGTGTTTCACGCCATAATAATGGAAACATCCTCTGTTCTTTGTGGCTTGTCATTAACACAAATTTAACACCTGTTCATTGAAAGCTGTGGTAAAAAATTTGGCAATAACAAGATGTTCACTAAAGTTTGTTTAAGGTTTTGACCTCTATAACGAAATAAAAGATACATGGAATTGAAAACATAACTCGCAGTAGAAAAAGTTTTGTCATGTGGGAAGATGTGACCGTGGGAGTCTAAAGTTCATGTATCTGCTCTTCAATCTCTACACTGTCACTGCACCGCTCCAATATTAAACTTAAGCCTATGTCAACTGATAATCTTCTTGGGATTCATTTTTCCAAAATCCCACAGATGTGGTAAAGTACAAAGAGGTTTCTGCGAACATGCAGAACAACAGAGGCTGCATCTATTATTTACAGAACACAACAGCTCAGTATCCCTCCAAACTCTGTCTGATTACTGACGAAACACAAAAGGCTAGAGGAGGATAGATAGAACATTTCCTTCCTAACACAATTAAAAAAACACTGCAAGACTCGCAGCTGGGTAGCTCGCAGAACCCAGTGTGCAAATATCAGAACTGAATAACACACACAGCAGGGATAAGGTAGCAGTATCAGTAGAAAGTAGAAACAGATGAAACACAAACATCTGCAGAGGTTAAAAGTGTAAACGTGATGTGAGGCTTTGATGCATTTAATATAATTCGGAAGTTCCTCGTGAGAATGTGTGCGATCGTTATAAGAATTTAAAATTGACTGGTGAAAAGTCAGGATTACTTGGAGAAACATGTTTTTTTATTTAACAGTCTACTTTTATAATTTTTAAATGAATGTAAGATGTTCATAAAAGACATTCTTTAAGTAACTATGTATAACAAGTATGATGCATTTCATTTTAAAAAAATGGCCATTTTAATTTTGTATCATTGGTAAAATTCTCTTTTCCATTCAACGCAAAAAAGAAAAAAGATGTCAACTAATCTGTCAACAGGTTTTTAAGTTGCGTCATCTAAGAAACACAAAATGAGTAGAAAAAAATAATCATAAGAAAAATACTTAAAGAGTAAGTTCACTAATTTGGAAATAGTGACAAAACATCTTAGCTGAACATCCAGCTTTTTTTCTGCGCTTTCACTCGAACAACTTGAAAATGACAGTTTCAAATCTCAGCAAGTAAATGTGCTAAAATGAAGTGAAATCAGTCGCTACCTGGAAGGAAGGACATCTTTACAGTGATGGATGGATTGTAAATTACACAAGATTTGCTGTAAAAACATACCAAACCACCAATGTTCTTTAAAGGATAAGGCTCGCATTATACAATATTTTTGCTATTGTCAACAAAAGACCGATATCAGCTCCAATATCCAGATCTCGATACTTTCCAACTTCCCTGCCCTGTCTGTGGCACTCAGCCTCAAACCCTCTCGTTAGAAGACGTAAATCTTCACCAACAGCTCACATAATCTATTCTTTTTTTTTAAAGGCTCAGTAATTTCCCAAGACAGCTGGGCGCTGTAGTTCATAGCCAACGTTACTCAAATAGGAGGAAATGATTCATTAGCTGGGGACTTTTTCCACATTTGGTGCTCTTTTATTTGCAGCAGCTGGACGGTGAATGTGTGATTGAGATGAAATAAACTACTGGGTGTGTGTTCAGGTAATGAAGGAACACGTCACCCAGTGCAACAGTGTGGCTCACTAGTGCTTTTAATAGTTTCTGGACAATAATGGAGCTCTATGGCACAGAGAAAGAAGATAAATTAGATTGTTGATGCTCACACAATACATAATATACACATAATATGATCAATTTATTGCTTTTTGTTTTGTTTTGTTAACAACTAAGAAAAAAACGTATTTTCCAGCAAACCGTTGTTTTCTTGTTTTTACAGGAGCACCAGTGGATGTGGTGAACGTGGATGCCTCCTCACATTGTTATGTCTGGTGAGATGAGATCCCACAGTGCTGCTGAAACATTTATGTGACGACGGCCAAACAAACCCTGAGATGTGGCCGTGCTACGCTGTGATCATGTTCACTGTCCGGTTCTGTGTTATTTCAGTGTTACTGTCACATTGTGTTCTATCTGCCTCTCTCTGTGGCGCATGCGCACGCGCACGCACACGCACACGCACACGCACACGCACACACACACTAGTACTTTCCTTGTGCTGTTGTAATCATGAGGACATTTGCATACAGCAGACTCATTCATTTCTTAAAACCCTGAAGTCAAATCTTAATTATTATCCTCATTGACCCAAAAAATCTCTCTCTCACACACTCACACACTCACAAACTCTCACACACACTCACACACACACACTCACACACACACACACACACACACTCACACACACACACACACACACAGACTCACACACACAGACACACACACACAGACACACACACACACACACAATCACACAAGTCTGCAAAAACAAAGATGTCTGCTCTTTCTGCTATTTATGTCCATAATTAATTCATGAAAGATGCTGTGTTTTTAGTCTCTTAGTGATGGATGTTAGTCATGTGACCTGACAGCTCAGGCAGAAACAGTTGGGTGCAAAGACGCTGGACAGCTGGCCACTCTGCGGGATGTGCGCTTTTATAGCATTCATGCATTTGTCTGAGACTCTTTGAGTCTGTTTTTGTGCAGGGATTTCAGTATATCCATATTTGCATTTATGGATTTGTGTGTGTGTGTGTGTATATTTCTAAGAGGTAGGCCACAAGGGAGGCAAAAAAAAGAAGCTCAGGCAACACATGAGGTGCACTTGATTATATAAGAGCAAAAGGTGATGTTGCAAAAGAAGAAGGAAGTAAGATGATGGAAGAAGGAGAGAAGGGGAGGAGAGGAGGACAGGAGAAAAGACAGAGGATGCTGGTGAGACTGAATGGGAGATCACTGTGAAAAAAATAATAAGAATTAAGAATTAATTTAAGGACTGCAATACCCAAAACTTCTGTAAGGTTTGAGCATACACTTTTGTTTTCTACTCTGTGATGTTTTCTACATAAAAACATGACGTGGGCCAGAGAGGATCTTTGTAGAAATATATCTCTCTCTAGAATGATTTGGAAAGAACAAACTCACTTCTTCAACTTTAGTAGCTTGATTTTGTGAAATCCATTGAGCCATCATTTGTGTTGCATGGTACGATAAAATGGGCGGCTTCTAGGACAGCAGGGCTTTCGACTTATTTTCATAGTCTACCACAGCTTTTGTGGATAATATAACTGTTCTAAAACACTTGGAATGACCTGCTTTGATTCAAAGTAGCATCATGACACTCGGATAAAATGTTATTCTCACTGTTGCGCTAACAAACCAAAAAGGAATCTTGTACATTTGAATATCAGAGGGAAACTCTCTCATTCAGATTTGTTATTTTTCGCAGCCTCTAAAATTAGAACCAAAGAGGCTCTGAAATGGTAATTCAATATGTGCATCACACTACCGCAGACTTCAACACGACTAAAGTAGAGCATCATCTTGGTTATGTAACCACGTCTGTCAGTCAGTCTCTCTGTCATTAAAATAGCAAATTAAATATTAAAGAGCGAAGGAATTAGAGGAGGCAGGTCCTGCCAATAATTGGTCCATGGTTACCAATGTCAGCCTCAAAGTGAAGAGATTTTGAATTTTTTGTTTTTATTTTTATAATAGGTTGATTGAGTTTCATGCTGCTTTTCATGAACAGATCTCTTCACATTCATGGAGTTCACACACATTCACACCTCACATCTGTGGAGTAGAACCAGTCATAAAGTGTGAAGTGCCTGCTTGTGTGTTGCTCTGGTTTATTTGAATCTAGCTTTTTAGAGGTGACGTTTCTTCTTCACACACTCATTTTTTGGCCAACACATTTTCACTCCCAACTCCTCACATACGGACGCTTGGTCAGGATCCCTTGGCACACACTTGCCAACCCTCCCAATATTCCCATGAGACTCAGGGTTTTCATTGTCCTCATGGGGCCACAATTAGCCCGGATTTATTCCAATTTATAACACTTTTTTTTCTTCTTTTCTTTTTATTATCACAACCTGTCACTGTACAGCCTGTATAAGCCCTACTGGACAACAACACAGACAAACCAAATGTCACTTCCTGCCATGTGCATGAAGTGGAAGAGAGATTCTCGCACCTCAGACGAAACATGGTTTGAGCTTGAGTTGGTCACAGAGCCCAAAGTGCAGCAAAAAGCCGCCGTGGCGTGACGCACACCACAAAATAAAGGGTTTCAGATTGCAAGTGGTGTTGTTAACGTTGCGTCTAAAAGGGCCTCCGGTGAGTGAGAGACAGAGAGATAAATGGAGAGTGCTAGAGAAAAACATACTCAAGGGGCAAAGCATGAATGAAAGAAAAAACCCTGATGAGTATTAGTTTTTGCCAGAGATTTACACAAGTTACCACCAGAGGGGTGAATTACAAGATCATTGCTCATTTCTAGTTATTCTCAATGCTTGTTATCGGTGCCACTTGGTCGGATTCCACGCAAAATCTGATGAAATCATGCAGGTTTACCAGACACTCCTTCAGCTCAGAGTGCAGCGGGGCCTCTGGCAGCGACCAGACCCCCGCAGACAGAGAGACCCAGACAAGACCCAGACAGCTGCTCCTCCTCCAGCCAGGAAGGAGCAGAGCATCTCAGTGCCGCTCGGCTGCTCAATTTTTCATTCTTTAAAAGTCACAAGAATACAGGCAACAAAGTCTCTGAAAATAAGAATTTCAAGGTTGGCAAGTATGTCTTAGTGTCACTTTCTTAAAGCATTAAATAGCCCGTTGGAGTCAATAAACCTCAACACGTTGTTACTGTTACATACATGATGAAGTTCATTACTCTTTGATTAGGGTTAGGCAACAAAACTAGCCTACTTGGTTAGGGTTAGAAAAATCATGTGTCACGTTAAAATAAGCATGTTTGTTACTAAACTTAAGTTACATACGTAAGTTTGGTACTTTAAGTAGGTTAGGTAAAACTGACGCTAGAGGGGTAAAGAGCCACCAAACTGCAGTATTTGACAAGTTGGGAATGAAAACACTTTGTACATTGATGGTAGTTTTCTATTTCCTCACCCAGATATAAAGATTCAAAGCACAACCTGGTGCTGTTGACATCTGACCTGAATGATGTTGACTCGACATGAATTATGATGAACAGCAGGACGTCCGAATCATTTTAACCCAAGGATGAAATACTAACAGTCAGTATCCTTTCACAATCAATAAAAACTAAACTCTCAATGACACACCAGAAGAAGAGTTCATAAAGCAGAATGTGATCCTAAACGGCACATTAAAACACATCATCTTTATTTAATCCACTCTCAGATCTGACAATGCTTTCAACTTAGGTATGTGACCAATAGAGAAACATTAACTAATGGGGTAGCTGAGGTTTGAAGTTGTGCCAGCTACGAACTACAAATGTTTAAATGTGTGAAATCAAAACCCTTAACAAGAAAACATATTTTTTATGTCTTCTTTTTCATTGTAAAGGTGCCCTTGAGCAAAGGACTCTAGGTGGTAATCGATAGAAAAAAATGTCAAAACTAACATATATGTATATATATACAAATATCTATACACATATCTATATATAGATATATAGATATATATATAAAACCTCAATCAATTGTTCGCTGCGCTGCTCTAAACTGTTTGAGTTGTATTCCCTCAGGTATACATTTTTTTTTCTTTCCAATATTCTTTTGATTCCAGGTGAAATAACCTATTTAATCTTTAAAAGGTATTGCGGAGAAGAAGAAAAAAAAGTATAGTGAAAAACTAAGATGGCCACATAAAAGGAGTTTAATGATACCGTTTATTTGTTGAGGGTAAACTCAAGATCTCATTACAAAACATTCCATTAAGACAAAACGTGAGTGGAGTCGACAGCCAGGAAGCAAAACCGCTGCCAAGCAGGGCTAGTCTATTTCAAATCTTATTGTTGGAGTAAAAGCATATACAGTATCTCTTGTATTGGGCTTTTGGGGTAAAAGTTAGTTATTTTTGTTGAGCTTGTGATGAGCTCTGTGCCTATGGTTCTTTGTTTGGAAAAAAACAAAAGCAAAGGCCTCCAAGTGCCGTTTGGCTTTCTTATGCATTTATATTACATTTATTAAGGAAAACGGAAAATTGTTACGTCCAGATATTTTGACTCAACCAGTTGACACCAGATGGCCAATGGCAACCAGTGATGCAGAAACAAGGCATGGATGCGTGTCAGCAATAGGCCTTACCATTAATGATTTTTTTTTTGTTGTTTTTTAACTCAATGAAAGAAAAGGTGTGGGGCCAGTTTGGTCTTGGCTTTGGCGAAAAAACCCTGAGATGGCAATTATTTAAGTACAAGACGAGAGTCCACACCGGACAACATGGCAGCATTGGTCACCTGGTCAGTCACACCCTTAAAGTAACCTGTTCACGTTTGCCTGTCAAGCGACCTCTTGTGGTTGTGCCAATCATGACTCCCAGGAGCAAAGGTAAAAGTAGTGTGGTGAGGTCAGGTGGATGATTTGACGTACGAAGGGTGTTACCTCCATAACACAGACATTTAAAATAAATATTTTTCATGAAGCGGAGGTAACAAAAGAGAGATGAAGTGTGAGGAGTTTGAAGTGCTAAACTGTACTGTAAATTTGTTTCATGTGAGTAATTGTCTTTCTCAAGGACATGATGCCAATATCACATAACGACAACTGGCTTGTTAGCATATTGTCATTTCCCCCCCCATGTCCCTGGGAAATCCTTCAGGTTTCTTTCAAAACAAAGTCAGGTAGTTGTGTTGGAACAAGGGAGTACAGAGGTGTAATCCCCCCCACAGGGTATGATTTGGTCTACGAAAAAACTCTAATTAAGGTTCAGGGCAGATGGCCATTCTGCTTAAACATTGATAAAGTACACATTGTGTCATCATTTCACCAAGATCACCAGATTTACCCAACCATAAAGTTGTAATCCCTGCGGTTGCCATGGTAACAGCCAGCGGGATTTAATAACACCGGTTTCGGGCAGCAAACAATCACTCGATCAGAAATACAAATGAAGAGCAATGTTGCATGTTGTTTTAATTAACTACTCAGTTAGTAACTGCAACTGAATCGGATTTCATGCTGCACACAGTGCGAGCAGTTTTCCACACGACAGCAGGACACAGTGGAAGGAGTTTGTCACCTAGCTGAGGATTTAGAGGTGTGCCGTCTGTCGCCTGCAGCTCTTCATCTTCAACAGCTCACTGTGGCTGCTCTTTCTTGTTGAATTACTCCCAGCAATATTTAAAACTGATCAAGTGTCAGAAAATGAAAAACAAAATTGCATATTTGATGAATGAATGCTGTCAGTGCTAACAGCGGTGATAAAAATCAATCTATTTCCTGTGGCTGCCTCCCAATATAAGCCTCCCACCGTAGGCTGTCCCATTTGCATGTAACTTAATACAGCTCTAATACGTTTGGAGGAGAGTGAACAGCGAGGCAGATTTAATGAGATAAAATTCCGAAAACACTGGTTTACATGCTGCATCCTTTCCTGTGAATCCCTTGTCCATGTGAAGTCAATTTTAATACATCACAGGAATGGCAGACTCCGACACTAACAATAAAAAAAGTTTCACACTACTGTGGTTTTATATACATGCTGTTTTGTTTTTGTTAATTTTATCTGATGAAATATAAACAAGCTCAAGCTGTGAGACATTTATCATAGATGAGCAGGAATTTCATAGCATATGCTTTCATAAAAGAATGAAAATTCTTTCCCAGAGAGAAAGAGAGAGAGAAAGTCCTTGCTGAAGGATATATATCTATATATATATCTATATATATCTATATATATATAGATATATATAGATATATATATCTATATATATCTATAGATATATATATTTATTTATATATCTAAGATATATTTGGGCAAAGAATCCAGAGCCCATAATCATACGTCTAAGCGAATCCTACAGTTCATTAGACACATTGTGGCCAAAAATATGTGGACTTACAACCCCGACACCCATATTTGATTGTTGAACATGTCATTCAAATACTCTCTTTTCTGGTTTCAGGCTCTCCTTCCTATTTTGGAACCTGCCTTAGGGATTTGATCCCATCTTTAGGGGGAGATAGCAGGTTAACAGTATATGCCAGATGTGGTATCGTCTGAAAGAACCTGGAGATTAATTTGAGATGCAGCACAGTGGTGTGTGTCAAGTTGTTCTAGTCATGAATCAGAAATGAAAAATAATCAATTATTAATTAATTAATCAGTTGATTAAAATAAATTGTGAATGTGTAATAGTGCTTAGATTATTATGCTGGAAGTATATGATGGCCATTCTCATGCTTCATCACATCTCATATGTAGTAGGCAAGGCTCCCCAGAAAAGGAAGTGTAGGCTCCTCCCCCAATCAGTGCCAGTATATAAAAGGCACCTGTTGTCATAGCCTCAATCCCTTTTGGCCCCTGTCCTGGCTCATGGTGAGGTTCAGAAATGTATTCATTGTCCTGTCGCACAATCTTAATGTGTGTTGTTTTGCAGCATGGTGTGCCCTTTTAACCTCTGTTTATTATTTGTAGGTTCACCTGCTGCTGTTTTGCTTTTACTTGTGTTGTGTGTTCTGCTGCTGTTTAGCTGCCTCTATTTTACCTGTTTGGTTGCTTCAAGTGTGCTTGTTTTATCTGTTTTGCATGGTTTGGCTGTTTTAACTTTATTCTGCATGTTTTGGGTTGTTTTTAATCATTTTGGTTGACTCCTCCTTTTAATAAACATTTTGTTAACTTTTAATGAAACACGTCTCTGTCCAAACTCGGTAACGAATCTGTGTGCTCTTAACAATTCAACACCATATATTATCATTGTTAAAGTTTATATTTCCTGGGGTGTAAGTCCCCAGGTGGCATTGCTGGTTCCCTTTTCATTTCAATTATTGGAGAATTAATAAAAATGATCAAAAATTCTATCAAAATATCCCATGTAAACATTTTTGGGTGGTTCGATGGCAAGCACTTCTGATTTTTTTAAACTGATCAGAAACCCCCATATTGATACAGGGGTGTCAACTTTTAAAAAAAATGGTCTCACTATCTGAAATGGCTACTATGGAGACTAACATCTTCACACATGCATACAATTGGGCTCATTGGATCCACAAGTCATCTTTCCAGCCTTACCCAATTTATGCAATTATAAGATACTTTCAGGGACCCCGGTATGTGGATATATTAAAATATAACATTTTAGGCTGGAGGCAAAAATAACCGAATTATACTGTATGCAAAAAATGGCTTGTTGCCTAAAAGTGCAAGTGCAAGTATCTGTAAGCGGGACACTTGTGGGTATTTTTATTCAGATATCTTGAGGTGAGAAGTCAAAGCACCCATTTGAAAATCGTCATGCCAGTTTTCCCTCACCAATATCTTAACTTTGAAGTGTTATTCGGCCCCATTCCCAACAAGCTAGTGTGACGCTACCAATGGATTCATTAGGTTGTCTAGTTTCATATCATACCAGTATCTTTAAGACTGAGCCCACTGCAGCCTCTTAAAGACTAATGTCTGTCGGGATCATGTGGGTTGGTGAAATTCCTTGAGTCATCAGGTCTGGTTCTCAGACAGTTCATCACAATGGTGTAGCTGGGGTTCTGAGCCGGCATTGTCTAAACTGACCCACTGGATGGTTTGTTACACAGAACCATCTGAGAAACCGTCATTGGAAATTGTTTGGGGAAAAGCTAGGTACTTTAAAATAATACTTGGTAGATGATTGGATGAATCATCTGTCAATCACACTTTTGCCAAAGCCAATTGGAAGACGAGTGAATATTTCCATCAAGAAATGCCATCAGAATTGCTGTTTCAGTGAAGAAATATGCAAGAACAAAAGTAAAAGGATAGGCGTGTCCACGCACTTCCGCCAAATTCTTTGTTTAGTAAAAGAATCCAGAGCTCAGAGAAATACACGACAAACTCTACAATTTATATAGTTTTTCTCCAATCTGCATCTCATAAGCCCTGTGATATTTTGGTCTGTTCACATCTATCTTAGTGTACTCACTGTAAGTGAGATTCATACTATATTGCCACTAATGAGCAACTTAGAGCTGCACAAAAGAAAACATGAAAAGATGGTCATTAAAAGCTCCTTCTCCTCCTCCTCACGAGTCTCTTTACAGAAGCGTTCATCTATCAGATAGGCAGGTAATCACACATGTTGGGAGGTATTTTAGGTCCTTTGCATATGTTAATGAGGATTTTAGAAAAGGAAAGTGAGACCCTCTCTACAATGGAGCTGAGAAGGTCAGACCATGATGATTTACATACTGAGTTGATTTCTGAAATGCAAAAGGGCATCCTGCACATTTTAAGCTCCCAAAATCTCACCATTTTGCATTTGGTGAAGCGAATCTAAGCACAAATGTCAACTTACTAGCTTTTGGTTTAAAGCTTAATCTTGTCCTTCAGCCATATGATACTAGTGGTGATGGATAGGGGGAGATCGTAAGCCTTGGCTGCTGTTGAATAGTCAAAACAATTACGTCCTATGTCTTTTCCTGACCACTTTTCCTCTGGAAAGAGAATTGGACTGCACTTACTTTTTCACAATTCATTTATTTATTTATTTTATCTGTAGTGTACAATTAAACGACGGTGGATGTTATTGTTGGCAGAATGGTGCGCTGCTGCAATTGTTGCTGCCACAAGAAATTGTGGGACAGTATTATATCCTTTAATTTCAACCAATTGATGTCCTATTCTGAATTAGATCAGAAAGGTAGCATTGCAGCATCTTTTCTAAGCCTTAAGAGAATTCTAACAGCTCTTATTATGGGTGCCACAAATACATGCAGTCTGGTCTAACTTCATGGCGTCAAATAGCGACGTGGAAGCAGTGGCGTCTTGATACAGATGTAGCAACATATGTAGCTTAAGTCACGTTACAAGCATACTTATTTTAAGCCAAACCACGATGCTTCTGCGAACCGTAACTAAATGGTTTCGTTGCCTAAACCAAATCGCCACCATCTCACAATGTTAACCGTGTGTGACAATGTCAACCAAGAACCTTCGGCGTGAAGATACTATGCAAAAGGACGCTCTTGCCCAAGAGGCAATGTATGACGAGTAGGGATGAGATCACTTTGATACTTCCAGGTCATTGCACGAAATAAGGAACCTTCCAAAGCAAAAAAGACTTTCCAACTGCAGACCCTATCTCTGTTTAAGGATGGCCTTTGCAATTTGATCTTTCAATGGCCGTCCACTGACTCCTGGTTGATGACCTCTGACCTGTTTAGGTTTGGCAAAGCTGATGTTTGTTTACCATGTTAATTCAGGGCCAGATTTACTGCAAGATTTACAAGGTAGGCCTCTCTCCTCATTGCATAAGCATTGAAGGGATAATCAGTATTAGTAAGGAAGATTAGAATATATTTAGAGGAGCTTGGATTTATAGCAAAAAAGGGCTTATTCTATGGGAAAGTCAACAACACAATTTTACTGGAAATCTTTTTCAGGATTGGTCTATGCAGCTGAGTTGACACGACTGCAAAGGAGCTGTGTAGACAATCTGTTAAGGCTAGCTAGTGAACCCAAGTGCAAGACACTAAGAGGTGAGGAGATCATTTATTGCAGGGCAAAAGGGATTGGATGAGAACTGGGAAAGAAGTGGATTGAAGGGATGACCGGATGCATGGGGACTGGTCTGGTGGCTGGTTGTGTCGAGCAGGGGGAAACCAGGGCTGAGTGGAGCAGAGAGTCATAAGTGTGGGAAGCAGAACCGAATCAGAGCAAAGTGCTTGTATGAGGCTTGATTACAGGATGCGATGCAGCTAGTGGGGCAGACACACAGGGAGAAAGAAAGGCTGCAGGGGGAGTCACACAAAGACCACCACCAACCGCATGCAGGTGTCACATGTCATTTAATGTGTTGTAAAAATGTAATCTGAAAGTCAGTCTTTTCCACAAAGTTTCCTGTTTGTTTTAGATTTCTTCCTGTCATATTTTGTCTTCGGTGTTTGCCATTACCATTATCGTTTCTAGCTGCGCTCAGCACTACATGATGTTTCTTTCAGCATCATAACAAAATGTTCAAATTGTAGTGTTCACAACACTAAATCAGCATTTCCAAATGTGTGTGTGAGTGTGTTTCACACTAAACTTATTTCAATTTTGACTGAGCGAAGCAAGTAAAGCTCTCCGTTGACTCATTGCCTCATCATTCATGATCAGCCTAAACTCACCAACAGAGAGGGGCTCTTTCAACGTTACTTCATTCTGTATGGTGTTGCATGAAGAGGGAGAGGAAAAAAAAAAAAAACATGAAAGGATTTTGCTTTTTAATTAGAAATTTGGGGTTATGAAGTACTTTGAAGATCCCTGCTGTCTTGTAAGCAGTTTCTGGGGTGTAATATTCCTTCCAGGCCCTGACCGAAGTCATATTTATTTTGGGATCATCTATATGTCAAACTCTTAATGCTCCCACTCACCATCGCTGCTAAAATGAATATTCCAGAGGCAAAAGCCAGACACTGCTTTTAGTGGATTTAAGATTATTTCAAAAATATATTTTGGACTTTTGAATTATTTTCGGACAGTGACTGCGGGAGTACTCCCAACACTACAATCATAACCGTCCCTTTTTCATTGTGTTTATTTATTTATCTGAATGACAACTCTTTCCTGAGGCCCTCAGTTTTTATTTTTGTTTTATTTCAGCAGTTAATGGGATTACCCGGACTGAATCCACCATATCATTAACAGAGTACTGCATGCTCAGTGTAACACCAACTACTGCCATGACTGCTGCATGTGCTGCAATGAGTCACAGACGAAAAGAATACACAAAAGAAGGAAAACGCCTAACGTTACAGTGGCTTAGTGGTGAGCAGGGTCGTCCTTCAATCAGACCCATGTCGATGTGTCATTGGGTGAGAATTGCTCCCGTAGCCAGCTACAGTGTATGAATGTGTATGAATGGTAGCTACTCCTGATGGACAGGTGGCACCTTAGCCACTGTCATCAGTGTATGAATGGGTGAATGATGTCATGTAGTGTTAAAGTGCTTTGAGTGGTAGGAAGACTAGAAATGCGCTATACAAGTACAGTCCATGAACAGTAGCTTCTGAGTATGTAGAAAGAGTCAAAGTATGTTGACTAAACTGGTGCTAAGCTCAAAACAGACAAACAGATGGATTTCAAGTTAAAGGAAAACTGTAAGCGAGCATTGAGGCTTGTGAATAAAAAAGAAAAAGAGGTGGTATGTGTGAAAGAATGAGAGAGAGCAGAACAACAAAGGTGACAAGTAAAAAGATGTCTGGGTTGTGCGAGTCAGAGAAAGCCATGCAAAGAGACTTAAATGAAAGGAAAATAGAGATAATATGGAATGACACCCGACAAACGACAGCGGCAGAGAGACAGATTATGGTGAAGGGAAAGATAGAGAATTAAGGAAGAGTTTGTGTAAGCAAATTAGTAAATGAAAGAGAGATGACCAAGGACAGGTGAAATTTGAACGAGACAAGACGGTGAAGAATATTTGGATGAATGATGAGAACAAAGAAAATGTCAGAGGAGAAATGGGATAAAACCTTTTTTTGAATGGAGCAAAACCATTTGAGGGAAGCTGACGAGACACAGGCTGTGCAAATGGCAGTCTCAGATGACTTCTGATATGGATTATTTGGGGGCTGAAGTTACAAAGGCTTTCAGTGTTGCTGCAGGCTTTCATATCTATTCAATATAAAAATGTTTTCTGGGAAGAAAACTTGTGAGTAAGATGAGGGGAAAAGTTTTTTTATAGTGTGTGTGTATTATTAAACCTTTATTTAACCAGATAAGTCCCATTGAGATTAAAAATCTCTTTTTCGAGGGAGACCTGGCCAAGACAGGCAGCAACATAAAAAACACATAGCTACAGACAGAACAAGACAAGTTAAAAGAAACTAAAGGTTAAGAGTGACATAACCAAGTTACTTTAAGAAACATTTACATTTTTGGGAATCTGCCTCTATTTTTTGTATAATGTCTTAATGAGGCAGGCTGATCCTAGACTGCATAGACCAACATTGGCCGTAATTTGTAACCACTTTAAAGCTCAGATGGCAATTTAAAAAAGGACCTTTCAGTGTGTCAAAAGTTGAACACATGCATTATGCCTTTTCAAGCACTGGGGATTTAATGAAGAGTGGGCATATTGTATTTCATACTGTAAGAGTATGAAAAGTCCTATTGATTAATTATTCATATTTTTTTAACCTAATAGGGTCTGTTTCTCTTTTTGCCCTTCAGTTTGAATAAATGGCTCTTGAGATATACAGTAATAGACATGATTAAAGCTTTCATGGGTGGACGTTTGTAATGGCTACATGTCAAGCATTTTGGCTGGATGGTGGTGTTGATGTCACAGTCTGGCTCTGTTCCCTCTGAGGTGAGGTAGTGAGGAATGGATTATGTAGCATCTTGTCTAGATCTCTATTACAATCACTTTGTGCTCTAAGTTCTGGGTTTTCTGTTTTTCACGTCATTCATTCAGGTTTAGTGTTTCCTGTAACTATCTTTGTAAGTTCACTCTCCCCTCCCCACCCTAACCCTCTCATTTCTTGTTTAACTTCCTGTTTTTGTGAGTTTTCCCACCTTTTAGATTGTCTGCCCTGCCCCACCTGTCTCTCGTCAGCCTTGCAGTCACCGGACCTCCTGCTCAGCTCACCACTTCCCCATCAGTCAATCACTTCTAATACCAGCACTGTACCTTTGTCAGTTTGTCTTCATTTCACACAAGCCTGAAAGCTATTTCTATTAAATCATTGCATAGTGGCTGCTGCCTCCTCGTCTTTCGGGTCCATTCCCTACTCTCCAATCATGACCATACAAATAGACCACTATGGACCCAGCAGATGGATTGTCTGAGGAGGAAATTTATGAACTCTGTTCTTCCCTCCTCGGCCTCTATGGCGAGTGGAAGAAAGCTCCCTAAATGCCAACCTCAAAACAGCCTCTTTGTATTTTCACAAAGAGGCTGTTTTGAGGTTGGCATTTAGGGAGGCCTCACCAATGCCATGGCTGAGGACTCGGGTCGGCTAGCCTCCAACCAGCAAGCCTCAAGCCTCCTTCATGCATCTTAGCCAGCTCCTCAGCCTCCTAACCTCCAGCTTGCTAGCCTCTGGCCTGCTAACAAGCAGCTAACTGGTCTCCAGCTCATGTTCCGCCAAGCCTCCGCTGCCCAGTGACAGAGTCTCTGCTCCCGCTGGGCCACAACAGTCCAAAGATCCTGTTCAGTGCTACACTGGTCCTACTTACAGCTGGGTCATCGGTGGCCAGCTGTCCCAAATTGCAGTGTTACAATGGGGTCCCGCCACCATGGCCGACCTCCAGTGTGGATTCTCCAGTCAACCATCCTCGTTGATGCCCTAAATTAGCTCCAGTGGCCAGAGTCCGGTCCAGAGCTTCAGTTGCCTGAATTCGGTCCTGAACTCCATCATCCTGAATCCAGTCCTAAACTCCAGCTACCTAGTCCAGCAGCCTGCTCCATGGCGGAGTCGAATCTTCTGGTGCCAACCTCTTGATCGCAAGTCTTGCCGTTCTACCCTCGATACTGGGGTCTCTTCTTCTGCCATGTCCATTCCCCCATTCTTCATTTCCTACTTGTCCCATGTCCCTTTTGTTCTTTGTCAGTTTGTCTTCATTCGTTTGGAGTTCAGTTCCGGTTTGCCCAAGTCCTTGCCTGCTGTTTTCCTGCCAGTTTTGTCAGACACAAGTCTATAAGCTATATCATTGCATCGTTTCCACCGCCTCCTCATCTTTCTCTGCGTTCGGGTCTTTCCCTGTTGCCTGCTCTCGTATCGTGACAGTTGAGGAGGTAAAAGAGGATATTAAATATATTAAAGTCGCTTTGACTGTTTTCATTGTCTCTTAATGGACTCCAAACGTCACCCTTTTAAACGGAAGCCATTGATTTTCTTCTGCAGGCCATTTAGGGAAAGAAGAGCAATATCTTTAACACCTGTGACATATCATTACTTTATAAAATCGTTATGGCATTCCTGTTGGCTGACAGCTCTGTATTTACAAGTCCAGTAGACAAAAAGCAACATTAGCATTAATTCAAAATCATGTTTGTGTCTATCTGATGGATGTAATGTCACTCACCATTTAATCTGCTATCTGGCTCTTTAGCTGCTAGATGTTACACTTTCATTAATAGCTAGTTTTGCAAAAACCAGAGCCAACATTTGCCGAACACAAAAGACATTTTTTAAACCAGAGGCTATTCTCGTGGTCGGGGACAGAAGGCTATGGCGTTTTACCGGGACAGAGGCAAGGTAGAGAAGTCCAAACAGGCGGGGTCGGCAACGGGAAACCAGTTGGAGGGTAACCGCAGAAAAGTCTGAGATAATGCGGAGAACGATCTGGCAGTAAGTGTGTGTGAGACTGTGGCTTAAATACTGAAGAGAGTAGGTGCAGCAGAGTGGGCAGGTGAGAGTGATTGAGCTGACGAGGTGGGTGTGACAAACAGGTGCACTGAATGAGCTGATTAGGTGAGTGAGAGATGGAGTGGCAGGAGAGAAGGGAAGTTGAACTGTGACTTTTGAAGGCAATTATGTTAAACTGCCAGATCAGAAAATGCTTGTATATGGGCTGTTTTGGAAAGCAATAGCAAATTAAATTTGGTTATTTAGTTGGTAGGACTTTAAACTGTAATGAGAAATGAAAGGAATCGTATTGTCTGATCACTAAAGTACTAGTTGAAGGTGTTTAACTTAGCCTATGACATTATTTCTGCCTCAAGCGCAGCTTTGTAAAGTGTGAACATGTGTGTCTGTGTGATTGACTGTCAGGGTCATTACTGACAGAGAGCAGATTGGGTTGATCTTTGTCTCCAGCATCGATAAATGACAGATTTAACAGCCCTTCTTTCTCGCTGCCACAGACTTAAGGACATAATCAGTGTGATGGCCGACCAGATGAAGTCACCACTATTTCTCTGCTGCCTCCTCACACACTGAGTCATCATAATCAACATGTCTTTGACTCATCATATTAGCATGGCTAGTTGGCTCACGTCATAGTAATAACACTAAAAGCCAATGATTAAGTGTTGAGTGATTTCGACAGCCCATCCGCCGACTGTCGCATTTCCCTCTTCATCTTTCCATTGTTCATTCATTTGCAGACCTTTTTTCCTTGTTTCTCCTCTCATCACCACTTTCTCTCCCCTTT
The DNA here is from genome assembly GCA_016806645.1 of Ophiodon elongatus. Classification (NCBI taxonomy): domain Eukaryota; kingdom Metazoa; phylum Chordata; class Actinopteri; order Perciformes; family Hexagrammidae; genus Ophiodon; species Ophiodon elongatus. Next base: position 2,189,489 of record JACSYO010000412.1, read on the forward strand.
TTCACAATTTGTCCCTCATCTCATCTCTTCCTCTCCACTTTCACTCTACTAACTACCACCCACGTATTGACTCTTTCTCACGCCTCTCTTTGGCATGCAAAACTACTCACTTTCTGACTCAGGGAAAACAAACTTCTCACTTTGTAGCTCAAAAAGCCAAACTTTGCCAAGGAAATTAAGTTAAAAACACAGAATCCACTTCGCCTTGTGTAAAAATACAGCGTGTGTGAAGTTCTCCAGCTTCTCCCCTGTGTTCTGCTGTGTTTTGAAGAAAGCAGAGTCACTATGATATTTCTAAGCGTGAATGTGGGAAGGCTGAATCAATAGCGACCGCATATGTAAACGACATGGAAATGTGTGTGTGTGTGTGTTTAGGTCTTTCACTGTTGGCCACAGGGTAATTTCTTTTCAGTTTCTCTCTCTTTTTTTCTTTTTCCCCCCTGTATCTTCATGAATAGGATCCCTACAACTCTTTCTCAAAAAAATAAATGCAGCAACGTGATTGGCTGATTAGATACTTGCATTAATGTGCAGGTGTACCTAAAAGTTGCCAGTTGTTTGGACAAACTGTAATTTTATGCTTTGGCACCATTGTTCTACACCAATGAAGCCCCTTTGAATTTGTATTTAAATATATTCTTGATGATTATTATTGCTTTACATTATTAGACACTCAATTACAGCAATATAGTAATGTGTTAATGTGTGATATTAAATATTTGAAGAAGTTTATTATCAGCTGGTATGTCGTCTAAAAAAAATTATGTTCGTGCTTAAGGTTTTTATATAACTGCAGCAGCAATGGGGAGCAGCTTTTGGCAGATCAGCATGAATTTTAAATTAGTTTTTTGGACATGATATTATCATGTGGGGATGAGTGACAGTTAATTACAAAGAAAAATATAACGAATACAGAGCAGTGAATCAGCATTCTGTCTCTTTATTTCACTGCTCATGCTCTCTCTCGGCCTCTCTCTGTCTTTTCACAATATATTACAGCATCCTTTATCCAAAAGGATACTCACACATTTTGATTCTGATCTTTTTTGATTTAATAATAACATAAGTTAATCATTTTTTGTGCATTTATACATCAGAGATGATTCGTCGGTCTTTTAAGGAACGCTTGTGTCTGGGATTCATACAAATCCCTTCTGTCAGACGAAAATGTTTTATCTTCAAAAGGTAGGTCTAATCTTTGACGGACTCAAATCCCTGGAGTAAGTCTCACCTTTTTTTTTCCTGGGGGAAACTTAAAGAAATATTATATTGCATGATAAATATGTTTTTTTTTATTTATTTTTATTTTCACGTTATAAATGTATAATTTAACCACTATTATTACAATTGCTACAACATTTAGGCATAATTTCTGACTCAAATGTAAACTAAAAGGCCACATTACCTCCATCATTTCAAACATAGTGCATCACTCTCAACATTGACTAAAGTCGGACTCAGTCTGAGTTTTGGGCCGATATAGCCCAGATTCACTTCTTTCGACAATTGGTGGATAAATCCTATCTGGGACCTTGGTCAGTACCGATGTTAAACCCAGGTAATCTGGTAATATGAGGGGATTACAGGTCCAGGCTTAAACTTCCCGAACTGTTCACAGACTCATCAACACCGCATCGATTCATTTTAAACAATTTAGAATATAGATGATTACATCACAGTACTGTCCGATGGACCACAATAACCAATGAGAGAAACAAGCCAGAGCAGCTGTGACAGAACATTTTGTCCTGTCAGTTTATAAATTAGTATTGACAGGGAAATGCAAATTAATAATATTGATATATTTGCAAAGAATGTATTGATGGTGGGTGGTGCAGTGGCTAGCACTGTCACCTCACAGCAAGAGGGGCCAGGGTTCGGCTCCCGGTCTGGGCGGTCCTTCTGTGTGGAGTTTGCATGTTCTCCCCGTGGCAGCATGGGTTCCCTCTGGGTTCTCCAGCTTCCTCCCACAGTCCAAAGACATGCAGCTCAGGTTAATTGGACTAGGTGTGAATGTGAATGTGAGTGTGAATGGTTATCTGTCTCTATATGTGCCCTGTGATAAACTGGCAACCTGTCCAGGGTGAACCCTGCCTTCACCAAATGTCAGCTGGGTTCAGCTCCAGCCCCCTGCGACCCTAAATAGGATAAGTGGTTCATGGAATGGAATGTATTGATCATAACAATAAAGGGAGAAAATAACCATCTTTCAATAACACTGAATGCATTTCCCCTTATGTCCCAGAACAAGTAAACACGTGCTACTCTTTCATAACAGGAGTCTGCTTTATTGGGTGCATTTCCAAGTCTATTAAAACTGATAACTGTGATTCGACATAAATCCATCAATAAATATAAAAAAGACTCTCACTCAGTCAGATTTGAGATTCAGATCAGAAGCCCGCATCTTTGAGGCCAAGGATAATCTCTGAAACCTTAGTGGGTGGAGCCAAAGAATCGCAAATTTTTTAATACAGCTTTACTGGCAACAAGCCAGCTAACGGCTAATTTTGCTGCAGAGACAAATATTATATCTTCAAATTTATATCTTTAGATTGTGTTTTTGACATTGGAAGATTAATGCACAATGTGCTTAGATTTGTTGAACTTGTGAGAAGGCAACTGACAACAAATGTGACCAGGGCCTTGTTCAATTACCAATTGTGTTAACAACATACAGTGGAAAAAAAGTGATGAGTAAACAAGTGTGACCACCTTTTGTGGGTTTAACTGTCTTTTAACTCACTTTAAGTCACATTAGGGTTAAAATAAAACAAATTGACTGGATAGCCTATATTTCTACTGTATTTCTATAGTGCATTTATGTTGCATCGATCTATAATCAGGGTTATGTTAACATCTCGGGGGAACAAAAATCAAGTGTATTTTATTGTATTATAGTAGGTTTGTAGTGCTAAATGGCACTCAAATGCTTTTAGCCAATGGGTAGCTAATATTGTTATACAATCAAATAATTTGCAAACCTGTAAACATGCTACATGCTTTATTGAAAAGAAGCAACACTGACAATATGTTACTGTTTAAAAGACTTCCAGGCTAATTCAGTATGTTGCTTTAAGGGTAGATAGTCAACAATATCATCCTTTAAGCTTCACTGACTGCTCCCCACGTCAGAAATGTATAAAACTGTTTCTTTGGCTCCTCTCACTCTGGTTTTACTCAGCCAATTCATTATTTGTTAGTTGTTCCCTTGGTTGTTAATTATTTCTGCCTCGAGTGCACCCCTTGCTGCACGTAAATATTTGCCTAACTTAAATTCCAATCAGCGCCATTCAAACAACATTACCATCTGTGTCTCTTTGTCAAGCAAAACTCTCATATCTCCAACTCAACAGCCAGCTTTTTTCCCGCTCTTGATTTTCTTGGAGACTAATGTTCTATCTTTAAATGCATTTTTAAATGTTTGTGTCATGGTTCCAGGCCACACATCATCAACATGATAAACAACTGTTAAAAACACCACTTGCTCTAATCAGTTATGACAACTTCTTGTTTAGAGAGAACGTGTCTCTGGTTAATTTATTCATTAACTGTCCTGGAGCAAGGCCCTGAATCAACAACATCGGCCCCTTAGAAGCATCACAAATAAATGTTGTACTACAGTGGAGATACAAGGTTTTCCACACTTATAACATATTTATAGAAAGGCTGACAATAGCCTTGAAGTGTTTTATTTTTAGTACTGTCTAATCAAACAGAGTGCAGTGATGCAGGTTGCTGAAATAGAGAAACAGTTTCATGTGTCATTTTTTTACATGAAGCAATACATTATTTCATCCTGATGACGCCAACAAAGCCACAAAGCCACTGATCTATTATGAAAAGTCAGTGGGTTTTGTAATCTCTGCTTAAGGTGTGGGTTTTGGGGTCAAGATAAGGACAGGAATTCGGTTGATGTTTAGAATAATTTTTAATACAAAATATGGTTTTGCAGCTCAGTCAGAGAATAACAACTAACGCCGCAAACACACCAGAGCAGTGGCAAACTGCGGCCTGCGGCGAGCTGCCATGCAATGCCTATGGAGAGCTGCAGAGGCCGCTGCCAGCTCAGCACTTTGCGTCTGTACAAATGAAGTCAGTACATTTTCATGTATAGTATATTTACTTTCTTAAGGTGCTAATCAGAACAGGAAGTCCATACAGGAAAGAAGGTATTTACACATTTTTTCAAATTCTTTCATTATTAGTAGCATTCGTTTGAGCAAAAGATGTCACTGCACACATTTTCTCATCACGCACTGCCTCGATAAAACAGTAGAGACTGTAAGATATATTTACATTTGACACAGGTCTCAAGCCTTCTTATTAAAGGGTAGAGTTCTTCCATCACTGTGTTGGTCCATTAAAGTTGTCCATTGTCTGTTCACTACGGTGTTAATGGTCAAACACCACATTACCATGAAATCCTACAGTACATCACTGCTGTCTATCTTTGGACCTTTCATATTGATTTATAACTTGCATTTTTCAAAGTATTGTTCTAGGAATTGAAATTGCCTCATAGGTCATAAAACTTTCTTTTAAAAGGGTATTAATTCAGGTAAAAGCTGAACATTTGTACAACTGGAACAACAAGGTTTCACCGTGACTGCACTAACAACATATTTTACAATCTTGTCGACATTAATTGTTTGTGGGTTATTATGCAAGAAATATAGCAATTTCAAATCAAAGATGCATTTCGTCCCTCCAGATAAATCCCATAAAGCTCGTCTTGCTGTGCTTTGTGGGTCGTTAAGACAAACTGTTGTGGTCTCTGGAGAGCAATGGAGTCAACTCCCTGTCTTTCTCCTGTTTCTACCATATTATACAGTATGCACCTCATTTATCACACAATACATGTGTGGTTAACAGCATATAAAAGGAATATTTCCCCCCCAGGACAGGTCTTTGTTGTGGGCACTTTGATGCTGCTGGCAGTACAAAGTCCTGCAGCATCAATGTTGTATGTATAATCCCAGTAAATAACATCCCCTTTGGTACAAATGTTCTATAAAAGGGTGATTAAATGCTCTGAAACAGGACTACATCGTGGTGTATTGTGGCCTCCAGGACATTCTCAGGCGGAGCATCTGTTGACACAAAAGTCGAAATTTCAGACATTTCTGGCACACTTACATACATGTTGTATACAAGACAGCAGTTAGTTTATGTCAAGATCTAGGATGAAAAAGCGTCTCATTTCAGTCATCTTAGGTCTTATATTTTCCATCATCCTTTAAAAAGGCAATACTTCATATTTAAGTTTTATGTTAACAGTCATTTTAGAAGAGCATTTTAGGTCAGTTTCCTCACATGGAGGATACTCTGGAACCATCTTTTGTTTGACAGCCATCAGGTCTGTGCCTTTCAAAAATGAGATCTTTGGTTGGTGCGTCATTTTAGCTGCTATCAACACAGATCTCCCCATTTCACATGGCTGTTCACCAGTGCGTCATCTTTTTGACCCTCATCACAGGTTGAAGTTATTTTTTCTTGCTCAGACTTTTATTTTTTGTGGTATAATTTACAATATTACACAAGATAAAAAGCTGCGTGTAGAAATATGTTTATTCCATTTCCCTATACCTTGTTAATCATCTTGCAACTTCTTATCTTTGGACCCCTTTGGGAAGCCCCGACACTGGACTTTATCTTGAGTTTTTTATGAAGGAAAGGACAAACATCAAATGATTAGTACATTTTTTTTTTTTTTTAAATGCGTAGTCAGAATAGCTTCTCCACAACACCGAGAGAGTAAAATTGCCACATATTATAAATCAGGAAAGACTAATCCTTTTTGAGATCCAGGCTTTCAAGTTGCACTGTAAAGGTCTTAGCAGCTTGGTCTGGCACCATAGTTCAGTTCCAAAATAATAAATTAACAAATAATAATAAGCGGTAAGGAAGGCTGGAACCTAAAAAAGATTGGGCTGTTGTTCACTTTGGTACTTTCATCAGTGAAGGTGACTAGTTTGATCAGATACATGTACGTGGCCACCAGAGTGTTTTACGGCCGATCACCAAGTGGAGTAACGGGGAACGGCTTTTTAAACTCTGCTCTTTTCAATGGGAGGGCACATTCAGTCACCCTTGTCAGCCTGTCTGAGGCTGAGATGCAGCCGACAGCCATTGAATGCCACAGGTGTGCTTCTACCTGTAATTTACCGTCCAACACATCTCCCTGCCCCTCTGTCTTCCTCTTTATGTGATGCAGCTCCAAAACCATCACCGAAAGATATTTGTATGGTATGAAATGTAATGACAAACTACATTTTGTTCCTGCTTTTCTTTTATGATTATCATGACTGTGCCATTGTTAACTCCCTGGTTTGTGGATTTTTAGTACCGTCACCACATGAGCTGACATTTTTATTGTGTTATTGTTAAGATTTTCAAATGTAGATATTGTCAAGCTAACAATAACTTCACTCCTACATTAGTTTTCATGGTGTAAGTATTCCATTATTGTGCTCCTTAAGAGGTTTTGGATCCTTTCTGCTTTGAATGCTCTTTCGAAAACATGTGCCCCAGCTCATATCCACTGGAAAAACACTCTCCATAAATTCTACGACAGGAAATGGAGCCATGCCATGTCGGCACCGAGCCCAGAGAGAGTACAGTTCAGCGGTTCGCAACCTTTTCAGCTCACAGCCCCCAAAGTGAGCCGATTCCTTTACTTAAAATGCTGAAGGCATGAATGTGCAGAACCATGAACTATGGCAGCAAAGGATGTGTCATGAGGTAATAACCGTAGATAGATAGGTAGCGGCAATAGTTAACTTTTTTAAGAACTTGTGTACCCACGCAGAATCGTGCTTTCCAAAGTGATACAAAATGAGATGATGAAAGAAAGAACAAAGGTTTGTGGTAGTCTGGTAGACAGTTTGTATTTTGTTCTTCAGTTTGTAATTTACAATATGGATGAGACTTCCCACCAATGATCAAAATCAATGCCAGCATTTCTTCTTTTTTCTTTTGGCAAACTGGGTTAATCTACAGCATCGCTGTTGCAGTCCCACTTTGTGATTAAGGCTCAGAAGCTGGGTGTATTTAAGAAATCTTGCACAGAGCAGCTTGAATTAATAATTAGACGTATAATTAAATTAAGCAATTACAGTGTTCACACTTCCTCTGTAAAAAGAGATATTTATGAAATTGACTTAATGCCCTGTGTGGCTTCTTCTCAGTTAGTTGCGGTAGAAATTCAAGTTAACAAGGACAGCAGCACAGACTACTAATACTCGCAGTAAAAAGTCCAAAACACAAAACCAATACTGCAGGGAAACCTCTTTGCTACTAATCTTTGTACACAATTTTTTTTTAAATGGCAGAAATAGGACTAAGCATGTCCCAGCTGTCATGTTCAGGGTGCTCACACTCAACATACCGTAATAGCTTATTCCTGTTATTATAGACAAGGTATGACATTAACATCAAATTACATTTTTCATGTGCATACAGTATGCACTTGGTCACCGCTCCAATTCACTTCCCCAGAGCTGAACCTGTGCTTTACAATAATGAAGCTCTGAGCAGGGTCTAATCTCTGTGGGAGGGGCTTGAAAGCACCAACGAAGCACCGACTGTCATCTGCTCTTTCTCTTCTTACGCCCAAATCAGATTTCTATTCTGAGCCTCATCCAAGATTAATAGCTTGAGAGACAGCTACATCAGGTCCTGCGACTCTGTAATTAGTGTGTGTGATCCCATAGAACTTAATAATAGCAGAAGGTTAACAGGTGAAAAACATGATATTGTCAATGTTGGTAACGAAAGTACTGAAAGGATTAGTGTCTCAGTGTATTTTGCCAGGCCAATGATACACCCACACAATCTTGATTAAGAAGATTAGCTCAAATTGTTAGTGTTTAATGTTTCTTAAATACCAACTAAGAAGGGTTTTTTCTAATAAATGTTTAATGTTATAGAGAAATACTTACATTTGAAACAATGTTTTCAGGGGCTTTAAGTCAATTATCAAGCAAAAATGCCCACAAATTGCAGGTATCAGCCTCTCAAATGCAAGAAATTACTGATTCTGTCTGTTTTCATTGGAGATTAATTGTCTTTGGCGTTTGGGCTATTTCTCAGAAAACACAAGAATTTTAAGACATCACTTTGGGGTCTAAGAAATCTATTTTATTCTAATTTAATCTAATTTATTTAATATTTTCATCAGTTGTTAAATTGATAATGACTTGGTGTGAAATGGCTATGGATTGGGATAGTGTCACTGAATATGAGAATGTACAAGAGAAAAGTAGGTCATTCTGAAAGCTCAGAGTTTTAACCATGATCCACTCCTCCGTTTGCTTTTGTCTGGATAGTGCCTGCTTCACAAGCTATTGTGTGACGTAACACACTACGAGGACAGAAGTGAGCCATGATCAGCCCAGGGGAGACTGTCACACATTGTGTCAAATCTAAAACACAAGGTGCATAGTTTGAAGAGACTATTATGTGCTGCAACCAAAGATTCAAAGGGGATCATGGTTCTCCGTACTTGGGCGTGTTGGCTTCCATCCGATCACCTACTATTACCTCCATCATTTCCTAAATATGTTTGTGTGTTCATAAGAGAGCAGCCTGATAAAATAAAACATCTGATCTTGATTGATATTGACAGTTTTTACAAGTAGTGGCCGTGTCTTGAATAGAAGAAAAAGGAGCTTGTTTTGGCACATTCAACATAAACGGCATCTTCAAAAGATATAAACTCATATCAGGTATGATATCAGAGCGACTCATTTTGTCCTCTTTAATAAGCTTTGTCCCAGAATCAATGTGGTGATCCATTTGTGTACAAATTTTACACGTCAGTTGCGTTTTTATCATAACTTGTCCACTTGTTATCCCACTAGTCCAATGAAGGAAACTCAACGTTTAGACGCGGTGAAAAACATAGTCACTGTGATGACCGAGGACCAAGGTGAAGACATTTGGTGTTCTAGCCACATGGCCCCTCCTGAGCTCCAAGAACTCTTCCATTTTTCGCTCGTGAGGGCAAGTTTTCCTCGACTCAATCTGAAAAAACAAGACACTGGCTACTGAGTTAGAAAGTTTCCACTTGCGGTGATAGACGAGTGCAAAGTCTGTGTGTAGCGAGTCTGTGTGTAGCGCCACCAACTTTTGTAACAGTGTCATGTGCAAAAGACTGTTCAGTGGGGTAGCAATCAGTTTTGATTGCACCAAGGTAGCAACCATCATTACAATTGTTGTACAGTCGTTACACTGTACTGCACTTTACAAATAGTCCACTGCAGCAGCCACAATTCAGACAATATGAATCTTTCGCCACTGAGTCAAACCTTCCCCAAATTTTCCCCAACTCCCAGAAAAATAAAAGATTTAGGCTTCTTCAGTGTTCCTTCATAGGCATCCATTTAATCACAGCATTCTGCCTCATCTCGCCTCAGCGATCATTGTAGAAATTTGAGGAAATAACCATTCTGGCAGCGTGGTGGGCTTGTGCCACAGTCTAAACCTCTCGGACATTTTCCATGGCTGTCTCTGTTGATCTCTGCAGCACCGCGGACTGGCACACCTACAACTTTACACATCAGTGTCTGGCTTCTCCACCAGTTTCAGAGCCTCGTGCATGCCAGCCGCTGACAGCTTCCGATTGATGTTCCGGTAGCGGCACCGCAGGAGGTTACTGTAGGTGGTCCTCAGATCACGGTTGAAAAATGCATAAATAAAGGGATTAATGAGGGAGTTGGCGTATCCCAGCCACAACAGAGTTCGTTCCAGCCACAGCGGCACGCAGCTGCACTCCACACCGCAGACGAACGGCCTGGCAGTGGACACCAGGAAGAACGGCAGCCAGCAGAAGGTGAAGGCGCCGACCACGATGCCCAGAGTGGCGGCAGCTTTCTGCTCCCGTTTGAAGATGGACTGGTTTTTCCTCTTCCGGCGTTGGTGGTGTTCACCGGTCTTGAGGAGGCGAGAGACGCGCGTGCTGCACTCCTCCTCCACCTCACGCTGGAGCTTCAACGCCGCCGCCACGCAGTCCAAGCTCTCCTCCTCTTCCTCAGCTTCCTGCGCAGTCTCTTCAACACTTCCTGTTTCTCCTGACACTGCTGGCCGGTGAGTCTCTTTCCCTCTTCTTGCCCCTCGGGGAGCCGCCCCTCTACCGCGCTCCCCTTCCCTGGGGAAGCAGGTGATGGTGTGCTTGGCGGCGCTGAGTTTGGCCGCGCGGTAGATGCGGTAGTACATGATCAACATCACCGACATGGGGATGTAGAACGCCACAGCTGTGGAGTAGACGGTGTAGCCAAAGTCCTGGCTGATGAGGCAGACTCTGCCGTCATTGACGTTCTGCGCCCAGCCGAACAGAGGAGGGAGGGTGATGGAGGCTGAGAGGAGCCACACTGACAGGACCATCTTGGCCATGCAGCAGCCGTTTTGCCGGACGGGATACGTCAGGGGTTTTGTGATACCCAGATACCTACAGAGAAAAATATGTCCAGAGGAATGATTTCACAAACAAATTTCACCTGATTCATTTTTCCTCTTTTTATAATTTCTACTCCAATACAAAAGGTATTTTTCTTGCCTTTTGTTACCCGTAAGTGATGCCCCATCCACCTTTAACAAGGTGCCCTTGAGCAGGGTGCTTAACAGCAATCTGTGGTTGCCATATGCAGCCCTCAGGTTGGAAACTGTTCCAAGATGCAGAGAAAGACCATGTGTGATCAGCAAACCTTTCACTTTTAAATAAAGCTTATGTTTACATGGCTGGGCTGTTTTCTACAGTTTAAAACAATACATTTATACATTTACATACTTGATTTAACACACCAGCCCACAACAAAAATGCAGGCTCTGTGTTAAAGGAACGACTACATCATTTCATTAAACTTGTGAAACTACCTGCCAACAAAAAGAGAGGAATCATTTATTACAGTAATTTTGACTTCAGACATGACACAATTTTAGTAATTTACTGTGTATTGCTACGGAATTTATTCAACTCCCACTTTTACCCTTTTTATTCGATTCAAATTACGTGTTCAGATAAAAAGAGCCTGGTGCACAGTAGACAAGAACCGAACCAAAAGGTCACAGGTTTGATCCTTAATTTTGTCCACGCGCCCTTGAGAGAGACCCTGAGCCATAGTGAGCCTCTGCGCTTTGACCTCCGTTATAGACAAACCTCACGTTTCAGTGACTGAGCGACAATATATCTTTTTAGACTAGTATGAAGGCATTTTTGTAAGAATATGGCGTGTGGGGGAAAGTGGGATTAAATAGGTTATTGCCAAACGTTTCTACTTCTGACAAAATATGTGTGGAGTTTGGTTCCAAAACTGCGGTGCGTAAAAGTTGAATAAAGCAGTGATATAAAATGAGGGTACTAATGAACAAAGTTTTTTACATTTTCCCCGTCTGCCTTGTCTGAGTAATGAGCAAGTCGCTTTATATAGTGTGATTGTTTGACATATCGTTTCACTGCATTTAGGAATACAAACCTTTACTCTGTTAAACGCATAAAATAAGCTCATCTCACCTATCAATGCTGATTACGCACAGACTCATGATGGACGCGGTGCAGCACATCACATCCATGGCGATGAAAACGTTACAGAAGAACTGTCCGAATATCCACTGACCACCAATCAGATCCGTGATACTGACGAACGGCATCACGGCCAGGGCCACTGACAGGTCCGCCACTGCAAGTGAAACGATCAGATAGTTGGACGGCTTGCGCAGTTTTTTGACGAAGCACACGGAGATGACCACCAGCAAGTTCCCGCAAATGGTTGACAGTGTGAGCATGGTGAGGACGCCGCCGATCAGGACTTTCTCGGCCCAGCCGTAGCTCAGGATCTGCTCGCCGCACCGGGTCCCGTTCGTCTCCATGACCTGCGGCTGACTGGTGGTGGATGGAGACGTCGTTGCTGCCGCCGCCGCTGCTGCTGCTGCTTCTGCGGCGCCCTGCGCAATCTTCAGCAGCCGGGGCGCAAGAGCCTCCGAGATCATCATGATGGTGGAGCCCCCGGGATCTCCACCACCGACTCTATCCTCTATCATGAACGACGACCTCATGTTGCCAATACCGACGGTTCCGTTACTCGCTCCCGCAACAACCATTCTGCTGCCTTCTGTTCCTTTTTATCCATTGACTTGGAGACCCGTCCGGTGGTGACATAGACGCGCACGGATGTGCCAGTGTTGGTGTGAGAAATGAGTAATTCCTTTCCACAGCCCCCATCAGGGTAAACTACTCTGACATGCTCTCTTTCCCTCATAAAGCCTCGATGCTTTAATTATTCTATTCAAAGCCATACTCGTCATTACGCACGTGGCACGCTGCAGGCATATTCCCAAAATACTTGACCTATAAAATACGATTTTATTTTCTTGTTGTCGACCCTGCCAACCACGCTACTTTTCATCCTGATGTGTAGAAAGATACACACTTAAAACCCACGGTGCGCGCATATACATCTCACAGAAGTTGCCATGTTGACGTCAAAAAACATGTTGGAAATAGCCTATAGGCTTTCGAGTAGCCAATCTAAAAAAAACGTGCAAAGAAAAAAAGATCCACAGACCACACAAACTCTTGGGCCTTTTTGGAATGAATTCTCCCGAAAACGTCTTGGCAAGGACAAACTGTGACCATGGATGAGCGTGCGTAATTGCGCAGAATGACAAAATTTGGGGTATTTTGGTATCGCCTGTGATATTTAGCATTTCGCACTCTACACACTCACGCGCGCGCACATAAGCATGCACACTGGAGAAAGAGACAACGGGGTGAGATTACACAGGACGTGAATGGATAATAATTGATGGTGTGAAAGAGTGGGCTGTCGCCGGACATTTGAGAAAATTACTACTATTATACAACTAATCCATCCAATAAAAACTGAGGACCATTCTGACATATTTTGTATGATAACACAGTATCATAGGGCGATATTTTTTATTTATTCCAGGGTTAACGTTTTTCATCACATTCATCACGACGCAGGATGATTGAGTGACTTTTTTTTAATAAAAGCCAGGTTCAATCTTATCGGCTGCTTCGTGTGTCACCAATGGGATGGAGCTGGAGACCTGATTTTATTTTTTGTTACTTACAGTTCAAGCGGAGGCATTCAATTATAAGTGTTGGGACAAGAGGGGCAATCTGCCTTCATCTCACTTTTAAAACTTATTACATTTATTTTGATGCAGGTGAGAGCAGGAGCCCAAACTGCTCCCCAAGCCTTTTCATAATTTTTTAATCTGAGCTCAATTATTGTATGATAACCTCATACGTGGGTGTGATACTAATGCGGATAGACGTGGATAGTAGCACCATCAAGCGGCCATATGGAGCTCCTGCATGTTGTTGCTGCTGGTGGTTTCTAAAGTATAGTGCAGGAATTCTTAGTATGAGATTATGTGTTTATATATACATTTACAATTTATTAATTTACCGTTTTAAATTGTACAGTGTATTTGCATTTATCTTACAATGCCTATAAATTAATTATTTTTAAGAGCTGTGGTTCTGACACTGGGCTTCGGGTCCTTGTAGAGGTCATCGAGGAGGCATGGGGCCCCTGGGATATATGGCTCAATTTCACTTTTTTTTGATCCACTGGAAGTTGTTTCTTTAAGGCAACATAAAAACCCTCTAGCTTCACCCTAAATCATTGGTTCCCAGCCTTGTTGGCTTGTGCACCCTCACAATGAGGCAATATCTACACATACCCCCTATATTGAAGTTAAAATTAGTCAGAGTGTTTCAGTTGAAGGATTAAGGTGGAGCTTATAACTGAAGTAGCCACTTATTATAAAAGGACAATGTAAGGCTTAGTTTAGGATGGAGTCTGTGTATCTCACAAAAGTGAAAACTATGTTGATTGGTGATTTTAACAGGTGATATTGTTGATTTTGGCCTACAAAGTCACATTTAATAAAAAAATAAAAATAGCCCTCTATGCAAACAAGACTCATCATTAAACAGGTCAAACGGCTTGAAAGGACGTCTACCTTCAAACCTCTATTTCAACCCGTAGCATCAGCACATGTCTGCAGTGTAAACCACCAACGCTTACAGATTTACCTGAGGTCAGTGCTCCTGCTCATTTGACACCATGCTATTACCCTTGTTTATGCAGCTCTGGAAACAAGTGAGTATACTCATTGCATCCTCAGCGATGGAAACAAATCCCTGCATCCATACCAATTTGCTGTCAAAGCATCAAAAACTGCTCACATCAGCTCAATTTTATGAACAACATGACAAGAATTATTGTATTATTCAAGCAGCATGATGAATTGGTGTATTAGGAGTAGGTCACCGAACTTCCAGTTTTGTGGAAACTTGGGCCCTGACCTTGAGCGCTCTCCTGATGTTATTATTTTTTAGTATAGTCAGCAACTTTAAAATAGTTTGCTGACAGTTTTTGACAGTATTTGCTCTGAAACGGAGGCCGATGACTTTAAAACTACGTTGGGAATTGCAAACTTTGGAACAAACACTTATGGCCCTGACAAACCCATCCACCACCTCTGGGATGGACTGATATGGAGGTAATGTATAGGCCTCCACATATGGAGTTTATCTCAAGTTTATCTACATGTATTTCTTCTCAAAAAGTAGTTCAACCTGAAATCTTAACTGTGGTGAGAAAGAAGTGGCTTGCAGACAGAAGCAGACTCATAAGAATATTTCAAACACAAATCACCAAATTTAGTACACCATAAAACATATGTTAGGGGATTATTAACAGCTCACCTTATACCCAAAAAATTGATGAATGAGGGTGCGGTTCTTTTTTTAAATCCTGGTTGGACAACTGCCTGAAAACCTGCCAGTCTTACGGACATCACTCTCATCTCTTTGCAGACATCAGTTTATTGTTTGACTGTTTTAGGCCATTTTTTTGCACCTGGAATTTAATAGAGTGACTTTTTAATACCTGTTTACCACCTATCATCTGTAAATATTGCATTCATTTTATCATCTTTTCTTCTTTTTTATTGCCCCATTCCACGATCCTGATAGGAAGTCTAGCCAATGAATACATGAATAAATGAATACGTAAATGACTGAATATCAATCACTCCAACCCACCTCTTGCACAACTTGTTTTCCAATCACATAAACTGTATTTATGAAGGTCATCTTTTTGTTTACTTTGGTATTCATCTTTTTGTTATGGCATTTTGATTAATATGGGGAAGCATTAAGTGCAGCGCATACATCACAGTCTGTCACAGTCCACATTCCTCAGGTTGTTGGTAATTTACCTTAATTTCTCTACCGGCTGTTCTGATTGCCAAACAAAACGTGTGCTTGGACACAAACCTTTAGCAGCATAGACTATATCTGTGTTACTGGTCACTTTCCTTCATGCTAGAGGAGACCTGGGCGGTCATTGTAACAATTTTTGGTTTTGATGTCATCACCGGTGGCGATTTTGGTATGAAAATTTTGGTGGGGCCACACAATATTCAGACCAGAAAATTTGATGATGCAATCCAAACATACCATAGATACATCACATTGAACTGTACTCTAACAACCGTACGCGATCGAGAGAGGGGAGACACTACGATTGCTGTGAACAATGTATCACCATCAGCAGAGATGACAAAATTCCAGCCGAATAATGCAATATAAAAAAAATCACACAATGAAGATGACATATCTTACCATAGAAACATATAGGACCACCAAAGGACAATGTTAAAGATCTCTCAACATCAAACAGCCGACACATGACCAGCAACGAAAGGTGCATTTGTCATCTGTTGAGCAACTTCATCCTTGTAAACATTGTACATGCAATCCAACAGCTTGTTTTGAATAATGGCTGAAGTGCCCTTAATAATAATAGGGTTGAGCATCGTAATGGTTCCTTAGACTGGGGTCTCCCTCGCACATGGTCTCAAATATGCATATTAAAAATGCAATGGTTTAACGAGCCACCAGACTCGTCATGTCCACGCAAGGCAATTTTGCACTTTCCACAAAGTTTTATAGCGGTTATAATTCTACCAAGAACACACCTGTTTTACTCAGTCTGACGGGTACAAGTTCAGCAGGGCCAGTTCTGCTGTGCCGCAACCAAGCAGCATCAGGCACAAAGATACTAATTTAAACATTACATTACAAAAAACATTACTAATTACAACATTACAAAGCAATATGTTTCCAGAGAAGAGATTTAATTCAGAATATGACGAAAAATGGCAAACTTTTTATGAAGGAGACAAAGTTGAGTTTGCCATTATTATGTCTGAAATAGAGAGAAGCCTCTAACGTCTTCTGTACAACATGTGCTCTCTGGTGGGGCCGGGCCCCACGGGCCCCTAATGCAACAACACAGATGGTCATCACTCAGTGTGAGTTAATCGTTTGCTCATTGGTTTTTTTTCCCTGTCAACTAAATTGACTATGTTTTAAATGGCCCCAGTCAAGTAAAAAGAACAACTGAACACAGGCACCACAGAGTCAGTGAGCTGCTGAGGAATGAGGAAGGTTTTCTGTTGTTAGCTTATCTGTCGCTGGCATTCAGAGGAAATGTCTTCCGCTGACTTAACTGCTTGGCTTTTAATGTGAAGTAAACACGGAAAGTAATGCACGACAGCCAAACACTGGCAGTAGCTTAACAAAAGCATATTTAAATTAACATTAACCCGAGAAGTTAATGTTAATTTCTGCCAGTCAGGACATTTGGAAGCCTTGACCACTGACTAGACTAATAAAAACACTTTTAAATGATGTATCATCATAAAATTTAAATATGTTCCATAATGGAGGCTGCTCTGTAAGTTTGACCTGGTTCTGGTATGTGACAATAGTAAAAAAAAAAAAATAATATGTTTGAAGTAATTCTCAGCACCCAAGGAAGCGTAGTGTCAAGAGCGAATCTCTGGAATGCTGCAAGCAGCAACACTGGAGGCCAAGCAATAGTGCACTAGTACACAGAGTGATGAGAAATGAAAGGTCGAACCTGAATAAATTAGTGTAGAAACATAATGACTGTTTGAAATGGTCCTGAAGATCTCTTGTGTCCTCTGGGTCCTCCTGGAACTTCCGGGGATCCCTGAACTTCAAGGGGTCCAGTTGAGATGGTTTGATAGGCTACCTATGTGAGATTTAGGAGTAACGTGGCAGACAGTGCTTTACACGACCATCATCAACACACTTAATGAGGGAATATCTTTTGGAAGAATGATGCGAGTCCTTTCAGTAGAAAAGCTATGACGAGGGAGACGTACTTGTGAATAAACAGCTTTAACTAAAGTTGCATTTAACAAACTTCACCCAGCTCCCGCTCCCTCCATAGGCTGCATATCAAACCCTCTGATGCACAACATGGGTCAAAAGTGACCTCAGCAAATGATTTTGTTTCATATCTTTGCATTGTATCACTCCATATTTCAACTAAGTTGTTGTTTTTAAACACCAGAAACAATTATCTTATTATTTATCTGTATGTTATATTGAGTTTTTAAAAAGGGATTTATTTGAAACTCGGAGGAACAATATTATTCCAGAAGATGGCAGTAATGCAGCAGTAACGATATCAGCTGCTGTGAAGCTCAGTAATGAAGAAGAGTTGTCTTCTTCTTCTTCTTCTTCGTGCAGCTGTTTCTGTCCGTTGCACAGACTTTGATGTCCATTCCTCTGCAGTTTTCTCTTCGTTGATTTTTTAAAAAAAACATATTTATTGAAGATGTCAGAAGATCTGCGGTCCGAGCTGGAGAAACACCTGCAGAGCTTAAACATCCAGACGACGTGCGTGGAGCACCCGCCGGTAAAACCACCGAACACCTCCGGGTTTCTGTCCACTCCCCGAACGTGATCTAGACTTTTACATCAGAAACCCTAAATATATACAGCGTGACTCTTTTAAAGCAAAACAACATTTATGATACGTCATTGACGCCGGCAGAGGAAATGCAATGCTGGAAGACTATTGAATCCCATTAGAATACGACACATTTCTAAGTTGTCTTTACTTATCCTTGGGAGACCCTGCATGAATCATTAGGAATGCACACTTATTATTTATGACTTACTTATTATTAATTCGGCGTTATCCAATACACTAAATTGTACTTCCTGTAGTATAATTTTAGCGTTGGGAATAGGCTCGTGGTCTCTACAACAGTGACGTTAAATTGTTAATGGACACGTGGACGGATATAGAAGTTGTCATTTGAAGTAAAGGAGAGTTGCATTGCCTGCTACTTGTCTGCCGAATTTTCCATCAGATCAATCGAAGCTGAAATCCGGAGAAGAGGTTTTCCTTTGCTCATGTTTTTGTGCAAAATGATCAAAGTAATCTAGAAAGCGATACTTTTTGAGTCTGCGATGACGGTCTCTCCAAATTTTAAAACGTCACCCATCAGTGTTGCACTGACGGTTTTATCCTAAAATACTAAGTTTATTAATTCACAAACTATTGTGCAAAGTATTGTGCTATTCCGCTTTTGAGAAATAAGAAATCATTTTAAGATCCATGTCTACAGATTTTGTGACACGTTTCTGCTGCAAGACCTTGCTGTGACCTGCAGGGGGCGCGACATTATCACTTTTGTCTCGCATCTTCTCAGCTTCATACTGAGGCCCTCCACACGGGTATCAGTTTCTCGGTCCTGCAGCAAAAGGCCGTGTGTGATTTCAGTTTGTAAAATGAATAGTGGATTCAGCAGATATTAAACCTCAATGCGTCTTCAGAAAAAACAAAAATGCATGACAAAATCTACGAGAAATGTATGTTTTCCTTGCAGGTGTTCACCGTGGAGGAGATGATGCCTCACCTGCAGGACGTGAGCGGAGCCGTCACTAAGAACCTCTTCCTGAAGGACAAGAAGAAGAAAGGCCTGTGGCTGGTATCGGCTCGCCACGACCGCCAGGTCAGCTCACCCTCTGAACTCTGAAGCGGTCATGTCTTCTCTGACTGCGTCCTGAATGCAGCATCCCATAATCCTCTCTGTTCTTCTGCAGGTGAACCTCAACGACCTGGCCAAGAAGCTCGGTGTCGGCAGCGGCAACCTGCGCTTCGCAGACGAGGCGGCCATGTTGGAGAAACTCAAGGTGAGAAACGGATTTGTTCTTCAGTGTCAAGTAATTCAACCAACCATTTAACTTCCACCTGGTTGTGTCTTTCAATCAAATTTTTTTTTTTAAACTTTAGACAGCCGCTATTACCATCAAGAATACTGTCCACATATTTCATATACCTTTACAGACGGGTCTGGTTTCCAGTCACTGGTTAGGACAGCTTTCTTTGCAGTTTGTCTGGCGTCTGATTTCTACTTCCTTTGTTCCTTTCCTCCGTCCGTCTCCTCTCAGGTGGGTCAGGGCTGTGCGACGGCTCTCGCTCTGCTCTTTGACAAGGACCAGAGTGTGAAGTTCGTCCTGGACCGGGACCTGGTGGAGGGAGGCCACGAGATGGTCTACTTCCACCCCATGACCAACGCCGCCACCATGGGGCTCCGACCGGACGACCTGCTGCGCTTCCTCAAGGAAACGGGACACGAACCCGTCCTGGAGAGCTTCGAGTAGGACTAAACCTGAACCTGAACCTGAACCTGAACCGAACTGAAGAACTGGACCCGAGCAGCCTGCGGGGATTAAACTGGGACATGACAATAACCTGCAGAGCCAAATATGAACTTTATTCTGCTTCAAGGATTAAAAAAAAGGATAACAAATGATCAAATTAGGACTGTCACAATAGCTCATTTGTACTGTGCTTAATAATGTATTCACAATATGTGTCTTTATTGGCAAATGAAATACACTCAAAATACGAGCGTGGGAAGGTGGAGAGAGTGTAACCATTACTATATATCAAATGATTTAAGAGGCGCTAGAATATTTACATGGTATTCTGTGTATTATGCTGATTTAATTATTATGTTTTTTACATATTATGGTTATCGTCAAGACCGGTATATTGAAACACAAAAGAAGAGAAGCTTGTGACTTTAATTTAGTGACACATGATTTCAAATACTGACGCGAACGAACGTAGAAGGGAACATTTTTAAAGCTCTGCCAAAGCTCTTTGTTATTTTTATAGAATTGTCAAAGGGTGAAGATTTATTTAGTGACCATTAGTTGAAGACACAGAAATTAACGATTGTTTGTTGAATGTCTCTCTGTTACTTTGTGAAGCTCGAGACTGTTTGTTAAAGGAGCAGACTGTGTTGTTTCAGCTGAGTAAATAATATGCTCTCTGTCCCTGCTGATCGTTTTCAAATCAGTTTTAGCTAGATCTTTCTTCTCCTTTTGGGGAAAATCAACTTCCAGAGACTCTCGCCAAAATAAATGTTTGGTCCAGTTTATCTGCTGATGTAGTTAAGAGCAGGGACTCTTCTAAATAATGTGTCATAACTCCTGTTGATATTCCATATTGGGACTGTAATGGACATTTCCTCCTCTAGGGGGCACTTTACAGACACAGTGGGAAGGAGTGTTGTACCACATGCATTTAAATCACTATGTTTATGAGCTGTGCCTAATGGCTGCTTTATAGATCAATTATGAGCCATTAATAACAATTTGGGTTGCCAGGTAAGGAGCAGTCCCCAGTTTAAATCTTAAATGTATTTATTAAAAACTCATTAATATTTACAACATAATTTGAATTGCTATAAAAACCCTTTAATTACAGACCTGTTTTTTTTTTTAACTACTCATCATTAATAACCAAATAGCATAACTGCATGTCTGATTTTCCCTTTTCTGATTACTTAGTCAATCTAAAAAAAAATTAATTGCACTATTTATATTAAAGTATATATAAAGTAAAATGCAAACAATAACTTATTTCGTAATTAATAAAACATTAAGCATTAGCAGCACTCAAAACATTGAGGAAACACCAGAGTTGGGTTTTGACATAGATAAACCTCTTTTAAAAAATACAATGAATAATTAGAAAGCTCAATTAAAAGCCAGACTAAAAAGGGATGTCTTGAGTTTAACTCTTTAACATTTGTAACTACAGACCTTATTTTAAATACCATATATTAATTATTTTACATTTTAAACTTTATTAATGACATATGTATAACTGCAGTCTTAGTGGCATATTAAAAGCAAGAAACTTTTGATAACTCATGATTTTTCACAATCTGGCAACCAGTTCTCATTAAAGGCTTATAATTGATAAAGTATTAGAAAGCGTTATGTTAAATATTCATAAAGCCATGAGTTACATCTCATATATTATTTATTAGAAATGTATTTTTGATTCTCACCAAATCTTTGATCTTGAAGGACGGTGGAAAGAGATTATAGAAAGGATGCGTTCACTGACCCTGTGATTCAGCTTCAGCCTGCGCTGTAGTCCCTCGGGGTGTCAGAGTAAAATAAAGTACAAAGCAGGAATAACAGGAACGTGTGTGGAGTAAAGGGAGAGGCTGAAATCTGGAAAAAACTGTAAAATCACTGCAAACATCTGTCCTCCATCTGAATGTTTTTACAGTAGTCATTATTCTGTTGCCAGTTTATAGAAGTTTTCTAAATGAAAAACAGCTGATGAAGTCTTACTGTATATTTAGCACAACCTTCCACATCAACAGCAGTCAAATGTAACATTCACAATAATACAGCAGTAATATGAAAGCTGAGTCAGTACACCAGTGGCCAAATGTTTTTAAGTATTGGTTTTCACAAAGTTTGCTGCTTCAGTGTTTTTAGATATTTTTGTCCAATGTTACTACTGAAGTATAATTACAAGCATTTCATAAGTGTCAAAGGCTTTTATTGACAATTACATTAAGTTTATGCAAAGAGTCAATATTTGCAGTGTTGACCCTTCTTTTTCAAGACCTCTGCAGTTCGCCCTGGCATGCTGTCAATTAACGTCTGGGCCACATCCTGACTGATGGTAGCCCATTCTTACATAATCAATGCCTGGAGTTTGTCAGCATTTGTGGGTTTTTGTTTGTCCACCCGCCTCTCGAGGATTGACCACAAGTTCTCAATGTGATTCAGGTCTGGGGAGTTTCCTGGCCATGGACCCAAAATGTTGATGTTTTTGTTCCACATGCCACTTAGTTATCCCTTGTGCCTCATGGCAAGGTGCTCCATCATGCTGGAAAAGGCATTGTTCGTCACCAAACTGTTGTTGGATGGTTGGGAGAAGTTGCTCTCGGAGGATGTTTTGGTACCATTCTTTATTAATGGCTGTGGTCTTCGGCAAAATTGTGAGTGAGCCCACTCCCTTGGCTGAGAAGCAACCCCACACATGAACGGTCTCAGGATGCTTTACTGTCGGCATGACACAGGACTGATGGTAGCGCTCACCTTTTCTTCTCCGGACAAGCTTTTTTCCGGATGCCCCAAACAATCGGAAAGGGGATTCGACTTTACCCCAGTCCTCAGCAGTCCAATCCCTGTACCTTTTGCTATATATATATATATATATATATATATAATATCCCTGCCTGTGAAGGCCTTTTTGACTGCACGTGTTTCCTTGCAGGTAACCATGGTTAAACAGAGGAAGAACAGTGATTTCAAGCACCACCCTCCTTTTAAAGCTTCCAGTCTGTTATTCCAACTCGATCAGCATGACAGAGTGCTCTCCAGCCTCGTCCTCGCCAACACTCTCACCTATGTTAACGAGAGAATCATTGACATGATGTCAGCTGCTCCTTTTGTGGCAGGGTTGAAATGCAGTGGAAATGTTTTTTGGGGTGATTAAGTTCATTTTCATAGCAAAGAGGGACTTTGCAATTAATTGCAATTCATCTGATCACTCTTCATAACAATCTGGAGTATATGCAAATTGCCATCATAAAAACAGAGGCAGCAGACTTTGTGAACATTTATATTTGTGTCATTCTCCAAACTTTTGGCCATTGGTGTAAACTTTAATTTTATGGATTCATATTTGTGGAAATTGACGGACGTTGAAAATTTGTGAGATCATTACTCACACAGGTGCTGTGGCTTAGTTGGTTAAAGTGCCTGTCTTGTAAACAGGAGATCCTGGGTTCAAATCCCAGCAGTGCCTCAGAGTATGAAGTTGTCTGTAAGCTGTTCAAAAGAGTTTCAGGAAGAGTCTCTGATGTGGCATTTTTTAGGAAAAAACATTCTCATGACTTTGGAAATGGACCAACGGAGGTTTAAAAAATAGAGACAAAAATAGTAATAGAGGTGCTGTGGCTTAGTTGGTTAAAGTGCCTGTCTAGTAAACAGGAGATCCTGGGTTCAAATCCCAGCAGCACCTCTTACAGGACAGCGTGGACTCCAACTTTATGGTTTCATATTTGTGAAAATTGACCAATGTTTAAAATATTTGAAAGAAGTCTTCACAGAGGCGCTGTGGCTTAGTTGGTTAAAGTGCCTGTCTAGTAAACAGGAGATCCTGGGTTCAAATCCCAGCAGCACCTCTTACAGGACAGCGTGGACTCCAACTTTATGGTTTCATATTTGTGAAAATTGACCAATGTTTAAAATATTTGAAAGAAGTCTTCACAGAGGCGCTGTGGCTTAGTTGGTTAAAGTGCCTGTCTAGTAAACAGGAGATCCTGGGTTCAAATCCCAGCAGCACCTCTTACAGGACAGCGTGGACTCCAACTTTATGGTTTCATATTTGTGAAAATTGACCAATGTTTAAAATATTTGAAAGAAGTCTTCACAGAGGCGCTGTGGCTTAGTTGGTTAAAGTGCCTGTCTAGTAAACAGGAGATCCTGGGTTCAAATCCCAGCAGCACCTCTTACAGGACAGCGTGGACTCTAACTTTATGGTTTCATATTTGTGAAAATTGACCAATGTTTAAAATATTTGAAAGAAGTCTTCACAGAGGCGCTGTGGCTTAGTTGGTTAAAGTGCCTGTCTAGTAAACAGGAGATCCTGGGTTCAAATCCCAGCAGCACCTCTTACAGGACAGCGTGGACTCCAACTTTATGGTTTCATATTTGTGAAAATTGACCAATGTTTAAAATATTTGAAAGAAGTCTTCACAGAGGCGCTGTGGCTTAGTTGGTTAAAGTGCCTGTCTGTAAACAGGAGATCCTGGGTTCAAATCCCAGCAGCACCTCTTACAGGACAGCGTGGACTCAACTTTATGGTTTCATATTTGTGAAAATTGACCAATGTTTAAAATATTTGAAAGAAGTCTTCACAGAGGCGCTGTGGCTTAGTTGGTTAAAGTGCCTGTCTTGTAAACAGGAGATCCTGGGTTCAAATCCCAGCAGCACCTCTTACAGGACAGCGTGGACTCCAACTTTATGGTTTCATATTTGTGAAAATTGACTAATGTTTAAAATATTTGTAAGAAGTCTTCACAGAGGTGCTGTGGCTTAGTTGGTTAAAGTGCCTGTCTTGTAAACAGGAGATCCTGGGTTCAAATCCCAGCAGTGCCTCTCCTAAGAGATTGTACAGTTTATTGTTGGCATCATTGGGCAAAAATAATAGGAACCATCTAGTTTACATTTTTGAGTCTTTTCATTTACATAATATAGCATCGGACACTCCATTAAATATGCACTTCTTTTATGTTACGTGAACAAACCTATCAGCTGTGCATGGAATCACAGTATGTCATCCCAAAGGGCTTTATGGGCCCACAAGTCTGCAAGAAAACAGGAGGGTAATTATCATAGAATTGTACTGTCAGGAGCAACTTCACCCTTGTAAACATTGTACATGAAATCCAACAGTTTGTTTTGAATAATGGCTGAAGTGCCCTTAAAATAGGGTTGAGCATCATAATGGTTCCTTAGACTGGAGTCTCCCTCGCACATGGTCTCAAATATGCATATAAATATGCAATGGTTTAACGAGCCGTCAGACCCGTCATGGCAAGGCAATTTCGCGCTTTCCAAAAAGTTTTATATATATATATATATATATATAAGTCATCCGGTCGATGTGGTCCCAAACAATATATTTCCAGTTTTTGTTCCAGGGGTAACGTGCTAAATCGTACTGTAGTTAAATAATCCACACGTGTCATCACTGATGACACATGTTTCTAGAGAAGATATTTCATTCAGAATATGATGAAAAATTCCCAAAATGTTATGAAGTAGACAAAGAGTTTGCCATTATTGTGTCTAAAATAGAGAAAGGCTTGTAACATTTTCAGTACAGCCATGCCCCCTGGTGGGGCCGCGTCCCTCTCGCCCCTAATGCAAAAACGCTGATGCACTTGGATAACATTATGTTGAAAGGTTATTATCGGATTTTTGCCCAACAATGCCAAAAATAAACTGCCTACTGCAGCTTTAATCCAGAAACATCATTGGCCTAATAGTAAAACACTGACACAATAAATACTTTAGGACGTTTACTTGTAGTGGAGTATTCTCACGTTATTAGCCTAGTACTTTTACTTAAATAAAGGGTCTTAAACAGCCTTCTTCCAACAATGAGTAAAAGTATCAAGTTTAAGTAAAGTGTTACTTGAGTGAATGTATTAGTGAGATTTCACCTTTCCACTCGGAACATGATGTAGCCCAGTAGGCGCCAACACCACCTTGACTGTCAAAAGAAAATATCTCTCCCTGGACCAAAGGTGCGTCACCAATCTCGTGCTTTCATTTTGAAAGGACAACCGGACGTGCGCGGGTGTTTGTTGACAGCAGCTTGGTCGGTCCTTCAGTCCTCACTCAGCCGTTCCTCAGAGTCTGAAGGTAAGCAGCTGGCTACTGGGGGTGTGTGGTGACGCAGCATTAATGTTTATCGGACTGTTCACTCTTTAACCTGCACCTGCTGCGCATTGTCTTTGCGCGCGTGAGTGTGTTTGCGTGCGTGTTGCTACCCGCGTGCACAGTGACGCTACACGTGCACAACACCTCCATCCATCTTCCTGCTGCTGTGAAACAGATGCTACTGGTGTTTAAAGCTGCAGGCTGACAGGGTTTTCTCTATGGATATTTTAATGTATGTGTGCGTGCGTGCGCGCATGTGTGTGTGTGTGCGCGCGAGCGTGTGTGTGTGTGTGTGTGTGTGTGGGTGTGCGCGCGCGCGTGCGTGCGTGTGTGTGTGTGTGTGTGTGTGTATATGCTTCTGTTGTGAATTTTCTGTATCTGAGAAATGACTTCAGCTTAAAGTGCTAGCTTTTTTGCCTCTTCACTAATGTGTAAAATATTTATGTTATGAAAGTTTCTGAAATATTATATATTTTATAGAAACATTTACAAAGGTGGACAGGAATTAAACTTAAGGGTTAAACTAAAGTTGTGAAACTAAAAAGCAACTTTTTTTTATCCTTTAAAATGATTTACCATTTATTATTAATATATCAAGGTATGTATTAAATATATATATGATGCTTTATTTTAAATATATATATATATATATATATATATATATATATATTATTATTATTATTAAAGATATAATATTTATCTGTTTGTAGATTCAAAATAAAAATGATTTGATTATTAGAATATATATAGTTATAACCTGAAATCTGTAGTATCTGTATAGTATTTTACACCCTGATTAGGTGAGTGTGTTTTGAATTTGTGTGTGTTTTAATGAAAACATTACTTATTTAATACATCAAGATCAGTTCAGTAGTCATAACTGACTAATTTTACTTTTCCTAAGGGCTGGCTGACATAGCCACACTCTCAACCTACTCTGATGATGTCATAGTTCTGTCATCTCAGCTTGAGCATATAGACTTAAACAGAAAACCTGCGTCACAAACTGTAGGTGTGGAGTTTGAAAGATGGCGCTGTTTACCAATCAGGGAGGCTGTAATGAAAGACACTACCATTTGCAATATGGGAATTGTAGGAGCCCGTGTTTTAGAGAATTAAAGTCAGGATATCTCCCCCTCTGCGGCACAGATTTTTCACCATTCTTTCTTTTAATACTGAATCACTGGAGGACAATTTAAAGGAATCAAATTGATTTAAATTTGAAGTTGTGGAAATATCAGCAGCTTCAAAACAAAAGTAACTCATAAACACGAACTCTCTCTCTCTCTTCCTGTGTGTGTGTGTGAGGCTCTCTCGCTCTCCCTCTCTCTCTCTGCATTCCTAATGAGAGTGTGTATTGTTGCATTGTTGTGTAAAATTAGCAAATGAATAAAACGTTACATGCTGACACTCAGTTCCCACGCTGTGTGTGTGTGTGTGTGTGTGTGTGTGTGTGTGTGTGTGTGTGTGTGTGTGTGTGTGTGCGCCCGCACCCCTTCTCTACAAAGACATTTGTTGTGAAAATCCTCTGTGGGAAAATTTATACATTAGCTGTCACTGTGCCACTGAGCAATTCACATTTAAACATGATATTTTATACTGAATATAGTATTGAGGTGAGTACAATTAATAGTCAGAATTTGTTGGTAAATCAAGACATTATTAGGCCCATAAGCGGTAGTTTTTTAAATTTATTTTATATATGTAATATCTTTTTATTATTTTATTTATCAACTTCATTCTTTTAATGTACATTTTGTAATGTTAATGTTATTGTTGAATAACTAGTTCAGAATCAAAAATCATCATCAGCAATGCAGCTTTTGATAGTCCAGTTGTTTTGGTACATAATGGTCACATGAAAAAATCAGTACTGCTAAAATAAGATGAATCACAATTTAGTGGAAATTCAGTTGTTGCAAGATCACAGGAAGAGAAAAAGGTACAGATAGAGAAAGTAAAATAAAAATAATAAGAAGAAGCATATAAAATAGAATAGGAGTAAAATAGAAACTATACAAGAGCAATTAAAGACAAAGTTACAAAGTAAAGTGACAGTGTGTGGTTAATAGCAGCGAGTCAGCAATCTAGTATATTTGTGAACAAGAATCATAAAATCCTTTTCTGAAAATTTAAAGACAGGTACCTGATAGAAGTAGAAGTATAAAGTTCTGTGGCGTGAAATGAAAACACTCAAGTAAAGTACAACAACCTTGCATTTAAGTACTCTCCAGTCTCTGTGGTCTCTCGCCTACTGCTGTCTGTCGGCTGTGGTCCTAACTGCAGCTCTATCGCCCTGGCGACAGAGAGCAGTCTGGTCGCTATGGGAGACGAGACAGAAATAAGTGTGTGTCATTACTTGTGTGTGTGCGTGTGTGTGTGTGTGTGTGTGTGTGTGTGTGTGTGTGTGTATTTTCTTCTGCCACATCTAATTACAACGATACAGAACCCAAAGTTAAAGTGCTGCTGTCACACACGTATAACTGTGCGTGCGTGTGTGCGTGTGCGTGTGCTTGTGCGTGCGCGTGCATGTGTGTGTTACAGTGCCTATAGACCATCATGACGTAATTGTTTTTCTGGTGTTTTTAGTTTTCCACCTCTTCTCAACTGAAGAGTCTTCACAAAACAGTAAAAGTGGTGGGAGAAAAACAATACTGATAACAGCTGGTGCGTCTTCAGTACTGTGTAGCAGTACTCTAGTAGTAGTACTGTAGCAGTTTCTGCAGTTTTAGTGATACGATGTTGTAGACACACAAATAAGAAAAGCAGCCGACTTCAACCACATGAGGCCGATAATACTTCTGTATTATTAATATTGTTAAGTAGGATTTTTAATGCAGGACTTTTACTTGTAGTTGGAATACTTGCATTGTGATATTGGCACTTTTATTGAGATCTGAGTAAAAAAATGTAATTCTTACTTTTGCACATGGGAACTACTGCATGCTCAATGGACTAGTTGGATATTTTAGGGAAATGCTGTTAGCTTAGCTTAGCACAAAGACTGGAAACAGGGGGAAACAGCTAGCAGCTAGAAATATAACGTGTGAATCAGGGAGCTTTAGAGGAGCTGGTAGGGGGTTTATTTTATTACTTTTGGACAGAGCCAGGCTAGTTCCTTTCTCCTGTTTCTATTCTTTAAATGACCCCATGACCTTTCCTGTACCGCCCCCCCTCAGGACAAACATTGTATATGTAGCTGCACTACAAAAGATATTCAGACATTGACTGCATTTGTTTTTGTTCCTCTCCCTGCCGGCGTTTCATCTCCAATATGAATTTACCCAGAATATAATCCTTCTCTATTTTCTGCATTTGCATATTTCATTAATTGGTTGGTTCATCCTGTGTGTGTTTACAGCCCCAGCAGGGTTTCTAGAAATAATAACGTGGATAACGTTTAGCTCCCGGAAACACGAAGCCTCATTAGAAGTTTTGTCTTGATGTGACACTCTGCAAGGAGACGGCTCATATCAGAAGTCAGACCAGCACCCTGAGGTGGGATGGGGAATTCTGATGGCACTACATGTTGCTGCTTAATTTGTTGTAAATTTAATTATTAATTGTAAATATTGCAGGTGCCTACTTTTAATGTGTCGGGCTATGATTGGATGCAAACTTGAAATAGGTCATCTCATTGGAGCACAAGGACCCGCAGCTGTAACCGTCATGTATTATGTGTGACAAATTATCCCTCACTCTCACGCACGCACGCACACACACACACACACACCGAGTAAATGAGGTGTAGGCTTCTTGTGGTGAAGTGTCTGATGTGCTTTAATGAGACTCTGGTAGGAATGTTGGCTGGTCTCTAAATTGGTTGACAAATATTTTGTCTAGATCAGTTTATTCCGTCATTTGGCCTGTCGGTTCGATTCCAGCCGGGGACCTTTGTTCCATGTCACATCCCCCTGTCTCTCTTCCCATTTCCTGCCCACCTCTTCTCTGTCAAACTGTCCAATAAAGGCAAAAATGCAACAAAAACAGTCAGAAAATACTGCAAATATTCTTAGAACTGAAGGTGAAGACTTCAATTATGTCTGTCTGTCTGTCTGTGTGTCTCTCTCTCTCTCTCTCTCTCTTGTGTCTTTAACTGTCTTTGTCTTGTTCTGGTCTTGTTTCCAACATATCAAGGACAAATTTTACAGTTAAATGATATATAATGTGTCAGGTTATAGTGTATAATTTGTAGTCTGTGTTTTCACGCATCCTTAAACAAACCTGTCTGGTTGACACTTCCACTTTAAGAGATCCAGGAAGTGCATGAGAGCAAGGGGGCGGTGGCTGAGGGGTGGTGCTTATTGAGGAAACAGGTGTGTGTGCTGACAGGGATGATGTCATTCTCTTGCTGAGTCACCTGGGAGACGGCTGCTGAGTGGAGAGAGAGAGAGAGAGAGAGAGAGAGAGAGAGAGAGAGAGAGAGAGAGAGAGAGAGAGAGAGAGAGAGAGATGCCTTCATCACTCCTGCTTTTCTCCCAGAGGAGGCATCGGTGTGAGGAAGCAGGCCCAGCAGAGGAGGCATTTGAATACTGCTATCTGTCAAGGTGAGAGAGCGACAACAGGAATGAATGAGAGAGACACACACACTTACTCTGTTATCCACTCTGAGGCTGAACCATCTCACCAAACTCCATTCTAAAATGGGCTCATTTTAACTCATCGCTTAACTGTGGTACTTGATTTAAGACCTCAACTCTGTAAAGGACCATGCCGGTGTATTTTACATTTTCAGCTCAATAACTAGATGGGTCAATAACTAGATGCTCCATCGCTCCATCTGTTTTTACGGTACACTACATGGCCATATGTGGACACCCCTGTACACTCACCTGCGTATACTTTTAATGTGTTTTTTTTCTGGTTTGATCGAGGCCCTTTAGTTCAAATGGAAGGTAATTATCATGCTACAGCATATAATAAGAATAAGAATAATTTAAACAATATTGAGCTTTTGGGCTCAAATAATTAGGTGATTAATCTATAAGTCGATTGACCTTTATATCTTCTAAGGTTTTTCTAAGACTGAGAAGTTCAGATGGAGATCCAGCTCATGTTCGTATGTTAGGTCTTTGTCTGTAAGTGGAGTAAACTTGCTGCATTGACCCTCTGAACATCTGTTGCATGAAGAGTTTCACCCCCAACTGAACACGCAGTTGTGTTTTCTTGCGATGGTGATATGTGTGGCAGCTCTGGTGAGGAGGAGGAGGAGCAGGAGGAGCAGGAGCAGGAGGAGCAGGAGGAGCAGGAGCAGGAGCAGACAGTCAAACAACACACCGTCTGCCTCAGAGCCTAGCCTGTAATTTCTCCAGCTGCACTTTGGTTTAGTGGTCAGTTTGGCTTCAATTCGTCGTCACTCCCTGTTTTGGGTTGCTGTAACTCCGTGGATGAACACTCTGCTTGTTTGTGGGGAACTGGATTCATATTGGATTATTTAAAACAGTTTCCTGCTCTTCTCTTGCATTCATATGGCTCATGACTGTCCTTTTCTTTTTTCTTATTGATCTGACCTTTTAACCTCCGTTATCTCTTAAGTGGTAGGTAGCAGGGGGAAACTGTTAGCTTAGCGCTACCAGAAAAGGAACGAGCATGAATTTGCACCGTGTGTGTGTGTGTGTGTGTGTGTGTGTGTGTGTGCGCGTGTGCGTGTGTGTGTGTGTGTGTGTGTGTGTGTGTACACAACCTCACAAACACTTGACCTTCATGCCAACTTTCAGTCTCCGAGAGTACTATTGTGGCCCGTCCAACAGAGCAAGCACAGCTGCTGCTTGCAGCTAAAAATCCACCTTAGTTGATGGTAAAGTTACAACAAAGCTAAAACCTACAAATATACTACAAGTTCAGGGGCTTCATTCACTAAACATCGTCAGGCTCAACGTGACTCCTGACTCCTAAAAAAGTCATGTTTTTGTCAGTCCAAACTTTAAAACTATTTATCTTTGCTAGAAGAGTAATTCACAAAGTATTTTAGTTCAAAAGGTCTCTCCTTCGTCTGATCGAAGTTAGAAGAAGTCAGTTCGCTCACCAACAAACAGTTTGCACTTTGTAGAAATGCAGTTCCCAGCTGTCTGACAGAATTATTTATTAAACCATCAGACCACAGTTTGTTCAACAATTCATGAAGTGCATATTTAATGCTCCCCAACTGCAATAAATACACAAATAAGGCCGATTCCATAACAATTATCCAGTAAAATCACTGTTGTATGTAGAATTATCGCATCAAAATCGGAGGGTTTTATTTTGTCAGCCGAAACACATATCAGATGTTGACGGTATTTGATGCCAGATACAATCTACTGAATAAGTCAATATATTTACTTTGTTTCATCTGTGAAATCTGATCTGCACTTTTTGACATATCTTAAATGATTTTTTTATGAAATCCATCCATCCAGACTCGTTTCCAAGGTGACAACCAATATGTTTGAAAGTTATGGCAGCATTTGGGACAGTTCACAATGAGGTGAAAACAAGTCTCACCGAACGGATGGTTTTAGTCTCACATCGGAGAAACAGGCAAATCGTGGCATAAGTCTTACGGTCGGCACAACTTTTTAGCTGTAAATATGAGTTATATTTAAAAATGATTTTACTTTTGCAAATGGCTTAAATAATTTGTCACTTGTCAATTTGTCCCTTGTAAAACAACAAGAGTTACAAAAATACAAAGTAGTAGTTGTAAAGGTGTCAGAGTGTGACTGATAAATAGCAGAGAGAAAACGGGTGACTAATGGTCTGCACACACACACACGCACACGCACACTCTGTGTGTGTGGTACCATCATATGACTGTGAGAGTAAACAGTGTAGATATCAAACTGGGAAATGGGAGGGTGATGTCATTCCGGAAGTGGACATAGTGAAATGAAAGCGCACACACACACTGTAACTGTACCATATATGGTGTCACATGACAGTCTGTTTAGTGTTCAGCTGCTTCAACCAGAACGTTTTTTTCCCATTTCACATGTGGTAAAAGGACAGGAAACAAGCAGATGTTACTCACAGGTATTTCTCTTAAAAGGTCACGCGTGATATTAAATGTGAAATTCATGTTTTCATGTGCCGATTCGTCTGCTTTTTGAATGCAACACAGACGTCTTAAAGAAGACTAAACATTTACTTTGTTGGCTCTCTACCTCAAGCTTACTTTGTTATCTGGGAGACGTACTGAGTCAGAGTCAACACTGTCTGGAGAGAAACGTTAAATGTGTTTGAACATCAGTGTGAGTTTCCATCTTGTTTTCCATGTTAGTGCAGTGGGTCAAACTAAAAATATGTCAATAACCATGGAATGGATTTTCATAGAATTTCTCTGCAGACATTCCTGTTCCCCAGAGGATGAATCCTACTGACTTCAGTGATCCTCTGAGTTTTCCTCCTGCGCCGCCACAAGGTTCAGCTTTGTGGGTATTGGATGGATTGTGATGAAATGTGGTTCAGATATTCACGTTGCCCTCAGGATGAACTGTAACAACTTGACAACGTGATCCTCTGAATTTTAATCTTGCACCATCATCAAGTTGAGACTTTATTTTGTTCACTACTTTGGTTTATGACCAGGTAACGAATGACATTCCCATCAGACATTGCTGTACCTTGTGTTTAATGCTAATCAGCTAAAATTCTCTTTCAGGAATTTGGGGGCAACACAATTTAACACTCTTCACTCAAATTCTGCATAGTGAGTACTTTTACTTATAAGTAAATCTAGCTGATAATGCTTCTGCACTTTTACTAAAATAGAATTTTTGATGTATTAGTAATTTTACTTAAGTAAAGGATCTGAGCACCTTTACCCCTACTAACTGTGAAGCTACTTTATGTGAAATGACTTCATGAAAAGCATGCATGGCAATATCATCATCATCATCATCATCATCATCATCATCATCATTAGTATTGTTTATTGTCTGAAACAGTCTTTGAAAACTTAGCGTGAGTAAACTGGTTCAAACGGGACGCCCCCCCCAGTACACACACACACACACACACACACACACACACACACACACACACACACACACACACACACACTGTCAGTAATGAGCAGGAAGCTGCAGCAGGTCAGCATCGTTTCCCTCTCGTCTGTTTTGGCCTTCAGAGTCTTTGTATTCAAATCACAGCAGCTTTTTGTCTGCGAGCTGAATGAGACAAGTCTTCGCTCTCACTTCACTGAGCTCTTTGTTCCTCATCATAGAACCACTGAGAGGGACAGTAACCATCAAACACAACACTGTGAGAAGATGGAAATGACTCATTGTTGTGTTTGAAAACACGTCTTGATAGCACAAACTGTTCATCGCAGTCTTTCGTACAACCGTCAGGGAAACAGTCTCACACAGTCATCGGGTTTTTATTGGAAACTTCACTGAAAATGAACTAAAACGTGTTTGTCTTCCTGTCAAAGTACCTGAAATAACATTAAAGGTAATACATTTCATTTTTAGTTCATGTGTAGGATAACAATGACCAAATTAATATGAACATAACTTAATTTGTAATATAATATGCTTGGATTGTAGCTTTAGGACATTTACTCAAGTACATTACAAAAGTGTACGTTTCAGTTACTTTACTGAATTCTACTTCTCGGGACTGTAACTCAGTAGTGTAGAAGTACAAGTGCTTTTTACTTCAACACAAGTAGCTCATGAGTAAATACAACCTGTTTCCCCATGGTGATTCAATAGCTCACATTGCTCTTTCAATATAAAAGCGTGACTTATTTCCTCCATGTTAACTTTTACCGTATGTGGAAAAAAATGCACTTTCTTCTGCTTTAATGCAACATTTTCCTTGTCTGTGGCAGCTGTTTTCTTGCTTTGGCGACCCACTTATTACAGTTGTCCTTGTGGTGTGACCTCTGACCTTTGACCTCCTCTATGCGGCTTGCCCTGCTTGGTCGGAGCCTCTCTGGTTAGAAACTGTCAATTTAAATGTCCCAACATGGAGAACAGAAAGACGGAGCTTCTCCATTATTTATTAATTCTGAAAACATTTTCAAACCGTACGCGTGACAAACAAAAGGTTTTCTGAAGCAAAGAGAATAGAAAGCAATGACTACAGACTTAAAGCATGAGTGAACAGGATGATCAACAATTTAGTTGAGTTGAACTTGAATTAAAAGAGTTGACTCATTTAACGTTGTATTGAACAACAACCAAAAAGCATTCCCTATGACCCCCTCCAAAATAAAAGACCTTTCTCTCAGGCCTTCATAGCCTCTCTCTGGACTTCCTCCATGTCAGACTCTGACGCCTCATCTTCAGTATCGAAGCTGGTTCAGAGCCTCACGTTTGTCCGGATGGCCAACAGTCTTTCAGCTCGTAGTCAGCCGGTTTGGCAGAAGCTTGCAGATTAGCTGTACATGTAATGGAAGAGTGCTGATGAATGCAGTGCGTGGTCTTAATTCAATTAAATGTGTATACTTTGCCATTTTTATATTAAAATGGTGCAAAATGCCCTCATTTCTAGAACTGATCTTCCCTTGGAAAATTTCTGGAAATGTACCAACCCTTTGCAACCTCGCGCTCGGCGTCCATTTTTGTTCCCCTACGCCCGACATCTGTTGGATCGGGCTACTATAAAAGTGCCTTTTTTCTTTTTTTTTTTTTACATCAAGCGCATTTACTGCATTCTGACGAATCTTTATGCACCAATTGATGGTGGAAATGTCTTTATTTGTGTGAAGGAAAACCTCCCATTTAGGTGACATTTAAAAATGTAATAGAATATAATGCAGTAAAAGTCTCTTTGCTACTTTCATGTTTTTATTAGTGCGGGGCGGGGGGGGGGAGGGGCCTCTTGACCTTTTCTATAGCGCCACCCTCAGGATAAACTTTACACAGATGTTTTCAGGTGTTTCCAAAGAGCTCTGTTGACTTTACCAGATAGCATCTGTTGACACAGATCTGCTCCATAAACATCAACAGCGATAAACGTCATCGCATCATGATTCTGTCACACTGCGGTGGAAATTCTCACCGGGGGGGTTGAAAATGGGCCAGACCTTTTCCTCTGCTGGAAACTCAGAGCTGCTGCTGTGCTTTTAATTTGAAAACATTATCATATGACATTACAGTCAATTGAGCAATTTGACCGCATTCTGTGCAGGTTTCATTCAGAAGTAAATTAAGCTGTGTGAGCCTGAGAGAGTGTGGCTCTGTGACAGATGGGATTTAAAATCCAAACAGGCTGAAATACTCATGAAGTACAAGTATTTGTTCCATACATTTACTGCGTGTACTCTGTACAGGCAGATCCTTTCAAAACAAGCATCCATCTGACAGTCACACGACTTTCCGTCTGTGCTTCCTCTCTACAAACTGTTTACTTCCTTTTAGTTTACTTTAGTGGTGGAAAAAATATTTAGATTCTTTACTAAGGCGAAGGTACTTTTACCACGTGAAAATCCTACTCTAGAAGTAAAAGTCCTGCGTTCAAAAATGTACTCTCGTAAAGGAAAGGGAGTATTATCATCAAATTGTACTTAAGAAGGCCCACTAAAAAAGAAAAGTACTAATTTTGCAGAATGGCTTATTTCAGAATAATATATATTACTGGATTTAAATGAATTTATATACTGCTGGGTAGCTTAATCTATAATAATGGATACTTTTTCATTAGTTGATTTTAGATTTTGTTTAATTAATCTGAATTTGTAAAGTGACTAAAGGTGTAGTGGAGTAAAACGTCCTTCTCTCTGAGTGGAGTAGAAGTATAAAGTAGCATAAAATGGAAATAGTCAAGTTAAGTACACGTACGTAGGAAAATGTAAAACCAAATTGATATAAAGGATAATAAGGAAGGCCTCTGCAGCCCTCTTTAGCCCTGATCAGCCCCGTTCAGCCCACTTCAGCCCTGTTTAATAGAAACCAGGTTGAGCAGTTTCCACCAGAGGAATGTTTGAGGGCTGTGGTTCAGATCTGCTCTCCACCCAAACACTCGGCTGCACATGAGACAAACTGCTTCTTCATGTTGTATTTTATTAAACATCATGAATTTATTTTTAACCACATTTTGACTGCCTGCCATCTCTCGCACATATTTCATCTTCTTGTTTATACGGTCGGCCTTCTTATGCAGCTCTGTTGCACTCCAGAGGATATTGTGTTTGTACAAGTAGTATTAGATGTGGCAGCATGCAGTTGGTAGTAGTTATAGTCAGACACTATGATAGTATGGCTATATTATTATGGATACTAGGTGTTAAGTATGAGAAAAAGTTTAGTTTATTTTACTTTTTACGTCCACATAATAATAATAATAATACACTGACTGTTTTCTACAATTCTGTTTGAATGAAACAAACATAATAATAATAATAATAATAATTAGAACAATGCATTCACAACGGGAGATGCGATGGAGTAGAAACAATTGTCTTTTACGAACCAGAGTAATTCAGAAAAGGTCTTACTATAGTTTTTCAAGATAAAGATATTGTCCGTTCCAACATGTAAACTGTGTTTGTTTTTTTACATTTCTGTTTGTGTCCAGATTAAATATATGAGAAACAACGGTTAATCAGTGACCATTAGAGATGTTAGTAGGAGTACCTTGGAATTTAGGACAGAGCTAGGCTAGCTGTTTCCCCCTGCTTTCAGTCTTTGTGCTAAGCTAAGCTAGCAACATCCTCCAATGGTCCTCTAACATTAACGAAAGTAGTCCCAAACCATAACCTCTCTCTCGAAATCGAACCATGTTTTTTTTCTGTGCCTAAACCGAACCAAACCATAACCACATAATTAAACAGATTTATTCTGAAACAGAGATTCACCATTAACCAGTTTGTATTTATGACAGTTACGGCTAACCTGTGTACATTTCTGGTATGTGTCTTTCCTACTTTGTATTGTAACTGCTGCACAACAAATTCCCTCAGGATAAATAAAGTTACATTTTATCTCATCATATCTTAACAGTTTTAAAGGCACAATAATCCTGCTGATAGGGTCGTCAGATCAGAAAATATTTCTATGTGTCGTTCTGGAGGACATGGACATACGTGTTTATTTGTTTAATTGGTAGGACTTGTTGCGTCCTCACCTCATTGAAAATACCTCCCAAAATTACTCGGAACGTGCTGGACGTCTGTTGTTGTTATTATTGTTGTTGGAGTTGGACTGCAGTGGTTTGTAAACCCTCAGGTCTATTTTAATTAGTGACACAAAAACCATAAATCAATTTATTCATGTGGTGGTGCCATTAGTTTCTCAAGTCACGGTTGTATTTGCAGCAGTCGCTCATGAATGAATATTGGTCATACAGTTTGTAGAGTTACTTCTGGTGGAAGTATTTGTAGTAGTAATACTATGACGTTGACACCTCTGAATAGTGTCAGCAGTAGCTGTTAAAGTATTAATATGTTGGAATCAAATATTTATCTGAATGCTTACCTGCTTATGAATAATGAAACACACTATAATGACTTGTTATACAGTGTGTGTGTGTGTATCGGCCATTGGTTTATTATAATAACCTTTTTATGAACATTATGAGTCCCCAATGCAGTGTGTGTTTTGGCAGACTGCGGTGAGCTGCCACATATTGATCCAGACATATCCTCCTGTGTTTCTCATGCGATCAATACACACACACACACACACACACACACACACACACACACACACACACACACACACACACACACACACACACACACACACACACACACACACACACACACAGCTGTTGAAGCACAACTTCAGCTCTGTTTAACTCTTGGGGGATTTTATTTTTAACACCAAATGCCATCCATTAATTTTCTGATGATTCAAAGTTTCTTTATCTGAACAGATAAACATGATATGAACTAAAGGCCTGTTAAATTGCTGAGTTCGCTGCCCCAGTTTTATCTGAAACGAGGTTTAAAGATATATTTAGATAATAAACACAAGGGTAAAAGGAACAATCTGACATTTATTTTATCTTGTTCTTCTTCTGTGATACATAGGGAAACATTGTTTTCACTCCACTGCATTTATCTGATAGCTATAGTTACCTTGCAGATTAATATTTTGGCATTCAAAACATATGAAAATGTACAAGGACAGTAAGTAAGCAAGAACGATGTTATTTATAACAAATCGATTCCAATTAATTGTCAACTATTTTGATTGTTGAAGTCATGGTTCACGCTTCACAAATTAAGATTTTCTTTTAATAATTGTAATATAGGTTATTAATAATAATGTTGAGGTTTGGACTATTGGATAAAACAAACATTGTGAAGGTGTCACTTCCGGGTAATTGTGACGGCATTTCTCACTGTTTTCACTATTTGTACAAACCAGACAATAAATCGATTAATGGAGAAAATAATCATCAGATTAATCCATAATGAAAGCAATCATTAGTATAAAATGAGCTCAACTACAACAGCAGGCTAAACTCCTGCTTTTACTTTAATGCATGAGTAATAATACATTGACGATGTAATATATAATAGCACAACAGTCACAGGGGACATTTTATACTATTAACACTTTAACTAAATGTCCCTGATACTACTGATGCTCACGTGTTGACACGGACGCACGCGCTCATGCACGCGCACTGTGCTGCAGGTAGTAACCCCTCCCCCTCCGCGCCGCCGCTCAAACACAATACCCACCGCTTCTCCGGGAGCTCTGGACCAAACTGTCCTCGGGTCAGCCGGGATTTCTGCCTCTCCTCCGGGCTGCGTGTCGCAGGTGAGCCGCTCTCAAACGTCCGCGTCGGTATTCATTCCGTCTGCGTGTCCGTGGATCCGTTACTCCCATTCACCGGCGTTAGCCCGTACTACGCCGTCGGTAACGTCACCGGTTACAAGCGCGGCTCGGGACTGAACGACGCGCTTAACGTGCCGTACATATGCAGCCGGAGTCCGGAGTCCGGTGTCTGGTGCTTTTTTATCTGGGCTGCGAGATGAAGTACCGGGGTTGAGAGCAGCGGGGACGCCGCTCTGCCTCATTGTTCCCCGTGAAGTTTGGTGGGAGTGATGTAATGTGCCGCCCGGTGCCGCTGCTCCGCGCGCGGGGGGCAGCGGCACCGGGCTCCGCTTTACACACACCATTTTAAAACGGCACCGTTCACATGACAAGCGGAGCGGTTGGTCTCGTGGTGCTTGTGGTTGATTCGGACCGTCATGTTGTTTTAATACAAACTCAGCTCCTGGGGTTCTTTATCACGGTTTTTGGGAAGAAGGGGATTTACTTACATGAGGTCGTTTTTAAAGTGACTCATTTTCTTTGTGTACAAGTGCTGTGATTTTGATCCAATTCCTCCCGATTTGAAGTTTTGTCCACGAAGGTCTCCAAAAGTAACCGATTTATATTCTTCGGCCAGCCAGCAGTTACATATTTAACCAAACTTAAAAGAGTTACATTCGTGAAGGGAGTTTGGTGTGGTGGTGCAACCAGAAAGTTTCTCTGGGCAAGATGCTGTTGGCATTCCTGTGTGCAGATCAAGTCTCCCGTGGTGGAGACTCCGACTTGGTTACTAATACTTAGATCTAGTGTTTCAAGGTGAATTGGAGACTGTTTAACAGAGTAAAACAACCTGTGGGTCTGAATGGAGGAGCAGTGGATAAATCAGAGTGATGCATCACTTCTCAGGGGTATGTTGGGTGGAAGATGAGTGTTTTCCAGTGTGTTGTGGTTTCTCTGCGAGTGCAGCCGCTGAGCTTTAAATTAAAGGCACATTATTCAGCAGTGTTCATGGGAAAATAATGTGTTGAAAGAACAGGAGGAGGAGCTCCTCCCAGTCTGGATGATTTACTGGTTATTCACTCAACTGCTGGAAGCTGCTGCTGCTGCTCGGAGGAATGTGGGGAGTGAAAATTAGAACAATACATTCACCACAGGGGACGTGATGGAGGGGAAACAACACAGTCTCTTGGCTTTTTACAAAACTCAAAAAAAAGAAGCTCTTTAGAATTCCCTTTTTGAAATGAAATCATAGCAGCTCCATCCTTCTATGTTTGAAGTCTGTGGGTTGGCTATATGATGAAGATTCACCCCATCTACGCCTGATAGTCTGGACAGTGTCATCTGTATCTGGATATCGGCGGGGGAAGAAATACTCAGACCCTTTTACTGAAGTAAAAGTATACCATAATCTGACAAATACTTCCTTACAATTAAAAATAGTTTCAGTGTGATCATAGGATATTAAATTATACATTTTCTTAGAAATACACTTTAATGTTGCAGTTTGTCAATGTAGAGCCAATTAAAAATGTTATATATTAATGGGTAGTACTACATTATAACACATAGCCTACGCATGTTGTATGCAAAGTAACTTAAGTTATAGGATAACAAAAAATACAATATTACCTGTTGATATAGTGGCGTAGAGGTACAAAGTTGCGTAAAATGGAAATACTGAATGAAAGTGCAAGTACCTCAAAACTGTACTTAAGAACAGTACTTAAGTAAAAGTACTTGGTATGTTATTTGAATGATAACATGAGAATCGTAGGTCTTTCTACGTACATCTGGTGCTAAAATACGTTCTTTTTATGGCAATTGACCCGTCACACGCCGGGACCCAGCGCTGCCGCTGCCCACCAGTCCGCTGATCCGCTCCATTTCTGCAACAAGTGCAACGTTATCATGGTGAGATTATCAAGCCAACGTTAGCTTTCAGCCCGAATCCGAGTTCATCCTGTTGGTGTACAAAGACCAGACTGTGTCTTGTCCTGAACCAGCCACAGTCACCGTTCACCACAGCCGAAGTGTCCTTGACTGAGTCAAGACGTCGGCTTGTCTGAGAGTCTCAGAGGGACACGGCAAGAAGCTAATTCCTCCTTTCACTGGGTAGAATTAAGTGATTGAAGTGCTCCACATTCCCAAATGCTCTTGAGTTATTTTGGTGCAGTTGCAGCTCTGAAGGACGGCTGTATATTCATGAGCTCTCCTTTTTAGTCATTAGGCCCCAAATCTTCCTCCTCGACTGACTGCCAAAGAGGTCAGCAGCGAAAAGAGCTTCACTTCCTGTGCCCAGAAAGCTTCTCAGAAAATATTTTACTTCCACGATTCTCCCAAGAGTTCCATAAAAAATATATTTGATTTAATTCATATGGAGTCCTCGGCGAACAAAAAGTCAAAAAGCTTTTATCTTTAAATGCATGTCTGTGTCATGGCAGCAAAGAAAATAAGGTTAAATTACCTATTTTCTTCTAAAACAGTTGTTTCCTCTTCCTCCTCCATCGTCCTCGTCCTTCTGGGATTATCCACCATCACCTCATACTATTGAGTGTTTTCTCCCTCTGTCTCCATCACACATTTCATTTTTAGAAATATTGATGTTACTTAAGCAGGTGTTTGGTGAATGTCCTGCAGAACACCTAAAATCCTCAATATTATATAAATAAAGCACCTTAAATCAATAGAAAATGAATAGCTAAGTATTTAGCTTGTATGTTTTCTAAGAAAGGGAAAAAAAAAGCCAAACATTAGAGATTCAGCTTTAAAAAAAGTGAGGGTTTGCTGCTTCTCATTGTTTTATGTGACCGTAAATAGATTTTAGCATTTTGGTCTCGTAATAGTGTTCTTCCTGAATGTCGAGTCACTGCACCTCTGATGCTCCTACTGGCTTCATTGTGTTTAGTAAATTTCTCTGATGAGGAACAGTGAATCTGAACAGCAGCTTGGTGAAAATGAGTCAGGAAACGACTTGAAATCTGGCATCTATGAACTCACCTGACAGGACAGTCTGAATCGGATCAATACACTGTCTGTCTGTCTGCTGCCAGACCCGCTATCTCTCCTCACCATGTCTCCATCCCTGCTGGCTTCATCCCAGTGCTCCCAGTAGCATTGAGTCTCCTGGTAGCTCTCCTGTCAGCCCTGCAGAGTGGCTGCATGGAGCTGGAACGGAGCCAGCCTGGCGAATTAGAGGTGATTATAGCTGTGTGTGTGTGTGTGTGTGTGTGTGTGTGTGTGTGTGTGTGCGTGTGCGTGTGTGTGCGTGTGCGTGTGTGTGCGTGTCTGTGTGTGCGTGGCTGGCTGGCTGGCTGGCTGTAAAGCCTCTGCGACAGACTGGCATTTTCTTATATAACCCATTTTACACCAAAGCAGTCTCAGTGCTCACCAGGAGAGGAAGCGACCTCTTATCAGCTGAAATAATCCTGACTCTCTGATTGGTTAGTCTGCCGTCCAGGTACGCCGACAGTCACCTGGGCCCCAGTTCATTCTCTGTTCTCCTCCACTTATTTTCTGACCTGTTGTGCAAAGTGGAGGACAAACTGACCAAGTTGTCTCATGTCATTTATTTGTATATATCATTTATGTCAGCAAATTTTGATTAACAATTAATCGAGAAAATTATTGTAAGATTATTCAATATTGAAGATAATAGTTGTAGCCTTAAAGCTAGGGTTGGTATTTTAGAAATATTTTTGTTATATTTGTTAAAATTCTCTTTACACCCCGACAACAAACAATAACTCAATTGCTCTGGGGAAAAAGAGAAAAATCCAGTATCTGTGGCTGTCGCAGGACTGTATTAATTCTGGCTGAATTAAATAATTTGATGGCCTACCTGCCTGGCTGTCTGATCCCACTCTTTACCCTTTATGTTCGTTGTTGACGATCATTATGATAATTTGAGAGGTGGGGGGCTTTGGAGGGAGGCCTGAAGGGAGGGGCTGTCAGTGTTTCTCACTAGATCTAGTGACATTTGGAGTGCTGCTAGATACTTTCATTGGAAAAGACTTTGGCATTTGGCTTTTTTTTGTAGGTTGGATATTTTTTTTATATTTAGCTTAGTTGCTGGTTTCTTGTTAACACTTTTTTTTTTTTTTTTTCTTTTTTTTTATACTTATAATCAGTAAAATATTTGTTAAATATGCATCATTATCACCATGTAATCATTTATATTCTCACGGTAGACAATGAGTAAAATGTATGACATTGCATAAAATAAATGTGTGTGTGACTAGCTTCTCTATTCCCACATATCCGCCAGCAAGATTGTTGTGAACCA
Source organism: Ophiodon elongatus (assembly GCA_016806645.1). Classification (NCBI taxonomy): domain Eukaryota; kingdom Metazoa; phylum Chordata; class Actinopteri; order Perciformes; family Hexagrammidae; genus Ophiodon; species Ophiodon elongatus. The sequence continues at coordinate 2,233,110 of JACSYO010000412.1, forward strand.
GTTTGTTTGCTGTTTATTTTAGGTGTAATGAAGAAGTGCGTTAGATTTTTCCATCCAAACTCCCTCCATGTTCTTTAATTTGAAGAGGTGTGCTGTGCTTCACCGTTGTAATTGAAATGTTAATTGCCGCCTCCCATTTGGCCTCAATGTACATAGAGGAGCTTTACAGTCTGCCAGATTTGAGTAGCCTATAGCACTGAGATTGCCTTGACTCTTGTCCCACCGTATATCTGCATCGTTATGTACGTTGAGGTTTTTGAGCTTTTGTATTTCCTTAAATTTAATTATTCCACTGCAAATATCCCCAACATGTTCTAATCCATATCTATTTAAAATCCTGGAAACTCATTATTTTTCCACCTTAAGTTATTTGACACATTGCTGTGATCCTCCTTCCCTCCCAATTTCTGAAGTTTTGATTCCTCAAAGTTGGTTTAAATCTGTCTTCATAATCAAACCAGCTCAACAGTCTCACTTCCCTTTCTAATACTGTTTAATTTAAGCAAACAAAATATTCAGTGTATGGTACCTTATTGGAGCATTCAAATCCTATAATGCCACTTTGCACCATTGGTTTTGTCACACCCCTTGATTACTGGTCTGAGTTGCGTTGCATGATGATAATCTTTAAATTTGGGAGTGCCTTAATCTTTGCCAGTTGTAATGTACAGTATTTTTGTATGCTTTTTACCAAGCCATATTAACCTTGAGATCATCTCATCCCACGTTTTTCATTTATCTTGAGCTAAGGTCTAATGGCAAGGTTGACCATCTCTCAATGTCTCTTGTAATCTGAAAACAAATCTCTTTTTTTTAATTTTTTATTCCAAAACTTTACATTTACCTCTATTGTATTGGGGACAGATTTCCTAACATGGACATATAAAACCTAAACTACCTGCGCAGACAGATTACCTTCTTTTTTTTTTATTAAACAAGCTTCTTTTCTCATTTCCTGAGAAGTTCTTAATACAGATTTTAGTTTTTATTAGCAGGAAGCGGAGATATCGGTCCGGTCATGTTTGGGTGCTCATCTCAGTTATTTAGTGTAAATGTCACCAGGGTTTTATTAAGGTCTATTTCTCTAATCCTACTGGCTCCATAAGCCCCTAACGGCCTCTCACTTAGTCTTAATTTTACACTTCTTTCCTTTTTTAATTAACATTTCACTGGTGTTGATTCGACCTTGGAACCCTAATGTGTTTCTATAAGATATAAAAAGCTGCAATCATTCGGGAGAAAGACGTTTTTCCACCTCATTGCTGTAATGTGATGGCAGCTGGAAACGGTTTCTCCATGGTTCATAAATGTCATCAAGACCTTTTTGTCTCCATTAAGTTTCGCTCAAGACTTTTAACACAAGTTTCTCAAATTCAGTTTTTTTTTTCTTTTGAGTTGAGGAATAGATAAATAAATACTATATTTTTACTCCTCACTAGAATGTGTAAAGAGGATATTTTCACCAACAACAGTGAACCAACTCATCGTTCTTGGCTTTTCTCACAAATAATGAATCTATCGAACAGATTAATCGTTAATCTAAATTATTCTTATTTGCACTTGCTGGAGCCAGTACATTTTGGTTGAAAAATTATTTGAAAGATTAATCAAATATGAAAATGACAGAATCACTTTTGTTTATTTACTGATCGTGTACGCTTCACGGTTGGTTGGTTTATTAATCAAGGAAAAATGTGTAATTTCTTTCTCTCAATAAATTAATTCATCAATTGAGGAGATGAGCTCTGGTTTCAGTCACTGTCACTGGTAAGCTCTGTCTTGGTCTCAGATAGTAGCCCACTTCCTGTTGGTGGCTGCTGCATCTGGCTGTTAAAGGCTTTTTGATCTGTTGTTGTTTGTTGTCATCTCGCAGAGAATAAATAATCAAAAATCAAGCTATACACATAATAATTGTTACGCTCTGGTACGCTGCTGCTTCTACTTTGAACTGAGTACCGACTGCAATTAATTAAATTAATGTTGTTAATGGAGGAATGAGAGACAGAAATACGCACGCATGCACGCACGCAGACAGTCTAATCCTATGCAGACAGACAGAGTCTGATCAGGCTAATCCCTCCTCACCTCCCTCTGCTCTGACCGGCAGTTTACCTCTCACAAACTAACTACATCACACACACACACACACACACACACACACACACACACACACACACACACACACACACACACACACACACACACACACACATATATATATACTTACTTTCAGGCTTCTGTCACTCTGTTGATACTTATTTATTTGCTGCAGAGCTAAAATGAGGTAAAATCCCAGAGTTTGACTTAAAACGTCTCTGTAAGACTTTCACAACATTTTTAGTCTTTGTTCTTGAGGTTTGCAGAGCATCATGTGAGTTGTGCCTGTTTTTTGTTTTCACCTTTTAAAGCTGACAACTTGAGAAACGGTTAAAGATTTACTGTAGCTTTGTCTCAAATCTTTTGAAATGTGTGTTTATGTATGTATTTCACATTATTTTATTAGCACAGAGTTATTCTGATGAACATGACAATAGGTTTTTTATAATTCAGGACTTCAGCACACATGTTGCTGCTCTGCTGTCAGCAGGCTTTTAATGCCTGGATCCTCTGAGCCATGAAGATAAACTTTAAGTGTGTGTGTGTGTGTGTGTGTGTGTGTGTGTGTGTGTGTGTGTGTGTGTGTGTGTGTGTGTGTGTGTGTGTGTGTGTGTGTGTGTGTGTGTGTGTGTGTGTGTGTGTGTGTGTGTGTGTGTGTGTGTGTGGTCCTGTCAGCTGATACATGTTCAGAAGTACAAACAGTAGCTGAAGTGTCTTTTAAACTGCATGTGCTATAAAGTTCTTTCTATATTTTCTTTTTAACATTTTGTCTTTTGCACTCATTACCATTTTTTTATTGCAGCTGCTGTAAAACGATTTCCCTCGGGATAGATACGTTTTTATCTTGTCTTATCTCATCTGGTCAAAAAGACTGTTCCTCTGCAGCTTTTTCCTGTATGGATTTGAGTTGTGTCCTTCTGTCTGTGTTTTTACATTCATTCAATGTGTGTGTTTTGTATTACTTGGCAAAAAAAAAAAAGGCTTGAGGTCTTCGGCAGCAGAAGTAGAGAGTCAGGACAATAAACCACTGAGAGACAGACTGCAAGGTATAGACGGAATGAGATGAGAGAAACAAATAAAAGGCCGTAAATGCCTCTGTCTGTTTTTGTGACTGCAGTGTAAAGAAGAGGAGGAGGATGGTTTCCTCTGTCTTTAGAAGTACATTGTCTCAATATAAAGTGTTGAAAGAGATTTAAAGGCCTTAAATCCAGTTATGTCCGGTTTCTTACAGAGCAATGTTTGGTTAATGTCTGCATTACTGAACACACTGTGTTCACATTCTTCTTCACTTTTATAGTTTCACAATATTCATCAGCATGCAGCTTATTCATCAGCTTTGTTTTTAAAGTAATGTCTAATATTACCCCCAGGTAGTGATGCAAAGCCCTTACATAATGGCCAAAGAAAATACTTCTGTTCGCTTTGTATGTCGGGATCAGTGGTCTTTAACACAAATTCTGCAGGTCTTGAAAAGTCTTTAAGATATTCTTAGATCTTTTTTTATCAGTTACAACTTTTGACTGTTAGCTCGTAAGCTCAGCTACTCATAATGGGCAAGTGACCATATTATTAAACACTTAAATGATCTTTAGTGGTGTTTTTTAATGTCTTTGTGGGAGTTTTGTGTATTTTTAACGTAGCTGTTTGACTTGCAAACAATACATATTGGCTAGTTATTTTAACAGTTGGGAAGTACTGGCAAAAATGTGATAGAAGTTGATGTTGATATCAGTCATTGTTTGAGCGTTACGATGGTGAAAAGGTTATCAAATAGTTTCCTATCCATTATTATAGAGGTCTTAAATATATACTCGGTAAATACTGCAGAAACTGTGTGGAATAAACTCCCAACAGTACAAACCATCCCTGAGCTGCGATGAAGTTCTAACAGAATCTAAATGAAAACGAAATATCTCAAACTCTTCTTTCTTTTGCAGATCCGTCCTGAGCCTCTGACCTGTGACTCCGCCCCCTCCCCCCACCCTCCCCCTGACCCCTGCGGTTGGTTCTGGCTTGCGTGATGATGAAGAGGAGGATGAGGCGAGGTCACGGCTCAGCTGCACATATCGCAGTGTGAAAGGAGGGCAAAGGTTGTCGCGACTGCAACACATGGACACGGAGAGGGATGAGTCCTTGAAAGTTTATACGGGTAAAGAAGAAGACCGTTGGAAGGTCACACCTAAATCCTGAGATACAGAACTCCTGGATATCCTTGGAACTTTTTCAATCTTTTAGTGCAATTCTTGGAATAAAAAAATGCAGACGGTAGAGATTAGTTGAAGTTAAAGAACATTACACCGTTCAACTAAATCTTTTACTGGGGACTTTATTTATCTTCTTTTTTGCAGCAGAATTACTTTTTTTGCTGCTCAAAGTTTCTTGCAGTTTATTTTTGTTTCCACCTTCTCGCACTTGTCCATTCTGTTGTCGGGAGTCTTCGTCATATTTTGATTTTCATCCTCTCCTCCGCCGGAGGAGATGGCTCTGTCTCCTTCGATACGAGAACAGAAGACAGGAAGTTGACTCCTGCTAGGAGCGAGGCCGAGAGACGAAGACGGAGAGCGAAAAGAGGAGAGAGCAGGGAAAATGTCGTGGAAGAGGAACTACTTTGCGTCAGGTGGAGGCGGGGGAGTTGGAAGCGGCGCTGGTGGCAGCAACGGTGGTGTTGGGATGCAGGGGATGTTGACGCCTCGCACCATGACGTCCATCGCTCCTAGTAAAGGGCTGAGCAACGAGCCGGGACAGAACAGCTGCTTCCTGAACAGCGCCCTGCAGGTACACCCACACTTTCTGTCATTTCTTTCTCTCTTGACTTCCCGCTTTCACACACGTACATACACAACCTTTCTCTGTGACCTTTTGACCCCTGTTGTGAGACAGGATGTCTAGTGTACCTATTGTAGAGCATACATGCTGACTTTCCCTCTCAGGACCGGCGGAAAAACAGTGTTTGAAGACGTGAAATATCATTTGATTGAATAAATTATGGCCACAATTTAAAATCATTTTCATTATTGATTAATATGCTGATATCTTCCAGAATAATTGACAAATCTTTTGGTCTGTAACATAGTTTCGTCTGAGCCCCGGGTGATGTCCTCAGGTGTCCACTTCTGTACAAAAGCCTAAGATATTCAGTTTAGAGCTGAAACGACCAACATAAAATGAATTAACTATTTTAATACTCACGTAAATACATAACGGATCAAGTAAAAATGCTTTTTGATATTGAACTGTTGATCAAATGTGAATGTGTCACCTTGGACTGGAAACTGACAGACATTTTTACAAAGACAAAATGCTGAAAAATAGGATGCAGAATACATTTTTATGAGGAAAACAAAGTCACTTTAGGACTGCAATGGTTCTTGTATTGGCGTAGAACCATCTCGGTACCGGGGTTACAATCCGGTGCACGCTGGATACAGGGTATGTAGATTGGTGCACGTAATGCAGAACTAAAGTTCACAGGTCCTTCTTGAAACCTTTAGCTGTAATGTGTTAGCAACATGTGCTGAGGTTAGCACAACAAGCGGATTGGCGTCCTCGTCCGTCACGCTGTGGTGAGAGCAAATGAAACGGCGCGGCTGTAAAGACCCGCCTGCGGGTTCCTGTTCAGCGACAACAGCAACGGAGAGAGACGGTGTGTCGGCGCTACGTCACCGTTGTCCGGGATGTGAATGGAAATGCATCAAACGTGTGCTTTTCAGTTTTGTAGCCTATTGTGACTTGTTTCCTTTTGGGAAAGTATTTGTTCAGTGTAACGCAGAAGTGTTTGAGGCTATTTTCATATTTCAAGCACCATTTCAGTTTACCAAAGTTGACCGTGGGCAAAATACTCCATCAGTCCCCAGCAAGAGGAGTTTGTCTGTCTTTGATCTACTGTCTGTTCAAAATACATAAACAAACGGATTGTTGTGCGTTTGTTTCACAGAGCTGCTAACACAGCTGGAGACGCTTGATGACTTTGAAGACGACTGCGGTATTGGCCCTAAAAATGTTTACGTGCATCAGTATTGCTCAGCAATACTGTGACTGAATGCATCCAAGGTAGATGCGGGCCGAAGGCTCCGTTCCACCACAGTGCCTCCGAGCCAGCCAATCAGTCAGCGCTATGGTTGGTAAACAGCAGTCAGACAGATGACTCCCCCATCCACATAACAACCAGTTTGATAATCTCCTCCATACTTATGTGAGCCTGTAATGAGCCTCTTCCAGGAGCCTGTAACACCTCCCAGACTGCACATTACACTTATTTATGACTCAGCCCTTTTTAAATAGGAGGCTGAGGAGGAGGTGTGTTGTATGCCGCGACAATAAGAGCTGAGACGATGTGAGAGCAGTAATTATTGGTGTTTAAACGGAGGCTGACTCATTAACCCTTTAGGGTGGGGCTGCTGCTGAAATGACAGACTCGGCTGAAGAGGAAACACTCATTACATCGTTTAACGGAAGCTTTGTGTGAGCTTAGCAGCAATATTGCACACAGCCAGAGGTCAGAGGTCACCGCACACAGACATCACGGTGTCATCTGGCATCAGTAAAAACCCTTAATCTGTAAGGGTAAATTTCCACCGCCGTGATATTTTCAGGTGTTACTGCCACTGCACATGTTTTAAAAGTAGTGTAAAGCCTTGTGAAGTCTGATAAATGTCCTCGTGTGACATCACTTGAGTCAGTGTTCGTTGGGTCTGAGGCCACGAGTTTGAAAAGGAAAGAGATCTGTCAGTGTGGAGTTGGAAGAAGTGAGCTCACTAGACCTCTGTAGCCCCCTGCTTATCTCTGCTGCAGGCTAGAAGCTCCAGGCCAATTGAACCGGTGGTCGAGTTGCATTGTGGGTTATGTAGGCGCCAGGTTTTGACGAGGAGGAAGAATGTGTGGAATGAAAAAAGGACAACATCTCTCGTCCTGCTGCATCGATCGTGAGTTTGACTGCATTTTTAAAGAACATTCATTGTTTCCTGTGACTGCGTCACAATCAAGGCCTCCCTGTGTTTCAGTGAAAGTGTTTGAATGTGAAGCCGCAGCACCAGCAGGAAGTGTTGCGTTAGCATTAGCAGAAACGTAATCCAGCTCTGATTCGGCTGCAGGAGGGTAAACGGGGTGCTGATGAAAATCAGATCAAATTACAAACACCTGCACTGGATTACACGCCGCATTGTTTTCTGTCAGTCCTTCGTATTTGAGCTACAGTAAAAATTCAAACCATTAGAGATGTAATTATAGTACATGGATTGGCTTTTTGCTAAAATAAAGTCAGACCATACACTAGTGCACTCTAATGTTTCAGCTACATACATGCCTGAAAAACTTCTCATTAACAGATTAATGCAGGAAAATAAATGAAACTTCAGCTCTAAAATAACTTTGTCACAAATACAGTAAATATAGTGAAGAAGTAACAGTAAATCCTCACATTTGAGAAGTGGGAACGAGCAGTTTGGTGTTTTATCTTGAAAAATGCCTAAAACAATCAATTGATTTCTGTTGATCGTCTAATGGACCTATTTCCATAGCAGACATTTTGACTAGTCATATGAGGAAAATCACAGTTAAAATTGATAACATTAACAATAACAACGGCTCAGTGTCCCAGTGAGCTTGCTCACACGATACTAAGGCCTCCCCTACATGGAATCCAGCTATCATTAATGTTATTGAATACACCTCTGATTTTCCTTCTACGACATGTCAAAATGCCTTCTGTTGACTTGTTGAAAATCCAGAAAATGTCCTTTTAATGGGTTTCTAATTTATATCTAAGAACATCTCTTTAATCCAGTAAAATACTTAGAACTGCACTTCCTTGGGTCCTCAGCAGTACACCCGCTAAGTGTGAAGTTGATCGGAAGAACAGTTGTCGACAAAATCAAAGGACAGACAAACGGAGACTCCTTCCACTTTAGTTGGATTTCATTGGGATTAACAACATGAACACAGTGAGCCTACAGTGAATCTGAGAAGTAACTTTCGGCCTGAGGTATCAGTCTGCTGCCCTACAGGACCCCCCCCCCCCCCCCCCCCCCCCAACCCTCCCCCTCTCGAGCACAGTGTACCGTGAACTCTCACACTTCCTTGTGACTTCTCTGCACTGACCACCTTCACCACCCTGAACCCCCCCCCTCCCACTCCCTCTCCCCCTCCTCCTCCTCCTCCCCCTCCTCCTCCCCCCCGCTCCTTCAACAGCCCTTCAGCTCTCTGACCGTCTGTTCTTCTTGACTTGTCACCGTTGCCTAACGTCAAAACAAAGTGATCAAGAGGCTTGTGAGGCTGCGAGCAGCTGAGCTGAGGGAAGTGGAGGCGGCGTGGCGTGGCGGACCGGGGGAGTCGTCAGGAGGCTTAGCAGCTCCGACATGTGACGAAGACAAAGTGAAGAGGAAGAATATCGTGGTAACAAGCAGCTGAGGGGTTTTAGTTCAGCTGTTCACACATCTTCATCTTCTCATCCTCCCTGCTGCTCTGGACGTCCAGCTTTCTGATTTTGCTTCGTTTGACTTTATTTAATCAGGCAGTAATTCAATTAATAACACATTAATTTAATAGAGATGGAATTTGATATTTATCATATCTAACAAAGGTCAATCAGGCAAATCACATTTGACCTCAACCGTCGTACTGGTGTGTTTGCAGGTTTTAACACAATAAATGTGAAAACTTTGAAACATCCAGCTAATCTATCCAAACCACTTTTTAGATTGATTTACTTCCTTTTTGGCAGCGGTTGTTTTGAGGTCATTGGTATGAAAACCAACTTTTAATATAATAATAATAATAATAATAATAATATGGACATCCCCGTTGTAACCAGCTGTAATGATGTTTTTCTACTTTCCTCCCATAATAACTATTTTAATCAAACGGAAAAACGGTATAATTCCGACACAAACTAAAAGCATGAAAGACCATTAATAGTATACAGTAGTATATTATATAGTAGTATAGTGTGTGTGTGTGTGTGTGTGTATATATATATATATATATATATATATATATATATATATATATATATATAATCAGCCACCTGACTGTACCCAGTAGTGTAGAAATATATAATCCGCCTGTCGAGGTTCAGAAACCTTATTTAGTCTTTTGAGTGTGTTTAAGCGTTACTAGAACGTTACTAGAACGCACCTCCTTCAGATATTTAAAGAATTCATTAAAATCCACGGTGCAGCCTCCCCCGTTCCCTGGTGGTTTACCCCCTCGACAGACACTCCCACCCACCTCACAGCTTACTGCTCCATCAGAGAAGCGCTCCTTCCTCCCTCTGTCTCATCCCTGCTACACCAGATGGGTTTGAGTCACAGCTTTTACATGTCTCTGACATTAAAGAGGTTCCTGTCAAATGGTCTGCATCATCATGCAGTGATTTAATGCAAGTTGAACAGAAAACATTTAATAGCCTCAACACTGACTGATGAATTGTCTCCGCAGCAGGTTTCAAGTCTCTGCAGGTTGATTTTCATAAAAAAATGACTGAAACAAGAGCTGCAACGATTAGTTGATCTCAGATGTGATGACTTGATGCTTTTCTTTGTCATGTATCGCATTAAAGTGAATATCTGACTGTTGGTGTGACATAAAAATACATTTGAAGAGGTCACCTTGGGCTGTGGGAAATTATAACAGGGATTTTCACTATTCTTTGACATTTTATTGCTGAAATAATGAATACGGTAAATTTAAAAACTGATTTCTAGAAAGAAAGTATACAGGATTTGTCTTACTCGGGTCTGTGCTGGAGGCTCGTTACCTGGCTGACCGAACGCTGCTGCTTCGTCCTGCAGGAACCAAGTAACATATTGGACCTGGTGGGGGGCACAGGAAGGAGAAAACAAACACACCCAAAGTGCTGACACCACAGAATGTTTCACTGAGGACTCCTGTCCAAGGATGAACCAGATTCACACCTCAGGGCTTTTATTCCAACACACCTTCTGTCATTTTTAGAAGAAGTTGATGTATGTGTTTATCTATCTAGCTATCTGAAGAAATGGCAGTTATAATTTACAGAATCCAAGGTGACGTCTTGAAATATATATATATATTTTATTTTCTCTGACCAGTCGAAAAACCACAAAATAAATGTCAACTAAAATGATTGATCGATTTATAAATATAGTTCTGTCGATCAACTAATAATCACAGCCCTAGTGGAGTTTTTGTCCCTGTGTACATTCATGAGGTGAAGTCGTACAACTCTGGATAACACACAATGATTATCTTTGACTGTGTCGCCAAAAAGTGCCACAAACTAAGGAAAAGTTCTGTTTCATAAGAATCGTTCATCACTCCAGGGATTCAAACTATACCCGAGTCTGACCTCCAGACCGCTGCGGCTCTTTTTAAAACCCTTCTCATTAATAAAGTGATGAAAAAAATTCCTCCACGTCTGAATTCCTGCCGCTCAGCGGGAGAGTGGTCTCCCAAAGTCTCTGGACAGAAAGAAAGAAAAAAAAAAAAGATTCTTATGAGCTGAAGTGTAAATATTCTGGGTTGAGCAGATGGGTACAGAATATATAAACTGAATGAAACGCTACATGTTTATTTCTCATGAAAAGGCTCTCATCTGCAGTTCAGACTGAGTTTCTGTGTGTGTGTGTGTGTGTGTGTGTGTGTGTGTGTGTGTGTGTGTGGCAGCTCTGTTCCATAAATGTACACACCATACCACGTTACCTTTTGGGAATGGAGATGGTTTGTGATGTCGATGGTCTCGTTTCCTTTTCTGTCTTTCTCTGTTTATCTGAACATATTTCTGTCCTCGTGCTGCTGCTGCAACACCATAATAATGATCCTTGTTATGATTTTGTTTGTATGTGATAGCAGGCTGTCAGACCTATCACGCCTCTAAACTAAGAGCGTGGTTGTTGCAGGAGGCTTTTCAGTCTAACACCGTAACTACCGCAGCTCAGTGGACAAGAGGAGATTTTAGCCCGTTTATCAATTTACCTTCCTTCTTAATTCCTCGTTCATTCCGGAAAACTTTATGTAATCGATGTGACTTCACGTTGCTCGTTGGTCTAAAACACAAAGAGATTTGCTTTACTATCATATATGACCAAAATACCGAATGCTGGTATTTTCAACCATACTTTTATTCTTTGTCCGCGCTGAAGCCGAGTTTATTCGCTCCAAACTAGCTGACGGAAGCGTGACTTATTCACATTTCTTTTTTTGCTACATTTCAAAAGTTCTCTTAAAATGAGCTTGGCAATTGAATGAAAACATGGATTTTGTGACATTTGTTCTCTCTGACACGTGAAACATCATATTCTGTCTTTTTTGACCCTGTATATCGTCTTGTCACACACACACTTTACTTCTCAACATCACTCTCACTTTAACACACTCCATCTCTCTCACACACACACACACACACACACACACACACACACACACACACTCGCACTCCTCTTCGTCACGCAGGAGGCCAGATGGTTTCCTGAAGCAGATGGAGAGGGTGATGAACACAGTTTGACACGCTTACACACACACACACACACACACACACACACACACACACACACTCTTTCATGTCTTCACTTGTGTTTTTGACCAAGTCTCTTTCGCTCTCTCACACTTCTTCTCCCTCAGGTCACTAAACTAAAAAAGCTCTCTGATTGGCCGGCTATGTTCTCAACAGCGGTGGCAGTGTGTCTGTGCTGATGGGTGATTGGCCGGTATCTCACATAACATTGAGCCATTTAGGGGAGTCGGAGCGGCCGCTGCAGCACTGAGAAACATTGATTTTCATTCATTCGTCTATTCAGATTTTTAGGGATTTTAAATCTTAAACTCTGATTGGAGAGAATCCAGTTTTATGCTTTTAGTCTACTTACTCTTTTTTTTGTCCAATTTTTTTCAAGATAGTTTTCTTGATGTGGTTTTACCGCAGAGTTGTGGACAGAATGGGGTTTTGAGAATCTTTCGAACTCTTAAACCGAGATTATTTCAAACCTATGTCAAGTCTTTATTTCCTGCTCTTTGTTTGCTCAGATTCTGGGATCAGATCTTGGCAGGTATTTGTTGAAGGTAGATTTCTTTGACTGTTTTTTGGGGGGTACAGTACACCAGTGAGGGAGATTTTCATGGAAGGGTTGTCATTTTCTATTATTTTACAATCTGACTATTTTTTATTAAATCCTGAGTGGAATTTCCGATCCTTCCTCCTCCTCATTTCTTTAGTTTCATCTGTTGCACCTTGAACGGTGACCTGACCAGGGGGTGTGTGTGTTTATTTCCTTTGTGTTGTTTACGGATACCATCCCTCCGTCTCTGTCTCTCAGGTTCTGTGGCACCTCGATATCTTCAGGCGTAGTTTTCGACAGCTGACGACTCATAAGTGTATGGAGGACTCGTGCATTTTCTGCGCTCTGAAGGTGAGAATCACTCTTACTGATGTCTGAATCTGATCCTTCGCTTCCTGTTATTAACACTCTCCATGTGTCTTTATCCCCCTCGTCCTTCAGAGTATCTTCGCTCAGTTCCAGTACAGCAGTGAGAGAGTTTTACCGTCCGACGCTCTTCGCAGCGCGCTCGCCAAAACCTTCCAGGACGAGCAGAGGTTTCAGCTCGGCATCATGGACGACGCTGCAGAGTGCTTTGTAAGGCAGCTTCATGCAGCGCTTCCTCACTCGCCACTGTAAAACATTCCGTAATGGGAGGTATTTAAAGGACATGTTAACTGTGGAAACGGTTGGTGGTCATTTCTGTTCTGTGTGTTTCTGCAGGAAAACATCCTGATGAGGATTCACTTCCACATTGCAGATGAGACCAAAGAAGACATCTGCACAGCCAGACACTGCATCCCCCACCAGAAGTTCGCCATGACGCTCTACGAGCAGGTGAGACTGAGACGTGGTCTGACTGTGAACAGCCGAGTTCTTCTCTGCTCGAACAAATAACCCAAAAGACATTAAAACTATTCATTTAGATTTTAGGACAGGTTCACATTTTTTCAAGTCCGTCTTAACTGTTCAGGCGATGGAGGAAAAATTCCATAGTCCTTATTCTGTGTAAAACTGTATTTTTATCTGATGTTAAAATTAAGCTTCTGCAGTCTGACTCATTTGTCTCAATCAAGTAAAGATCTTCCAAAGAGTTATTTATAGAGATGCACCAATTGCAATTTTCTTGTCGACTATTATCTATCTAAAACTATTAATTAATTAATTTATATATATATATTATTTATTTATTTATTTTTCCAAAACTATTTATGACTCAGTATCCATTTACAAGAATGTAAAGGTGTGTGTTTTATATTAATTTAACTCCCACTGCGGCAAGCAGCATCTTCTTGCCTGTTCCTCATCTACTGACTGCACGCGGCTCAAAGAGAGAGAGACCGTTTACTCTTGGCAGAAGAGACGAGGACTGCAATAACTCTGAGTAGCATGCATGGGAATCAATTACAATATAATATATATTTAAATAGATGTCTCGGTCTTTCCCTGATGGTCTGAATATGTCGCCAAATTTGTGGCTGGACGCTTTTTAGAAATAAAGACGGTCTGAAAAGTTGCTGAATCTAGCGAGAAAGATTTTATTTGTTTAACTCACAAAACTCTCATATTAACTTCAGGTAAAAAATATAGTTTTACACAGAACGAGGACTGTGGATTTTGTTTCCCATCTTTTAATGGAGGAAGCAAAACCATACAATTTTAAACTGAATACGTTATCTGTTGGTCCGCCAATATATTTAAAGACGTCACCTTGGACTCTGAGCATTTGTAAGGGACATTTCTTCACTATAAATTGTCAGTTCTTCAGATTAACTGACAATGAAAATAATTGTAAATTGCATCAGTAGAGCGGTGGTTTTACCCTTGTTAAGCAGAGTTTATGAATTTTAAATATTGTCTCTTGCTGCTCTAGACGGCCACTGTAGTTATAAAAGGTTTCCGTATGACTGCAGGCTGTTAGGAGACATTACACACTAAACTAAAGTACTACAACAGCTAGGAAGCTCTTTGTTTCATAATGTACAAGTGTCATTTTAGCAAGTTTATCGATGAAACTGCTTTTATTTTTCTCAATTATTCATTCAGTCTACAGTATGAAACAATAAAAGAAATTGTGAAAAACTCCCATGAAGTCGCTGGTTTTGACCGTCCATCAGTTACTCTTTAACCATCTTTTATTTCTTCAAAATACAATAAATTAGCTGTTGAGGTGTATTTTCAATATCATATCAAACTCTTGTAGTCAAAATGTCTGAGTTATAGTGCCAGATGTGATGTTTACCTGTGTGTGTGTGTGTGTGTGTGTGTGTGTGTGTGTGTGTGTGTGTGTGTGTGTGTGTGTGTGTGTGTGTGTGTGTGTGTGTGTGTGTGTGTGTATCAGTGTGTGTGCAGCAGCTGTGGAGCGTCCTCAGACCCTCTCCCGTTCATTCAGATGGTCCACTACATCTCCACCACCTCTCTGTGGTAAGTCTGTGTGTTTCGCTTCTATCTCAAAAGAGGTAAGTTGAGACCACACCGCCCTCCCACACACACACACACATATGTCGCTAGGTTACACTTCAGGGTCACCTAGGCAACCGACTAATCGCTCTCCATCATGGCACACACACAAGTTTTTTTTTGTTTTATATACATCTTATTTATTTTGCACTAATACTGCTAATTAGCTAATTATGTTTTTTTTGTGTGTGTGTGTGATTTGAATGTAATAGTAAATGTAGCAATGACAAAGACAATTAAACGAAAATCATAAACTAGAGCTATGAAATGAATATCTCCTCCTCGTCCTCCTCAGTAACCAGGCAGTGAAGATGTTGGAGACGAGGGAGAAAGCGACTCCTGGCATGTTCGGGGAGCTGCTGCGAAACGCCAGCATGGGAGACCTGCGCAGCTGTCCCGTGAGTCATTTTCATAACAAATGAATTGTTATTAATCAAGTGGTTACAGCTTCTCACATGTAAAGATTTGCACTGTTTAATCTCAATGTAAATGTTGTGCATGTTCTTCCCCCCTCCTCCTCTTCTTCAGAGTCAGTGTGGTCAGCAGCTCAGGATGGCTCGTGTCCTCCTCAACAGTCCGGAGATCATCACCATCGGTCTGGTTTGGGACTCCGAACAATCGGACCTCGCCGAGGACGTCATTCACACCCTGGGAACCTGCCTGCGTCTTGGGGATGTATGACGTTTTTTTTTTTTTTTTTTCTTTTTTTTTTAAAACAAACACATTGGTGTACAACGGAGTCATCAGCACACAGTGTTAGGGAATCAGTTCAGCTGCTTCATTGAACTCTTCTTCTCTTTGTTCTCAGTTGTTTTACAGGGTGACCGAGGAGAAGGCTCGTCAGTCCGAGCTCTACCTGGTCGGCATGGTGTGTTACTACGGGAAACATTACTCAACCTTCTTTTTCCAGACAAAGATCCGACGGTGGATGTACTTCGATGATGCACACGTCAAGGAGGTATATTCAGACATGGATGGGGACATAAGGAGGTGTTGGTAGTGGGGCACAATGATAAAGATAATTAGTCAATAAAATATATTTTCTTTAGGACTGGGTATCTCTATTCCGAAATAACCCAGTTCCACTATACGTCAAACGATGCCTGCAATCAATCCTTTTTGTGCCAAGAAAAATACAATTTGTATGGTTTTGCTCGCAGCCAATCGCTGCAATTGTTGTTGGATTTAATGCAACATTTGATTGGCCCACTAATGCAGCTTAAGAGAAACTTTTTAAAGTTTAACTTTATTAATTTATTTTATTTTCACTATTGATTAAAGGTAGCGTTGGTAATCTTCAACAAATATTTGTTATATTTGTTGAAATTCTCAATAAATTCACATGATACCCAGCAGTGTATGAAGTAATTAAAATTACTCCTAAATGTTACACACTCTTCCTTTAAAGTATATTTGGATGTCAAAACTCTCTCTGTACTTTTACCTCAGATTTTTTTTGAATGCAATAGTTTTACTAGTAATTTATAGTATTTATACACTGTGATATTACTACTTTTACTTAAGTAAAAGCTCTGAGTACTTCTTCCACCACTGGGGGATATTTATTGAGGGTCATTGCGGGTATAGAAGCACAAATCTGAGTATGTAAGGAAATGAAATGGCCGCATGTTGTAGTCATTGATCTCTCTCTTCCTGGTCATGCTCACACCTCTCTCTGACCTCCCTTCTTTACCTCCTTCTTTTTCTCTTTTCCGTTTCCTTTACTCTCCTTTAATTTATTGCTGTACTCTAATAACATTGATGGACTCATGAGATATCACATTCCCCCACTCCCTCTATGTGCCTCTCTCTCTCCTGGTTGCGAAAACAAGGATATCCCTCTATTGTTGATCTGTCCAGCTGGACAGGACCGAGGGTGTGGTCAGAGCACACACACACACACACACACACACACACACACCTAAAACACAGCAGACACTTTTGCTCACACATCTCTTTCTTTCACTTGCACACATTTTTTCACACTCTGAGCGGTACGTGGTTGACGGACAGGTCGGAGTTTTGGGATTTCGGGACGTCCTTTTAGAGCTGAGCAGATCTGGAGGTGAACGAGGACTTGTATTTTTTTGGTGGTGGGAAAATGGAGTAAAGGTTGAAATAACAAGCGGGAAGATTTGTTTCACAAACGGAAAAGAAAACGTCGCCTTCCTGCTTTCTGTCGAACAGCCTGATTTAAAAAGCCTCCAAATTTTCAGCTGCCGTCACTGTTTTAGCTGCGGAGCAGTGTTTTCGAGGTGGACGGGACGTCTTTACTGCGGCTGGCAAACTTAATTTCCGGCAATGGTTTGATGTGGAAAAGCTTTATTTCTTAACATGTGGTCAGTACGGCTTAGTATTGTTTTAGCTCTACCTAAATTAAAATGTTTGAGTACTTCAGATCTCTAATTTAATCTTATTATGTTCAGCCTTCAACTACATTTAAAAAAGTAAAAAATAAATAATCAAAGATTCAATTGAGATCTGAATTCACTCTTTTGTTGTCTGTGAAGGCAGAATATTTTTTTTGTGATACCTGATGTTGATAACTTTTAGCGTCAACCTGAAAATGAACTGAGCAACACAAGATATGAAATGCTGATTAAATATTCGAGGTGTGACGGTACACAGAGGTTTGGTGTGTGTTCGGTAGAGCGGAGAGGAAAACCAAATGCATGAGGATACGTTTCTTTTCAGTTTTGTGAAAGGGACAGTTATGAATTACAAAAAGAATGCAACTGTGAAGAAACCAAATATGTAAAAGTACAGCATATATTTACTCATATTTTTGTCCACTACACCAGTAGTTTGCGTTTCTCAGTCTGGGGTTTCGTACCTTCTCCTTCTGGAGTCATCGTCCGCTCTGTGTTTTTGTCGCTGCCCTTCAGATTGGTCCCAAGTGGAAGGACGTGGTTTCTCGCTGCATCAAGGGCCACTACCAGCCTCTGCTGCTGCTCTACGCTGACCCGCGTGGAACGCCGGTGTCGGTCCAGGACCTGCCATCGCGCTTCGACCTCCACCACCTCACCAAGGCCTGTTACGACAGCGAAGACTCGGGTAACTACAACACAGCTAGGAGTCGTAGTAGTAGCACAACAGCACACATTCAGGTAACTAAACCAGAAACGGTAGTACTTGTTGTTGTAGTAGTAATAGTACTATGACAGACAAGACTGGAGTAACTAAAAGGCAGCTAACAGTTGGAGAAGTAGTTGGAGAAGTTGTTGTAAGAGTAGTCGTAGCAACAGTGATGTTCAGGCGTGTCTGATATGATGTATATTTGTGTGTGCGTGTATGTGAGCACATCACCACTGACACCCCGACTTGTTTACTAATCCCATCCCCCTCCACCCGCTCGGCCAGGCCGCGAGCAGTCAATCTCCAGCGACACTCGCACCGATTCGTCGACGGAGAGCTACTCGTACCGACAGCCCTCCCACTCGCACCATGAGTCCCTGGCCAGTCACTACTCTTCTGACTCCCAGGGAACAGTCATCTGCACCGAGCGCCCAGACGGAGCCCCACACACCTCGCTCTGCAGCCTGGATACCGTAGGTGGGTAGCTGGAGAAAGAGTTATCTGGGCGAAGTATAGGAGGGTAGAAGTTAGATGGTAGTGAGGTAACGTAATGCCTCCAGTGAAGTGAAAGTTCAACAGATCAGATTGAGGGATGGATGTGCCTCACAATTTCTTTAAGGCAAAGAATACAAATCGGAAAGAAAGCCTTTTATTATCGATTAAGTAATCCGTTGATTGATCAATAAAAAGTAAAATAAATAGAAATCAATGACTAATATTCAGTCTACATCTACAATGCATAATATCTATTTATACTATATGTAAAATTATTTTCTCAGTGTGAAGTCTTCATAATGTTTGATATGGCTGAAAGTGGCCACAGACTATTAGTTCATCAATCACAGCTCATCTCTCTGACAACACACCTTTTATTTTAATTCATTAATTTATATTTCATATATATTTGATTTGATCATCTTTATTATGGGCAGAAAAAAGCAATGTTTGTTTTTATTTTCCTGTATGAACTTGTCATTCACGCGCTGCCATTCGTCTTTACTTCTGCCATTCGTCTTTACTTCTGCCATTCGTCTTTACTTCTGCCATTGTGTTGCATGATGTGGTGACCATGCTGTAAACATCTGTCACCGTGCTTCTTGTTGCTAAGGCCACGTGACGGACAGTGAGCAGCACCAGTCTCTGAGGAAGGGAGGCGGGGCCGGGGATAGGAGGCGGAGCTCTAGCCGCCACCGGCGATCTAAACTCGACAACGAAGCCCCGTCGGCTGGTTACCACAGTGAGGGTAGGCAGGGGTGTGTGTGCTAATCAGGGGCCGGGGCACAGGGGCCAATCACAGGGGCCAATCACAGGGCAGAGAGGAAGCTACTGGGAAGACTATTGAAATTGTTGGATAAAATTCGACCAACACTGGATTTTTTATGTTGATTTTTGAGAGTTTAAGAATTCTGATAACAATATATCTGTTTTTATAAATTTTTTAACATGAACAGTTTAGATAAAAAAAATCCCTTAAATTTGGTTATTTTTTGGAGCCGTGTTCAATATAAAATGCATGCGTCACTTTTCACAGCTGAAAAATAAACTTAATGAATAAAAAAACTAACACTAACACCAAATATATAAGCACATTTAAAAAAGTAAACTTCATGAAAATAAATGGAAAGTAAGATTCAAACATGAAAATGTATCCTATTTAACTGTTGTTCTAATATATCTGTCAGGCTCGAATGTTGACTTTAACTAAAATAGGTGATCTGGCAGTTTTCCAGCTTAAAACTGGTTAGATCCTATGATGATAAATTGCCTTTTTTTATTTTTTTATTTTATCGTGGCCAACAGCACCATTTTAATTCTTTTATGGTAACATTTTGTCGTTAAATTCTTCTTTGTGGGAAAAGAAAGATATGAAATACAGTTTTGTGACCACTGGAGAACTTGTGTTGCTGCCATCATTTTCTTTGGTTGTCACTCATATTAAACCATTCGTTCTCTCCCTTAATTCATTTCTGCAGTCACTAATGTAATCTTACTTTTCCCCTTGTCTCTATATTTTTTAATATTTTATTTTCGTTCTCACTTTCTCACACCTTTTCCCCTCTTTCTGTCCTCCTTGCTTCTCTTCCTCTCTTATCCTCATTTCCTTCCTTTTCTCACTCTTCTCTGTTTTTTCCTCTTTTCTTCCCTCTTTCCTCCCTCCTTTTTACTCTCTTTACCCCCTCTCTTCTTTCCTATTTCCTCCCCCCAGGAGAGACGTTAAAGGAGCAACAGGTTCCTCGTCACCTCCCCAAACCTTCCTCCTCCTTCTCATCCTCAACCAGTCGCCTCAGAGACTTCAAAGAAACCATGAGCAACATCATCCACAGCCGACCCCTCTCCTCCTCGTCCTCCTCATCTTTACCGGCTGCCGTCCTCGCCTCTGAAATCAACACCACCACCAACAACCACCACTATCCTGCCACTATTTCATCTGCCTGCCCTTCCTCGAGTAAACCCCAGGACTGGGAGGCCGACAGCACCAGCAGCGAGTCCAAGTCCAGCTGCTCGGGTGGAGCAGGTTCAGGGAGATACCGGCCCGCATGGAGGCCCCGAAGGGAGGCACTCAACATCGACAGCATCTTCAACCGTGAGAGGCGAAGGCAGGCGGGATACAGCCCGCTCGGAGCCTCCCTGTCCGACGACTGCGGGGCTCCGGCCTCGGGGGGAGCAGATGCTTGCTGCCCGTCCCAGGAGGGCACGAGGTCTGGCAGGCCAGGCTCCTCCTGGACTCTTCCCACCACCTCCAGCAGCCATAGAGGAGATGGCCCTGCAAGTGGAAGGGGAAGGGAAGGACGTGCAGAGCTGCCTCCCCCCCCTCCCCCTCCTCCCAGGCTGATCCAGAGGATGGAGAGCGGATATGAGAGCAGCGAGAGAAACAGCAGCAGCCCAGTCAGCCTGGACCTGAACTTGGGCGACAGGTGAGCTCACAGAAGGTCTTGGTCCAGAGCGGTTTGTCCACTGATTTAGGCCCTATAATTTCAATATCACATTAACTACATTTTTTCTATTTAACACATCTGCACACAGTCCAGAAAATTCTTCTTCCCGGATGAATCCGTAGCAAGCAAACTTTATTTCTGTCCAGTGGATGTCAATTTCAATTGACAACAGAAGCTGTTTTATTGGTTGCTAGGAGATAATTGTATAGTACTCACCAACCCTAGGTTGAAAGCTTGTCAGTTCAAACAGACTTTGACAGAAAGCAAACGAAAAACAGCGAAAACAGTTGTAAAGCATCTGAAAAACATTCTGATAATTCCTGTTCAGCATCATATTCCTTTATAAGAGCTAATGAAATAATGCAAAAATGCTTTGTTAAGCAATAATTTAATGAAAATAGGATTTGAATGGATTTCTATGAGGCAATGGATTGATACAAAACACTTGGATAATGCTGCATGATCGTGAAAGTAATCGATAAATGCAGCTCTAGTTGTTTCTGTAGGTCCCAGTCTCACTTACTTTCAGTGTCATCAAGCTGAAGATTAACTGTGACTGTAGTCAGTTAACATATTACTGGATGTCACTGTGCTAAAGCATGGCTCTCTCTGTCTCTCTATTGTCTTCAGGGACTGTGTCGTGAAGAAGCCTTCCTCCTCTTCCTCAGGACCGGCATGGAGGAACATAAGGTCGAAGAGCAGTGGAGCTTTGCTGCAGGAGCTCAGCTCTTCCAGCAGGGGGAGCCTCGGTACGAGTCCGACACAAAAAGACCTTCATGTCTCTATGCGCATCTTTCCATTGACTCTATGCAATCGCACCACTTTGTGTTCTGCAGACTGTTTAAGAATTAGTGCACCTGCTTGAATTGAGCTGTACTTGATGTAGAATCCTTCTTTACGACATGTTTTAACAGCTAGTAATGCAAACAGCACGAAGGTCTTTTATTTTCTGCTGCTGCCCTTGCTGTTTTAATGGGCTACAATGCAAAGTGGACTAACTTTTACCTTGTTTTGCTCATGGATAGCAGCATGAGCGGGACAAAGTTAGCCACTATTTTCTTTTCAAGTCATTGTAGTTGACAAAGTATTCTCTTCATAAGAGTGTTCGATGTAGCACGGCTAGTCGGCATCCATGTCCATGTTCCGTTCGAAGATGTTTCACTTCAACAGACACTAATTTCCATCTTAATGTTGGTCAGAGAGACGAATCATCTTGTTCAACCACTCAAACTGGAATCAGCTGACAAATCTTGAATCTGGCTGATCTGAATGTCTCGTGTGGGAACACAACAATCTCTCCTAATAGGCCATTTTGTTGCCAGTGATGACTATTAACGTGTGTGTGTGTGTGTGTGTGTGTGTGTGTGTGTGTGTGTGTGTGTGTGTGTGTGTTGAGCAGCGCCCACTGTTGGCCGCAGCGAGTTGGACGAGCTGCAGGAGGAAGTGCAGAGGAGAGCGAGGGAGGAGGAGCAGCACCGCCGGCAGGAGAAGGAGAGGGAGGCGGCGCTCGGCTTCAACCCCCGACCCAGCAAGTACTTGGACCTGGACCAGCTGCAGATCCAGGGTATATACACACGCACACACACAGACACACTTGCAATGCTTTCAATATCTATGCATTAACAATGCATCATGGGACACATGGACTCAACTTTCTCTAGAAGAGGGTAAATCAGTAATTCAACAGAGTCAGGCCATCACTGATTCAACGGTCAGTCATCTGTTGAAAGGTGTGCGTGTGTTTGTTTGTGTGAGTGTGAGAGCATGTGGGGTCAGCAGGTGTTTGTGGTGTTGTACAACAGGAATGTTCCTCATTGACCAACTGAAAGGGCCTGACTTAGCCATCACAAAAGACAGAATGACCCACGCAGTAATAGTGTGTGTGTGTGTGTGTTTGTGTTTGTGTGTGTGTGTGTGTGTGTCACAGCTAACTACACAACAGTTCTTCACTTTATACTTTTTTGTTGTTTTGGAGGTTTTTTTCAGTTGGTTTTGAGCTGATTGTGAGTAATAAGTTAAATTTCTGTCCAACACCAAACAGTTCCTCAACTTCTCTCTACAAATAGAAAATGAATGAAGTCTTAACTGATGTTTTGCTGTTTGACATGTTCACATTGATATTGTAGTGTTATAAAATAGCACCAATAGCCAATTTATATTGATAGTGATATTGTTCGACTATATGAAGAAATTTAGAATTATATAAGCCTATAGTTCAGCTTGAAGAAACAAACAGGAAAATGTCAACATAATTATGAATTGTAATTTAGATTGTGTTTTCAATCCAAAATTGCTACAAAGTAATACATTCTAATCCAGTAGTGAAAGATTCAGTTGCACATGACCCCTACGACAGGTCTAAAATGTAAAGGTGCATTTTGACACAAAGCTGTACATTTACTCTTTCAGCAGGAATTGGATGCCTTACTCGTCACCGAGCAACAAAATCATTCACTGTGTATGTGTTCGTTCTGCAGGTAAAGGTGATAACTTTGAGAGATGTGTGTCGGAGGCGGAGCTTCTGCTGGACCAGTCGGTGCGTCTGGAGCAGGCAGGCGAGGTTGCTGCTGTGCTGTCGGCTGTCAACGAAGCCGTCTGTAAGCTCCTCCCACTCCCCCCATGCCTCACACAGACACATTCAGTATCTCGCACCAAATAAACACACTATGAATGAGGTCACCACCCCCCCCCCCCCCGCCCGCCCACCAACCCTCTGCTTTGTTGCTAATGGCAACCAGAGGCAGCACAGTGGCCTGCTGATGACTGCTTGACATCAGCCAATGTGATTCCAATATGTTTGTGTGTCACTGAGGATTGTTCACATACACACACACACACACACACACGCACACGCACAGCCCTGCTGTTGTTGTTTCTGCAGCACAACACTCAAAAACCTGACAGCTGGTTAAAACAACAAAAACAGATGAAGACATACAAAACTATGCTGAGACATTAACAGACAGATTGAAAAACATCAAATATTTTAAATCAAAGGCGTCAAAACATCAAGACGAGAAGCAGTTTGGTGAGTCGAGCTTTAGAAGATCTAGAAGTCTCCTCTAAATAAAAGCCCGTTGGAGCAGTGTCACTCTTCAGAAAGTTGACCCACGACTTCACTTAAAAGGAATATTTCCAGTTTATTTGTAATTCCTGTCAGTAAAACAAACATAATATTTACTAAGTTAATCTTTGTGAACACTGAGACATCATGAACAAGAAATCCTTTTTTTTTCTTCTTTTTTTTTTTTTAAAATTTGCTCATGACATGTTAACAGTTTGGTTCCCCCTCACAACAGAATATTGGATCTTAAATATCGAACATGTTTAATATTTGCGATTTGAAATCTGTGCAGCCAGGATTGACTTCCACACAGATTCCTCTTAAAAATCTGACAAGATAATCTTTAGAACCATCAGAAAATCTAGGCTTTGTCGGTTTGATTCTCGTGTAGTGTATACCTCGCATAACATGAGAAAAAAAAAAAAAAAAAGATGTGTGTGTGTGTGTGTGTGTATATATATATATATATATATATATATATAATATATATATATAAATAATAATTTAAAATAATAAATAAACATAAAGATATTAAGTAATAAACTTGACATTTAAGGTTGGTGGGACATGATTTAATCATGGTACTTTTCTTAATGTTTATCTTACATATAAGCTATTCAATTAAAATGTGTAACGGACCACTAAAATGATACAATAAGACCCAAGCTGCAATGAACTGGAGCGACCCTTTAACTTGATAGCCTAGTTTGAGTTTATTTTGGCCGATGTGTTTCTTTATAATTTTGTTAATTTAACATTCTGAATATAATTTCACCATTACCTTTCTCATTCCCATCTCACACACACACACACACACACACACACACACACACACACACACACACACACACACACACACACACACTCACTCACATTATCATCATGTCTGATATTTGATTTTCTGTCAGGTGTATATTTGCTTTTTAAGATTTTTGCATGAAATCATCATAACAAGTTATTTTCTACATCTTTCTTTTGTTTCCTTATTTATTCTTTCCTCTCTTTGTTTTTGTTTTTTTTTCTTTCTGTTTTGTATTTTCTGTTGACATGTTACCCGGCTGCAGCCAAACTGCAGCTGGTGGCGGCTGAGGGCGGAGCTAGTAGTCACAGCCGGCTGCAGCGCTGCATGAGGAGAGCCCGCAGCCTGCAGCAACGCATGCAACTGCAGCAGCAGCAGGACTCAGAGGCAGTCAGACAGCAACCGCAGCAACAGGAGGAGGAGGAGGAGGAGGAGGAAGGGCAGCAGCTGCAGGAACAGCCCAGGTACCACCTGTAGTCTCCTCAGCCAATCAGGAGTAGCAAAAAAATTAATACTCTATTTTAGAAACTGGTAAAGTATCCAAATAAGGCTTATTTATAATGACACTTTTTAGAGATGCACTTATTAGCTTTCTTTCGGAGACTGAGATGAGATGATGGATTTCAACCTCATCTCTGTGTGTATCCATCCGCCCTGCACTCCTGTGCAGTGCCTCCTACTATAGTGCAGGTAACCAGGTACGGTTGGTGAGCACAGGTTTTGGTCTCAACGTGGACTGGCAGTCTAGTATGTTAGGCCGCATTGTTTACAGCAGAAGAAAAACACAGAAGAGTCGGCGAGAGCAGAGGTACCTCAGAGTTCTGGTTTTTGTCTCTGCCCAAGACTTCATGAAGCTGCACACAGTCACTGCAACAACTGTAATTAGACATTTTCAAGACAACTGATGCATTCTGACCACAACCAATCCTATTGAGTGTTCAGGTGACACCTCAGACAACTGACAACTGAGTCACAGGAATAAAACACCAAAGACACACCTAATTAGTTTGATTTTAAATGGTGTAAAGTTTATTTGTTAAGTCTTTATGTGAATTCACTAAACTAACCTACTGGACCTGTAACTTGTTGGTCTTGATTCTTACTATCAGAAACAATGACTTTGTTACTTCTGCTTCTTTATAGAAATACATGTCAAGCTTTATCTTGTCACATTAGCCAAAGTAATTGTGCAGCAGTGGAGATGTCATTAGAAATGAGCAGATACTATCGCCATGTCAACCGGCATCAGGAGTAAGCTCAAGCAGTCCAAGCTGACCAATCACAGATCTTTTTGTCTCCAGGTGGTATCTCTGTAGATACAAAGTGTAGTTAGCTGTGGTATAGTCACGCATACCCACTGAAGCTACGCAGTAATGACTAACATCCCCTTTGTCAGATAATTAAATCAGCAGTATTCAGTATGTTTTTTTGTTCTGGTCCAACACTTTCAAGTTGTGACTGTAATGCACACTGCAGCCTACAGGGGGCACGAACACGAAATAGAGTTGTTGTGGAGAGAAGTGTTGTCGTGACAACTAGTTAATGCGACTGTGAGCCATGGTGAGATATTGTCGAGTTTTCCCAGGAAACAACCTCCGAAACACACAATGAGCCCAAGCTCTCGAATGACACCATCTGTTCCAAACATACGGCAGGCCAACCCACACATACACACTTCCTCACCCGCCTCTCTCTTTCTCTCTCCCTTTCTCTCTCTCTCTCTTTCTCTCTCTCTCTCTCTCTCTGCAGTGAAAAGCCTCTCTCGCTCCAAATACTTTTGACAGAGAGACACAGCGACCACTCAGCTGCCAGTCAGGACCAACAGGCCCCGCCTCTCTCTCCCTGCCTTGTTAAGCCCCTCCCTCCCAAAACAAACTCAGTGTTTGACCCCGCCTCCAGCGCCGGGAACCCTACAGGTTCACCCAGAGACAACAGCAGGACCGGAGGCCCCTGCTTTGTCTTTGGGAAACCCCTTGCCAACACCAGGTCCCTCCCTGCCCTGTGCGTGGACACCTGGGAACAAAGCCCCCTGGGAGACATGGCTCCACCCCCTCCATCTGAGGAGGCGGAGCATCCTACCCAGTGGACCAGGACGCCCCCTGTCTCCATCCCAACACAGGCCCCGCCTCCACCCAGGCCATATTCTCAAACCCCTTCACCTGTTCATCTGATGATGGAGGAGGCTCCTAATTACACCCTAGCCCCACAGACCACGCCCCCTACCGCTAGCCCCAGGGTTGCACCACTCCCATCTTCCTACCCAGTCAGGAACTGGTCCTGCTTGGATCCACACGATGTTGTTGATTCTCCCGTTGACCCCCCAATCAGTTCCCCTCTTTACTCAACCCCAGACCCCCCTTCCAATGCCCTCCCTCTGCCGGCTGTGAGCTGGCCTGATCCGCCCTCCTCGCCGCCCCCCAGTCAGGACTACAAAGCAGCCATGCCTGTGGAGCGCTGGGCGGAAAACGTCAACAGATACTACGGCTCCCAGAATGCAACAGGAGGAGGAGGGGGAGTGGCAGAGCCTGATGAGGAGCTCTCGGAGCTGGACTCTCTGTACCAGGCCAGTTTGCTGGCTCCCAGCATGCACCGGGGCAGCCGTGGAGTCAGTCCTCAACCAACCAACAACAAACCAGGTAGTTACTGCAGAAATAAAAGTTTAGCTCAAACCTCCAACAACAGGAGAACTCGGTTCATATTTCATAAATTATGTTTTGAAGTAATATCTCAAGTTAACTCGATGCTCCTAATTGATGCTAAGCTGCCGTCAACAAAACCCAACACTGTAATAACAGCAGGGGGATGATTTGTCAGGATTACTGTTACTGTTACTGTTCTGTGAGATGTGCAGCTACAGAAAAGTAATTCAGTATTTGTGTCACACTGCTGCAACACAACCTTTACTGTTAGTGCTGCATCCACTGTTAATAACATGTGTGTGTGTGTGTGTGTGTGTGTGTGTGTGTAGGTGTGAGGAGAATGCTGTCAGGATCTGGACGGTCCAAAACACCAACGGCTGAGATCGAGAGATATGCCTACAGAACACCTGTTACAACTCATAAGGTACAACTGACTGACTGTGTGTGTGATAATAATTTACATGTTTCACATGAAGCAATTTCATGTCTGCTCTATGAGCTCAGTTTCTTTTGTTAATGTCTTAACATGCCTCTCTGTGGTCTCGTTAGCAATTTGTGACTTAAGCCTAATTACATTTTAGGTCTTGCCGGGGTTCTTTTTAAACGTTTTATTAGGTTTTCTTTCAAAGAACAAAGAGAAACAAAAGGGATGCATATATGCCACCCAGATACAAAACACACACTTAAGAAAAAGTTTACCAGACCTCGTAGCCCGCTGCAGATCTGTGTCGCGGGCTAAAGGCTCCAGGCTACATCAGCTTCTACCATAGACCGTATATAGGAAGTGGACAGAGTCACAGTGATGTCACCTATTGGTTTGGGGACTGTGGTTTTAATTCCACAAGTTCGTTGTTTTGGCTGTTGCCAACTTGTTTTTTTTGGTTTTTTTCAACTAGAAGTGACGTGAGAGGGTGGAGCCAAGTACAACCGAACACTGAATAAGAAATGTTTAAGGCAAACTTAAAGGTTGCAATTACCTTTCACAAATTAAAAACAAACTTTGAAAGGGTTATACTTTCAAGACGAAAACGCCCAGACCGTATAACAATGTGGTAGCGACTTGTCAATCACAAGGTAGCCACACCCTGAAGCATACCCTGCTTTATGGTTGATTTTACTCTGAATGATATATTATTGAATGAACATCATGCTGTATTGAAGAAGACTTGAAACTAGTAATTGAGACGATAAACTCATGTTTACAATAAATCAAGTGATAAGTAGAGTCATTTTCTCATTGACTTCTATACAATCTGACTTCTTTTTGTAACCAGAGGAGTCGCCCCCTGCTGGCTATAAAAAACAAGCAACTTTAAAGCACTTCCGCATTGGCTTCACTTTTCAAACCCAAAGGTTAACACCTGGCTGAGACTAGCATAACATACCAATTGAACTGTGGGTAGTTGAGTTGCATTGTGGATAATGTAGGAGCCAGGAAGAAGAATGAGCAGGGTTTAATTTTTGGGGTATTTATTTCCTTCTTTTTGGTTTTAATTGTCTTGTTTATGGATGAATAAATGAAACGCACGAGTATCTTGATAAAGTGAAGTTTGTAAAAATATTATTCCCTGCTGCCCTCTGACCTCTGTGCAGTTGCCGTCAGGTGAAGACGAGAACTACAGCGCAGCAAATCTGCGACGCATTGCCCGCAGCCTAAGTGGAACCGCCATCGGGTCGCGACCCCAAAATCTCAGCCCCTCCGACAGCTGTGTAAGTTACACACACACACACACACACACACACACACACACACAAACACACACACACACACAGCCGACTGGTTTTCATTTAACATTATGGTGTCGTGTTTCTACGATGTAACTTCACTTTCTGAGCAGCAAAACATGGTAGACACTTTAAAAAGGGCCCATATACATTTGTCCACAGCAGTACATTGTAATTTAGCACTACTTGCAGTTGTACGAAACAGTTCTTTAAAGAAAATGCCTTAATATATTATTAGGACTTCACACAGCTGTTAAATGTCAACATTTTGGCAGTATGTTTGTTTGCTGTTTTATCAGATGAGAATATTTATATCAGTGTCATCTTTCAGTAGAAAGATTTCAGACATTTTTGAACCATCAACTTGGCTTTTTTAAATTCTAATTTAGAGTGTGACTGAGAATTGTTGAACAAATAAGGTGGTTCTTTGTGTCATTTTAAATGTCCTCTTTCTTAACCAATGAACACCTAAGAACTAAATAATAAAATGGTAAATACCAATCTGCCTGTCTGCTGCTGGAGTGCTGTACATGTTTATAAATGTCTCTACAGCAGTAAAACGCTTGTGTGTGAAACCCTGTGAACATATAAAACTCTGTACAGCTGTACAGGTCTCTAAAGCAGCAGCCTCTGCTCCTCTACAGAACCTCTTTCTCTCAGAGTGCCTCTTCTCAGTTGCTGCTGGCGTTCAGCCATCTTGTATTCAGCCCTCAGGAATCGCCTCGGGCCAGCGCATTAAAGATTGATCACTGATTTAGTTTTCCATTAAGCTTTTAACCTCGGCACTCGCTGCGAGGCGAAGCCGGCCTGATCTGAACCGACAACTGAGGTTTGACTCCAGATATCCAACTGTCAAATCCTCCGTCTGTGGGAGGAATCCTGATGTTTCCCTTCAGCCAGAGGATTTTATTCCTCAGTGTTGGAGGGTTGATTGTATCTGTTATAGGCCCACTGCAACAGTGAACTCACATGGGTGGAGTATTAAACTAAAAACAAGGTGAACTCTGACCTGCAGTCAGTGAGGCTCATAAATGATTCAACCGCTGACATGAAGAAAAATCAGCGCTGCTTAGGAAAACCATTATTTTTACTGTTTTTTTTATCACAGCTTTGACCAGTTGAACAGACTTAAAGCTCTCGCTTATCACCATTTACTGCTGATGCCACACAAATTGGCACGTCAGTCCCGCGTTCCATCTTACCCTCAAGATACTTGAATTCCCATCATATTAAAACTCATGAGCCAGCTGCAAAATTGACTTCATTTCAGAGGTATGTGGGTTTTTCACACAAGATTTCAAAGACCGGGATAATAACCAAAAGACTGTCCCATTAAAACCTTAAGAGTTCCAGTTTTTATCATATTATTATTATTGATGTTTTTATGAAAGTATAATATAAATATAACAATATCATATGTCTGAAATGACAATGTATGGGGTGTCTCTGGTATTGCTGAAGCTCCAGAGAATGACAAGCTGAATCAGCAGCTCCGCTCAGCTTTATTTCAGCTCATTGTTCATCTGACCGACCCGCAACTTTACTGTTCTGGTTCCCTCTCACCGCTCAGCGAGCGTCGTGTTGTGAGACAAAGCTGTAAAGAGCCAAAACAAAGTGGACAAATCAGTTATTGCAGGTTTGAAGTAAAAGAACTCCTCTTCACCTTTTTTTCCATTTCTAAAAAAAGAAACTTGCATCTTAGAGATACAAGGTGTCTGGATTTTATTTTGTCATTTTTCACAGTTTTCCTTCCATCATATTAACTGGTTTACATTTTTTTATTCCCCCCTCTATTTTTTTGTTCTCTTTTTCTCTCCGACACTTTTTTTTCTACTTTGTGTACTTCTCTCCATCCTTTTGACATCTGTTTTCACTTCTCATTCTATTTATTTCTTTTTATTTTCTGTCCCGTGTTCTTATTATGTTTTATCATCCTCCTTCTCGTCATCATCTTCATACCCTTTTTTTTCTGCTTACCTCATTCCCTTCCTCTTTTTTTTTCATGTTTTTACTCCTGCTCCATCTTTCTCCATCACATCTCCTCCATATTATTCCTTTTCTCATTCTTTATTCTACCTCCATCATCATTTTCTTTTATCTTCTTTCTCCTCCTCTTCGCCCTGAAGGAGCCCCCTATGTCCAGGCCCCCCCTCAGACACTCTTGCTCATCCTCCTCCCTCCCCCGTCGCCCGAGCACCTCCTCCGTGCACGTCCCCTCCTCCTCCACCTCCTTCACTACAGACCAATCCTACCACCACCACCACCTCCTCCAACACCACCAACCCCGACACCACGGCCCCCCAGCTCCTGCACCTCCTCCACAGCACCCTCCCTTGCAGACATCACGGCCCCCGAACTCGGGCCTCTCCTCCTGGGGACACTCAGGTAACATACTGGCCCTTCACCTCCACCTCCATTCTCCACCTGCACCACCAAAACAACAACAACCACCAAATAATAGTAATGTCTAAGCATTAAAACATCAATTCACTTATTTCTTTATTCTTTTTTTATGTCATAATGTGGGGATTTATTCAGCAGTTTTAAAAAACGTATCAATGTCAAGCCATGTCATCACCTCTGTATTGTATCCTGGGAATTTGGGCATTTTAGCACCCGAAGGGGTTAATAAATAAATAAATAATTTACTATTTATTCCACAGAACTTTATTCTTGGCTTTGGAAGATAAAGTTCAGTCTTATCTTAAGATATTTTGTGAATAATTTCTCAGATAGTTTCCTGGAAATAACCAATTAATCTGCTGCAGTTCAAATATGGTTCTGTAACGCTTATTTAGAGTTTAGTGAGTTGAGTTTAGGAGCAGTTGGATGTCCTTTTAAAAGTAAAGCTCCATTTAAATGGAGAAAAAATTTCTGATTTTAAATTTTAAAAAAACGTCTGGCTGCAGCACCGAGTTTAACAAGCTTCAGGACATGTGACTGTTACATTTCTTTTTTCCAAAACAGATTTTCTGCTTTGTGTTCTAACTGCATTTCCTCCTCCTCCTCCTCCTCCTCCTTCTCCTCCTCCTCCTCCTCCTCCTCCTCCTCAGGAGCTGGACCGAGCGTCCAGCAGCAGTTTCTGGTTGTGTCTGACAGGCATCAGGCTCTCTCAGGTCAAAGCCTCCACAGCGTCGCGATGAGTTACGGCACTTTGCCCCGGGCTCCTCGGCGAGCACCTCCTCCCTCCTCCTCCACCGCCTCCCTCCCCAGACCCAGAGTGGGCTCCGGTCCTGCCCCCCCGCTGCCAGGTCCACAGAGTCTCTACGCCACCCTTACCCACCCCCGCCGTTCTGCCAACACCACCGCTAACGGTCACTACCGGCAACCATCGCTGCCCATTAATGTCAACGGATCCACCCGTTGCGCTCCACACCACCTCAGGGGGCCGGGGGAGGCCCCCGCCCAGCCGCTCCGCCTGGACGTGCCCCCTGAGACCGACTGGCGTCGTGATGCCGACTACAGGACTGTCAGCTCCTCCTGGGACCCCCGCGCCGCCCGCCAACACCAGCTTCTCCAGCGGACCATCTCCCACCAGCCTCCCCGGCCCCGCAGGGACCCCCAGCTCTGCTCG
Organism: Ophiodon elongatus; assembly: GCA_016806645.1. NCBI lineage: Eukaryota > Metazoa > Chordata > Actinopteri > Perciformes > Hexagrammidae > Ophiodon > Ophiodon elongatus. Next base: position 2,265,486 of record JACSYO010000412.1, read on the forward strand.
CTCTGCCAGCAACTTCCTGCTGAGCCGTCACGCCCCTACTGTCAGTCCTGTGGCACCTATGTGGCTCGGTTCCGCCCGGTCAGCTGATCCGGCCTGAGGCTCACGTCCAGGCTCGCCCCCCTGCAGATGCCACAGTAGAAGAGTCCTGTTCCAAATGTCTTGTATCCATCAAGATAAAAAAAATTATTTTTATTTTTTTATTTAAAATGTGCCAATGTTTCTTTAAATCCAATGCTGCCCATAATCTGGTCATCACCTTGGTGGATATCTCACTTTGGAATACAACTCTGTGCTTGGTTCTCATGTCTGCATCTGGGGAAACAAACCCATCATCTTTCAGAAATTTGCCACTTTAAGAACTTTTCACAACAGTCTCTAGCATAGCTTCTTCTCTCCTGCATCCGTTTCCCACCGTCTCACCCTGGTCGGCCACCACAAGGCCACGAAATGAAACATGAATCACACAGACGGATCTCCTATATACAATCTATGAATGTCTGCTGGATTTAAGCACATATTAGATTTCTAATCAAGACAAAGCACCGCGATACAGACCAGGACCACGAGAAGAAGGCTGGAAGATGAGGAGGAAGGACAGAACTGAAAGAAAAGCAGCGTGATCATGAAGACATTGCTGCTCACCTACTGTCTGTTAATACTGATAAAGGTTTGATCAAAATATGAGGGAAAACTCACATCAATAATCAATAAACAGTTAGTTATCGGTCTTCATCTGCTGGATGTCAGATTGATAAGATACATGAACGGCATGTTTATTTAATGGTAAGAAGAAGAAAAAACATGAGCAGTTGAGTTTTATAGTTGAAAAAAATTCTGCTTTAATTAATCCAAAACTATTTCGATAATTAATTAACCACTTTAAGTTATTTTCCAAGTAAAAATACCAAAACAACTCATTCCAGGTTCTCAAATGTGAGTTTGCTGCTTTTATTTTGGTCTTACATGATAATAAATTGAATATCTTTTGTTTTGTCCAACCAGCAGCCAGAAACACATTTATTTAGTCATTAACTACTTTTAATACTTATTAGCTCAAAACTTAGTGACTCTAGAATCTGCACAACACACTTAGTTATCAGCTGTGGATCACATTTCAGTTTCTATTTCAAATGTGCCAAAACATTTTATTTTGAAAGGTTATAAGCCTGTTGCATGTTTAAACTGACCACATTTCTTTACATTCATCACAATTTTTACAATACAGAAAATCGTGATGAATGCTTCCGAACAAAACATTCACTTTGACGAAGCAAAGTGTTTGTTGATTTCAGGTTATGCAGAGCTTCAACTAACAAACACTTTCATTATTGATTTAATTATTTTCCCAATTAAATGGTTAATTTGCTTAGTCTATAACATGTCAGAAAACTAGCTGATGAACATCAGTGAAGCTGGAACGAGAGGATCTTTGGACATTTTTCTGTTTATAAAAATGACCAAAAAATAATTGTGAACCGATTTATCAGATTGCTGCCGCTTTATTTTTCTGATTGACGTTGTGAAATTGTAGATAATCAACTGATCATTTCAGCTTCAGTGACTCTGACACTTGGTGAGAGAATAACAGGAGAATAACGGTTTGAGATAATTCAGTTGAAGATCGATGTGTCTGTTTTTGTGATATTCTGATCTTTAATGCAGCTGAACAGATGTCAGGTTTTTAAATGAAGGACATTGAGGCACTAAAGGAAGTTGAAAAGCTGCTTCTTTCCTGCCGTCTGTGTCTCAGAATATAAATCTACTCTACTTATTACTCTATTTATTTTTGTAGGCTTGTCAGACTGAGTTGTGCATAGATGAATCTATTCTACCTAAATATACTCTACTACTATAGTCTAATTTTCTAAAGGTAGTTAGTCGCCTTGTTTGGGATGTGGAGCCTTCTTATATTGTACACAAGGCTGTTAGTGATTAATAACTAAAGCTTTTATTTTGACAGCTAATATTTAGCATGATGTTTTATTATAGCCTGGAGAGACTTTGGTGTACATTTA